>CM053593.1:39829993-39915482 GCA_028646575.1 Pseudocheirus occidentalis | reverse complement strand
TATATATATATATATATATATATATATATATATATGTGTGTGTGTGTGTGTGTGTGTGTGTGTGTGTGTGTGTGTGTGTGTATACATACACATGTGTCTATATAAGAGGGTATATATGCATATGAATGTGTATGTAGACAGAGGGCACAGGATCAACTTAATAGGAAGGAATGATATTTTAAAAGGTAAAATTACGAGGTGGGAGAGGAATAGAATGAGGAGACAAGGAGAGACACAATGGGGTTAATCACCTCATATAGAAGAGGCAAGGGATAATTGTTACAATGGAGGGGAAGAACAGGAAGGCAAAAGGGAATGGGTCACCCTTACTCTCATTGAATTTGGCTTAGGGAAGGAATGACATACCCTCTAAATGGGTATCTTGGCCTATAGAAAGAGTAGGGAGGATGGGGTTCAGAGGGGGGAGGATAGGGAGGAGGGTAGGGTGGGAGAGAAAGGTTGTTAGAAGCACACAGTTCTGTAAAGGGACAGGGACAAAGTAGAGAACAGAACAAGTGAAGGGTGGTATAGAAAGGAGGGAAATATACTCAGTGTTACAAAATATGTCCATTGTGGAGATGTTCTGCATAACGACACATGTACAGTCTGTACTGAATTACTTGTCTTTCCAGGGGGGGGTTGGGTGACAAGGGAGGAAGGGAAAGGATGTAGAACTTAAATTTCTAAAATCAAATGTTAAAAATATGTGTGTATATACATATATATAGATTTGTTATTATTATTACTGTTATTTATATGCAACTGGGAAATAAGTTATACAGGCACTAGGATACACAGATCCACCTTGCCCTACCAGAAAGTCAGAGGGGTGATGGGGGAGGATATGGGAGAGGGCAGATTGGGTGAGAGGGTATTGAGTGGGATCACTATTTTATGGTGTTGGGTAGGGGAAAGACAGGGAGAAAACAAGTAACTCAAAATCTTGTGGAAATCAATGATGTAAACTAAAATATAAACAAAAGTTAATTAAAAAATAAACAAATTAAATTAAAATTAAAATAAGCCACAAACTGCCTTATCACCCACACCAGCCTAAATATAACTGAGAAGACAAAAAAAACCAAAATCCACTGCAATGCATAGTCAATTAAAACAACTTTCCACATTGGCCATGTCCAAATTTATCTATCTATCTATCTATCTATCTATCTATCTATCTATCTATCTATCTATCTATCTATCTATCTACTATCATCTATCTATCTATCTATCTATCTATATTTCTCTCTTTGTGAATTCTCAGTCTTTCACCTCTCTGTCAGTATGTGAATAGCATCATTAGGAGGTGGGTTTCACTGTTAGTTCTCTAGAGCTGTAGTTGGTCTTTACAATGATAAGAATTAAGCACAATAATATCCCATTGTATTTATATACCAGAACTTGTCCATTCATTCCTCACACAAGGCAACACAATGTGCAACCCCACTTCATCCATCTCTATTTAAGGGCAGCGCTGGACTATCTTCTCCCATGTCTTTTTTTGAGTCATGCATATTCTCTAGAATCATGCAACGTCTGCTTTTGATTTTATGTGTGTGTGTGTGTTTTATGTGTGATTATGCTTTCATTTTACATTAAAGTCATCATGCATATTGTTTTCTTGGTTTTGCTTACACTAGTCTGAATCAGTTCATGTAGATCTTTCCATGATTCTCTGTATTCTTCATATTAATCATTTCTTATATTCCATTACATTCACATACCACAATTTTTTGCATGGACTTAGGGAAGCTATTTCAAGATAGATAGGAAAAATTATCAAAAAGGCAACATCTACAAGACAATAATAGAAGAAGAAACCCAAAATAGGTACCTTATAAGTTTTAATTCCATAAATGATGCCAAGAACAAAGGACTAAATAAGTAAAAAGGGTTATCAATTAAACAACGTCTAGAAGAGGTAGAAAGGGGAGATAAATGATAAAGTGGATAAGGGGAAGAATCATTTATTAGAAAAATAAAAATCATTTATTAGAAAATGAAATTAAAAGAAATAAGAATCAAAACATTCTATTTACTACTTACCTCACCTGGGAGAGGGGAGAAAATGAATTAAACGTTTAGAAGACAAAAACAAGAATAAAAGGAACTAATAAGTTATTAAACGTTTAGAAGACAAAAACAAGAATAAAAGGAACTAATAAGCTACTTGTACAAGCTAGAGGCACACCTAGCATTCTCTCTACTACTCTGATCAAGAAATTCAACTATAATTATTCCCTCATTATTGTCCATATACTTTGACTCTCGTGGCTGTCTGTTTTGATCTATCCCTGTTTGCTTCATTCCCTCCAAAAAAAGTCCTTTTCAGGGTTTCAGATTTTTTTTTTTAAAAAATCAACTCTAGTGAATGCTTTCTTTTTGTATGTGACTTCAATGATCCATTTTCACTCATTTGAAAACCCCTGATCTTTCCAGATCTTCCCTCTATTCTCATGGTCTCCACATTTTTTTGTTTATATACTCATATCATCTGAAAAAACACTCCTCTACAGATAGATATAAATAAAACATACTCATATGCTACTGTATTGATATGTAATAAAACATTCACAAAATAGAAATATTAAAAGGATGTGATAAATATGTAATTAATCATTTTCAAAATTATATTATTAGTAGTACAAGAACTTTTTATCACTTAATATATTATTAATAATAATGTTTTACTCAGTCAGTCAATAAAGCATCGATCAGGTTCTTATTTGCCAGGGATTGTGCAGAGTACTGAGGATACAAGACAAAAAATTGTCCCTGTTCTCAGTGAGCTCAAGTCTAATGGGGGATGCAGCATATGAACAAATATATATAAATAAGACATACAGAATAATGTAACTGAATGTGTTTTATTATTTTAAAAAATGATTTAACCTTTTTGTTATAGTTATCCAAAGGTCTACCTCTAAGTTAATGTCTATTTCAATAGTTTTCAATGGCTTTCTTCACAAGAGAAGGCATCTCAATGATTGCCTAGGTCCAAATGGAAGAAATTCATCACTGACTGCACTTACTAAATCATGACAGTAATACAATTTTGTATGTTTTTTAAAATTAGTTAAAATTCCCTTTTCCCCCAATGTTAATCAGTTGTTATCACAGAGAAGGTGTTTTCTTTATTTATAGCAAATAATTTGAAAAATGCCTTTAATTTTTCATGACTTTTAAACAGGTTTTTAAATATGCAGATAGGTCAATTTTATAGGGGACACAAGTTTTGGCCACAAATTTTTTTAATGTCTTTCTGATCATGATGGTTTTGTATCACCCTTAACTTTAAGGTGAAATACGTATTAAAGGTGAAGTTCATCATTAGAGATGCTATATTCACAATCACATTTCAAGAAATCTTGGATAATTTCCATTTTTAAGTCAACTTGTCAGATGTAATTTTATCAATGGAAGTGACATTAAGAAAAAAAATAACACGTTACCATGTGCTCTTCTACTTCATTCTAAAGACTACTGGGTATTTCCATTTGACTTGGAGGTGAAACCTCTTCTCTGTGTTGTCTCTCATGTAGAACATGAACTCCTTGAGACAATGGGCTCTCTTGTCCATTTATGTCCCCAGTGCTTAGCACACAGTAAACTCTTAATGGTTCTCATTTATTCATTTAAATCTGAATAGATCATTTCTGTATTGCAATGTGGATGAGGAGAGCTCATACTGAGAAATGTAAGCTCAGCCCTTTTCTCATTGTTCGGTTGTACTCTCATCATTAGTCTTATCTTCAATCCATGGGTTCTTTGCAGTAATCTTTTCATGAAATACCCATTTTTGAGGATTATTATAGTTAAAGTACATAGGATAATCCATGCATCTGTGTAACTGGACACATAAAATATAACCCCTTACAATATGCTGAAAGTGAATTTATGAGTAAGAGTATGATTATCAGACCCCTTTGTTGTTACAAAATGCCCATCTTCCCTCAGGACACCTCATGTCTCACATGTAACATAACTGTCTAACAGACTTAGTAAAGATATCAGTGTCAACCCCTATCATAATTAATAACGAAATAATTTTCAGACAAAATAAATATTAATAAGGACAGAGTCTAGATCTATGATTTCATTAGTATAAGTATTTCTCAAATGTGGAAATTACCAATTAAATTTGCTACCTTCTTTGTAACTTAAGATGTTGGAGAGTTATCCAGATTAAGTAGATGTTCAGTGATTTGTCCAGGGTCACATAGCCAGTGTAATTACAAAGTAGACCTGGAGTGTACAACTTACGGGTTTCAGGGCTTGCTATATCTACTACACCATGCTGCTAATATTTTCTTCTCATACTCCAATGAATTATATGTCTTAGTACTTGGGGTATGCACATTCACTTTGGAGAATACTGTTCTAGGGTTCTTTGATAGTTTAATGGAAATGACTACCTTTGTATAAAAGCATTTTGATCCCAGATGAGTTGGGCACTCCCTAGTACATCAGGGTTGTACCTGGAGGCTTTAGATGTGCAATCTTTTCAAATAAGGCAGGCACTTTGGTTAAATGGAGACTGAAATCCTCTTGAGTTACACAAACTGGAGACTGAGGGATAAAAACAGAAAAGGAGATTGGGGAGAACAGAAAGAGAAGGGAAGGAAAGGGTGAGACTTTCAATTAACTGTTAAAGGCCAAAAAGATGGTAAAGAATCTAGTGCTAGCAGAAATATTTAGTAGTAGAACGGCAAAACCTGAAATTCCATATTTTTAAGTATTATACACAGTTACATGTATATTTCTTTTATAATAAAGCACAATAGTGAACAAAAACTCATAAAGAAAAAAGATCGATAGAGCAAAATGTTTACAGGACATGAGATCACAGACCTGGAGATGGAAAAGATCTCAGACGACACATAGTCCTCCTCCCTGTCTTCACTGATGCTCGGAGTCCAAGGTCACAGGGGCCGTAGAAATCAGAGGCAAGATCTGAACCCATCTTCATACTATCTGTTCCTCTTTTCTTTGGAATTTATTTTTTTTTCTAGCTCCTTTCTTTTGGGAGTATTTCCACATAAATTAGGTTTCATTGTTCTGAAAGATTGAGGCCATAAGAGTTGAAAGGAGCATGCCTACCTGACGGTTAATGTACATCTAATCAAACATGTATGGTTTTAGGGGCAGGCTACCTAGTTTATATTGTGAATTAATATTTGTCTATTATGTCACTTCTGATGACTTCTAGGCACTTTAGATTTTCAGGAAGTACTGCACTTTGAGATGGGGCATGGAGACTGGAAACAGAATCCTTTCCTCAGATGTTCCTTACTTAACTTGAGGGTATCTTTCTTTACTCCATCCTCTTCCTCCCTCTCCTTCAGTCCTTACTCTCCTTCCTTCCTACCAAGTAGATGGCACAGTGGATAGAGGGCTAAACTTAGAATCAGGAAGATCTGAGTTTAAATATGGTCTCCGACATCTATAATGGTATGACCCTGATCAAATAATTTAATTTCCATTGGCCTGAGTTACCTCATCTATAATAGGGAGGAATTTTTATTTCTTTGTTCTTTCCTCTCTTTACATTTTCTCCTTTCCTCCCTCCCTATTCCTTACTTCCTTTTTTCTTCTACCCATCCTCCCTTTCACTCTTCCTCCTTCCCTTCTTTCAGTCCTTCCTTCCTCATTCTTTTTCTCTTCCTTCCTTTCTTCCTCCCTCCCTTTCTTCTTTCATTCATTCGTTCCTTCCTTCCAGGTCCCCTGCTTTCCTGAAGCCACAAACATTAGTATTCCTCTATGCTTTGGAACTGAGACCAGGGCCCCTGCTCCCTTGTTCATGACCACAAGGGCTCCTCTCCATTCTGGAATGCAGAGTAACTATAAACTAAGTATGAGCAACAGAGTTGCCAATTAGTATCAGCTGCACCCAGTATCTGCTATTGCAGGTCCTCTGTAATCCCTTTCTGATCTGTTCTCAGATCCCTTACACTCTCTAGGCTGAGAGCTCCCAAAGCTGCTGCTGCTTTGTCACAGCAGCCTCCAAGGCCCACAGCTGGTGCTGCTGCTGCTTTGTCACAGCAGCCTCCAAGGCCCACAGCTGGTGCTGCCTCTATGTGAACTCCAGGCAGGCCTCCACCCCAGGTGTTACAGACATCTATAGCTAACCTCCTAACTCGCCCTAGGCTAGAAAGATGTCTCACTCTGACCTTTTGTTGCCTCTGCTATTCCAAAATTTTATTTGAGGAATTATTTTAAAGCTGTTCAGAGATGGGTGTTGAGATAATTCAGCTGGGTTGCTGACTCTACTCTGCCATCTTGGCTTTACCTCTCAATAGAACAGTTATTCATCTTCTGGAGACACTGATTATCAAGAGAAACTGGTGAACAACAACCGGGGACTAAACAGGAATAAGTTGTAATGGCCTGAGATATGCAGGAATGATAACAGAATTAATAGTAAATTCCAAGGATGGGTCAGGATGTCTATGAACATATTTTGGCACTTAGAATAAAAAGGCATTACAATATATAAATATAAAATGGCTTTAGAAATCATGTGTTTCAACCATCTTGCTCAGGTGTGGAGACTGAGAATCAGTTGATTCCTTTAAGGTTACGTGGGTAAAAGGAAATAGGAAGAATTAGAATCTTGGTATTTTGGCTTTCAGAACACTGTTCTTTCTAGTTCATTGCAATGACTGGAAATAATTCCAGGATAAAAGAGGGCAGGAACAAACTATATGATTACTGATGTCCCAGAATTAAGAGTTTCCCACTTGCACCAGCTATTTTAAAGACTGTGAAGCAGGGACAGTTTTAGATAAAATCATGAAGTTTGTTCTTGATGCCCTGTAATTCTCACTCTAACAGCCCTCCTCTTTTTATTTACCCCACTTTGATGGCTCCTGGGCTTGATTCTGGCACCAGATCATTTTAGCTTCATTTTCATTCTATATTTGAACCCACTTCCAATACGGCACATATCCCTTGATCTCTGAGTTTCGTCGATCAGTTTGCCAGAGACCGAATTTAAGGATCTTGTGTATGTGTACATGTGTTTTCTTTAGCCTTCAGTTTCCTCTTAACTAAATGAGATGATACCAAGGCAAGAATAACAACCACAAAGGAGAGAGTCGTTTTCCCTTCAGAACCTTGTTTAGAGACTGTACCAGTTTTCCACCTGCTTTATATGTCTTCACAAAGATGATAACGTTAAGTTCCATCAATGCCGGTGCTTAAGTTAAATGCGCAAAAATGACTGGTGTTCACACTGTTGTCTCAAGTAGCTTATACAATATAATTGTGTGACATGCGCATGTTTATTCACATGTACATATACACACAGAGCATACAAAACAGCCCAGTGAAGCTCTAAGCTTTAATAGATTTAAAACAAAGAAATATTTAAGACTTAAGATTTTAGGCTTTAATAGCTTAAAACTCACTGAGACTTTCAGAATGCTCTGTACATACTGTGTGTATATGAGTGTGTGCATGTGTGTATGTGTGTACGTGGCACACTGGACACGGTATCAGAAACACCTGAGTTCAAATCTTGCCTCAATCAGTAGCTATAAGACCCTGGGCAAGTGACCTCACCATTCTCTGCCTCAGTTTTACTCCCAGATTGCTGTGAGGATCAAATGATATAACATAGGTACCCTGCTCTGTCAATCATAAAGCACTATATTAGGCTAGTGAATACTATTATAGGTATTGTATATGTGACTCATACTGGTGATTGATTGTGTGGCATTGGTGATATCTAGTGATAATCACACATCTGGCGATGTGATTTAATTGGTACAAAAACAAAACAAAACAAAACAACCTGTAGAGATGAGGATACTTCCTCCACCAGCATACGATCCTGCTCTGCCACTTAGTCTTGGAAGTCTGCCTAGGGCACCAAGACACTGTGACTCTCCCAGGGTCACAGAGCCAGTAGGTGTTAAAAGCAAGACTTGAACGTAGATATTTCTGACTCCAAACCTGGCTTGCTCTTTACACTTAAGACCATTTATTTTGCTTAAGTTTCGTATTAAGGTATATCATACCCCCCTCACCCTCACAATATGTTCCTATCTGACACCACAGTGGATTTGAATAAAGAATCCCATTTAAGATAATTAAATTAGGAAAGAATCAGATGTTTTTCTTTGTTTAATTCGTTCATGATCTTAAAGACTTTCAGTGTTTTCCATGGATGTCAGCGTGAATAGTCTTGGAGCCTGTTTAACTTCTACATTTATCTCCTTTATCCCTATTCATAAAATATGTAAAACCTGCCTTGGCTATGTCTCCCTTGCCTTTATATTTAGTGAGGCAGCATGCTGTCATAGAAAGAGCACCGAACTGAGAGCCAGAAGGCTTGAGTTCATGTTTTGGCTCTTGCCTCTTCTTTGCTCAAAGAAGGCATACTTATCTAAGCGACTATTTCTTCATATGTGAAATGAGGATACTCATAATACCTGACAATATTATTATCAGTCAACAGCCTACTATGAGTCAGGTATGGTGCTAAGTACTGGGGATAAAACCACCCTCCTCTCAAGTAAGTCACATTCTAACGGGCACACAAAATGCAAACAACTATGGACATACAAGGCAGCTAGATGGCTCAATGTATAAAACACTAGGCCTGGAGTCAGGAAGACCCAAGTTCAAATCTGACCTCAGACACTTACTAGTTCTGTGACTGTGGGCAAGTCATTTAATTCTTTTTTTGCCTTAATTAGTTGGAAGAGTCAATGACAAATAACTCCAGTATCATTGCCAAGAAAGCCCCACAGACACCATGGTTCCTGGGATTGTGAAGAGTTAAACATGACTGAACAACTGAATAAAAACAAAGTACATATAAGATATATACAGGGAAAATAGGCAGTGGTTTCAGTGAAAAGGTAATAGTAGGGAAATGGGTCAGAAGAGACATCCTGCACAAGGTAGGATTTGAGCTGTTTTGAAGAAAAGGGAATTGAGCAGGCAAATAGGATAGAGAGGCGTCCAGGAATGGAGGAAGTCAGGGGAAATGCACTGAATAGAGCAGTGGAACTTTATGTCTGATGAATAACAAGTGGGGTGGTATCACTGTATCTTACATATGTGGAGAGGGGTAAATGTAAGAAGTCTGGAAAGGCAAAAGGGGGCTAAATTATATGGGGATTTTTTTTTATTTGATCCTAGAACTAATAGGGAGCCACTAGATTTTACCATGTAGGTGGGAGTGTAAGTAGGAACATAAGAATCAGATCTATGCTTAAGGAAAATGACTGTGGTGGCTGAGTGGAGAATGGGTAGGGGTGATGAGAGACTGGAGGCTAGGGGCTCAACCAGCTGGCTGATAAGGGTTGGCACTGCAGAGAAGGGCTGGTTGGTTAAAGCTATTATGAAGGTGCTCCCTATCCAACTTCTGTATAATTAGAGCAATATACTTTCTTCATCCACTTGTTTTTCTTTTTCCTGTTTGGATTGTGTATTTGCATCAAGGGATAGACAAGTTTATCATTGTTCTGGTTCAAATTAAGAGTTTCAGGAAGTGACTACATGAAAGACTTGCTATTATTGAGTGAAATGAGATTTATTAGAAGAGTTCACAGGAAAAAATGCCACATGGCGGATTCTTGCTTTCTTTTAATGGAAAGAGCCACGGTACGCAATGAATTGGCAGCTCAATCAGCCATGTGTCACCCCAGACCGCCAGATTCCTGACTCTTTGGAGTGTAGTAAGACTCACCAATAAAACCACCAAGAAAATACACAGGAGGAGGTAAGGACTAATACTTCATATGTTGATGACTCAATGACCCTTGGGGCAGTAGAGTTTTATATACCAAAGGAGAGCTAGACACAAAATGCTGGCAGGGCCTTTATAATACTTCCTAGGACAACCTTGTTCAACATACATCAAGGAGAAACTGTGGTCACTCCATCAGTTTATTACATTGAATGAAGAATTGGACTTGAAGTCAGGAAGACTTGGATTAAAGCCCAGATTCAGCTTACTACAAACTGCATGACCCTGAGCAAACACTCTACTCCAGACTTTCTCTACCATCCTTAGAAACCTCTTTATAGGGCAATTTCACTCCAGCCCTGAAATTCATACACTGAATGTATCTTCTGATCCTGTGATCTCTCCCTCTGATCAGATAGCTGCTACCAAAATCTCCATTCAAGGACAGCCTTGGGCCAACCCACGCTTCATTTCTCGGTAGGCTACGTTCTGGATTTTCTCTACCATTTGACTATGGTATATAACTTCATCCCTCCTGTTCTCCTCTCTCTTTTTCAGTTTTATATTTCCTTTCTCCATTAGAATGCAATCTCTTTGAGGCCAAAAACTATCTACATTGTATTTTTATTCTCAGTGTTAGGACAGTTCCTGGAATATAGCACTGCTTAAAAGAAACAAACAAACAAACAAACAAAAAGACAACAGTAGCTTATTGTTGACTGACTTGATCTCTTTGGTCCTCAGTCTTTCTCATAAGAGAGTTGGGCTCAATAACCTCTAAGGTCTCTTCCAGTTCTAAATGTTCCTATTAGTCAATCAATAAGCACTCTGTGTCAGGCACTGTGATAAATGCTGAGTCTAGAAATAACATACATAAGGATGGAAGTGATGAAACTTATATCTGAAAGGGGACTGAAGAAACTAGAGAAGCTAACCCTGGGAAAGAATAACAAAGAGAACAATGTTGCTTAAAGTGTTTCCCTAGTATTCAGAGAATATCTAGGTATACCTAGAACTGTAACTGCATGCAGTTACATGAGTCTTCATGCTCTCTTACAGCATGCCCCGATTTTTCAAAGAAAAATAATAATTCTTTTATAAATAAAACAAAAAAACTGTAGAAAACCTCTAAAGTAAGAAAAAAAGAGTATGAGTATCCATCACCCAGGTAACTAAGCGTTAGCCTAATACTAAAATTCTATTCTCCATGGACCAGTCACTGGATCAATAAATCAGCAATCATTTATGAAGGGCACTATCACTATGTGCCTGCACTGTGGTAAGTATTGGTGATGGAAGTAAGACAGAAATAGTATCTACCTTCAAGGAGTTTATGTTTCAAAGGGAAAGACAACATGTACATAAAAAGGTTCATATATCATATTTATAGACTAGATGGAAAGATAGGGAAGCCAGAGATGATGAGGGAGAAAAGAGTGATGCAGAAGGTGGTGCTTGAACTGAGTTAAAAAGGATGGAAAGAGGTTCTAAGAAGTGCAGGTAATAAGGAGAACCTTCCATCTATGGGGAATAGCCACTACATAGGGACAGAGCTTGAAGATGGAATATTGTGTGTGAAAGACAGAAAGTAGGCCAGGAGAGCTAGACTGTAGAGGGCATGGAGGTGAGACAGGTATTAGAAGAGTGGCAGAAGGGAAGAGTTGTTGTTCAGTTGGTTTTCTCAGTCCTGTCTGGACACTTCATGACCCCATTTGGGGTTTTATTGGCAGAGATACTGAAGTGATGTCACTCCCTTCTCCAGCTCATTTTATAGATGAAGAACACAGCTAGCAAGTATCTGAGGCCAGATTTGAACTCAAGATGAGTCTTCTTTGATGCCAGGCCTCATCCTCTATGTACTATGGCACCACTTAGCGGCCAGTGACCAGACCTTAAAATGACAAAAAGATTTTTATATTTGATCCTGAAAGTAACAGAGAGCCACTAGAAACTACTGAGTCAGAGTTAGACACTCATGGTGTCACCAATTTTTTTCCATAAAAATAAATCAGTTTGATTGTGTGGAGGAAATATTGAAGTGAGGAGACTTGAGGCAGCGAATCCAGGAAGGAATACAATTAGTAGGCTATTGAAAATAGCCCAAGCAAGGGGTGACAAGGGCCTGAGCTATGGTTCAACTTTATGAGTAGAAAGAAGGAGAAACACACAAGAGATGTTGTGAAGCTAGAAAAAGCAAGGTTGGTCAAGAGACCGAATATCTGGAGTGACAGAGTGAGGAATTAAGAATGACACTGAGGTTGCAAACCTCATTGAGTGGGATGATGGTAGATGCCCTTGACAGTCACAGGGAGATTCAGAAGAGGTCTGGGTTTGTGGGAAAAGTTAATGGATTCTGTTTTGTATATGCTGAGTTTGAGGTGCCTACTGGGCATCTAGTTTGAAATACGTAATAAATATCTTTTGATGTGTGGCTATCACTCAGCAGAAAGATAAGAGCTACGTTTATAGACTTGGGAAACATCTGTCTAGCAATAATAAGTGAACTCAGAAGCTGATGGAATCATCAAGCAGCACAACAGAGAAGGAAGAGAAAATGGGCTGACAGAACCTCAAGGGACACCCACAGCTGACAATCGATCAAGGACTTACTATGTGCCGGGCACTGTGTTAAGTGCTGGGGATACAAAGACATGTAAAAGTAGTGCCTGCTCCCAAGGAACACATAGGTTAATGTGGGAGACAATGTATGAAAGCCTCTATACAAGTTACCTCTTGTCCTGTGTGTGTGTGTGTGTGTGTGTGTGTGTGTGTGTGTAATATATTAAGAGAGAATCTCAGACAGAAGGCACTAGGATTAAGGGGGACAAGGTAAGACTTCTTGCAGAAAGCAGGACTTTAGGTAGGATTTGAAGGAAGTCAGGAAAACCATGAGGTGGGAAGAGAGGGTATCAAGCATGGGGATAGCCACTGAAAATGGACAGAATTCAGATGGAGTGTCTGGTGCATGTGAAACAGCAGGTAGGCCAGGGTTAGTAAATAACAGACTTAATGAAAGGAGAGGAAGGGAGTTGTCAAGAAAGTGTAAACTGAGTAAATTAATGTGCATGACCTGGATGAAAATTCAATGAAACAGACTGACAAAGAGCTTTCACACACACAGGGAGAGAACCTGGAGAGAATAGTGACATGAAAACCCAGTCACTGTCCTAGTTCAAACCTTCATCATATTTTTCTAGGTTATTTTCAATCTTCTCTGAAACAGTCACACTGTCTTAAGTTTTTCTCCATTCTAATACATGATCTACATAATTAAAGTGAATTTTTAAAGCAAGGGTCTCACTTTGTCATTCCTCCTCCATGTCCCTTGTTCAATATATTTAAGTGACTCTATTCGTTTTAGAATAAAATATAAATCCTTTACTTTCTCAGACAGTATCCAGGACAAGTTAATGGACAGTATCAAATACTGCAGACGTCAAGAAGAATGAAGACTGAAAAAAGGCCACTGCATTTCACACCTTTGAGATCACTGGTGATACCAGAGAGGGCAGTTTGAGATAAACGATGAGGCCAAAAGCCTGACTGCGGAGGCTATAAGAGACAGAGAGTATGAGAAGGCACTGAGTATAGGTGGTTTTTCCAAAGAGGCTTGGTCAGCAATAGGAAAGTATCTTCATAAGCTTCTTCTTTATTTCTTAATATTTTCATTAATAAATGTGTCCATCATTTTCCAAAAAAATTTCCTAGAAATAAGAAAGTACAGATGAGTCAGTTTTCTCTTTTGGTGGGACAGAAGGAGTAGGAAGCGTTAGCTCTGCTCTGCTTGTGTTCAGTTCAAATTGTCCCTTCTCCTGCATCTCTGGAAAGTTAGTCCTTCAGGGCTTTTGAAACTGCATCACTTTCAGTGCAGGCTTCCTTTGGGCTGTACCTGGACAGGCCACAGGCATCCTGAACAGTTTCATTCTTCTACATATCCTTTCCACTTCCCCTTCCCTAAAGGACATCAGTTACTGAGACACATTCCACATATACTGGTCCCATTGACATCCATGATGAGAACTCACTGCCATAGCAATGCTAGTAATTCTGTTCCATTTCAAAATATTTCCTTCTTCCATGCTCATCTCTAAATTCCGTCAAGATTCATTCATTATTAAATGCCTACTATGTTTGCCAAGCACTGTTCTAGATACAGTGATGATCGGGTTCAGTTGGTTCTCATGGTAAGCTTTCTATAGGTCACTTTTTCCCTTCTCCTACATTTTGCTACTTTGTTCACTGATGTTACTTATAATACTACATAATGATGCAAAATATATTTTATAATAATTCCTCACATTTCTATATTCCTTTTTAAGTTTTCAAAATGCTTGCTTCTCAACAATCCTCAGAGGTAAACAGTTCAAATAATATCATGCTTTGTAAAAAATGAAAAACTGAAACTCCTGAAGGTTAAGATTTGCCCAGCACCTCAGAACTTTGAGTAAGTAGATGACACTTGCCAGAGAACACATATTATAAAGCTTAAGTCAAGTGGGGAAGTTTAAAAATGAATGCATTATTAACCAGAGAGAAAACAGCTGCACGACCTATGGCCTCCTTCGCAAAGATTGCCACCCTAAATATCCAATCACCTGTTTGTCATTTCTGGTAATAATGCAACAATGTGGATCTGTGTGGGGAGGATTATAAGGACATGCTTCTGCTAGGCATTAATGTTTCTGGGAGAAAAGAATTAGCAAATTCGCTCATTGTATTTCTGTTTATATCCCTATTTCTAGGATCAGGAATGGTATTTTTAAAAATAAAACTGAATATTCAAGCTTAAAACTATACTGAGACTTTTGGAACAACCTGTATGCCTTGCATTGCATGGTAAGAAACCACCTTCATCTAATATTTTCACAAAGTAAGAGTTCTGATAAAGGTAAAAGGTAAATTAAGTAAAGAAATAATTTTGAAATAAAGACACAAAAGGCCATAATTAATGAATTTGCTAATTGTTCTTCCAGCAGCCAGCACCAATATTTGAAGTTGAGGTGGGTGTTTTCTTTCTAACATTCATGCTGTGCTTCAGAAAGTGATTCATTCCATGAAGGTTAGCTTTGATTATTTGTCAAGTTGACCTCACACCTCAAAGAATAAGATAATAATCATTTTTAATACAAGTATGTGAGTCACATGAGCGAACTTTTTATCATGTTCAAATCAAAATCTAGTCTTTATTAGAAAAATAATTAAGTCTGGGACCTTTTGGGATTAGACCATGAGAAAGAAGTCCTTTCCACTTCGAAGTTATATTCCAAAAGATCAAACATCTCTATGGTTCTTACATGTAGGTCACAAGAAACATTATTGAGAACATAGTATTTTTATATGCTGTGCTATGTTATTCTGTCTTTCACACAGGAGCTCAAATTACATCACCCACATTATCTCATTAATCCCCACTCCACTTTTGTAAAGTAGTGAGAATTAGATGTTTTTATGTCTCTGTAAAAGAAATTACTTGAACTTGAAGATAGAGTGACTGAAACACAGAGAGGTTAAGTAACTTGCCCAGGGTCACACAGTATGTCAGGTAATGATTCCTATCTTTTTCCCCCCCATCTAATTCCTGTTTTTTTCTCCATTAAGCCACACTACTCTCTGACAACCCTTTTAAAAGGAAATGCATCACAAACCTACCACACAACACCCTACCACGACCAGTCAGGGTCAAATTCTGTTTAATGACATGGGGTCAAGTCATTTGCTAAAGAGCTTTTGAATCAACAAGGAGGAGATCACATTCCTGCTTTGTATAAGGTCTTCTCCACGTACATGAACTGTCAAAATAACTCAATAATTCATTATTTCCTACTTGTGCAACTGGCCTTTGTAAATGCAAAAATACTAATGTTGATAAGCAGGCAAATGGACTCTTGTAGCTGAATGGCAAAAACTGCTTTCCACCTGTAATGTTGATTAAACCAGAATACTCCCTGACTCAGAAGCGAAGGCTTTCCATGAAATAATTTTTCCTCATTGTCTAAATCAATCCCAACCTGAATTCCAATATTAGATTGAACATCTGTATGGAGAGTGTTACTTTCCAGCCTTCTGCCTGCAGCCATCTATGCTGAGGAATGCCAGTTGTAAGCCATCATTTCCTTATGAAAGACATTTCACCATCAGTATTTTAGGGAAAGCGTTTCTTTCCCTAATCATTTCAATGAAACAAGGGACAGTTCTTCAGTCATCACCCCAACAGGGAAAACTAAGGATAAAGCACACAGGTCAGCTACTTTGCCTTTTTTTCAGGCTAAATGATTGATGCTCAATTGGGAACAAGTAAAACACTGGACAGCACGCGCACACCCGCACTTTTGACTCACTACTTTCAAGGTTAATGAGGCAATCCTGTTTTAGTGTTCTGTTTGATTTAAATAGAGTATAATGGCGACCAGTTCCTTGGCAAGGAGAGCATTTCTTAGTAACGTGTCTCAACAAGAGATCTTCCAGAGAGTTCCATTTCTGCTTCTAATGATCTTCTTTGGGTAATTAATTTTCTTTCTTGAAAATGTGTTGCCTGGTGCCTGTTATGTCTTACATTCATTGAGAACTCCTGGAGAGTAACAGAATGTGAATCTATCCCAATGGTAAGGGAGACTTTTCAAAGAGAAAACGTCTCTGCTTGTTTTATATTTTTGTTGAAACTTGAAAATAACAGCCTACCAAAAGCCTGCCCACTGTCAGTGTTTAAGATCAAGCTGCTAGAATTAGTACATAATTAAACGAAAGAGGAATGGAATTCCCTTTCTTCCCCTCCACAATACACATAGCAAAAACCATGAACCTCAGTTATTTGACTGCCTCATGTCTTAGTAAGTCAAATGGATTTAAGGCATTTTTGAAGCATATATTTTTTAGCACTTTGCAAATCTGATGTGAGTTATAACTAAATTGCAACAAAATCTTGAAATATGAAGGCTGCAGTGGAAATACCAACTGACCCTGAAATCTGACATCACAAGGATTCAATGCAACCCAAATGGAATGCTTGTGGTTATCTCTGAAACAATAAGAAGATAAAGCATGTGTGTGTGTGTGCGCGTGCGTGTGTATACATACATACATATATGTGTGTGTGTGTGTATATATATATATATATATACATATATATATATGTTAGCATGATAAAACAATGACCAAAAAAATATGAAATAGGATTTTAACTGACATTCCTCTGAAATCTTCTGACCCTTCTATCATTTTCTCTCTTCCTAGGATTATGCTGCAAATCTTCTATAATGACAATAACCTCCTTGAGTAAGCATATTTCTCACTGTTTTATTAACTCAGTCAATAAACATTTATTAATCACCTACCACATGCCAGGCACTGTGAGAAGGCAAAAGAGAGCATCTATCCTAAAGGACCTTACAATGGAATATGTTCTTTCAATCATGACATAATAATCAGAGGCTTATCAGACAGTTGTTTATGCTAATGTATCTTTTAAGCAATTTAACATAATTTTAACATAGGCATGGGAGACATCTTCTGGGAGAAGAGATTTTAAAACTGCATTTTTCTCTACTGACTGAAGAGTTTGGTCAAATAATCTTCACAGAAAAAAAAGGATAAAACTGCCTACTGTCCCAAAGATGCCATACTGTTCGATGGACACCCCATCAAAACGGTCCATCAAAGCTTCTATCTCATGAAGACAATGCGATTTGACAACGAATGAGGTCCCAAACAAATATATTATCCCTCCCTTCTTTTTCCTTGCAATGCAACCTTGCAACCAATACATCTAGTCAAGCAAGACAATCTCGAGCACTGACCACCAAAAAAAATGCATTTCTTAGCCTGTTGTCTCAGCTTATCAGCATTCTCAGAAGAGACAATGAAATGCTCCTTTCCAGTGCTCTGGAATCATGATAGATTTTTGCCTTGACTGTAGTTCTTGAATCTTTCCAAGTTGTCTTCCTTTAGATGTTGTTCTTGTTATCATATAAACTGTTCCTTTGTTTTTGTTTACTCTGTGTCATGAAAGTTTTCTAGATTTCCTTGAAACCACTTTCTCCATCCTTTTTTATAGCACAGTAATATTCCACCACATTTACAAAGCATGACTGATGCAGATATTCCCCATTTGATGGTCACCTTCTTAAGTTTCCAACTCTTCATCACCCCAAAAAGAGATGCTGCAGATTTTTAGTGCTTTTAAGGACCTCCATCTTCTTCTCATTTTTAAAAGACATTATTTTTTTTTCTTATAATGCTCTATAACTGCAGATTATGGAATCCACAATCTCAGGAAAACAAAAAATTTCATGCTACTAAAAGGGTAATGGAAAGCTGCATAATGGTAGGATGTAAGACATTTCCAATAAAGAATGCCCTTCTTTGCCTCTGTCTCTTGAAATCCCTGGATTCCCTTCTAGACTCAGCTTTAGTATCAACATCTACACAAAGTCTTTCCTGTCCTTCGCTCTCCCTTCTATCACTAGTTTCTAGGAGCTGAGGCCTTCCTGTGTAAGGTTACCTTGTACTTCAAACAGATTCTGTGTATGTCCAAATAAGTGACTGATTACCTATTAGAATGTTAGCTCTTTGAAGCAGGAAATGTTTAACTTACCTTTGTATTGCCAGCAGAGTACCTAAAACACAGTAGCAACTTATTAAATGCTTATTGATTGATAAAAGATATTATTCAGGAAATAAATGACTGGAAAAGATGAGCCAGTCACGTGGAGAGAGAAAGGAATGATAAATAGACAATCCAGGTCATACATGGTGGCTAAGGCAGCACAAGGGAGCTCCCAACTCCAGTGGGCCTGAGCCAGGAAGATCTCAGTTCAAATTGGGTCTCAGACACCTACTAGTTGGGTGACCCTGGGCAAGCAAAATTAACTTCCGTTTGCCTCAGTTTTGCCAAATGTGAAATGGGGGTAATAAAAGCACCTATCTCTCAAGGCTGTTGCAAGGATCAAATGAGATTTTATTTGTTAAATGCTTAGCATAGTACCTGGAACAGAATAAGCACTTAATACATGTTTGTTTCCTTTCTTCCTTTCACTGGTATGTAAATCCTGTTACAACAGACAGGGAAACCCCTGGCTTGTTGTGTGAATCCCTTGTGGTTCATGGATAGACAGACAAGACTCACTGATAATTAAAAGGTATATCTGCATTATGATTTGTACTTTTGAAGGGAATACATCATCAATAAAATAACGGCTTGATTGCAGTTTTAAAATGCAAAGTCGATAGAAAAAAAGAGAAATAGAATTGTGTACTAGTATACTTGGCAATTATTGTGATGTAAGTGTGGTTCCTTTCCCCTCTCCCACATATCATTATGTTTTCTAAGAACCAGAAATCAGAGAGTAAAGCTTTTAAATCAGTGCAGAATAACGAAGTTAATCTCAACAGAATGCCTTCCACAGATAAAGGTGCACAATCTGCCACCTATCCCCACACTGCCCAGTATGAGAGGGACCAACATCCAGACAATTTACCTTAATCCTAGCCAAATACTGTTCCTAACTCAATCTCTGAGGATGGGCTATGATCCACTGTAATTCTACTTTTCCTCCCCAGCTGCCACTGTTCTCCACCTCTGATGCTAAATTAGCTTTTTCTCCCCAGAGATGATGATACCTTCTCATGCTGGGCTTCCCTTCCACTGAACTGCCTATATCTGCAGGACCCATCATTACTTCTTCTGCTTTCTTCCTTAAGGATTGCTATCTTTCTTTTGTTACACTGCCCTTTTCAAACATGCCTACAACTAATCACCACATTTTTGAGTTCTTCTGTTAATCCTATAACTGTCTTGATTGATAGAAAAGAGAGCTTCCTGTCCCCTACTCCATAATTTCTGAAAAGCTTTCCAGATGTGTAAAATCTGCCAGTGTTGTCACTCCCCTGGCACAGCCTTTGAGAACTCGTGGTAACCTCTACACTAGGATGAGATAACACATTAGGAATTTGTGGAGGGCCGCCCAAGTCCTATCCCAAAACATGAAATCTACAAAAGGCAGAGACAAAAATTAGACAAGGTTAGTCATAATCTGTAACAATGAGAAGAGCATTTAATTTAAAGACATGTATTTATCATGTACCTATAATTATGTCTTATAAATAGTAGGAACTTAATTCTAACACAACAGAATGAGTAAGTGAACGAATGAATTTGAATAGAACTTTGTGTAGTTGGTACTATAAATCTGTTTTATAGATGTGGTATCTACCCTCAAGAGACAAGGTGAAAATATACCAAAAATATTAAACCCATGTATTGAAAGGATGTGCAAATTAAGTCTCTAAGAAAGAATTATGCAGTTAAAACAAAGGGATTGATGTATCTTAGCTGTCTATGCCTTGTCAAACAACCAGATGGAATCTCAGAAAGCCCATCACTCATCTGGCTGTCTTATCTACATAAAATCAAACATCAGAATATTTGGAAACATCCATGAGTGATGGAATTTCCCCCCTTTTATCCAGGTGTTTTCTGCCTCCCAGCCACCTGCTTTTATAACCTATATCACTACTGTTTCATAATTGGCACTTATAGAAATACAGCCTTCCTTTATCAGTTTGCAGCCTCTAAAATGCGCCATATATTCCTACTGCCTGTACACTGTATTATATGAATGAAAGCAGCATTTTACTGAAAACCACACTATTCATTCCATTTGATTTTCAATTTGTGAATCAAGTTCACATTTTTAACTTTCCCCATTTTAGTTGTTCCCACTCAATCCAGTCAAATGTGATAACATGTATATATTTTTTCTCAGATTAATTATCATTACTAAGCGTCCAAAAGCTGATTCCTAGGACTGTATTATTAGCTATATGCACAAAGAAAACATTTTCAATGAACTTACAGAGCCAAAAGCAGGAAGCATCTCATTTTGAAAGTTTCTGGTTATTTTCCGTCCTTTCCCCTTTTCATTTAACTTATTTAAATTCTCTCTTGACTGGTCTCCCCTCTGGGTCAAGGAAGAAAGCTTAAATTCTGCAGAATTCTGCTGTTGGCTTTCTCACCAAGAGTCAAGCAGATCAGAAAAACTTTGATACGAATTGCCTGATTTACATTAACCCTCCATCAAATTTTACTCACATAGGACATGTTGTTGTTTACAATAAGTTTGCTCTAATCCAGCTCTGGGCTATCTTGGGGCTCTCATGAGTAACTGCTACTGTAACTATTCATCCGAGTCCAGTATTCTTCTCCTCTCCTCTCCTCTCCTCTCCTCTCCTCTCCTCTCCTCCCTAAGTTCCCCTCCATTCCTTTTATCTTCCCTCTTCCTCCTTCTCTCTCTTTCCCTCCCTTTCCCCCTCCCTCCTTCTTGTCCACTCTCTTTCCCATACCTTTCCTGTGTAAGCTTAAAATCAGTCACATACAGAAGTTATTGAAAGTGCATTCACAACTATGCCCAAAGGGCTATAAAAAAGTGCATACTTTTTGACCCAGCAATACCACTTCTAGGGCTGTATCCCAAAAAGATCATAGAAGTGGGAAGAGGAAGAAAACTACTTGTTCTCTTTTATGTTCTTTTTTGTCCTTTCTTTCTCATTGTTCACTCCATCGGTTACAATCCTTCTTTACAACTTGACTAATGTTTAATGTGAAGGTCTGTAGAACCTATATTTGACTGCATGCTGTCATAGGGGGATGGGAGAGAGGGGAGAAGAGGGAGGGAAAATCTGAAACACAAGTGATTGTGTAACAGAATGCTGCAAACTAAAAGTAAATAAATTTTTTTTTAAAGCAGTGTATTCATACCCTGGTCTATTTATGTGCTTCCCTGCCAACTCAGGTTGTTTAAGGGAAATTATTGAAAGTTCATTGGCAGCTTGGCATATTTGACAGAGAGCTTGGTTTGGTATAAGGATGGCCTGGACTCAAATTGATCTGTAACTCTCCCTAGCTATAAAGTGTCCAATTTGTAATCCCATTTGGGGTTTTCTTGGCAAAGATACTAGACTGAGTTGCCATTTCCTTCTCCAGCTCATTTTACAGATGAAGAACAGAGGTAAACTGGGTTAAGTGACTTGCCCAGGGTCATAACAGCTAGTAAATGTCTGAGGCCAGATTTAAATTCATGAGACATGAGTCTTAATGATTCCAAGCCCAGCGCTCTATCCACTGCAACAGTGGGAAAAACTATTTTGCCTCTACAATCCTTGGGTAATTCTCTACAATTTCTCTGCAATTTCATCAAGGGATGTAAATCTGCAATGCAAGAAAATGCCTCACATTAATGAGATCAGTTGCTTTGAATATATATAAGGCTGTGGGTTTGAGCATACCTTAACAACAGGTGAACAATAAGATATTTAATGTATCCAAGCTCTGGAGTAAGCATTTCTCTGAAAACTGTCCAAAGATCTTACGTGAAAGATGCTGCATCGGATGTGTGGACTTGACTATATCAGGACAATTTAAATCCAAATATTAGTCATCAGAATATTGTTGAAAAATGACTAAATTATCACCCCCAATATATTTTTAAAAGTTGCAAGTCTAAAGTGAAGGTTCTAAGTACACTCTTTCCTTAATTTTTGCACAATCCTCTTGTAACACAGTATTTTTTTGGTATATTTCTTTTGCAAATCAGACATATGAGCTTCAATTTATAAATATTTTCTTTATAACTTAAATCATCAAGATAAAAAAAACACAAAGGAAATGTACAAAACCACTTTGTCCCAACAGAGCTGCAAAAAAGAAAAAAAAAATCTCGAAACACTGGACTACAGAAAACATTTGCATTTTGTAAGCTGCATTATTTATAGATATAGTGCTGCAACCTCTCATCCCCATCTAGGAGTTTATTTTAAATCTATAAGATTTACAAAACAAAAGTAAGAGAAACATGTGTTGAGTCATAAATAAATACTGCAAGTGAGCTTCTGTATTCTTTTACCCTTATACTATTTTCATCATTTCTGACACCAAGACGTTCTGCAGGGAGCAAGAAAAACCGATCTTAATGTAACTACCTAAGCAGTGGCTGAAAAGCCAGTCACAAAAAACAGGGCAATGGTTTTGATTTCCATTCTGCCGTCAGGTCACTCTTAGGTCCCATTTAACCCAGATTCCATTTTCCTGTATTTTAATAAAATCTGTAGAGGAAATTTAAGTAACAGCTGTAGAAAGAATCTGATCTAGGGGAGCACTAGCAATTGCCACTTGAGCATTCATCTTCTGGTGATGAATAAGCAAATGGATGGAAAAAGAAGCCCTCCTCCAAGTGAGCAGAAGGCAAAAAAAATTAATTAATTAAAAAAAAATCTGCATCCCAGAACTTGGATGATGGGAGAGGAAGAGACGAAGTTGGTGACCTTGGAATGGAAGTTTCTGCTTGGTGCAAGTGAGAACAGTAAATTAGAGACTCTAGAGTGAATTTTATTTTGAATAATGTGGCCAACAATTTGAGAATAATGGTCTGGCTGGATTTTTAAATTTTTTTTTTTTTTTTGCTGAAGTTTATTACAACGACAAAGACAAAAAGACAAGAAGTTAAATTAACCATTGAATCAATCAAACCAAAGAGATATTTAAGGGGTGAGAGCTAGATGGGGAGTCAGGAGGAGCTGCCCTGGATATGTCACTTAACATTATTTGTCTACTTTCCTCAAGTGTAACAGGGATAAAAACAATAGCACCTACCAGAGAGAGTGGCTGTGGTTACAAAATGACACCATATTGGTAAAGAAATGTGTAGGGCTCCCCAACCAAAGTGGTGCTTTCTTTCCCCTCTCACGCGCTGACGCAAGCACGCTCACGACTCGCCATCCATTCAGCGGGCGGCTGGGGCAGCTGGGGGAAGCCGCGGAGGGCACTGAGCCGGCCCCGCCCTCCGAGCCCCCGCCCAGCGGGGGGGGGGAGGAAGGGGGAAATGGGAGTGGTTTGTGAAAAGACAGAACTTGATGCATTGATTGGAAGAAGTGTTTGTCTTCCTCCATTCCTTTTCATGTGTCAGGTTAGCCCGAGCTCAGACAACAAAACCCCAGATCCGAGAAACTCGGAGATGCCTGAGAAGCTTGGAAGAGCTTCCAGAAGCACAGAAGAAAGTATAGGAAGAAGCCACCAAGGCGCATGTTAAAATATGCACAGAAGAGGCCTCCAAATGAAAAGCAGAGCTCCGTCCAAATGGGAGGGAGGGGAAATATATATGTGTGTATATGTAAACTATGTATATGTACATATATGTAAAATATAATTTATATATGTGTGTGCATATGTGTGTGTATACACACACATTTATATAATTTTTTTTTTAAGAAAAGCGTGGAGGAAAGGCTACTAAGGCAATAATAAAAAGGAAAAAAAAGAGCCGTCCTTGGAAAGCCCCCAAAACTTTGCTCAAGTTACATTTTTTATTTCTGAACACTCTAAGAAGGCAAAAGAGATTTCATCACAAGAAATGAAGCTTTTAAATGAAAGGTGGAAAAATTCGTCATTATCTAGGAGGCGGCTGTATACATAACTTGCAGAAGATGGTCAAATTCCTTTCCTAAATGAAATTGAATGGCTGCAAGAAAAAAGTACTTGAAATGGGACGGGAAGAACTCTTACCTTTTCAGAAGTTAAAAGACAAAATTGGAAAAACATGTATTGATGTTTGCTTCTTCATAGCGAATGTGATAAATACTCCAGAACCAGTCAAGTTTCTCACTGTGCAGGACTGTGGCAAAATTTCTCAGTTTATATTAATCTCTTTTTGTTAACACGTGGACTTGAGCCAGTATGCAGACACATTTTGTATTAGCACCTAGCTATGGGTGCTCGGCTGGTATAGACAGTCTAAATTTAGACATGTTTGCTTTTGGAGCTACTGAATACACAAAACGTTCATCTAGGTGTAGGAGGGATTAATTTTACCCTTAGATAAAGGTAAGTCAAACTGTGAAATATTTTTCATACTGGAGGGTGACAAGAAATTATTCTAACAAGGAAAAAGGCACTTGCTTTTCTCAAGTTGTCTTAAATTATAAAAGCAACAGTGACGGGTGGCTAGGTGGCGCAGTGAATAGCGCACCGGCCCTGAAGTCAGGAGTACCTGAGTTCAAATCCGGTCTCAGACACTTAACACAAAAAAAACTAGCCGTGTGACCTTGGGCAAGTCACTTAACCCCAACTGCCCTCCAAAAAAAAAAAAGGCAAAAAAATCAACAGTGGTCTAAAATATGCCTGTTGTGCATTTTTAAAGAATGAGGAACTGACCTAAGTAAATTTCAATTCCTAGTTAGGTTCTAATTCCTAAGTAATATTAGCCTCTATAATATTCAGAGATGGTGAGTAGACACACAAAGAATTTCTGATTTCATTTGTGGCTTTAAAAACAACAGCAACAACAAAACTACTGATGGATTTGTGAATGTTTCCATCCATCCTGTGAAGTAAAAACGATTGTGAACTGTGTGCACCTTGGTGTTTGTATCACAGAGAATAAAATCTAATGCATTCTACCTAATTTACATTCTTAAATATCTTATAAAAACAATGTTATAGCTTTTTTTTTAAACTTTAGCAGGTATTGGGTTTTCCTTAAAAAGAAATTTGTAAACTTCAAAGTGTTAAATACTGGCAACTATTATTATCAGCTAAGTGATACAGTGGATAGAAAGCTGAACCTGAAATCAGGAAGACCCATCCTCATGATTTCAGATCTGGGCTCAGACACTAGCTGTGTGACCTTGGACAAGTCACTTACCTGCCTCATTTCCTTATCTATAAAAATGAGCTGGAGAAGACAGTGGTAAACCATTCCAGTATATTTGCCAAGAAAACCCCTCTTTGGGTCGCGAAGAGTCAGATGTGACTAAAACTACCAAACATCTCCAACCACATTATCTTCAAATAAGTCTTTATTGTTTATAAATCAGCAATCATTTAAGTACTTATATATCAATTAACAATCACTTATTAAATGCCAGTTATGGTGGAGGGTTACTAAAGCAAAAGTACAACCAATCTGTATCCTAAAAAAAGAAATTATTCTTCTTAGCCTCAAAGATACTAAAAAAAAAAAATAGTGCACATGGTGGGCAATGGCGCTATGTGAGGGGAATAGAGGTGTAGGGATGGGAGCTGTAATTTCATTGGTTTAGGGAATTTGGAGGCAAGGAAAATGCATCTCCCAAATGGAGTTTGGCACTTATTTTTCAACTTGCAGTCTTACTGAGTTACTGAGAGCAGCACAAATTTAAATGACTTTCCCAGAGTGGTTAAACTTCTTTTCAGCCATTGTGTGTCAAGGCAGGAATTCTCCTTGTCTTCCTGCCTTAGTCATAAGCTCTCCATTCCAAACACCATGCTTTCTCTTGTACATGTAGTAATAGTCACAGAATAAATAAAAGGCAGCTGGAAGTGAAGATAGATGCTGGCTGCTAGGGAGCTCCTGAAAAGTTTTGTACACATGATTGTCCTTGAATTAGGGATTCTCAGAGACACAGGTAATGAGGAAGTGCATCCCAGGTGTGGGAGAATGGGAGTCAGTATAAACTTCAGAGCTGACACTTTGCAAGACTCTGGTCTTAAAAGGCTAAAAAATGAAATATTTCCTGCCCTCAGCATGATTATGTTCCCTTGGGGAGACAGCATATAAACACATATGTACAAAGATTATATAGCCAAAATATAAACAAACTGAATATTTTGTTGTTGTTCATTCATTTTACAGTCACATCTGACTCTTCACGACCCCAGTTGGGGTTTTCTTAGCAAAGATACTGAAGTGGTTTGCCATTTCTTTCTCCAGTTCATTTTACAAATGAGGAAATTGAGTCAGAGTTCAATGACTTGCCCAGAGTCACACAGCTAGTAAATATCTGAGACCAGATTTTAATTCAGGAAGACTCCTCTTCCTGACTCCAGGCCTGGCCCTCTATCTACCACACTACATATTGCACCAAAGTAAGCACAGATATCAATAAATGCTCAGAGCTAATATGAATAGGGGGAGAGTAAGTTACAAATCTAAGCAGATAGAAAAGATGGCAGTGGAGAATCAGAGCTGGAATAGGCCTGAGAGATGATAAAGATCACTTTCTTTATTTTACAGATAGGGGAACTGAGTCTTCAGAAGGCTAAGTGACTTACTCATGCTCACACAAGTTACTAAGGCCAGAGCCAAGAACCAAGCCTAAGTCTGACTACAAATCCAGCACTCTTCACTTCCCATTCTTTTAAACACAGGGTTGACTAAACATTCCTTCATTTATTTAACAAGCATTTATTGAGTCCCTACTGTGTAGTGAAATGAGTAGTTAATTTCAGTCCCCTCTTAGGGAACAAGAATCATTATGGATCCGTGTTTTTCCTTTGTTCACTGCCTTGTGACACACAGGCTAATCTGCCTGTAAAAATTAGAACACTTCAGCCAGGAAAGGAAATGTCTCAGAGGGCAGGGTCAGCATTTATAAAGCCACAAATAAAAAGACTGGGGGAACACAGGATTTTTTTTACCAGATCCCAGGACAGAGGTACTTGGGAAGCTGGAGAAGATTTAAGTTTAGGAGTAATAAAGAGAAATAAAGAAAGGTTTCTTGGCCCTATTCTCTCTTGGTTCTCCTCCTGTCTGAAAGCATCTTCTTAGAATCCGTTGACAGGCTTTCATCTATATTAAGTCCTGTTACAATACATATATCTTAAGGCTCTGTTCTATGTCCAACAACAACATGTAGCATTTATGCAGCATTTTAAAGTTTGCTGAGCACTTGACAAATATGTCTTTTGACCCTCCAAACAACCCTGTGAGGAAGGTGCTAGTATTATCTCCATTTTACAGATGAGGAGACTGAGGCTGATAGAAGTTATCTAACCTGCTCAGGGTCACGCAGCTAGTAAATGTTGGAGAGAGGATTTGAACTCATTCTGACTCTAACTTTTACTACTCTATCAAGTACCTACCTTGCTGCCTTTCATTTTTTTCTCTTCCTTGGTTTTCTTGTCGACTCCCAAGGGTTTAATTATCATTGCTATGTAGATGTCTTCCAGATCTATCCATCCAATATTAGTCTCCTGAGCTCTGGTCCTGTATCACCAGTGGTTTATTGGATATCTAGTTGGATGAACTATAAGCATCTCAAACATCACATGTTTGAAACCAAACTCATTTTTTATCCCTTCCAACCCACCCCTCTTTTAAATTTCTCTGTTACTGTTGAATCACCCCCCTTTATAATCTTCATATTCTCCTCAGCTCTTCACTGCCCCTAATTCCACATATTCAGTCATTTGCCAAATTTTGATGATCTCATCTCTACAATATCTCCCATTTTGTCCTCTTCCCTCTACTCACGTAGCCACCATCTTTGTTCAGGACAACACTGCCTTGTACCTGGACAGTTGCAATAGCTTCCTGATAGGTCACCTTGCCTCAAGGTCCTTTCTCCCATATCCCATCTACCCTGAAGTTTCCAAAGTGACCTAGCTAAAGCTCAGTCGTGCCCATTTAAGTGCCTGCTATGTATCAGACAGCACACTGGGTACTGGGTTAATTGTCACATTAATCATCACACGGTATTCCCAGATTGTTCATAAATTGTTGGTATTATTATTCCCATTTTTCAGATGTGTAAACTGATGCTCAGAGATGTAAAGTAGCTAACCTGTGGTCATAGCAATGGTAAGGAGGCAAGAGGAAATACTATATATATATTTTTTAAAACAACAGCTAGGTTTCATCAAAAGACATGGGTTTGAATCCCAATTCTTTAATTTATTACCTATGACTTCCTTAGGTTAGTTAGACATTTCCCCTCTACAGTTCTTATATCCCTCATTTGTGCACTGAATATGTTACATGTACTCTCTGATCTCCACTTCTAAATTAGTGATGCTAAGCTCCAGAGGTAGGATTTAAGTCAAGGTTTCTTCAGACTCTAATAACCACATTTCTTCTATGCCTCCAGATAGTAAATTTGAAATGAGTCTAAAATCATGAGTAATATAGCTTAAAAGACAACTAGGTCTGTTTGGGAATATCAGTCACACATTTAATTATTAGAGGAAAGGATAAATATTTAGGAATTAATCTCTGATCTTTAAAATTGGTGTTAAGATGACTTACCATGTTCTCTCCAAATCAGTCACTTGGAATCCTGTACTGGTGGAGCCATGAGGTCTCTCCCATTGAAATAGTTGTTTTTTTCATAACCAGTCAACCCTTCATGCATTACTTGCTATTAGATATTAAGATTATATGTATATATGTGTGCATATATATGTATATATGTGTGTGAATATGTATATGTATATATATATTTATATATACACATATATATTGGGGGGGACAGGAAAAAAAATTAAAAGGTTATAGCAGAGAACAAAACTCACAAGAATACAAAACAAAGATGGACAATTCTCAACACAACAAGCATTTATCATGCAGGCTTTCTTGAAATGGAAATTTATTGTTACATGTTTTGAATCCTCTCTTATGTTTAGCTATGCACATGACATGCCTTTGTTTCTTTCTAACTTTGTATTTAAGCTCTAATATTTAAATTTCTGATATGTTTTTGTTTCTTTATTCTCTATTTGTGTTCTGATGTTTTGAGTCTAAAATAAAATTTTGAGAAAAAAAAGGGGGGGGAGCAGCAAGGTGGTACAGTGAAAAGAGCACTGGCCCAGGAGTCAGGAAGACCTTAATTCAAATCTAGCCTCAGACACTTGACACACTTACTACTGGTGTGACCTTGGACAAGTCATTTAACCCCAATTCCCTTGCCTTCCCCCCTCCAAAAAAGATAGTAAGTTATAACAATAATATGAGCATTTATCTAACATTTTAGGATTTGTAAAATCCTTTGCATCATCTCATTTGATTCTCACAGAAACCCTGTGAGGTAGCTGCTGTGATTATACCCATTTGACAGATGCAGATATTAAAGCTAAAAGAAGTGAAAATACTTGTGTGAGTTCACAGCTAACAAGTGTTGGAGGTAGAATTTCAACTCAAGATTTCATGACTTCCAATTTGTGCATTTCCAGTTTGTGGAATTGTCCAGTTGCTGAATTAAGATTCCACTTGGAGGGCAAATGCAACTTCAAGCACTGTCCTGTTCTCAGTAGATGAAAGCACTCTTTTCTCTATGCCACAGAAAGGATGACATTGGGAAGCAACTATCTTCCAAATGGTTTATACTGTGCCAATGTGGAGCCCTGAATTAGTGTATTGATAATGGGAATCTGAAGATCTTCCCTGCCCCTTGGCCCCTTAATAGTCTTAAGTAACTCTGAGAACTTTCCCTGATTTGAAAACATACTCTGCCCCCTAATAGGCTGAATGTGGAACCTGTCACAGGAGGCTTGTTTTTCAGGAATGCCCACACCTTGTTACTTTGTAATTGGGCAGTGGGCCAAGAGGGTTGTGACATTCTCTGAACCAGGAGAAGGCTATACACACACCTTTATGTGAGGTTTTGCTTTGGGACTGGCTTTGAGAAGAGTTGTGTGATTTGGCCAGATGAGACTCTGGGCAGCTCTTGAGGCCCCTGGCTTTGAAAACCCAGATACTGGTATTTCCCTCTCTGGTAACAAACTAGGTATGGATGTAATGGTCAGGTGGCTGGAAGCGCTGTCTGCTTAATTGTTCTATTTTCTGTTGTAACTTCTCTTTGTATTCTCTGAAGTTCAGGGTGCTGACTTTTTCCTCTGAACTAGGTAAATGATATATGTTTGATTGTTAACCCATTTTGAGTTGCTTTCTTATAGAAAAGCAGATCTAAGAACCTGTGCTAGCAACCATCCTGGGGTATGCTAGGGTGCTTGCTGCTACAATTACCATGTAACTAAATTTCTAAAGAGGAGCTAGATGGCACAGTGGATAGAGGGATGAGTCTGGAGTCAGTAAGACTCATCTTCCTGAGTTCAAATGTGGCCTCAGACACTTACTAGCCATATACATGATCATGTTCAAATCATTTATCTGTTTGCCCAAACTCTTCATCTGTAAAATGAGGTGGAGAAAGAAATGGTAAACTACTCTAGTGTCTTTGCCAAAAAAAAAAAAAAACCAAAAAAAAAACCAGAAAGGGTCTTTGAAGAGCCTGACAAACAAAATACTGAAATCCATTTTGAATGCATGATCCAAGGGTGGCAATTCACTTGCTTACATCCTTATGCTAAGAGAGTGCATTGAGAAAGTACTTAAAAGATAGATAAATGTTGCCTACCTTCTGACATGTCTCATGCTCATCCTTTGAGGCAGATAATTTTATTATTCCCATTTAATAGGTAAATGAACAGAAGTTCTTTCTATAATAATATTTCACATGACATAATGATTTAAGGTTTTTAGCTCACTTATTCCTTAGAGCAACCCTGTTAGATGGCTTATAGTATTTGATAATTTTGCAGGACAAAACACCGAGCCCTGAAGTGGTTAACACACTTGTTCAGGTTTTCAAAAAACCTCTCCATATTATAATATAACACGAACTTGCCCAGGTCGCACAACTAGAAAGTGCCAGAGACAGGATTCACACCCAGATCTTCTCCATGAGGAGTTCAACATTCCATTTTCTACGTTGCCTGCTTCTGTTGACATATGCCAATGGATATTAATTAAGTCTGTGACAGTTTGCTATCAGGTCCTAACTTTCCCTTAAAAACAATGTAGAAAAAGGCATTAAAAGTATTGTACATAAGAGAAATTAGCCAGTTCCCTTTTCTGAATGACTTTTATTTTCTTTCCATTAAAGAATGGGAAAATATTTTGGACAGTCCAAGGACTTTTATATTTTCAGACTTTTATTTGAAATTTGACTTAAGGAAATGAGTAACCCTCTCTCTAATCTGCTTTTTCTTCCCATGTTACTCAAGAGGATCTAATCCAGAGATGCTTGAAGCTTCTCCTAGGCATCATGAAACAGCATTTACACACACACACACACACACACACACACACACCCACTTCCAAAGCTTTGTAAATCACTGTGGTTCCTGTCAGTTGAGAAGTGAATATACACACTGCTGCTTGCCACAGGGGTCAGCGACCCAGTTATGCCCTGTCTACTTTTCTGTGGTTTAATTGCCCAGTGGATACAGACTTGAACCTGTTAGCCCAAAGGCTGATGCAAACTTGATGAGATCATCCTTTCCCCTCCACATCATATTTCACTTAAGTGGTAGTCAACAGGCGGCCCTAATTGGCAGCCCAATTTGCAGTCTGTTGACTTGTAGCTAAATGCATATTGCCTAATTGTATAATTCACATAGCTTCATGCAAAATTCAAGATATGGGTGCATTTCAAAATGATGGAATTGCTGAGGATAGATCAATGAGATTTTTATCTTGAAAAGTTCAGTTATTCAATGACCTGTGCCTTCATGGGTCAGTTAATTACTAGGTTTCGGAGTTAATTAGGTTAATGGATATATACCAAGTACACTAACAGAGGTGGAATTGGTTATTTTAAGGTTGCATGAACAGCAACTACTAGGTGGTTGGTCCAAGATTTCAGAATCTTTCTTCAACAATTAATGTGATTGAAACCTAGGTTTTTTCCTTCATTATTCTTTTTGATAAAATGGATATTTGTCAAGCCTTAGCACAGTGCTAGCACATTGTAGGTGCATGTTAGATGCTCCTTCCTTTTGCTTCCCTCCCCTTCATACTCTCCCTTCTCCTCCCTTTCACCTTCTCCTTCCATAATAATGGCCAGACTTACCACTCTTCTACCATTGCAATATTCTAGGTAAGACTGCCCTTCATATTAACATAAATCTTTCTCCCCTACCTGTCTCAGTATTTTTCAGTTGAGGAAACTGAGACAGATTAAGTGACTTGCCTTGGTCTTCCTGACTCCAGGCCCAACACTTTATCTATTGTGTCACCTAGCTGTCTCAAAAGAACATATATCCAAGACCTCCCACCCTCATTTTATCATCTCTAGGCTAAATAACCTCAATTCCATCAATAATTCCTCATATATCATAGTTTCCAGGAACTGCATCATTCAATCTACCCCTTTCTGGATGCACTTTAGTTTGTCAACATCTCTCTTAAAATGAGATGCCCAAAACTAAACACACAACACTCTGAATATGGTTCATCTAGTGTTGCTGCTACTAGACTTTTATTTTTGCAGTGTAAATTTCCATGAATGTTTTCAAGATCCATGTCTGACTGGTTACTTACTTTAATCCTATATTGTGTTTGCTTACATATGTGAACTGCTATCTTTCTAATTTAAACCTCTCTGTTCAGGGTCATGCCATCTTTCTTGTCACTCATATTTGCATCCTTGGAAGAATCTTGGATTCTTTCCCTGCTCTCATTCTCTATAACCAAACAGTTGCCCAAACTCCTCAGTTCTACCTCACTAGTATCCAACCTGTTCTTTTTTTTTTCACAGGGCCACTACACTAATCTAGCCCCTTATCTGTCACCTCTTATTTTGACTGTCTGCTTCCAGCCTCCCCTTTTTCCAATATACAGTTCCCAAACTGATATATCTAAAGTACTGGTTTGGTCATGTAACTCTTAAGTCTTACTCATGTTCAAGTATCTTAAAGATTCTTTCTTAGTCTGCAGATCCTATACTTGATTGTGTGCCACCATGGAGGGGGGGGAGGGAGAGAGGAAAGGGGAGAAAATTTGAAATTCAAGGGATTGTGGAACTGAATCTTGTAAACTAAAAGTAAACAAACACATTAATAAAGACAAAAAAGACTCTTACCTCTTGAATAAATTATGGGCTCCTCTTCCATTATAATAAAAATTTAGGTCAGGCATGGTGGCACACACTTGTAATCCTTACTATTTGCAAGTCATTAGCTTGAATTAGGGAGTTCTGAACTTCATTGGGCTAAGGCTTAGTGAGTATCCACACTAATTTGTCCACCAAAATGGTGAGGCCCCTTGGGGCAGCTGGGTGGAGCACCAGCCCTGAAGGCAGGAGGATCTAAGTTCAAATCCAGCCTCTGACACAACACTTACACTAGCTGTGTGACCTTAGGCAAGTCGCTTAACCCCAACTGCCCTACAAAAATAAAAATTAAATTAAATTAAATTTAAAAAAATCAAAATGGTCAGCCCCCAGGAGCAGAGGGTCATTTAGCTGCCAAGGAGGACTCAGCTAGTCCATGAGGCCCATTAGTGACCTTCCACTTCCAGACTAGTGTAAAAAAAAATTATAATAGTTGGACTCCAGACTGTCTTTCTGGACTTGTTTCACATTACTTTCCCTCATAAATCCTAGGTTCTATATACACTTGCTTTTCCTAAATACAGAACATTCTCTCTCCTGCCTTCATGCTTTTGCATATGCCACGTCACATGCCTAAACTCTATGTCTTTACCTCCACCTCTAAGAAATCCTATCTTACTTCAAGGTTCTCCTCAAAAAATATAGTTTCCTAGAGAGGTCTCTCCTGATACCTTAGTTGTTAAGGCTCTTTCTATATATGAAGAAATTGGTTTTTTATTTTCTTCTCTGTTTACCTGGAGGTAGTTTCAGGAGATCATAAGCTCGTTGAGGGTAGTGATGATTATTGTTTTTGTGATGATTTTTCTCTTGATATCCATAGAACTTACTTCAGTACCTTGCAAAACAAACCAAGTCAAGCCAAGTATTTTTTAAAGTGGTTATTACATTCCAGGTCCCAGAAAACCTCAAGGAGCTAACATTCTGTTGAGGGGACATGTCACATTAACAGAAGCTGAAAGGGAGTAGGGGGAGGAAGTTGTAAAGGTACATGGAGCAGAAATATTGTAGACATAGTAAAGGTGAATGAAGAGTTCGGCCAGGAGATGAATGAATGTATCATTGGCTTACATGTCTGTCTTAAAATGGAGGTTCTTGTAGGAACCAGATAATCAGAGGAAAAGGCATGCGCGCATGCGTGCACACGTGTGTGTATGTGTGTGTATCTATCTGTGTGTCTGTCTGTATACTGGAAATGTGTGGTCAGGAATGATGCTATTTTCAGTATAAAGAGGTTATTTAAGCATTGTAGAGAAAATCTGAGAAAGCTGAGTGAAACCTGGAGAGAAATGAACATAGTGGACACTTAATAAATACTTCTTGATTCAAAATGATTTTTTCTTAGTTTAATTCTCTCCAGTTGTGTGCTTGTGAAGTTGATTTTTTTAAAATGTATTTGTTGTTTTTCTTCTCTTCTTTTCCTTCCTTCCTTTTTTTTTTTAAAGTGACAATATTGTCTCTAGTCTTCTACCATCCCTCTGGATCCCTGTGATTTCTCACAGTTCACTGCCAGGGGTTTTACAGTTACATCTGCAAGCTCTATCCAAATCCTGGGATACAATTCTTCCCTGTGGGGAGACCTTAACTTATAGAAAGCACCTCTGTGCTGCCTTATTATCTCCTCACCTGCATTGAGTTTTAATTCCCTCTTAACCATGTTTGTTAACCATGTTTTATTTGCCAAATTAAACAACAATACAGTAGCTAACAGCTGGCTTCAAAATGACAAGCCCTCATTTTTAATTAGGTTCTAAATTCATTGTGTTTTCACTTCCTTGTTGTTTATAAGAAAGAACAGCATTTTCTTGAGCACGTGGAGCCTTCCTCCTTTAAATTCCCATGGATAAAGAATGGGACAACATATACCATCTCTTCCGTATCAAATGCAAATGATTTGTATTGATAAACAATATATAAAATTATAATCAACCAATGAACTAGAGTCAAATGGTGATTTCAATACTTGAAGCTACGGTAGGTGAAACAAGCGTTACCAGAAAAACACTTCCTCACAGTTGATGACTCTCTGTGACATGCCTAGCAATTTATAATGTTGCTTGAAAGCTACAGAAGGCAGGAACAGACATGATTCTATCTATGTACACATCAAAATCCCTTCCAGACGTAACCCAGGTTACTCTACTCCAGGTCGTATACAGGAGATTTCACCTTTCTTCTGAAATGAGAACCATCTGAACATTTGGTACATTCATAAACGTGTATGTATAGCCCCCAAATAAATTCAGAGGTAGAGTATTGGGAGGGATTAAGTCTATAAAAACAAGACTCCCCCCCCAAAAAGAAACAAGCCCAGATTACTCAATGATCAGTCCATTAAAGGAGATTTACATGAGGTTACTTAATATAGCCTTTTAAATGCTTTAAATGCTCTCACACTGGAGTTCATTGCCACACTCACAAAAAGGGTTTACAGTGGTTCTCAACCTTCCTAATGCCGTGACCCTTTAATACAGTTCCTCATGTTGTGGTGACTTCCAACCATAAAATTATCTTCATTGCTACTTCATAACTGTAGTTTTGCTACTGTTGTGAACCATACTGTAAATATCTGATATGTAGGATGTATTCAAATTGAACTTAACCCACAGGTTGAGAACTGCTGGTTTAGAACATAAAGGTTCACAAGGATAAAAACATGGAATTCAAACATGCTCAAGACCTCAGTGACCATCAAATTCAAATTGTTGTTGTTGTTTGCCCTTCATTCTGAAGAAGACCAATAACATCAGGATGGTGGTGTCTTGACTTGCAAGTAAATGGAATTTAAATGAGGAAGAGCTGTGCAAAGGCACCAGCCTCACTTTCTCTTCCAGGGTCATCTGGGTTCAGTGACAAGACATAGATCAGAATGATTGAAGATGGCCCCAGATGCACTGGGAGACCTTGACCTGTTTAAGCTAGTCTTTCCCAGGTCTCAGTTTGTCTGAGGTAACACCAATTCAGTGATAAAGTCTAGGTAAGAAATGAGGCAAAAGATGGCCATGAACGTTTTTCTGGCCAGAACTGAAACCCCCTAGAATTCAACAGGGATATGAAAGGAATCCCACTCCAATATCCCTGACAAGTGATTATGAAGCCGCTGTTTGAAATCCCTCAAGGAAAGGGAACCCAACATTTCTTGAAGCAGCCCAGTTCACTTTTCAATTATTTAATTTATTAAGAATTTTCATTTTCATTATCTCAAGCCTAAATTTGCCCCTTTGTTCCTTCTACCTATTGCTTTTGGTTCTATATTCCATAATTAAAACAAACTTGTTCTCAAAAATATCCACCATCCCCATTTCCTTCAACTCGTCCTCATACAACACAAAGTTCAGGCCCAATGATAAGTTGGACCCTTGATAACTTATTAGTGTCTTTCTTAAAATAGGTTGTTGCAAATAGAATATAATACACCAGATTAGGATTTGTTAGTCCAGAATAGAGAGAAATTGTAATCTCCTTATTCCTGAAAGCCATTCTGTTCTTAATTTAGCCAATATCATGTTTCTTTTGTTGATTCCCACATCACATCACAGTGCACGCTCATTTTAAGTTTGCAGTTGACTCAGAACATGAGACCTTTGTTTTATTGGTTGATCATCCAACCAAACATTTGTTAGGTGACTACTGGGCTACTTGCTGGGGATAAAAAGACAAACATGAATTAGTTCCTGCCCTGAAGGAATTTATATAAGGGAAAATAGAGCTCTCTCTCTCCCTCTCTCTCTCTCTCTCTCTCTCTCTGTCTTTCTCTCTGTCTCTTTCTCTTTCTCTCTCTGTCTCTCTCTGTCTCTTTGTCTTTCTCTCTCTCTCTCTCTCTCTCTCTCTCTCTCTCTCTCTCTCTCTCTCTCTCTCTCCCCCCTACCTGTCTGTCTCTATCTACATATAGATACACACATACATTAATACATGTAGGTATTATATACATTCATTTATACTTATATATAACCATATACACCAATTCAGTGATAAAGTCTAGCTAAGAAATGAGGCAAAAGATGGCCATGAACTTTTTTCTGGCCAGAACTGAAAGGAATCCCACTCCAATATCCCTGACAAGTGATTATGAAGCCGCTGTTTGAAATCCTTGAAGGAAAGGGAACCCAACATTTTTTTTTTTTGCTTTTTGGAGGGCAGTTAGGTGTTAAGTGACTTGCCCAAGGCCACACGGCTAGTTTTTGTGTTAAGTGTCTGAGGCCGGATTTGAACTCAGGTCCTCCTGACTCCAGGGCCGGTGCTGCATTCACTGCACCATCTAGCCTCCTGAACTCAACATTTCTTAAAGCAGCCCAGTTGACTTTTCATTTATTTAATTTATTAAGAATTTTCTCTGGGATTTGGAGCAATGTTTTATATAGTTTCTAATAGTATTAATTTGTTTTGAGAATGTATCGATATGTATACATACACATCTATATCTATATAATATTTAAAATGTGAAAACCAAATAATTTTAGAAGAAAGAAATAGCAGCCACGGGGATCTGGAAAGGCTTTTTTTAAAGGTGGTACTCGAGCAGAGGTTTTAAGGAAACTAGGAATTCTAAGAGGATGATAAAGTCACCAAAAACCGGAATGGACCTTAATCATCATATCTTCCAAAACTTTCATTTTTCAGATGATGGAACTGACATAGAGAGAAGTTTAGTGACTTACCCAACATCACACAATAAGTGGAAAAGGCAGGATTTGAACATGTGTCTTTGTACTCAAAATCAAATTCTCTACCATTTGAAAACAGTATAGCTTCCTTGAAAATAGGAAGCCACCGATAAGAAAATGCAGGTAGTACCTACTGGTACACCGTGGAAATACAAATTAGTGTGTGTGTGTGTGTGTGTGTGTGTGTGTGTGTGTGTGTGTGTGTGTGTGTATTGATAAATGGTGTCTTATATTTCATTTCATATTCCAGAGCAGACACAGCCATCAGCATATTTTATAATTTAAGTATTTAGGCACTATCTCATTTAGATTTATTACTCGTTCCGTTGTTCTCTACCTAGACTGAGAGAATTGATAAAGTCATTTTACTAGCAGTACTACATATTGAGTGCTCTTCCAAAAGCCTCCTTTTATCACACTTTAAAAATCATTCTCTAATTTAACAATGATATTAAGAGAGCTCTTTTATTCTGTCCAATTATGTGGAAGCACACTCACTTTTTTTTTTAAAGGGGTTAATCTTCGTGGATGAAACAGATTATCAGCTTTTGAACCGATTCAAGTGGAATCTCCGGAAACAAAGCCAGGACAAAGAGTTATTGGCAGATCACAGAAAGCATTCTGTGCCCACTGCTCAGCTGGATGCCGCCAAAGTCAGTTCACTAGGCTTAATGGGAAACACCTGTGGTCTGGAACGCAAGAAGAAAATCAAACCAACTGCACTTTGAAACACTCAAAGTCAATTAAGGAAATAAAAATCCCTCCCCACCATCACCACCAATGTACCCCTTTCCTCCTGAACAGATATTTGATTGAGAGCCCTTATAAAAATTTGTGTTCCCTGAGACATTCCAGACTCAAGAGCACTGTTCAGGGAAATGTCAGCCATAAGGGGAGCTTCCACACACTGCATGGCCACACTCCCACTGGTCTATTTTTGATGCACGTGTTGGTTTTGAAGAGATCTTAGAGATAAATACAAGCCATTTTTCTCTAAACTTAGAGAAATAGTTTTCTTCCAATGGGGGGGGGGAGGTGTGTGCTTCTCTAAACACATTTTTTTTGTTGTTTTAAAATATCAGTATCTTTCATTTTCAAATCACCTTTTCCAAATACATTCTGTTACATTCTAGGTAAGAAATGAGGCAAAAGATGGCCATGAACTTTTTTTCTGGCCAGAACTGAAACCCCCTAGAATTCAACAGGGATATGAAAGGAATCCCACTCCAATATCCCTGACAAGTGATTATGAAGCGGCTGTTTGAAATCCCTCAAGGAAAGGGAATCCAACATTTCTTGAAGCAGCCCAGTTCACTTTTCAATTATTTAATTTATTAAGAATTTTCTCTGGGATTTGGAGCAATGTTTTATATAGTTTCTAATAGTATTAATTTGTTTTGAGAATGTATCGATATGTATACACACATATCTATATCTATATAATATTTAAAATGTGAATTTAAAATATGCCTTATCTAGCAATCTATCCTTTGTAATAAAGAATAAGAAAAGAGAGATGAAAAAAAGCTACCCAGAAACTAGCCAAATCAGACTATAAGTGCAGTTTTCCACATTCGTAATTCCTTACCTTTACTAAATTAGGGGGCAAAATTTCTCATTTCCGCAGCCAGGCTTTGTCATTATAACTATAAAGAATACATTTTATTTTGTTCTTTCTGTTTCTGTTGCTATTAAAATTAACATTGTCTTCGTGGTTCTGATTATGTCATTTTGTCTTACTTCATACAATGCTTCCCATACTTCTCTAATCATATTCATTATGTCTTATGACACATTAGTGTCCTTTTATACTAATTTCTCCCAACTTCCTTAGCTATTTCCTATCAATGGATATAGACTTTGTTTCTAATCCTTTGCTCCCCCATACACAAAAAATTGTTTTATATGTATATTTCAGAGTATGGGACTATTCTTTCTATCTCTAACCTCCCTGGGAAAGATAATTAACAATGGGATCTCTGGTTCAAAGGGTATTGAAATTTTGATCAACTGTGAAAGACTTAGTTACTCAATTAAAGACAATTCTGAAGAACTCATGATGAAAAATTATGTCCAACTCCAGAGAAAGAACAGATGAAGTCTGAGTGTAAATTGTGTGTGTGTATATGTATATGTATACATATACACACATGTATATACATATATTCATACATTATTTTCTGTATCATTCTTGTGAGGTATTTTTGCAACATGCATGGTTAAAATAGAAATATATTTTGAATTACTTCATATATAATTGATATTATATGGCTTTATTTCTCAATCAATGGTGAAAAGGTTGGAGGGAGGGAAAGAATTTGGAACTCAACTTAAAAACATAATGTTAAATATAAATAAATAACTAATTTCAAGAGGGAAGCATACTGAGATTTTAGTCACTTTATTAGCATAATTCCAAATTGCTTTCCAGAATAGTTGGACCAGTTCATCATGGCCTACAAAGCACATTAATGCATTCATCTTTGTTTAACTTTTCTAATATTGATGATATCCATCTTTTGACATTTGGGGAGTTTGTTGGGCATGATGGGAAATTTTAGCATTTTGAATTGCATTTCTCTTATATTTAGTGATTTGGAACAATGTTTTATATAGTTGCTAATAGTATTAATTTGTTTTGAGAATCATTTCTTCATGTTTTTACCACTTCTCAACTGCAAAATGTCCCTTGAGTTTCTTTCACTTTCAACAAATTATGATGCTATAAATATCAGTCAGTCAGCATGTTTTATTAAGCAGCTAGACTGGGGAAGAGAAAGAAGCTAACAATTTTGCACAGTTTTGCTCTATTCAGATCTATTTCACATACAGATTAAGATATCCTGCTTTTGGTGTCATTGGTCTTCTTTGAGGATAAAAGAAATAACAACATAAAGCACCTACCATGCTCCATTCACTTTGCTAGTGATACAGTTACAATAAATAAGAAAACACATCATTATATTTAGGTTACTTAAAGATAGATAGAATTAGGGTAAAGCCAAAATGATGGAATATATGCCAAAAGCCAGCTGAATTCTCCCAACATTTTCGTCCAAACAACTTTAATATAATGCCTCAAATCATATTTTAGAGTGTCAGAGTGAACAAAAGATCATAGGGAGATATTTTTTCCAGCCTAAGAAAACTTAGGAGTGGTATGTAACATCAAGATAGGAAGATAGCAAGACCACTAGCCATAGCCCTTAGAGGTGCCATAGCAGCAGCAGTAACAGCAGTAACAGCTTCAGAGCTCTCAGGTCATACATTGGAAAATTTGTCAGAAAAAGATTATAGGGGACCTTTATTAAATACCCGGTGAATCTGACAGTGACTGGCAACTCTATTGCCTATAAGCAGTTCTGTATCACATTTCCAAAGCAGAGAGGAGAACTTGAGATCAGTCACAAGAGAGCAGGAACTCTAGTCTATGGTTCTAGGACCTAGGAACTATGGTTCTAGAACCAAGTGGAACGTTAGCACATGTGGCAGTGGAGAAGCAAGAGCATTTCCAGATAAAGATGCAAGAATAGATCTGGAGAGTAGTAACCATGCCTATCCTCAGGTCATACTATGTTAGAAGAAATGAAAACTTGCAAACTCCCGGAACTAGCTCTGAAAATATTAGCACGAAAAAGTCTGAAGCTTGCCACAGTGGCTTCCCACTCCCAGATGACTACAGCATAACTTTAATATAAAGTTCATAGTGAAGAAACGCACTAGGAAAATGAGCAAACATTAAAAAGATCTTCATCCTAAAAAGCTACTACAGTGGCAAGAAAACCAAATTATAAATTTAGAAGACAAAGTAAAGGTAGCAACAAGCAAAGCCTCAAAGGAAAATATAATTTGGACCCATGACCAGCAAGAATTACTAGAAGAGTTAATTAAATAAGGTGATAAGAATGGTAGAGGGAAAATTGGGAAAAGAAATGAGAGTGAAGCAAGAAAATTATCAAAAAATAATTAACCACTTGGTAAAGGAGGCAAAAAAGAAAACACTGAAGAAACTAACACCTTAAAAGGGAAATTGGCTTAATGTCAAAAAAAGGAATAAGAATTCACTGAATAAAAGAAATTTTTTAAAAGCAGAATTGGCCAAATGAAAAAAATAATAAGAGGTACAAAAGCTCACTGAAAAAATTAATTCATTAAATTTAGAATTGGTCAAGTGGAAACTAAAACTTCATGAGATTTCAAGAAACAATGAAACAACCCTCCATCCCAATGAAAAAAATTAGAAGAAAATGTGAAATATTTCTTTGGGAAAATATATTGGGAAGAGATAATTTAAGAATTACTGGATTACCTGAAAATCATGGAGGAAAAAAACCTAGACATCTGTAAAGCAATGCACAAGCTGCATTCCAGAGGACAGCCTCTATGAACAGCTTTCAAGATTCTGATTACATAGTATAGCAAACTCTTAATTCAATAACAAATCAGAGCAAAACATTCACAGAAAATCAAGGTACAGCATTCACAATATTGCAACGTGTCATAGAAAATCAAAATGCAATATTCATGTCACAACTCAACAACTTATCACTAAAATGGCCACATAGTTTTCACCAAAGTCGTCACATAGTTTTGAACAAAGTACAATCGTTTAGTCAATCAATCACTTAGTAACTCAAACATTCAATCATAAATTACAAAAGGGCAAAGTCCTCCACCTGTGGGGTGTAATTAAGTTACAAATCAGTCACTCTTCAGTCATCAGTCACTATTCAATCATCAGTCACTACTCAGTACCCTCTTAAGGAGTAGTGGGAAATATACAGGCCATCCACCCCTTGGTCACAAGTAAATCATAATTTCATCACTACTCAGTACCCATGGAGAGGTCTTTTCATCTTGACTCAGGGAAGGCTTTCAGCTTCCATAGCTCATCTTCTATAGTCCCAACTCCTGCCCAAATCTAACCAACTGCCACTTGAGTCCAAAGGCAGAGGGCTCTCAGCTTCTTGTATAGCTCTCCATGCATTTCCTGCTCCACATTGGAGCTCACAGTGTCCAGTCCATCTCAAATCCTTCGTAGTCTCTCTTCTTGGGAAGACAAGGCTCAACAAAGCCACAAGAACATTCATGCACATTAACAAAGCCCTAACAACATTTGTACAAAATCTTGGTACCATAGTCATGCTTCCTCAGTTTTCTGAAGCTCCATCTGGCCCTTGGAAATCCTCAGCAGCCTCAGAAGATTGACTGGCCCTCCAAAATCCTCAGCACCATAATCTCCATTTTTAAAATCAAAATCACTTTATCCATTCTCCACATGGCTTGCTCCAAGAAATTCTGTCTCAGTTCTCAATTCGCATTCCTCTTCTCAATTCTTCTCAATTTTCAGTTCAGTCTTCAGACCAGTAGCAGCAGCTTCTCTGCCTCCACATGCTTGGAGTTCTGACTGTCCAGCTTGTGCACTTCCTTAAATATGGTATAGCTCCTCCCTCTTCAGCCCCTTCCTGTAGTGTCCACAAACAGGGGCTGATACCTTCTGTTTCTTTAACAGAGGCTTAACTTGAAACTAAGTGCTAAGTACTGCTTTCAAATACAAAGGGATCTTCAAATTTCATTACTATTACAACATTATAATTTCAAGAACTTATCAAGGAAAGGTACTGTGATATCTTAGATTCAAAGGGTAGAATAGAAATTGGAAGAATCCAGCAAACACTTCCTAAAAGAGATCCCAATTTGAAAACTCCCAGAAATCTTAGAGCCAAATTCCCTGACTCCCAAGTTAAACAGACAATATTGCAAAGAGACAGAAGGAAACAATTCAGATATTGTGGAGTCATAGTCAGGATCACACAAGATTTATAAGTGTCCATTTTAATGTAATAAAGGACTTGCGATATGATATTCTGGAAGTCAAAGAAGCTAGGATTATAACCATAAATAACATACCCAGAAAAACTGAGTATAATCCTCCAGGATAAAAGTGAATATTTAATAAAGTAGAAGATTTTCTATTTTTTAAATTGCATTTTTTTTTTCCAATTATATGTAAAGACAATTTTTAACATTCCCTTAAAAAACTGAGTTCCAAATTTTTCCTTCCCTTCTCCCTCTCTCTTCCTTAACATGGTAAACAATTAGATGTAGGCTATATATGTGGAATTGCATGAAACATATTTCCATATTAGTCGTCTTGTAAAAGAAGAAACAGACCAAAAGAAGAAGAAGAAGAAAAAAGTCAAAACAGTATACTTCAATCTGCATTCAGACTCCATCAGTTCTTTCTCTGGATGTAGATAGCATATTCCATCATGAATCCTTTGGAATTGTCTTAAATCATTGTATTGTTGAGAAGAATTAGGTCATTCATAGTTGATGGTCACACAGTGTCAATGTAACTTTATAAAATGCTCTTCTGATTCCATTCACTTCTCTTTGCATCACTTCATGTAAGTCTTTTCAGGTTTTTCTAAAATCTATCTTCTTGTTTTTCTTTATAGCACAGTACTATTCCATTACTTTCATATACTGCAAATTGTTCAGGCGTTCCCCAATTGATGAGCACCCCTCAGTTTCCAATTATTTGCCGTCACAAAAAGAGCTGCTATAAAGGATTTTTGTACACGTAGGTCTTTTTTCCCTTTCCTGTGATCTCTTTGAATTCCATAACTGCTAATGACATTGCTGAATCAAATGGTATACACAGTTTGATTGCTCTTTGGGCATAGTTCAAAATTGCTCTCCAGAATGGCTGAATCAGTTCTCAACTCCAACAGTGTATTAGGTGCCCCAATTTTCCCACATCTACTCCAACAATTACACTTTTCCTTTTTGCTCATATTAGCCAATCTGATAGGTGGTAATTTAGAATTATTTTAATTTTCATTTCTCTAATCAATAGTGACTTAGAGCATTTTTCATATGACAATAGATAGTTTTTATTTCTTCATCTGAAAAATGCCTGTTCGTATTCTTTGACCATTTGTCAATTGGAGAATTAATTATTTTATTTTAAGTATGACACAGTTTTCTATGTATTTGAGAAATGAGGCCTTTATCCATTTTATATCTTATAATGCTCTCTAGTATTAGGTCATGAATTCTTCCCTTCTCCATAGATTTGACAGGTAAACTATTCCTTGCTCTCCTAATTTGCTTATGACACCACCCTTTATGTCTAAATCATTCATGCATGTTGACCTTGTCTCAGTTTATGGTAGAAGATGGTCTATAATTTGCTTATGTGATGCTGCTTCCCAGATTTCCCCATTTAGTAGTTTTTGTCAAATAGAGAGTTTTTATCCCAGAAGTTGGTGGCTTTGGGTTTAGCAATGACTAGACTCTTAGGGTCATTTACTACTGTGCCTTGTGTACCTAATCTATTCCACTGATCAACCACTGTATTACTTAGCTAGTATCAGACAGTTTTGATGATTGCCACCTTATAATATAGTTTGAGATCTGATATGGCTAGGCCACCTTCCTTTGAATTTTCTTCATTAATAAAATAGATAGCCTTCAAGCATTCCTGATGAAATGACCAGAGCTACACAGAAAATTTGACATTCTTGTACAACACTTAAATGAAGCATACAAAGGTAAATATGAAAGAGTAACTGTGACTCAGAAGGAATCTACATGGACACCAGACATGAGTTTGAATTTAATATCTTGAGATTATCTAAAAAAATGTCGTGATAAGAAAGTGTGAGGTAGATTGGGGAATTTTCTCACATGAAAAAAATCACACAAGGAAGAGTTTTTATAGTGGAGGAGAAAATGAAGGTATAGCAGGCTTGCCTGAACTTCACTCACATCAGAATTGGTTCAGAGAGTTGAGAGTATATACACACAGGTATAGAAATCTACCCAATAGGAAACTGTAGAGAAAGGGGATAAGAGATATTGGAAGGAGTAATAAAAAGGAGGATGGATTAGGGAGGCAGTGATCAGAAGCATAATATATTTTTGAGGAGGGAAAGGATAAAAAGCAAGAGAGATGGATAAACAGAAGAAAAGAAGATGGAAAGAAATATATAGTAATCATACTCTAGATGTGAATGGGATAAGCTAACCCATAAAAAGATGTGGATAGCAGAATGGATTAGAAACTAGAATTCAGAAAAAAAGTTGCTTACAAGAGATATGGTTGAAACAGAAAGACACACAGAGAGAATTAAAATAATGTACAGGAATTAAAAAAAAGACTTATCAAACCATGATCTCAAACAAAGTGAATATGTATCTATATTTATATCTATATATGTATATGTATGTGTGGAGAGAGAGAGAGAGAGAGAGAGAGAGAGAGAGAGAGAGAGAGAGAGAGAGAGAGATAGAGAGAGAGAGAGCAAATTTTTCAGATACAGGTCTCATTTGTCTCTATTAACTAATTGATAAACGTGGAAAGGAAAGGAACAAGCCATTTTTCTAAGAAATCAAAGCTATCTATAGTCTTAAGAAACATGCTCTAAATCACTACTGATTAGAAAAAGGTGGAGGAAAACAACTCTGAGGTACAGCCTCATGTCTTTCAGAAATGACACATGCTGGAATAGATGAGGGAAAATAAGGTCCATTAATGAACTGTTGTTGGAGTAGTTATCTGGTTAAACCATTCTGAGAAATAATCTGGAACTGTGCTCAAAGAGCTATACAACTCTGCACCCTTTGATCCAGCAATACTGCTACTACATCTGTGCCCAAAAGAGATCAAAAGAAAAGGACCTATATGTAAAAAAAATTATAGTAGCTATTTTTTGGTGGCAAAGACTTGGAAATTGAGAGCATGCTCTTTTGTGGGTGAATGACTGAAAAAGTTGTGGCATATGATTTTGATTGAGTATTATTGTATTATAAGAAATGACAAAGGGGTGATTTTAGAAAAAAAAGATACGGAAGGACCTATGTGAACTGAAGCAAAGTGAAATAAGAAGAACTTGGAGATCCTTGTGTACAGCAACAATAATATTGTAATGATGATCAATGGTGAAAGACTTGGCTGCTCTGATCAACAAAATGATCCAAGACAATTCCAAAGGACCATGATGAAAAAAATTGTATCCACCTCCAGAGAGAGAACTGATTAATTCATTGCAAATTAAAGTATATTTTTTCTCACTTTCTTTGTTTTTCCTTTTTTTTTGGTGGTATGGCTAAATAATTAGCATGATTTCACATGTGTAATTGATATCATATTGTTTACTTTCTCTGTGGGTGGGTGAGGTCTGGGGAGGAGATAGAAAATCTGAAGCTCAAAATATTTAAAAAGAAAAAATGTTCAAAATAAACTTAAACAACCACTTTTCTTCATGAATACTGTGACTCTACTTAGCAGAAGAGCTATCATCATCTGGCAAACAATATATGTTGCTTTGGTTTATTTAAAAAAATAAAAATAAGATAGTATTTTTAAATGATGAAAATAGTGTAGAGGAAGAGACCTGATTGAAAAGCAAATAAAGAAGCCTACATATTGCCTAACCACATTTAGAATATTAAGCTTAGAATATTTCAGAAATTATATAGGTGTACAGGACAATGAGGGACCTCACTACCCTTCCATATAATGATTGGTCAGTACTAAATGTATTTAGATTGGAAGAAAGATAATTTTGGAATGAGGGGAGGGAATATATAAAGCAGTCTTCAAGTATTTAAAGATTTGTCATATAAGAGATGGCTTAGATTCATTCTATTTGTCCCTAGAGGGCAGAGCTGAAGAATTGTTTAGAAAAATCTAAAAGAAGGCACGTTTAGGCTCCATGAAAGTTAAAAAAAAGATTGTAAGAGATGAAATAGGCTCATTTAGAAATAGTGTGTTTTCAATTAATGTAGCTTTGCAAAGGGGTGGTAGATGGCCATATGTCAGAGATATTGTAGCAGTGTGGCCTATTTAGGTTTGATTACTTCGAGATGGTCTCTGAAGTGCTTTCCAGATTTCAGAGACTCTAAAATAGGATGGCCAATGATTAATCTGATCGAGGTCTACATCTTCTTCTATCTTTCCCTAAACAAACAAACAAAACCTTGACTTCAAACAAACAAAATAGCAATGATGGTTTAGGCTATTAAAGGGGCTTGTTTAGAGATATTTGAAAATGGTTGAGGGGATAGATAAAAGGAATCGATTCACTGATTGTAAAAACAATATTAGCAGGTTATAGAAAGGAGGCAGAACTACTTAGCTTGCATGTTCTTCTGGTGATATATGATCCAGTCTGTCAAATGGAAATCCTAGAACAAACATTGTAGAGAGGGGATCAGTATTCAGTTCAGGTGAGGAGCCTTTTGGAAATCATCTATTCCTTCCTAAAAATGAATGAATGAATGAATGAATGAATGAATGAATGAATGAATGACAGTAATTCAATGAAGGATTCCATTATTGCACGCTAGAAAGAGCTCTATACTACCAGGCAGGAGACCTGGGTCCTTCCTTAAATCTCTACTCCTCATCAATAAAAATACTGACCATGAATTTTATCTGCCTAGACTTTTGTGGTTCCTCTTAATTCTAAGACTTCCCCCCTTTTGATTAATTCCAATTTATTCTGTGTATAGCTTTTTGGACATAGTTGTTTGCATGCTATCTCCCACATTACATTCATTAAACTGTGACCCCCTTGAAAGCAGGGAGTATCTTTTGCCTTTCTTTATCTCCCCAGAATTTAGCACAGTGTCTGACACATACTAGGTTAATAAATGTTGATTGACTAGATGACTAACTGAATTAATCCTTCCTCATCCCCTTTCTACTTCCAAGTTCTCATTGACATTTCTATCAAATTAGTCTTATTTATGATTAGACTTAATGTCATCATGCCATCCCCCTACTTAAAATCACTCTAAGACTATGTAGTTTAGATGTGCTAGTATGGCATTTTAAGGTCTTCTGTGGTTTTCAGACAATCTGCCTTTAGAATTTTATGTCATGATACTATTCTCTGTCTAGTGTGTGCTCCAGCCAAACAGGACTACTCCCATCTTTTTTTTCATATGTCTCATTCTTTCCTACCATCATATTTTTGCTCACATTATTCCTAATGTCACAAATAATCTTTCGTGCTTCCACCCATCCTTCAATGAATAAATCAAATAGTAGTTTCAATGGACTCTTCCCCAACCCCTTAAGTTGTTGTTAAAGGATTCTCCCATACACTTTTGGCACTGACTGAGACATTTTATCTCTCATATGTATGCAACACATCTTATTCATTATAGTTATTTGTGTATATGTGTTGTATCCTAGACAGAGGGGGGAAAAATCTCAACTCTGTCAGAAAATATACTTTAGTACTAGGATTTGAAAGAGGCCAAAGGCTTCTGAATTACCCAGAAGCCTCACACCTGCACATCATGAATGCATACTTAAAGTAGAGAAGTCAGGAGGTCCTGGATATGTTGAACACAAAATGTTATCATAAAAAATGAAATTGAATAGATCTTAGACAGGAAAAGTCTGAGTATAAACATAGCAATCATTTTAGAATCACATATCTGTGTGCAGTCAGATCATTGACTAGCTAGGGCAAAGATCAAAGTAAATGCCAATTTACAAGAAAAATAAAGATGAGATGAAGAAAATGCATTTGAGTATTGCAGTTCCAAAGCAACGGTTAGGTTTTTTTTGAGACTGTTAACTTAAAAAATCAGAAATGGACAAATAAAAAAAATTGCTGTTTTTTTTCTTTGAGACACATGTTTATTTGGTGATTGTTTTGAAAACTGAACAGTCCAAATAAATCAATTCAAGGTCTGTACATTCTTACTCTGATCCATAAAAACTGAATAATTACATTTGTAAAAAAATTAGAGCTATGGATAACAAATTTATAAAATAACCTTTCCCAATGCAAAAAATACCTCCCTTGCAAATGGAATTGGTGAAAAGAAAGACTTAAAAAAATTTAGTATTTAAGTAATCTACAGAAGCATTTTGATTTTATATTAAAGACAGATATTTGCAAAAATTTGGGAAATTGCTCGTTATTGACAAATGTGATGCCTTTTGTCTTATTTCATTTTTTTAAAAGAATGGTTAAAAAGATGTGTTTTGTGATAATATGTTGAAAAAAGCATTCAAACCCAAATGACTTATTATCTTTTGGCCATGGGTGAAAAATAATTCTCTGGCATATCAAATAAAGTAATATAAACTTTACTATTATTATTTATATTTCTGTGAAATGGGCTTTTCTGCAATAGCTGTCATAAATACAACATATTTACTTCAATTAGCATTTAAAAAATATAAGTGACAATATCACCAGTGATTTATTTCTTTTTTTCTTTCTTGTTTTTAAATTAACTTTTGTTTATTTTTAGTTTACATCATTTGTTTCCACAAGATTTTGAGTTACAACTTTTCTTGCCATCTTTCCCCTACCCACCACCCATGTTTAGCCCCTCCCCCAATCTTTTCTTTCTTATATCCTCCCCTATCACCCCTGTGACTTTCTGGTAGGGCAAGATGGATCTCCTTACCCCAGTGCCTGTATATCTTAATTCTCAGTTACATGTAAATAATAATAATTACACACACACACACACACATATATGTGTGTGTATGTATATTTTAACATTTGATTTTAGAACTTAAATTCTAGATTCTTTCCCTACCTCCTTGTCACCCACCCCCACTGGAAAGACAAGCAACTAAATATGGGCTGTACATGTATAGTTACACAGAACATCTCTACAATGGATATATTGTGAAAGACTGACTATATTTCCCTCTTTTCTATTCCCCCCCTACAGTTCTATTCTCTACTTTGTCTCTGTACCTTTACAGAAGTGTGTGCTTCTAACAACTCTCCCCTCCCCACTTGCCCTCCCCTCCATCATCCCCAGTCTCATACTCATCCCTCTGACTCTCCTGTAGGGCACGATACCCAATACCTAAGCCAAATTCAATGAGAGTAAGGTTGACCCATTCCCTTTTGCCTTCCTGTTCTTCCCCTCCATTGTAACAGCTATCCCTTCCCTCTTCTTCTGTCTCTCCCTGTCTCTCCTTCTATTCCCCTTCCACCTCTCAATTTCACCTTTTAAAATATCATCCCTTCCTATTCAATTGATCCTGTGCCCTCCATGTACACATATATACACACATTCAGATATGTATTCATACACATATATACCTTCTAGACATATGTGAATGTATACATATATAAATACATTTATATTCCCTTCACCTATCCTCATACTGAGAAAAGTTTCATAAGTTACAATTATCGTTTCTCTATATTGGCATGTAAATAGTTCAACTTTGATAAGTTTCTTATGATTTCTTTTCCATGTTTACCTTCTCATGCTTCTTGTATGTGAGTGTCATTTTTCTATTCAGTTCTGGTTTTTTCAGCAAGAATGCTTGCAAGTCCTCCACCTCATTCAATGACCATATTTTCCCCTGGAATACTATACTCAATTGTGTTGGGTAGGTGATTCTTGGTTTTAATCCTAGCTCCCTTGATCTCCAGAATATCATATTCCAGGCCCTTTGATCCCTTAATGTAGAAGCTGCCAGATACTGGGTTATCCTGATGGTATTTCCACAGTATTCAAATTGTTTCTTCTTGGCAGCTTCTAATATTTTCTCCTTGATCTGGGAACTCTAGAACCAGGCTATAACATTCCTAGGAGTTTTCTTTTTGGGATCTTTTTCAAGGGGTAATTGGTGAATACTTTCAAGTCCTATTTTGCCCTCTGGTTCTAAAATATCAGGGCAATTTCCTTGAAAACTTCTTGAAGCATGATTTCTAGTTTCTTTTTCTGATTATGACTTTCAGCTAGTTCAATAATTTTTAAATTGTTTCTCCTGGATCTCTTTTCCAGGTCAGTGGTTTTTTTCAAGGAGATATTTCACATTGTCTTTTTTTTTCATTTGCTTCCATTTGCTCCACTCTAATTCTGAAGGTATTATTCTCTTTAGTAAGCTTTTGATATTCTTTTTCCAAATGGCAAATTCAATCTTTAAAGCATTCTTCTCCTTATTGGCTTTTTCAGATTATTTTGCCATTTAATTAGTCTATTTTTTAAGGTGTTGTTTTCTTCAGTCAGGTTGTTGACTCTCTTTTCATGATTTTCTTGCATCATTCTCATTTTTCTTCCCAATTTTTCCTCCACTTCCCTTATTTGGTTTTCAGAATCCTAGTTAAGCTCCTCTATGGCATATATCAAATTTCCATTTTTCTTGGAAGCTTTTAGTGCTGGAGTTCTGACTGTGTTGTTTTCTTCCCGTTCCATGCTTTGATTTTGTTTGTCCCCCCAAAAAAGGGTCTAAAGTTTGGTTGCTATTCTTACTTTGCTTCCTTTGCCTGCTCATGTTGCCAGTCAATTACTTGACTTTTTAGCTCTGTGAAACTCTGCTTACAGAAGGGAGAGCTTTGTCCCAAATTGCTGGGGTTTTTGCACCTGCTGGAGCTATTAGGAGACCATCTCACCAGCTCCCACTAGCTTTGGCTCACTGTTCATGTACCTTAGGACCACCACCCAAGACTGCGATCCTGATCTAGGCAGTTTAAGGCAAGAGCACTTAGCCCCTGAATGATTGCTTGGTCCCCCTGCAATCTGCAGCCCATGAGCTCTGAAGCAGCCATGTGGAGGCGGCTGCAGGGCCATGCTTTTGCTGCTTTCTTGTCCTGAGGGTGGACAGGTGGACAACTTTTCTCCCCCAAATTTTGCCAAGTTCCACTGAACTTTCACTTTGTCCTTGTTTCTTATGGGTTGATAAATCTGGAAACTGCCACAGCTGCCAGTGATCTGCTCTCCTGAAACCTCCAGCCACAGCTTGTCCTGGCCGCCCCAGGGCCAAGCTGCAGTTTCAAGCCAGGCTGGTTTTGGCTCCCAGTGCTCTGCAATGAGCCCTTCCTGTCCCTCCTGCCGAGCTGCCTTCAGTGGGCACCTTGTTTCTCTGTACTTTTGTGGGTTCTGGACCTCTAAGATTTATTTAGAGACATTTTTAAAGGTATTTAAGGTGGTTATGGGAGGAGCTGCAAAGTTTTCCTTCTTCTGCCTAGCCATCTTGGCTACCCCCCCAAACATGCTCTTTCTAAAAGAGCTTAACCAATGCAAAATAATCACCATTGTAAAGAGGCTTAAAAGCCCCATTTCCCACCCACCCCTACTCTCCCCCCTCAGCCTACAGAGGCTAATTTTCCTTATCAAGGGAAGAATCCTGGCTTACAGACATTGTCAACATTAGTTTAGAAAGCAAGCTTATTTGCAAACCATTATGGAGGAAGAGGATGGAAGATATAAGCAAAATTGTCTCAGAAAATATCAAAAAGCAGCAAATGAAGAAAAAAAAAGACTACAGAGATTTATATGAGCTTTATCTAAGGTAAATCATTGCAGGAATACTTGTAGACAAATCTGGAAGGAAAACAGTGAAATGCATAAAATGGAATCAATTTGGATCAGTTCTTTTAGACAATGATAATGGAACTACTGCTTTGATTTTACCACCTCAGTAGCAGGTGCCTTATGTGACAGTGGCAATGACATTTTAGTAAGAAGACAAGTTCATAAAGATTATCTAAACTTCCCAACCTATGTGGAGGAGGGTTGTTGTAAGAGACAACTGTTAAAGGCATTTGTGGATAAGTTTTCAAGATATCTCCAAAGTGGCATTTCTTTAAAATGCCAATCATTTTTACCTTTCCTCCCAAAAGAAAACTAAAAACCTCCCTTCACTGGGTATCTGTTTCCTAATCTGTGAAATAAGGGGCTTGAAGTAGATGTTATCTAATGTCCTTACCAATTTTAAACCTATAGTCCTATAATAATAAATAACCACCAACCTATGCACTTAGTTTTTCATTTCAACAAAATATTTATGAAGGATCTACATAAATGTTGAAAACATCCTTGAAGAAAAATAGTAAAAGTTAACAAGGAGTTATTGGTAGTTAATTTCTTGCAGCAGACCATACATTGTATTCAGACACTGATGAAGAAATCTACAATCCTATTGAATCTGCCATGTTAATTTTTTAAAAAAAGAACAAAGTGTCACCAACATATATGTTAAAGTTCTAAACAATTCTTACACCAGCACAACTACAGAAATTACTTTGAACAGCCAATGACTTATAATAATACTGTATAAGTTTAGCAACAAGGTAAATGCCTAAGATACTCACTACTGTAAAAAAAATGTCCTGAGTAGGGGCTAACAAAAAGGAATCATGTTATCCTAGTGACAAATTGGAATCTTACCCCCAAACCCTACCCCCCTGACCTGGCACACTAAGAACTTCATTGACTTGCTTAGGACCACATGACTATTATGACAGAGGTGTGAATCAAAACCAAGTTGTCTCCACTTTGAGGCAATAATATCCTGTCACATCTATGTACTGTATATTTTTTCACTGAGCATTATAGATATTCAATTCTGGAACAAAGTGCTTCTGTGGGTAATTATTGTGCAAAATTTATTGTACGTCATTGGAGGAATTCAATCATAGTTGTCAGAACTGAGAGTGTCACAAGATTTCAGAGTTGGAAAAAGGACTGCAAAGGTCAATTGATTGTTTTTACACCTGAACAAAAACTTCTTTACAACATACTCAATATATGATCAGTTAGCTTTTACACGAATACTTCAATTTATGGATAATATTTCTTAAGAAATCTGTAGAGGAGATTCTGAATTACATAAGAAGTTGTACCAGTGAGTCTTTTTAATTGCAATATTCTATGATTTTATGTTTCATTTTCCTTCCATTACTTAGACAAAATGTTAACATGTTTAATCAATCTGAGTAACATACAAGTCAAATCAGAAAAAAATAAACCAAGCTGATGAGTTGGGGTCACATCTCCATGACAAACTAATCTCCCAATTTTTCCTCGTTTTCTTTGGATTATATGTGTCATACACATGTTTTGACATTCCTAAAGTCCTCCCCATTTTATCTTCTTTTGGAAAATGTAATCCTTGAGTTAAAAATTAACTCTATAATTATAGAGCTGATATTTAAAAATCATATAACTGATATTTCAAATGGGAAAAACAGGATGACTTTGTGGCTAACATGCTGACAGTCTGCTCATCAAGATCTAGTTTCCAATGCTTCCTCTGACCTTAACTAGTTGGGTGACTCTGGTCAATTCATTTAATGTAAATGTGCAGTTATCTTCTAAGGATTTATCTACTGTTACAGTTTATAATTTGACAAAGTCAAAGTTACTTTAATTCCCATGTAGATGAGGAATCTGAAACCTGGAGAGGTCAACTATTTTGCCTAAATTCATAGATGGTTTAGAGCTGATATTCTGTTCCTTCTTATTCTTTATGCTTTCCAGTCTGAATTGCCTAATTTCTGTGTTTGGAATCCTCTCCATCCTTACCTCAGCCTTATAGAAATAACCTTATATTTAATTCACACACACATTCTATATTTATTCATGCATGTTTCTCCCACCCTCAGTAGGATTCATGTTCCTTAAGGGCAGGGACTGTTTCATGTCTGTCTGTTTCCCCTGTACCTGGTGCATAGTAGGCATTTAGTAAACGTTTGACTATTGAATTCAACTGGACTTTGGAACCCAGTACTCTTCCCACTAAGTGATTCTGTGACCTAAAGGAAAAGTAGGCCTAAACTTGACCACTGCTCATAAATGCCAAGAGGAAGGTAAAGAAAAATTAGATCAGAATTGGGAATGCTGAAAAGAAATTTAGATACTCTTTTGATTTCTCCATATAACAGTAAGAAAATGGTATGTGTGTGTGTGTATGTGTGTGTGTATATGTGTGTGTGTGTGTGTGTGTGCGTGTGTGTAGATACAGAGAAAGAAACAGAGATAATAAAATAAAAACAGTCAGAGGGACAGGGAGATAGAATAGCAGAGTGGAGGGTCTACATATGTGTTCTATGCCTCAATCCAGGAATTTTTACCAGAAAAACTGGGATTGGGAGAAGCAGTAAAAGAAGAGATTTATTTTTTTAAACATATACCATTACAGAGAAAAGGCCATGACATGCCAAGATGTTAAAAAAAAAAGCCACTCCTGAACTCTGAATAGGATGATTATGGAACTCTAAAAATACTTCAGACTATGAGAACTCCCACCTACATTTGTAATGTTTTACAAGAAAAAATGTCACAGTGCATAAAAATAGGTTTTCTTCACCCCTACAGATGGGTAGTTGGTGGTTTAACTAAAGAACTAGACTGCTGTGTTAGTTTCAATAGTTTGAATATGCATTCTGAGCATGAAAAAAATAGGAAAAAAAGACTTTCATCTGATTTTTCATGTGTCCAAGAAACAGATTTATTCTCCTATTCCCCACCCCCTACCTCTTTGCAGAACAAAAGGAAAAAAAAGAGGAAATATATCTGATTTCAGAAATGCTTTTAATCAGTCCTCCCAAATCCACAGTGACTGAGTTGGTTTGAATTATGCTTATAAAATATCTTTATAAAAGAATCAAACCTGGTAAGGAAAAGAGGCATGAATGGAATAAATACCATTATTATTCCTAAATATGAAAGGATCACAAATTCTTCAAGACTATACAGATCCTTAAGAGAGGCCCTGAAACCTGAACAGGCATCATTTAAAGGGCTTATGCTCCCTGTATTCAATACAGTGACTCATTGTGGCCAAAGTTTCCATCTTTTTGATCACACACCCGTAAACAAAAGCTCCTCTATTCCAGCTCCTTTGACATCTCTTCTGAGCTTTATAAATCTTTTTCTCAGGAGCATCTTTCCTTGGTTTCAATTTCTGGAGAGTCAGTGTACTCCAAAGGCATCCCTAGAATATAGCTAACCACAAGGCTGTGGAGGTGGGACTTGGCAGGATCCTCTCGATCAGGGCACCTTTCAAATCCAGACAGTGGATACTTTCCTGAGCACTAAAGCTCAAGCTGGTACCTTGAAAATTCTCACGGAATCTCTGAATTGTAAGAGAACAAGGCACCTTGATGGCTGTAGAGTCCAACCCATATCTGAAAAAGAATACCGGTCATAAAATATACAACAAGTATTCATCCGGCCTCTGCTGAAATACCTGTAATGAGGAGCGGCCTCCTGAAGTATCTCAGGCCACCTTCAAATACTCTAATTGTTAGGGAATTTTTTCCCCATGGATGTTGAGACTAAATTTGCATCTTTGAGCTTTCTATTTATCTCTCTTACTTTTAAGCTCTAACACCATTTTACTCGACAATCAAGACGAGTCTAGTTGCTTTCCTAAATTAGAGCCCTTAAAACAGCTCATAGATTTAGACCCAGAAAAGACCTTAAAGGCTATTGAATTCAAACCTGTAATTTTGTAGATCAGAAGACTGAGGCCTAGAAAAATTGTGCCTTGTCCAAAATCATACAGATAATAAGTTGTAGGTTCACTGATTTTAAATCCAGTGCCTCTCTGTTAAACCATACTGATTCCTTCTAAGACCTCTTGAAGCAGGTAGGTTGTACAGGGTATAGCGTAATGGGGCTGGATTCAGGAAAACCTGAGTTCAAATCTGGGTTCAGGCCCTTAGTCACAGTGTGACACTGGATGAGTCATTTAATCATGTGTGCCTCAGTTTCCTCAACTCTTAAACAGACATAACAAGAGCACCCACCTCACAGGGTTGCTGTGAGGATCAGAGACAGTATTTGTAAAGAACTTAGCACAAATCCTGACACACAGTAGGCATTATATAAATGCTTATTCTCGTATGTCTAATTCTTTCCTGGTTCCTTTAGCCAAATGGCATATTCAAAGTCCCTTCGGTATTCTGGCCACCCTCCACTGGATGCTCTGTAGCTTATTAATGCTTTTCCTAAAATATGGTGACCAGAAATGGACACAGTGCTCCAGATATGCTCTTATCAGAATAATGTGCTATGATTCAAGTTAATTCAACCAAACAAACATTTAACAAGTGCCTGCTGTGTCTCAGACATTACACTAGATGCTGGGGATACAAAAGTAAAAATGAAACAATTTGCTTCCTGAAGCAACTCTACCTTTTATTTATACTGGGGATTGATATCATTATCATCATTAAAATATAGGGAGAGAGCATTGATATTCATATTTGCAGATCATTTAAAGATATTTTATTTCACCAATAGCAACCCTGGCAGGTAGGTGCTATTATGATCCTAATTTTACAGGTAAAGAATCTGAAGCAGACAGACTGAGTGGCTAGTCCATAGTGTCTCACAGCTAGTGTCTGAGGCTAGATTTGAATTCAAGTCTTCCTGACTACACATCCAGTGCTGCCTCTACTGCATCACCTAGCTGCCTGGGATATAATATGTACATAGAAACTTTAATACAACTTATACTCAGAGCAATTTCCTGGAAATTGACATAATGATTTGGAACTTGTAACATATTTTAAGCAATCATGAATTAGAAGATTAGAAATTTAATAGTGACGTTCAATGGGTCCAATTCCTTTTGAGGAAATTCAGGAAACAGGCCTATAGAGATAAAGTAACTTGCTCAGGGTAAAATGAGAAGTAAGGATCAAAGATGGGTTGTGAGCTCATGTCTTCCTGATTAAAAGTCCAGCACTCAGTCTACTATACAATGCTGCCTTCAATAAAAATGCAGTTTAAAACAATCAAGCTGAAACTTTGTTTTGATTGTGTCACTCCTACTAAGGAAAACCAAGTATTATCATAAAAAGGTACAGATTAAGTTTATAATTTGTCCTTATAAGGCAACTGCTAAAAAACAAACTATATTTCCAGTTTCTTCTACTCAATTCAGTTGAATAGGAATGCTATCATTCTTGGAAGCTATGATTTTTTTTAATGAAGGCCAAAATGATTCTAGAATTTTTCTGGCTGCCATATCACATCGATGATCCTGTATTGAACTTGCAGTTCACCAAAATGTCCGATTCTTTTTTTCCAGAAAAACTATTATCTTTCCATGTCTTCCCAATCTTGTACAAATCAATTTTCATAACCCCAACACAAAACATCTCATGTTTTAGAATTCACACTTTTGTTAAGCAATTTAGTACTTGGTTCAGAGTTGTCCTTCCCATTTAGTTCCTTCCACTTAGTGGATTTTAACAAACATATATGTAATGTTTCCTCAAATATTCTGATCTCCTTGTTCATTAATCTTCTTAATCTACACCTTCATTCCCCTTCAGACATACACAATGGTGCTCACACTCACCATCATTCATAGGCATTTCATTTCTGTGGTCAAGAATTTTGAAATTCCTCTCTTTTACTCCTATTGTACTATCTTTCCTTTTGTCCCACTCTTCCTAAACCTATTGATTTTTCTAACAGTAACTTCTAATCTTTCTGTTCTTCAATTCTCTCCCAGCTCATTACATTGGCTTTGACTTCAATTTTGATGCCATAAATTCATGCATTCATCTTTACACTGTCATCTACTTTTGTCTTCCTTGACCTCTGTCCTAATGTTGCTTAAGCCGATCAAAGCCCAAAACTGCATTACCTCAACCATCTACCTCCCTGGCTTCTACTCATCACTTTGAATCATGATGGATGAAGTCCTGTGTGCTTACTGATTGGGCTCACTTCAAACTTCTATTATGTAATTGGGGCCTCATTACAGCAAAGCAATTGTTTTACTCTTTTCTAATAACTTTCTAGCATATTTCCTATATCATCTATTCCAAAACTTCTCTCCTCAAAAATCCCATACCACCAGTCAACTGAAACTTGTCTACATAATGATGATTATCTTTAAGGGCCAAATCAGATGGTTCTTTCTCAGTCCTTATGATTCTTAATTTCTCTAAAGCACTTGGTGCTCAGTTATTAAACATCTACTCCATTCTGGGGTTTTGTAACAGTACTTCTCTCTCTCTCTCTCTCTCTCTCTCTCTCTGTCTCTCTGTCTCTCTGTCTATCTCTCTCTGTCTCTCTCTCTCTGTCTCTCTCTCTCTCTGTCTCTCTTTCTCTCTCTCTCTCTCTCATCTTCTCTCTCTGTCTCTCTCTCTCTCCTTCTCTCTCTCCTCTCTCTCTGTCTCTCTCTCTGTCTCTCTCAGTGTCTCTCTCTGTCTCTCTCTGTCTCTCTGTCTCTCTCTCTGTCTCTCTCACCTTCTCTCTCTGTCTCTCTCTCTCTCCTTCTCTCTCTCTCCTCTCTCTTTCTCTCTCTCTCTCCTTCTCTCTCTCTCTCCCTTATGAATTTATTTGTATTGTGTTTGCAAGTACTGTTGATATTAATAATAGATCACAGAATCTCAGAGTTGAAAGGGACCACATAGTCTAATTAATATATGAATAGAAACTTACCTATAGCATACCAATAGATACTCACCTAGTCACTGCTAAAACACCATCATTGGCAGTGAACTCATTATCTCACTAGGGCTCTCTTTTGGACAGCTCTCCTTGTTATTAGAGTTAAAGGTAGGTGCTGATATCACTTTTCCTTTTTTTACTGTGCTGTACAAAGCAAACTATCATAGGGAAATGCCCAGAAATCCAGTGCTCACATCCTAGAGTGTCTCTGAAATAATGTATAAGAATCCTCATGAGTCACAGGAACTTTGAAAGAAGTCATTCAGACTCTCTTTTCAAGGAAGAAGTGACATACTACTCAACTGTCATACGGGTTGTTGCCATTTCTGCAATATTGTAATTCTGACAGTTGCTCCTTTCTGACTATCCCCTTTCATTTGTTAGCTTTGGAAAAAGAAAACCACACAGAAATAACAATAGAATTTGCTAAAAATTTAACTTCAAATTGTTTTCCCAGTTTCTAGATTTTATGTGTAAAGTGGAAAATAAAAACACTGACTTTGAAATTCTAAGACCTGAATCCAAGTTCAATTCCACTAAATATTTTCTGAATTTCCTTGGTAAGTCACTCCACTTTTCTCTGCTCGGCCTCCATGCTTGTCACTTGATGGAGTACTATTCAGAGATTTCCAGTGTCCTTTCTGTTTCTAACATAGAAGATGATGACGTTGGGTAAATCACTTATTTTCCATATCTACAATAGGAGGGGGTTGAACTTGATGATTTCCAAGGCCCCTTCCATCTCTGAGGCTGTGATCCAGCATCCTACCATAGGTCCAACAGATTCAGATAAGTCAGGAAATAATTATGAAGCATTCACTATCTATCAGGCACTGTGCCAAGCACTGGGAGTACAAAGTAAAGCAAAAGACCTGGTCTCAGGTAGCTCGCAATTGAGTGGAGGAGACAACAAGCAGATAACAGTGTATCTGCTTGTTCTGGATGATGGTTCTGGATGATGTGTGCTAGTCCAGACAGAGGAATGGAAGAACTAGATCACACTCCACCATCCCATGAGGGGAAAAAGAATCATGTTAGAAAAGAGAAAATGAGCAGCATTTGCTATGCTTAGTTTTTGGGAACAGACCGTAGAAACAAGCACATCAGTTGTATCCAAATATTTCAATATAGAGAGAAATATGCTAGAATCTGGGAGACGTCGAAATGAAAGAGATAGTGAATACTCTAGTGGAACTTAAAGTCTAATCTTATCATATACATATAAGCACTAGATTGGATAATCCAAGAGTGAGATGGGAATGAATGAGTCTACTCCCTTAATTTTCTTATTTCTTTTTGAATTCTGTTGTTTCTGTCTCTATTTGAACATATTTTTTTCTGACCCATAGCATCTCTTAGGTTTTTCCTTCCATCTAATAAAGGAAAACTAGAAAAATAAGAGAAATCAGTTGGTTCTGAGGAGGTTTATGACAAATGAGAATTGTGAAAAGGCCAAAGAATATCAAAGTATGGGGGAGGTCTTAAGGTTTTGTAGCATGAGGCAGCATAATGAGAAATTAGGCAATGGCCAAGCTGGTCTTTCCTCTTTCTAGTCATTTTCAATTCTCTTGTCCTTTCCTTTATACCTTTCTCTTTTTATTAGAAAATTTTCTTTATGTAAATTTAGATTTGTCTTTTATAGAAATTTAGCCTTTCCTCCAAGTTTTGCCTTCTGAGGACAAAAACAACAAATCTAACCCTTCTTTTGTATGACAACCCTTCCAGTGGTGTAGTATGAAGAATGTTAGTTTCAAAGCTACAGGGAATAGATAGATAGATAGATAGATAGATAGATAGATAGATAGATAGATAGATAGACAGACAGACAGGCAAGCAGACAGATAGATAGACAGGCAGATAGATAGGTAGATAGATGGATAGATAGATAGATAGACAGGCAGATAGATCGATTGATTGAGAGATAGATAGATAGATAGAGAGAGATAGATATATCCATCTCTCTCTCTCTCTCTCTTTCTCTCTCTCTGTCTCTCTGTCTGTCTGTATACATTTCACCACTACCATTTAATACCTGTGAAGACTTCACAAAGACCCTGAAACTCTCTGGGCCTCAGTTTCCACATAGATAAAATGAGGGGTTTTGGAAAGTTGACTTAAAAGATCTCTTCTGGTTATAACTTTATGCTTTTGTGAAGTACAAGAGAACAGCTCTTTTTCCCTCCTAAGTCTTCCTTTTATCTGACTAAATGTTCCTAGAGGTTGCATGACCTAGTTGGAAAAAAAACCTGACCTTTGAACCAGAAAGATGAGGGTTCAAATCCAGCTTCTGACATATACTGTCTGTGTGAACCTGGATAAGTCACTTAAAAACTAAGTGCTACAGTCAACTTCCAGTGACAAGGTAGCAGAGAAGGTATCAGTCTGAATGGATTCGAGGAATATTCTCATCTAGGAATTCTCTATGCTAATGAAATCACAGGGCTGGTCTGTATCCCCTGTCTCTCATCCACTCAATTATCATGGTACAATTTGTCAGTGTTAATGTGGCACACTAAACAAGTATCAGGCAGCTAAGTGACACCGTTGATAGAGTAACAGGCCTTAAGTAAGGAAGATTCATCTTCCTGAGTTCAAATTTGACCTCAGACACTTACTAGATGTATGACCCTGGGCAAGTCACTGAACCCTGTTTGCCTCAGTTTCCTCATCTGTAAAATGAGCTAGAGGAGGAAATGTCAAACCACTCCAGTATATTTGTCAAGAAAACCTCAATGGGGTCACAAAGAGTGGGACACAACTGAAAAACAACTGAGTAACAGCAAACATGTATCACTTTGCATTATTTATGTAAGCTTACATCCTATTTTTGAAGCCATATGAATTTATGAATCTATCACCCCATTTACCTAGAAGAAGGAGAGTATCTTGTGGGAGAGATAATACCTAATTGACATTTTCACAGTAGATAGTGCTTATCATTAGATTTCACTAATAGTAAGTGTTGCATTTTTTTTAATGAAATATTTTTTGAGTGAGATGTCCCAGGCTTGATCCTTGGCTTTGCCCCTTTCAACCTATGGACAAGTGTAATGGGAATGTGAATTTGAAGATCTTCCCTGCCATTTAATAGACCTAGGGGGGGAGTTTGGAGACCTCTCCTCAAGTAAACCCTGTCCCATAATAGGCTGAATATAGTCACATGGAGCCTGTGGTGGGAGGAATTTTTCTGAAGGGAAGCAAAGCCCACAGGAAGCTGGTGTTCAGAGCTAGCCACATGGTGACAGAGGAGCTCAGGCAAGGAGACAGAGAGTTTTGTGAGTATATAGTGACCTTGTACTGGTTTGTGGCAAGGCTGAAGGATGCTGTAGCTCTCAGAATTATTATGGCTTCTTAATATCTTTGGTACTATGATGGAATCAGCTTGCTGGTTTGGGGATTTGGTTTTTTGGTGTCTAAATAAATGTTTCAGTTCTGTTCTCTACCTGGAGAATCGGGTATATTTTGCGATTGAACATCATGATACTTATACTCACAGTCTTTATCATGATCGTGGGTACCATCAATATTGCATTGGAACTACAGTAAGTCATATAGAGGAGGTTGGAATGGATGAACTCTAAGGTCTCTTCTGGCTCTACTGCTATGAAATAATGAACCTCTGCCCAAGTGGAATGTGCAAGGACACAGTGGAGAAATAGGTGGCTCTGATATTACAAGAAAATGAGAGGAACGTGGGATATGTTCTTTCTCAGACTTAGGAATAGGCATACATTGTATGCATAAGCAATAGATAAAGAGCAGAATAAGGTCTAAAACAGATAATTCTGATTACATTAAATGTTTTAAAATGTAAAAATAGAACAAATATACCCAGGATCAGAAGGAAAGCAGAAAACAGTTTCTCAGATAAAGGTGTCATATCTCAAATACATAAAGAGCTTTGTTAAAGATGGTGAAAGGATATAAACAGGCAGTTTTCCTATGAAGAAATCAAAACAATTTATAGTCATGTATAAATGTTTTGAATCATTATTAATCAGTGAAATACAAATTAAAACTACCTTTAGATATCATTTTATATCTACCAAAATGACTAAAATGATTGAAGGTGAAAGTGACAAATGTTGGAGAGGATGTGGAAAAGTTGGGAAACTAATTCATTGTTCTTGGAATTGTGAACTGATCCAACTATTTTGGAGCACAATCTGGAATTACACCTAAAGAGTTATTATTAACTATACCCTTTGACCCAGCAATCCCATTACTAAGTCTATTTCCAAAGACCATTAGGGAAAAAGGAAAAGAACCTATATGCCCTAAAATATTTATATCAGCTCTCTTCATAGTAGAAAAGACCTAGAAGTTGCAGGAATGACTGTCAACTGGGGCACTGCAAAAAACTTTGTGGTTTATGATTGTGATGGGATACTACTATGCTTTAAGAAATTATGAGCTAGAGGCACCTAGGTGGTGTAGTGAATAGAGCACCGGCCCTGGAGTCAGGAGGACCTGAGTTCAAATCTAACCTCAGACAGTTAACACAAAATACTAGCCATGTGACCTTGGACAAGTCACTTAACCCCAATTGCCCTACCGTCCCCTCTGCAAAAAAAAAAGAACAGAAAGAAATTATGAATTTGATAATCTAGGAAAACATGAATAGACCTGAATGAAATGAGCAGAACCAAGAGAATATTATATAACAGCAATAGTGTTTTAAGAACAACTTTGAGTGAATATGTCATTTAAACTATTATAGATAACCAAATTAACTAAAAGGACATATGAAGAAAGACATTATCTGCATCCAGAGAAAGAAGTGATAAATAAAAGTGTGTATAGAATGATTTTACATGTAACTATATATTTATGTCTAATGGTAGCCATCTCTAGGACAAAGGGAGAAGGAAAGGGGAAAAAAAGAAATTTACATGACAACTTTATTATGTATTTAAAAGGAATAATAAATTGCAGTTTCACATGCAATCATCTTTACTATTATAATGAAATTATTGTCTTATTCCATAAATTTAAAGTAAGTAAAAAATTTTGAAAATACATAAAAATCGATAGATGGATCAGTTACCAATATTTTTGTACATGCCTTCCCTCCAACAGGGGAAAAATGCTTTTTTATATCAATAAATTTCTCTTTAAAAATGCTAGCAGCCCTTGTGAGAATTTAACCTTATTCATATCTAAGTGTGCATTACTTTAATCAAATAAATTTCTAACCACTAGCTTATTTGATGTGGTAGGGGGAGAGAAAAATAGCTCCTCTGGACTTACACTGCTGTTGTTTTCTCTGCCAAGTAGACTGATCTTCATTTTGAAAACAACAGCATAAAATAACATATGGATTCCAAAAGAAAAATGTTTTTCAACTTACTACTGATTAATGAATTCAATTCATCAGATCCACACTAACTTCATTTTTGGATACTGATGTAACTACCCTTGTAAATCACTATTTAAGTTGGCTTCGAAATCCCATGGAAAGAACTGTAGGGGCCCTAGGAAATGGAAAAGAACAACATATTTCCTGATTTAAAAAATTGAGGGGAGAAGGTGGATTCTTTAAGGTGCAGGTTAATGAGCTTGACTTCAATTTCAGGTAAAATTCTCAAATATATTATTAAAGGTATGATTAGTGAACATCTGGAAAAGGAAGCAGAAAAATAAACAAGAGAAGTAGCATGTCTAGATCAAGGAAAGGTCGTGACAGACTAACTTTATTTTCTTTCTTTGGCAGGATAGATCAGAGAAATGTCATAGATATAGATTACCCAGATTTTAGCAGGGATTTCATGAGATTTCCCTTGTTATTTTTGTGGAAAAGATGGCAAGATATGGACTAGATGATAGTACAATTGACTGATACAGGACAGGTGGAATAGCCAGGTTTAAAGAGTAGGCATCTGTGATTGATATCAGTTTTGAAGTAGAATATCCCAGGGATCTTTGCTTGAACCTGCTGAATTGAACATGTTTTAATCAGTGATATAGATTAAGACATAAGCAGAATCCTCATCAAATCAATAAATGACATAGAGCTGGGAAGAATAGTTTCAAGACAAAGTCAGGATCCCTGAAGCACTTGACAAGGTAGAATATTGGGCCAAATCTAATGAAAAGAAATTTACCATATGCAAGTGCAAAGGCTTATACTCAACTTTGAAAACAAAACTCAATTTCACAAATGCAAGACAGGAGGAAATTGGACAGACAGAAATTAATCTGGATTAAATTATTTCAATTGGATTGTAAAATCAATAAGTTAGCCCCAAATACTAATGCAATGTTAGACTATTTGAGGAGAGACATAGACTCCAGTACTAGTACAGAGATAGTTCCATTGTATTTTCTCATGACTGGATCATATCTTGATTACTAAATTCAGTTCAGGATATCTTTGGGAAAGACACTATAGAGAATGTTCAGCAAGTGTGATCTGAATGATTAGAGGACTCCAAATTATAAAGTATAAGGATCAATTGAAGGAATGGGGAATATTCAACCTAGTTATTCATATATATATATATCTTTCAAGTAATGAGTATCTCCTAGCACTTAAGGGCCCTGAAATAAGACGTAATTATCTCAAGCCTCTATTTTTTTTTCGGTAAATCAGTGACATACATACAAAAATACAGGGTTTTTTTTGGAATGGATGAACTTATTTTTCCTCTATGTTTTGGATGCGGCAATATGTGTCATGATTATGAAATTTAAACATAAACTATAGCCTGGAGGGACACTTAACATATTAAAAAAATGGACAGGGGAAAAAAATCTTAAGAAGCATAATGATGAGACTAAGAAATTCAATTGAATACATTTCAACATATATTTACTAAGCAAGTATAATATACAAGGCATCATATTAGGCAACAGCAATAGGAATACAAAACAAAAAACAAACAGTCCCTGACTTCGGGTAGCATCCTGATTTTCTGATATGTGTATGTGTAATCTGTGTGTGCAAGTGAGTGAGTGAGTGTGCATGTGTGTGTAAAACATTGGAGGTGGGGCATTTTACACATAGACAAAGAAGTAAATATGATGTTTATATGAAAGGGCAAGGTTGATTGAATCAATTGGCCAGCCAGTCATGCAACCTCACTGTAGGCAACTACTATTATCAGGTGAGATCTTTGCCACTAAATCAATCAAAGGCTTTAAATTGAGTATGAAAGTCATTAGGCAGTTTCATAGGAGTGAAATTCACTGTATTGAGTTAAATGATACCACACAGGAAGGATATTGAGATGGAAGACTCACTCATGCCACCTGAGACATAAATAACTAGGCAGCCAGTTTGGAAACTGAGCATTGAAGAGTCAGGCCAGCTCATGGTGAAACAGTTATAGCCAAAATACTGAGGAAGAATCACTTAAGGAAGGGAGGGGCAGGTCTGTCTCCTCGATTCTTTGATCAGAGGATGGACTTTTTGAACTTTAAAGGCTCTGGGAATTTGGAATTGTCATCAGCATTGCAGCAGTCTCCCTGGTACAGTAGTGGCTAATGGCAGGGTCTTCAGTGAGAGCTGAGGATAAAGAAGAAATAATGAAGAAAAATAGCTTTAGAACTTTTTAAAAGCGTAGAAGAAAATGATGCCAAAGTGGAACTATGAGGATTCCACAATGGCGAGAAAAGGATTTCTATCAATCAAGACCAGTGACTTACTCCTTTAATCACATGAGCTCTACAAGTTTGACGTGTCTTTTCCTGGACTCTATGCATTTATGGGAGAATTTTTCCCAGCCATTGAGAGGAATTATTTTTACAAACTCTTCTCACTATTAGTTAGTAAATACCTCTAACTAAAAGTCTAGGTGTAGGCACCTAGGTGGTGTAGGAGATAGAGCACTGGATTTGGAATTAGGGAAACATTTTCACAACTTCAAATCCTGCCTCATATACATATTAGCTTGGTGACACTGGGCAACTTATTTAATCCTGTTTACCTCAGTTTCCTCATCTATAAAATGATTTGGAGAAGGAAATAGCAAGCCATTCTAGTAATTTTGCTTAAAAAAAAACAAATGAGTTCACAGAGAGTCAGAAATGACTGAAAATAACTAAAATCATAAGACAAATCTGGCTGGCTAATTGAGATGAACTGATACTCTTTTTTTTTTTTGCTTTTTGGAGGGGGAAGGGCAGTGCAATTGGGATTAAGTGACTTGTCCAAGGTCACTGACACTCTTTAGACAAAAATGCAGTGGGGGTTTATGGATTATAGTGGTACAACAACTTCTCAGTTCAATAGTTACTTCTAGAACCTTGGAGAATAAAAGGGAGCCAGCAGACTGTTGGTCTGTTTGCCTATTGAGAGAATGATTCCAAGAGTATGGGCTAACACACATTGTTTTGAGGAAGTAGGTGAGAGGATAAGCGTTAATCACTGAGAAGATCAGGAACAGCCTCAAGTGGTAGGTAGCTCCTCAGCTGAGCCTATAAATTTAATAAGTTTTAAAAGCGGAAAGCAGTATGGCAGAAATTGGGCATATATCAACATCTTCTACTATTTACCAAGATAAAGTAAAAATGCATACATGACCTAAATATAAAGAGAGATTTTATAAAAAAAATTTTAGAAGAACATTACTTATCAGACTTATGTATAAGTGAAAAATTTACGAACAAGATATAGAGAGCAAAGTTAGATGTAAAATGGGTAATTTTTATTACATTACATTAAAGTTTTTTGTTCAAATAAAACAAATGTAACCAATAACAGAAGGAAAGCAGAAAATTGGCAAAAAATTATAGTTTATCAGATAAAGGTCTCACATCTCAAATATATAAAGAACTTCATCAAATGTATAAGAATGCAAATCATTCCCCATTTGATAGTCTAAAGATATGAACAAGCGACTTTCCAATGAAAAATCAAAACAAGTTAGATTCATATGAAAAATGCTCTTAATAATTATTGATCAAGTAAATGCAAATTATAACAACCTTGAGATATTACTTAAACCAACCAGATTGGTTAAAATGATAGAAGGGGAAAGTGACAAATTTTGGAGAAGATGTGGAAAAATTGCAACACTAATTCATTGTCAGTGGAATTCTGAACTGATCCAACCATTTTGGAGAACAATCTGGAATTATACTCAAAGCATAATTCCTATACCCTTTGACACAGTAACACCACTACTTATTTATTTCCAAAGATAATTAGAGAAATTAGGGAAAAAGGAAAAAGAATATCATAAAATATGTTCAAAAATAGTTATAGCAGCTCTCTTTGCGGTGGCAAAAAAAGTGAAAATTGCAGGGATGGCCATCAATTGAGAAATGACTGAACAAGTTCTGATATATGATAGTGATAGTATATTACTATACTATAAGAAATTATGAGCTCAATGATTTTAGGGGAAAAATAACACAGAAGGACTTGCACAAAATAATGAAAAGTGAAATGAGCAGAACCAAGATAACATTATGTGCAGTAACAGCAATATTGATTTAACTATGACTTTGAATGAATAAGTTATTTTGACTGCTCTAAATACCCAAATTAACTATAAAGGACATATGAAGAAAGATGCTATCTTCACCTGGAGGAAGAACTAAGTAGAAGTATGTACAGAATAATCATTTTGTGTGTGTGTGTGTGTGTGTGTGTGTGTCTAATGTTAGCCAACTCTAAAATGCAAAGGGAAGAAAAATAAATTTACATGATAATTTCATTATATATTTGAAAGCAATGGTACATTGTACATAGTAGATTTGCAGTGTCACGTGCAGTCATCATTTTAAAAAATTTACTATGTTATGGAAATGTTTGTTTTATTCTATAAATTAAAATGAAGTACAGTAAAGAAATTTAATAAAGATCAATGAGAAATCATATATTTTGGTTCAAAAATCACTTAGCAAATGTAGGATGGGAGAAACAGACCTGAATGATGTGGGGAAAAGATCAGATGATTTTAGTGTTCCAGTATAAATTAATCTAACATGGCAAAGAGACTAATTGATGTGATTGTGTTAAAGGTAAATAATTAGTAGCTAAGTATAATATGTTCTTATTATAGTCTGTTCTCCTTGTAACACATTTGGAATAGTGTTTTAACTTTTTATTAAAGTTTCACATTCTAGCAGGATACAGACAAATGAATATGCCTAAAGTAGGGTGAACTAGATCATGATGGTGCCATGGAAGGAATGAGAGTTGTTTAAGCCTAGAGCAGAGAAGATTTAGGTGGGACATGATTATAGGTCATAGATTTAGAACTTTAAAAGTCTTCCAAACTGAACCAATTATTTTACATGGCGGCTGTCTTCCATCATTTGAAGCACTTTCGTAGAAAGTGGCTTTAGCTGAATGAGCCGCATAGGACCAATTTATGAAAGTTGAAGAGATGGATTTTAGCATTATGTAAGGGAGCAAAGAAACAACTTTCCAACAATGACATCTATCACCAAAAGGAATGAATTGCCTCAGGGAGTAGTGAACTTCCCACTGCTGGTAGGCTGTAGGTATGACCTGACTGGATGCTCAGGCAGCCTGTACACATGTGGGTCCTATCAGATCAGGGACTCTTAACCTTTTTTGTGACATAAATCCCCTTGGCAATCTGATGAAACCTATGGACTCCATCTCAGAACAATATTTTTAAATGTTTAAAACACAATATATCTGTATTTATAACTGTCTGGGCTTAAGAAACAGAGAGAAACAAAACACTTGCAACAATGCTAACAAAGCTGAATCTAAATAAAATTGTGAAGTGTAGTGATTTCTCTCCATCTTCTTCTCCAGATGTCTTAAGGGACCTCTACTGCTTTTGACAAAAGTCTCCCTTTCCCAGGCAATGCCCTACCTCTACATCCCTATCAAATTTTCCTCTACCACATTTATTATGCAAGTATCTTATTCTACTGGGAACTGATCTCTATTGGTTGTCCTTTGGATATGATAAATATTAATATCTGATAAAGCTATTAACCTACAAAGCTGTGAGCTAACTAATGAGTCTATGCATCCAGATTTTCCAGGACAGTGACCACTTTGAGAAAAGAAAGTACTTTTAATGAGGCCTTGCAAGGGGAATATCCTTTGTCAGACCATGTGGTCTGATTTGGGATTTGAACCATAGTATGAAGATTATTATTCTCATGCTACTGATTTAGTTCAATTCAACAGTGCAAAAATATATACATTAAGAAACCGCTGTGTGCAGAGAATTCTACTAGGAACTGGAGCAGGAACTACAAAGCTCTGTAGGTATATTGTGGTGAGGATATCATGACACTTCAACTAAGCAATGAATCAACAAGTATTTTATGAGATCAGAGATTTAGATCCAGGAGGAAACTAGAGATCATCTAGTGGAGGTCCTCATTTTACAAATGGGTAAACTGAAATTAAGTGATATTCACAAAATCACACACTACAAAGAGTTGCTTTGCTACAGTGAAAGAAAGAGGACACTCTGGGATATAACAGAATTGCCTTGCTACAGAGAGGGCCCAGCTGAGATGATGTAGCATAAATTTGCAGCAGACCTAGTAAGCGCAGTTTCACTATGGTTTTTTTTTCCCCTAGTTTTGTTCAGCAGCCTATGGATAGAAGCAAAGGAGATGGATGATGAGAGCAGTCTAGTATTTTTGTTTACCATACAGATTGTAGGAAAACAGTCTTTGTGGGATTGGAAGAATTTGGGAAACCTTTCTGTTGTGCTTAAGGTTACTCTTGATCTGAGCCTTGAATGAGGCTGGTGATTGTGACATTTAGAAGTCAAGAAGGAGGACATTCCAGGCAGAGGAGGCACTCCATATGAGTGTTCCAAGACAGCAGATAGAGTATAGGGATTACTCAAGTAGACAAGCTTTGGCTGGAATGTAGAGTGTGTGAAGAGCAATAATGTATGATAAATTTAGGAAGTTGGGTACTCCAGAGACATTTCCTGAAAAACATTGTATTTTATCCTTGAGGCAAGAGGAAACTGTAGATTTTCAAGCAGGATCTAATCAGACGTATAGTATAAGTATAAGCTTTGAGAGTTATGTGGCCAACGGATTAGAAAATGGAAAACTGAGAGCAGGAAGACCAAGTAGGAGGCTATAGTAATAGTTAAACATGCCATTATCATTTCATCCATGTTGAGTAGTCATCTTATACTACTTGATTCTTTTACATCAGCTTTGTAACCAGTTCACTCTTGTTGGTCAAGGTTGAGGCAAAGTACTATTTACTGGGCTCAACCCAGCATAGATTCAACAAGATGAGCCCAAATAGCCTATAGGAAGCTCCTAGTCAGAGAAACATGTCCTCTAGCTAATGGCTCCTGGCCTGTCTAGAACTATGTAGACCCAGCACCTTTGAAATGTGAATGTCTTTGATTACCAGGATCCGATGAGTCACCAGACCTTGGATCCCTTATGTTGATCCAAGTATCAGCTAGCCAGTCCATATCTACCAAATCCCAACATAATCGCAGTCACCAGGCCCTGTGCTCTCTGGTTTCTTGCTCAGACCAGACACACCCAAAACTTCCATAGCGCTCAGGTTTCCTCAGACTAGTAACAAAAGGTCTTGACCTAATTAGAAGACAAGTGTATGCTAAATTTTCAGGGAATTATCTGAGTTTTTTTTTTTTCTTCTTCTTGTCATCTTAGAATAAAGCTAAGGATCCGACCCTTTGTGAAATTTCAGTCACGGTTTTAATCATTGCTCATTTACTAAGTAGTTATTGACCATGTTATCTAGTTCATTCACATTCATCCTTCCATGCATTTATACAGAATTCCTCATTTTTTAGCTTTTCATTTTCTACCTTTCCTTCTGCGAACTCCTGAGAAGAGTTCATTTTTTAAGTCTTTCTGCTCAACTGCCTTTAATTGGTGGTTAGCATATTCCTGGTACCTAAGCAGACTAAGCTTATATTTGGTAAGAAGCAAATATAAGCTAATCTACAATGAGAAATTTAATTATTACTCTAAATCTACTTATGTCTACATATTCCTACATACTCTCATGCTCATGTAGCTCTCTAGAGTTGGGAACAAAAGTGTATCAAGAAAATATTTTCAAATTCTCACTTTTCCTGTGATTTCCCAAAGCAGATTTTCTTCCTCGGCCCTTTCACAGTTCCTTCTTTTGTTTATTGGGAATGTATGTACTTTGAGATCAGGAAGTGTTCCACTTTTATAACTGTATCCACAGTTCTTAGCAGACAGCCTTGTACAGGGGCAGCTAGCTGTTTCAGTGTATAGAGTACTGAGTCTGGAGTCAGGAAGAAATGTATTCAAATCAGGCAGGAGAGTTACTGGCTAATGTGATCCAGACCAAGCCACTGGACTTCTGTCTGTCTCAGTTTTCTCTACTGTAAAATGAAGATCATAATAGTATCTATCCCACAGGATTGTTGTGAAGATCAAATAATATATTTGTTTAGTGTCTGGAATATAGTAGATTGTTAATAAATGTTACTTTCCTACCTTTTCATTCATTCATTCGTTCGTTTGTTCATTCATTCTCTCCCTCTTCACTCTTGCCTTTCAGAATCTTTATCTTCTTTTAAGATTTTGCTCAGGTGCTACCTCCTTTTTGAACCTTTTCCCTAATCTCTCTATCCCTGTTTCTGTCCTTCTCTCTCTCTGTTTTTCACTCTCTCTGCCTCCTTCTTTCTCTGTCTCTGTATGTCTTTCTCTATATCTCTCTCTGCCTCTCTGTATCTGTTCCTCTGTCTCTCTGTCTGTCTCTGTCTCTGTGTGTCTCTCTGTCTCTCTCTGTGTCTCTGTCTCTGTGTCTCTCTTTCTCTCCCTCTCTCTCTCTCTGCATTTCTCAAGTAGAAGATAGGTCTGGGTACTGAAAAGTGACAAAATAAGGGATTATTTAATATTTGAAACTTGTGTTGAGTTAACTTAAGTATTAGTTATGTTGTAAAGTCACAGAATGTAATTTGTGTCTTAGAATTTTCTTTTCCTTTAGTAAAGTTTACTTGTACAAATAAACTGACCTAAAGTGTCAGACCATGACTACAGCACCAAGATAGAGGAGGGAGTGGTGAAAAAAGCTGTGAATCCAAGATTACAGTCTCTGAAAAATTGTTCCCATTTTTACCCTCCGGTATTGGCACCAGAATAAAGTAACTTGAGATCAGAAGCAACAAGAAACCTGGCTAGGAAGCTTTCTATCTCCTCACTTGTCATGGGATTATTCCCTTTTGTTGCATAGTTAGGAATGGATTTAGGGTTGGGGACCCTTATGGCATCATGTACATGGGCAACTGTATTTCCTGCCCACAAACGTATTTTATGCTGCTCTTGATTCAGGTCCAGCTCATCCTTGCCAGGATCAGATCATCTACCACTCACCTCTGAGAATCTGTAGTAGTCATTTTTTCCTGCCCAGAATTCACTCTCTCCTCATCTGAATCTCTGTCTTTGTTCAGATTTCAATTCAGGTGCTGGGCCATCTGGGTGATTTTCCCTGATTTTCTCCATTATTAGTCCCCTTGTTCTATTGAGGGTTTTTTTGTACTATATTTAGTTGTATATATGTATATTTTTCTAGTAGAATGTAAGCTTCTTGAGGGCAGGTTCTCTATTTTTTTTCCAAACCCTTTGATATCTCTAACACCAAACACAGTGCCTGACACACAGTGCTCATTGTCGACTGTTAGCTGACAGACAATAATTGAAACTGCTTTATAATGAAGTCATTATTTCTATCTATACACACACACTCACACACACCATCCATAAATAGGTATATAAGCAATATCTTGTATTTACTGAAGGAGAGACATAACTGTATAGAGAAAGGACCATTTGGGAGACCAGAACTTCCCTTCCACTCGTGGCACCATCAAATAAGCATTCATTAAATTCTATCATAATATTTGGTCTTTGTGTTCTTTGTAACTTGGGGACAATTATAATTTTGGTTCTAAGGCACCCCATCTTAAAGTTGGGTAAAATATTTTATTTTTCTTGGGATGGGAAGTGATTGTTAACATGATAGTATGAATGTAGAAAATGTGACATCTGAATATTAAAATATGAAAGATATATATTAAATTAAAAATTTTTTATTATGACTCAGGTACTGTCGTAGGTACTCTGCTACCTATCTTTTTGACCTTAGAAAAGTCACCATATCTCTTTTGTAAAATAATAGGGTTGTAGGAATAGATAACTATAGGGTTCTTTCCAGCAAATAGATTCTATGATTTAACAAATGGAATATAAAATAACCTTACACTCAATTTTGTTCTCCTGTGAATAGTGTTAAAAATTCTCTACATGCTCTTTTCATGGTGTGACACATTGTAAGTGGGATATAGGCCTAGATGTGTGCTAGAGTATCTCCTATTGGCTCAGAAGAACCAACTGTTAAATTTTCAGTATGAGCATTTGCACCTTGGAAATTGACAAGCAATAAAAATCAGGGCTTTATTTATTATTATTTTTGATTGACTAGACATTAAAATGTGATGGAGAAAATGCTCATAATGAAGAATAAAGCATACCATGCAAAGATTTTTTTTAAGGAGAGCTGGTTGTTAAACATATTTTTTTCTGGCATACATCTGATTGTAACAAATTAAATAGATCATAGAGCCTGGTTTCTGTAATTAGCATTATCTTACATCAATCTAGTATAGGAAGAGGAAACTGACACTGACTCCAAGGAAAAATTAGAGTAGAATACAATTTGCTGAAATGAAATTCAGCCAGAATATAGAATGAAACATTCTATTGTCATATGAAATGTTTTTAAATGCCTATCCTTATTTTGATCCATTTTCAAGATTTTTTTTAAGTTAGCATCACCAGAGAAATTAATCTCTTACCCTATGCTGACAAACAAGTTTAGAATAAATGTTCCAGGATACACAAGTACCAAGGCTTTCTGGACAGCTCTAGTGTCCATTTATTCATCAATTCCCTTAAGGACACTTTATTAATATAATTAATTATATATATAATTTATATAATAAATTAATAATTGATGGTCTCATGTGACAAAGACCTCGATATATGCAAGTCATATGTAGAATAATTCTCATAAAAAGTCTGTTTCAAACATAACCCATAATAAGATGACCTAAGATAGAAGAAATAATAAATACAACAATAAAAGTCCATGCCTTGGAGTAGAGAGAGATTTAAATGATTATTTTTTTCCCTAGTGTGGTGGTGAAATAATTAACAAAGATTTTTCCAGTTATTTGCAACATCAGGGACATAAAGACATTACCCTTTGACTTTTGACATATTCCAAAGATCAAAGTCTGTAAGCTCCAACGTAATTGGGGGATAGCTCTACATTCTATATGGGAGTAACTGGGCCTGAATCAAGGGTGATTATTGTAGAATCCCTCAAGGATGCCATCAAGTATACAGAACCTTTTTGATTCCATATCCTATGATTTATAATCCACTATTTTCTTGATGAATATTAACCAACCAGAATGTTACACTTAGGACAATAAAGTAATGTAAACGGATACTTATCTAAAATAGAGGTACATGATACATTACAAGAAAGCTACAATAAACAGAACACTTTCACTGCCTCTTTCCCCAAAACTGTCTTCCTAGCCTCCAGAGAAGAAAGACTATGAGTCTATCTTTTCTCTACTTTGTGTTGCTGAATCAAATGGGTGAAACCATTAGCTCCAGGAGCATTTCCACTCTTCCCTTTCTTTTTTCTTCTCATTCATCTTCCAGTGGTCCTAATTCCAGCATTAATATGTTTGATCTCTCTTTTGAAACCATGATTGGCTTTTTTTTTCACATGAGCTGCAAATACTATCACCCAACCAGAGTCCATATTTTGGGACCATCATTAACTGTTAGGCTTCCCAAAGGCTCATGCCAAATGAAGTTCCCTTGCTAAGGTGCATTTATGAAAATCCACTTTTCTGTTTCTGCTATATTACTGACATATGTTTTAACTGAGGGGGGGTTCATCTGGGAAGTGCTTGGTTCATTTTGAATTCATGCTCAATAATAATTTTACTTACAAAATAATTGAAACCTTTATGAAAGAGTGCTCAAATTTATTCTTGATAAATTTTAATACTTAGCTATTTTGTGATGAACAATAATAAGCAATTAATAAAATTCCTTCATCCCTTCTCTTTTCTCTCTTCCTTTCTTTTCTTTTTTCTTCCTTCTTTTCTTCCTTCCTTCCTTCTTTCTTTCTTTCTTTCTTTCTTTCTTTCTTTCTTTCTTTCTTTCTTTCTTTCTTTCTTTCTTTCTTTCTTTCTTTCTCTGTTTTTCATCTTTCTCCATTATTCTTAGGCAATACGATGTTCTTCTAACATAATATATGACATACAAAGATTACTATTGAATACAGTCTTTTTTTGCACTTTTGATATCCAGTTGGAAAATAAAATATTAAACCTAATTGCCCCTTTCTATATTTAAGGGCCAATTGTCTTTAATATTTTCTGACATTGCTGCCAAAGTATAACATGATTTGGGTTCAAGTTCATCCTCTTACACATACTATTTGTTTGAGCCTCAGTAAGTCACTAAGTCTATGCCCCAGAGAAATCTCTAAGATTATTAGTTGAAAAGAATGTACCCGTCTACCTTGGGATAGGGCATTGGTTCTCAAACCTTCCTAATACCATGACCCTTTAATACTCATATGTGGGTATATCTGCATGTGGGTGGACCTGCCTAGAGATGGATAGAGGAGTGGTGTCTTGGTTCCTAAGATCATTGGAAATATGTGTTTTCCAATGGTCTTAGGTGACCCCAAAAGGGGTTACAACCCACAGTTTGAGAACTGCTGGTACAGGGAGTTTGCCAATTGGAGGTTTTCTTTACAAACAAAATCACTGATTTAATTCCCTGTCCTCGCCTATTTGTACCTAATTTGTACCTATGGGACTTCTAAGCCTGGGTTCTTCAAACCAAGGGTCTTCATGGACTTCTTTGAGAGTCTTTGGCAGCTTTTGAACCTCTTCTCAGAATAATGTTATTTAATGCATAAAAGAAAATTTGTAAAATTACAAAGAAAACAAAATTGAAAAATATATAGTTTATGGACTTCACGTTAAGAACATCTACTCTAAAGTTTACTGATTCTGAATATACATATATATTCATTTAAATATGTAAAACATTTGAAAAACTTTAAAATGGTATAAATATCAACTAATTAAAGAGAGTTATTATTATTACTACCACTATGAATAATTATCTAAAACTCCAACTTCCAAATGGTAGATTAAGCAGCAGTGCAATTTTTAAATTCTCTTTATATATTTATGTATGTATGTAATTATATATGTATGTATGTACACCATACACCACACATGTGCACATACACACATATTCAAATCAGATCTAAATGCATGGCTCTTTTTTACTTTTACTCAGGATGTTTCACTCCCCCCTTCTCCAACCCCATCCCCTTCTGCAGAGTGGAGAGCTTGAGCTTTAGGCAGAGATTTGAATGCTGGAGTGGATCCAAGAACAAAGGAAAACTTGAAATGGAGTTATCACTGAAATAAACTCGCAGCTTCATTACGGAAGACCACAGTAATGCTTGTTCCTCTGTCTGATAACAAAGTTTTATTTTTCTCCAACGATGAGTTACAAGAAATGTCTATGTAAGGCAGTTAACTCTTTCCAGCAGAGTCCTGCATTGAAGGCAGCCAGCGGAACGAAAGCATTTGGCCCGAGGCCTAGTGCTATTGGTAAACCACAATTTCTTGCACTGCCACTATAATTTAAATTAAGTAGAAGCCAGGCTTATAAACCCACATTATGACCCAAACTTTATGGTCCTTTTATATCTCCTGGGTTCTGATCACAATGAAACTTTCTCCGTCTAAAGCAATTTAATACAAACATTCCTTTGGCTGACTATAAAATGTGATTTTGCAGTCAACCTTTTATGGGTATGTTGGGTGCATATTGTATGCCCAGTTGGAAAAGAGGAAGAAAAAACAAGATGACAATGTAGGCATTGAAACACATGTGTTGGGGTTAGTAGAAAGCAAATTTGCACATGAAAAAGATGGATAAATCTACTCCTCCTTTCTGCCCCCCCTTTTCTTTTTTGTTTTTTGTCTATAGAAAGCATGTGTCCAAAATTAAGGCTGGATTTTCTTGGCTTGCTTAAGCAGCATAAGAAAGAATCATTACGACGAGAAATTTTCTAGGTCTGAAACTGCTTTTGTCCTGTCTCTCCAGACTGTTTCTCTTTGCAGGTAGTGGAAAATCTTGATTTTGCCTGTAGCTCTAATTCCAAGCAATAACCCATGAAAATATAAGTTGCACATAGAATGAGAAAATAGCAAAGTTTTAGGTCCAGAACTTTTTTTGTAGTTAAGCTAAAATAATGCCAGATGTTTCTAGAGAATTAGGAGAATTGTATCATATAATTTTTTTAATCCTAAAAAAATTGAGCGATAATGAATCATGGGGACTGGAAATCCAGCAGTGGGTAATAGGGAACAGATTTTTTTAAAGTTGTACCTTCTAGTACCATGCAAACTTAGTAGGCACTCAAATATATGAATTGAAACAACTATGAGAAATATACAGCATCATAGTCTCCCAAAAGACCATTTCAAAACTAGAATAATCTCAACAGCCAATACACTTACCTAAAAAATGGCATAATTCACATGTTCCATAATTCCCCCAGAGAAAAAAGAATCATTCTCTTCTCTTATTGGATCTTTGGCTATTATTCCTATATGTCAGAATAAGAGGAGACAGGTGGCTTTCTCACATCTGGCAAAGGTAATAAATATCTCAGTGTTAACAGCTCTAAAATGAACACTGGGAAACAAAGAAAGCAGTGGGGTGGTAGAGACCACCCACCTATCACTTTGATATACAACAGTATTTGCTTGTTTGTATGTTTTGTTTTTAGCCAAGAGTACTGGGTAACATAGAATAAATAGTAGTAAACAGCCACAAATGGAAACATATAATGAGTGAAACAAAGGAAATACACTAAGTTGGTGAAAAGCAACTTATTGACTGATGAACATTGTGTCCATTGCTCACAGCAAGAAAAGCTGACTGATGATGGGTGGATGAACTTGTAGTTACATTCTGAAATCTGCTTACTAAATACATTCATAGTTCCATCATTCCATTTATCTTCTCTAGTGGCTGCACTACCACTAATGTTTTTCTCTGCCCTTTAAATGACACTGTGTACCTCTGTAACCTCATTCAATGTTACTGGACCAATATTCAAGGAGATTAAGGAGAGAGATTGATGGGGACAACCTTGCAGGGATGGCCTTCAATAGGTGACTGCCTGCTGTTGAAACATTCAGGGGAAGGGGATGCTTAAGCATTGCTATTAACTCAACATCTGCTCCCTTCAGTTTGTTCTTAAATGTCTGTAGATCCCCAGGAGGTAGGGGAAATGATTTTTCTAGTCCTTATCTTTGGCAAACCTATTCTGCCTTTCTTTTGAATGGTAAGAGAGAAATAAAAGCCCCCAATATTTTGCTAAGGAGTGGATCCAAAGACCTATCTGGAAGTGATCCCCTCCTTTTATTTTTATTTTTAATGAAAAAGTTTTAAAAGATTGTTTCTTTTTGTTTGTTTATAATTGGCGTATTTATCTTTTCAATTCTGAATATATCCCTGTACTTTTTCTATTTGACAATGAACAAGTTCATCAAAAAACATTTTCTTAAGGGGCAGCTAAGTGATACTGTGAAAAGAGAGCACTGACCCTGTAGTGAGGAGGACCTGAGCTGAAGTATGACCTCGAACACTTATTAGTTGTGTGGCCCCGGGAAAGTCACTTAATTCTAATTGCCTAAAAAAGTATTTTTATTAAGTATTTAATATGTGTCAAGCACTGTGTGTTCACACTAAAGATATGAGGTAAAGTTAAAACAGTCCTTGCCGTCTAGGAACTTATATTCTAATGGCTAAAACATTACTTTAAAAAAATAGTTACATGCCAGGATTATACAGAACACATGGAACATAATCTCAACAGGGAAGGCACTAACATCTGAAAGAACAAGTCATAGATTTTAACAAAAAAAGAAAGAAAAGAGAACATACAACTCTTAAAACCAATCAATACAACAATCAATGTTGAAGGTATAGGTAATACTAAAAGCTCTTTGTTTCTCTGCCATTATAAAGAAGATGAATTATAGTTTCTTAACTAAGCTGAGATTGAACCTCCTAATTATATAGGGTTAGGTTTCTTTGCTTTTAATTGTACTTTACATTTACTTTATATAGCCATTATATATGTTTTTCCTAGTTCTGCTTAATTCACTGTCAATTTACTTAAATCTTCCTATGATTCTCTGAGTTCTTATATGTATCCATATATGAATATACATAACTTGTATTCTCATCATTCAGTAATATTTTGTTACATCCCTACACCACATTTTTTTCCGATATTCCCAAATTGTAAGGGTTCACATACTTTCATTTGGAAGTTCGAATAATCTTGATGTGTTAAAACACAAAAGCCATCACTTTAGGAGAGTTTTAAATTTCATTTTGCTTTTTTTAGTCTGCCATATCTCCTTCCAATTTCAACATAGGACATGATAATCTGCCTCCAAAATTCTAGAGGACAATGATGACCAAATGTAGAAACTGAATCTTGACCTTCCTATGACAATATTGGTGCAGTCAAATTTCAGTTGTAATAAGAAAGAGATCTGTTTTCACAGGAAAAGTTACCTTTTTCCATGAAGCCATTACAAGCATTACTGAGTAGGAAGTAATTGGCTTCTGCCCTTTCCAGAAAAACAACCATAATGGAAAATTTAACATTTCTCTCATGGTAGGGCTCATAAAACCGCCACTGTACAATACTCCCAGCTGATGCTTCATATTTTGATTCATGATGGGGAAACATGCATTGTTGAACTTCAATATAATAATTAGGCTGAAAAACATTCAGAGCACTCAGAATTGACTTTACTAGAAAACATTTGCTGTTTCCTACTTCCAGTTACATAAAAAGAAAATGGCTTGGCACCATAACTCAATCTGAACCAAAGTAAAAAAGAGGAGTAAAATTGAAAAAAATAAAGGCCAATGGATTTTATTTATTTTGACATGACTCTCTCAAAAGTGTATTATTGAGGGGACTTTGAAATGTTGAAAGAGGGTCCCATTGGGATAGGAGTTCTCCAATGCCATGACTACTTCTGATTTAATGGTCAATTGAAGGTTGTGTCACCTCTAGGTAACACAAGTATACAAATGTAATATATAAACATTACTGCTTAAAACTTAATGCAGCATGTACAATGCATTCATGTCCTGAGTTTATACTGATTTCTATGATCAAAAACACAGAATTTCAGAGTTGAAAGGAAACACACATATCACTTGGTTCAAGGAATACCTAGCTAATCTCCCCACACCCCACCATAACATTGCTTGCAAGAAAACGTTCATTCTCTGATGAAAGGAGTGGAATGATGAGGAGGAACACACTGACTCTTAAGGAGGTCTATGAAATTTTTGGATACTTCTTATTATTTGAAATTGTATCTCCCATGCCCCCAATGCTCATATCAAGCCTTAGTAAATAGAATTACTTGCAGTATTCACTTGTTGCTCCTTATTTTTTCTCTAGATTCAGGTAGAACATGTATGATTACTTACTCTTCCACACGACAGCTCATAAAAACTTGGAAAGAACTTTTGTTCTTTCCTTTGTATCTGCTTCCCAAGTCTTTGAAACCTCCTGACCCACCAATCAGTCTTTTCTCCAGAAGGATAAATATCTCCAATTGTCTCTCATTTTGTAAGGTTATTTCAATACTTGGATACATTCCTTTTTGTCTTCCAGATTGCTCTTGTCTCTCCTGAAACATGTAATCTGAACCTGAAAGCAATATTTCAAATGTAGTTGGAATACAGCAGAGTATTATGGGAATTTCAAAGGTGGAATGAATGAATGGGTGAAAATGTATTTGTTAATAATTTATTATTTGTCAAGCACATGCAATGAACAAAAGAAAAGGCGACCTTTGCCTTCAAAGAGGTTACAATCTAATAGTTCAAGCAAGATAATGGTGTCTGGGAATATTATTGGCTATAAGAAATGATGAGCAAGTGGACTTCAGAAAAACAAAGACTTACATGAACTGATGCTGAATGAAGTAAGCAGAACCAGGAAAACATTATACACTCAGCCACAGTGTGCAATGACTGATTTTATTAGTCTTAGACCTTCTCAGCAATGCAAACAAACAATTCCAAATGACTCATAATGGAAAATGCCATCCACATCCAGGGAAAGAACTATGGAGTCTAAATTCAAAGTGAAACAGACTATTTTCTTTTCTTTTTCCTATCTCATGGTTCCTCTCCTTTGTTCTAAATCTTCTATACAAAATGATCATGAAAATATGTTTAAAAGGAATATATATGTAGAACCTATATCAGATTGCATGCCATCTGGGTGAGGGGTGAAGGAAGGTAGGGGTAGAAAGTTAAAAACTAAAAATAAATAAATAAAATTTTAAAAGATAATGGTGTCTGACAATGAGATTTGTATCCATTGCTTATGGCTTAAAATACATCATATTCCAAAGTCTTAGTCCATTTTTAAGGTATTAAAAGTTAAAAGAAGAGTAATGATGGGCATTTGGCAAATGATAGTGTTTCACCTAGCTAGGAATGGTAAGAATATATTTGCAGAGATTCCTGCAAATCTAACAAAAAAAGGACTTTTGACTGAAAACAAAAGAGTGCAATAGGGGAAAAACTGTCTCTGTTTACACAGAAAACTAGTTACGATTGAGAAAGAGTACTTAATTTTTTCAGAAACTCATAGCATATAACAACTGTAAAAGAGGACAGCAATTAAATCAATGGTCCCAGATGCCTATACAGAATTGCACAAGTAACAGAGGGATTAATGTAGATATAATTCAGAAGAAGTAAGTTTGATATCTTAGACTAATAGTTACTAGAATCCATAACCAAATAATGGATCTGGAAAAAGGAATAGGATAAATAAAATGGAAAGGAGTTTGGAACAGTGGAATAGCATAGTTTATAGATATGTTCATGTGAATAAATCTAGGAATAAGAGAGAAGTGGTGGAGATCATTTAGGTAACAATCACCCAAGGCAGGACAGAAGTGGTATTGCCATTAGAATATATTAAAGACCATATAGACAGAAAGTAGAAGTTCAGGATACATCATAATTCTGGGCCAGAAGTATAAAATAATAGTGATCAGAGACTTAATTTATTCAGTCATTTGTTTGAGCTCTCCTTCCACTTGGAGCAAAGGAACTCATAACTTCATGCTTTTTTTCAATGCCCATTTCATCCTATAACAGTTGGAAGAATCAACCAAGAAGAAAGTACTCTGGGTCCAGTTCTTGCCAATAAGTAGCAAGTAGCACTTGTTGAAATAGAAATGACAACAGCCTTGAAGGAATGTGACTATGAGGAAGAGAAGGAAGAGGAAGAGGGGAAGGAGGAGATCTCTGAAACTTTTGTTTACGTAGCTAATAAGTTGGCAGGTCTGCAAAGTTCCATCTTCAGATCACTGGCCATTCTACAATACAACCTCCCATTCACATGTAGATGAATAAAGTTTTAAATTAATTAATTAATTTTCTTCTCTACATCACTCATTTCCACGAGATTTTGAGTTACAATTTTTCTCCCCATCATTCCCCTACCACCACCCCAAAACAGCACACCCACTGTAAAGCCCCTCCCCTAATCTGCTCCCTCCTATGTCCATCCCCATAGCCCCTCTAAGTTTCCAGTAGGACACGATAGGTTTCCCTACCCCAGTGCCTGTATATGTTAATTCCCAGTTGCATGTAGTTAAACTACTAATAATATTTATACATATGTATTTTTAACATTTAATTATAGAACTTTAAATTCTAGATTTTTTCCCTTCCTCCCTTGTCACCCACCCCCACTGGAAGGACAAGCAATTCAATACAGGCTGTACATATGTAATTACACAGAACATCTCCACAGTGGACATATTGTGAAAGACTGATTATGTGTCCCTCCTTCCTACCCTACCCCCACCCTTGTTCTATTCTCTACCCTGTCCCTGTCCCTGTCCCTTTACAGAAGTGTGTACTTCCAGCAACACTCACCCCCACCCGGCCCTCCCCTCCATCATCCCATCTCTCATCCCCATCCCCCCTTACTCTCCTGTGTGGCAAGATACCCAGTTTAGAGTTTATATCATTCCTTTCTTAAGTCATATTCAATGAGAATTAGGTTGAGCTTTTCCCTTTTGCCTTCCTGTTCTTCCCCTCCATTATA
>CM053593.1:39809082-39829493 GCA_028646575.1 Pseudocheirus occidentalis | reverse complement strand
CCCCCACCCGGCCCTCCCCTCCATCATCCCATCTCTCATCCCCATCCCCCCTTACTCTCCTGTGTGGCAAGATACCCAGTTTAGAGTTTATATCATTCCTTTCTTAAGTCATATTCAATGAGAATTAGGTTGAGCTTTTCCCTTTTGCCTTCCTGTTCTTCCCCTCCATTATAACAGTTATCCCTTGCCTCTTCCATATGAGATGATTAACCCTATTCTGTCTCCCCTGTCTCCTCTCCTAATCCTCTCCCACCTCAGGCTTTCACCTTTTAAAGTATCATCCCTTCCTATTAAGTTGATCCTGTGCCATCTATGTACACACACACACACACATATACATACTCAAATATGTGTTCATACGCATATGTAAACCCTCCTATATAGACATATGTATATGTATATGTATATATACATTTGTATTCCTTTCACCTATCCTCATACTGAGAAAAGTTTCATAAGTTACCATTATCATTTTTACATGTAAATAGTTCAACTTTGATAAGTTTCTTATGATTTCTTTTCCATGTTTGCCTTCTCATGCTTCTTGTATTTGAGTGTCAAATATTCTTTTCAGTTCTGGTTTTTTCAGCAAGAATATTTGAAAGTCCTCCACCTCACTGTATGACCATATTTTCCCCTGGAACATTATACTCAATTTTGCTTGGTAGGTGATTCTTGGTTTTAATTCTAGCTCCCTTGATCTCTGGAATATCATACTCCAGGCTCTTATTCCTTAATGTAGAAGCTGCCTGATCCTGGGTTATCCTAATTGTGTTTCCACAGTATTCAAATTACTTCCTCTTGGCAGCCTGTAATATTTTCTCCTAGATCTGGAGACTCTGGAACCTGGCTATAATATTCCTAGGAATTTTCTTTTGGGGATCTTTTTCAAGAGGTGATTGATGAATTCTTTCAAGTTCTATTTTGCCCTCTGATTCTAAAATATCAGGGCAATTTTCCTTGAGAATTTCTTGAAGGATGCTTTCTAAGTTCTTTTTTTGATCATGGCTTTCAGGTAGTCCAATAATTTTCAAATTGTCTCTCCTGGATCTATTTTCCAGGTCAGTGGTTTTTTCAAGGAGATATTTCACATTGTCTTCTATTTTTTTCATTTGTTTGGATCCATTTAATAGCATCTTGGTTTCTCATAGTTATTTGCTTCCATTTACTCCACTCTAATTCTGAAGGAATTATTCTCTTCAGAATGCTTTTGAGATTCTTTTTCCATTTGGCATCATTGGCTTTTTGGGCCTCTTTTGCCATTGGAGTTCATCTATTTTTTAAGGTGTTATTTTCTTTAGTCAGGTTGTTGACTCTCTTTTGATGATTTTTTTGCCTCATTCTCATTTCTCTCCCTGATTTTTCCTCTACTTCTCTTATTTGGTTTTCAAAATCCTTCTTAAGCTGATCTATGGCTTCTAGACAGTCTTCATGTTTCTTGGAAGCTTTTGGTGTGGGAGTTCTGACTATGTTGTCTTCCTCCCATTCCATGCTTTTATCTTTTTTGTCCCCAAAAAAGGATTTTAGAGTTCAGTTACTGTTCTTACTTTGCTTCCTTTTCCTGCTCATATTGCCAGTGAATTACTTGTCTTTTTAGCTCTGTGTAACTCTGCTTTCAGGGGGGAAATCTCTGTCCCAAATTGCTGGGGTTTTCACAGCTGCCAGAGCTATTAGGAGGCTGGTGAAGCCCCCACCATCTTTGGTTCACTGAGAACGCACCTCAGGACCACCACTCAAGACCATGATCTGGATCCAGGTGGCTCAACACAAGAGCATTTGGCCTCTGAATGGTAGCTTGGTTCCCCTGCAGTGTGCAGGCCAAGAGCTCTGAAGCAGCCAGGTGGAAGCCACTATAGAGCCACCGCCCACTTCTGCTGCTTCCTTGAGCTGGAGGCAGTTCTGCCAGACTGCTTTTCTCCCCCAAATGTAGCTGAATTCCACTGAACTTTTCGCTTATTCCTTATTTCTTCTGGCTTGATAAATCTGGAAACTACCACAGCTGCCATTGATCTGCTCTCCTGAAAGCTCTAGCTGCAGCTTGTACTGCTCATCCTGCTTGCACTGGGGCCAAACCATAGTTTCAAGCTGGGCTGCTTTCATCTCCCAGTGCTGGGATGAGTGCCACCTGCCAAGCTGCCTTCAGAGGGAGGTGTATTTTTGTGAGTTTTAGAGTCCTAAAAATTTGTTTAGAGTCATATTTTGTGGGTAATTGAGGTGGCCATGTGAGAGCCGTGGCATTTTCCTGCTTCTGTGCTGCCATTTTGGCTCCGCTCCCCCCACGAATAAAGTTTTCTCTAATTAAATTCTCATATAATTATGTCTTATGGGTATTCTTATAACATCAGGAGAAAGCTAAGGAGAAGGCTTCCAATGCATTGAATAGACCTCCGTGGTGTACTTATTAGGTACCTGGGCAAGAGTCACTCAACATGGACGAGTTGCCTCAGTAAAGAAAACATAAAGAAGAGATCACAAAATCTTTTCAGAGAATCACAGAATTTGAGAAAGGGACCTCAGCAGTAATTTAGTCCAACTAGTACATTAAAGAAGTCCCTTCCTTAATATACTGAGTAGTCGTTCAGCTTCTCCTTAAATATCTCTGAAGAAAGGAACCCCATCCTACTTTTGAACACTTCTATTTGTTAAAAAAAAGTTTTTTGTATGCTTATTTCTTTTCTTTTCTTTCCTAATATTAAATCTAAATTGGCATAATATTTGTCTTTTTTCTCACCACTTATCCTTTTTCATGTCATATCTTTTTAAACTGTCTCCCTAATACTCCACCATCATATCTTCCTGAAGTCTCAACCACTTTGTGTGTATTAAGAGTTAATAACGAGATACACAACTCTTATCATATGGAATTCATCACCTGAAACATTCAATCTTTTAAAAATTCTGAGTAGAGTTTGTTATCTCACCCCATACCATATTTGAGGGATTCCTTCTACTGATGCTAGATCATTTCCATTTTACTGGCTGTACCCGTTGCCCTCTCTCTCCTCTGAGAGTTATGCCCTAATATTCTGTCCTTGTTCTTCCAGTACTCAGAATGCAGGTGGCAAAGTTCAAAGGTGCTTTTCCAACATTTCTCTCAAGTGCTATGTAATTTCCCCCCTAAAATAGCACTCTATTTCTACCTCCACTCTGTTCCTAATTTTTCTCATTGTAACTTTTGCTCCCTAGATTTTTTTCTAAACCGCTGTTGCTTCCTTTGCTTCCTCATTATTACTCAAACAATGCACACAGTTATTTTTCATTTTTAAAAAGAAATAAATTTAGTATGGCAAAGCAGATAAAGAATTGGCACTCTGAACCTCAATTTTTTCAACTGTAAGATGGGAATCATAATCACATTCAACCCATAGTGTTGCCCTAGAGATCAAATGTACTAATGTAGTTCAAGTGCAAAAACAAAACAAAACAAAAACATAATAAACCTTGGGGTGGCTAGATGACACAGTGGATAAAGTACTGGCCCTGGAGTAAGGAGGACCTGAATCATATCTGGCCTCAGACACTTACTAGTTGTGTTACCCTGGGCAAGTACTTAACCCCGATTGTCTCCCAAACAAAATCAAGTGCTTTGTAAGTTTTAAGGTATTCTATAAAAGTGAGCTATTATTAATAATTTATGAATCATGTTTAAAAAACTGAGCAACTTTGCAATGTCATTTTAATTATAAACCATAGTTGTAAGTGTTGAACAAAGAACAACTTGGTATAATGAATAGGGTGCTAGATTTGGAACCTCAAGGACCTAGGGTAAAATTGTGTATCTGAAACTTCACTGTGTGGCCATAGACAAGTCACAACCTCATTGAATGTTAGGCGACCCTAAGAGGCTTATCTACTAATGTAGAGATGATTTACAATCTCCCAGTAGGGGGTCTCCCAAATATAAAAGCAAATATTTCTAAATAGGAAGCATTACTGGGGCACATAGCCTGAATGTATGGTAACATGTCTTTAATAGTCAAATAGATACCTCTGGGAGACAGGGAAAATTTGCCCAGATTTTATGACTCACAAACTTCATAATATTCAAATTCCATATGGTATTATAACCTAATATGGGATTATTAGAACTAGTCTCAAGTGAATGAATAAAAGGATCGAAGCAGGTAATTATAATACACACAAGTATGGCTTTACACAGAGCTTTTAAAGTGTTGACTAATGTTTCAATGCTCTTGTGACTTTGTGAGCTATGAGCACAATTCCCATTATGTAGGTATAGAAACCAAAGTCTTAGAATTCAATATTAGAGGGGATTAGATACTGGAAGAAGGACCGGGCTGCTGAATTCTCAACCATTATTCAAATATATATAAATATGAATGTTATATGTGATATGAATAATATATTTTATTCATGTATAATAACTGATACATAAATATTCCATTATGTATGTTCCTGGATTTTAACAATGTTTGAGTGTGTGTGTGTATGTGCATATATATATGTATATATATGTATATTTACTAATTTATATATCTTTTAGATATAGGCTTATAAAGTATCTATATAGATGCTTACTTGATATGTATCTTTTAGATACATATTTGTCGTGTCTATATCAATATTATATACACATATGTCTGTATATATATACACACATTTATTCAGAATAATTTTTTTAAAAAACATACCAAATTTGTAGAACCTATATCTGATTGTATGCCGCCATGGGAGGTTGGAAGGGGGAAGAAAGGGAGGGGGAGAAAATTTGGAATTCAAGGGATTGTGGAACTGAATGTTGTAAACTAAAAGTAAATAAATAAATTAAAAAAAATAAAAAACTCACCAAAAAGTCAAATAACTGGTTTCTGTTTTGGACTAGACAGTGAATTTGTTTAGAGAACTCCTAGTGATAAACTTCCTTAAGCAATGTAAATTATCACCTTCTTTGCAATTTACAATCTTAGAGAATTTCCTAAGGCACTCAGTGGTTAAGTTATGTTATATGCAATATCCCACATCTATGAATTTTTCTAACCCCCCATTTCTGCAAAAAAGCTTGAGGAATTACCTACTTGTGTATTTTCTTAGGGGCCAAACTCAGTCATTATAATCTGCAACAATCAGTTTTTACTATCTTATTATCATTGTATTCTCATAGAAATTCCTTGTGTATATTGTTCTCGTCTTTTTTTTTTTACTTCATTTTGTGTTAATTTATAAGTCTTCTCATGGTTCACTGTATTCAACATAGTCATCATTTCTTTTTTTTCATTAATTTTTTTTGCTATTTGGGGGGGGGAGGGCAATTGGGGTTAAGTGACTATCCCAGGGTCACACAGCTAGATTTTGTGTTAGTGTCTGAGGCCAGATATGAACTCAGGTCCTCTTGACTCCAGGGTCGGTGATCTATTCACTGCGTCATTTCTTAAAAACCCAGAAATATCCCATTACGTTCATTGTTTACCTATTCTCTAATTGATGGGCCTCTACTTTGTTTCCATTTTCTACAGCAACAAAAAAAACCCACTATCATGTTTGTGTGTATTTGTGTGTGCTCACGTGTGTGCGTATTGGGCCTTTAATTTGCCGCTGCCCACATTAGAGGTATATGAACAACAGTGGAATCCCTAGTTCAAAACAATGAACATTTTAATTAGGTTGTCTCATTAACACTTACATTCTCATTATTTAATGAAGCAAGATATCCTCCTACTCATCATTTGTTCTGAGGTCAGCATAGTATATCCTGGTCTTGGCATCCTGAGTAAGTAAGATTTAATACCACCTCAAACATTTCCTAGCTCTGTTACCCTGGGGGCAAATCATTGAACTTTCTTCCTCAGTTTCCTCATTTATAAAATAGGAAAACAGTAGCATCTATCTCAAAAAGTTTTTGTTTGGTACTTTCCCTACATGGCCACATAGTATCAGTATCATATATATTTATACTCAAGCATAATTTCCTCCCAGTTAGAATATAAGTTCCGTGAAGGTAAGGACTATTTTTCTTTTATCTTTATATACCCAGTATCTTTGTGCTTGGTGCAAAGTGGTCCCTTCATGAATGCTTTTGAATTGAAGGATGGATGAATTGATAGAAGTGTTAACAAAATCAGTATTTGGATTTCTAAGGTTTGCATAATTGAAAAAAAACAAGTAAACAAAATGAGGGACAATATGATAATGTTACTTTTGCAAAGTTGCACAGGAAGTAACAAAACCATCAAATGAGATATAAAGAGTACTTTTAAGTTTGCAAAATACCTAGCACTCATTACTTAATAAGAGCCCCCCAATAATCCTTGGAGGAAGGTACTATCAGCTATAGCTGTATTGTCTCTACTTTATAGGACTTTGGGACTGGATCTGTGATTGTTTGGTGTTGGGAACTCCAAAGGACAATTCCTCCACCAATGCACCCTCCCTGTGTCTTTACAATCAGAGACTGTTGAGATCACTGAGGGGTTGGAACTGGGCAAGGGTGACAGAGAGAGAACCTGTCAGAGATGCAACTTGTACCTACCTCCTTCAGACTTCTAAGCAAAATGTCTTTCTATTCTACCAAACTGACTCTTTCTTACCACTTTATAGACAAAATGAGTTCCAGAAAGCATAAGTACGTATTTGGCATCTGTGTTTATGGGTACATATTTCTCCCTCATTGAAGGTGACATTTCTGAGAGCACAAAGGCTGTTTTACTTTCATCATTATATGCCTGACTTCTAATAGCTAGTCTGGAAAATAGTAGGTGATTAATAAATACTTGTTAATTGATTAATTCAATTGAGATGGACCAACTAAAGTTATTCAGAAACATCAAAGTGCTTTGAAAACATTAAAGTTTATATGCATGTCCGTTTATTTATTCTAATCCTTATTCAAGTGATATTTCTATAATGCCTAATAAACAAAAACACAACAGAGACCCAAACAATGGGACTGATTTATATTAAATGTTGGTATATTTCATAATTAACAAAGATTTAAGGAGCTATTTTTTGTTTGTATATTTATGTAGTGTGTGTGCATTTGTGTTTTGACTTAGGTCTCGAACTGAAAGTTATGTTACTATCCAAACCATGACACTACCTTTTTTTTTTAACAAATATTGTACAGATTTATTGCTCATAAACTATATTCTCAGTCCGATTTATTATAAAATGAAATTTTAAAGCCCAAAGGAAAAAAAAGAAATGATACATTTTTAAATGAAATAAAAATTTGCCTTTAGGCCACCTTGCAGGTTTGTAATTCAGTAGAACATAAAAATACATGACTGCAGTTTATACAAGAAAGCCAATCAGTTTCCTGAGTGGAGATGGGACTCTAGAAATAGCAGCTTAGTGCATTAAATAAGGTTTGCAGAAGCCCCCTAGTTATTTGCAAACCACACTTAAGTTTAAACTTAATATTCTGAGCCTAGAGAAAGGGCTCACTATAAACTAGTCTCATCTGTCAAATAGACAATTCACAAGAGCATTTTAATACTACAGTAGCATGGATCTGAGAACTAGCTGCTAAAAGTGGTAATTCTAAAGTAGATTGGGGAAATTTACATACAGCTCAATTTAACATGTAAAGTCATTACCCAAGTGTAAATGTCTCTGATATCCAACAGAGAATAAAAGGTTGTAAAGATACCACTGGGGTCACTAGAAGTATCTTGCATCATTCCATTATTTATTTATTTTGATTATATTTTATTTTTATGCATTCCTTTTCCTTTTTAGAATACCATAATGATTCCCCAATCTCACTTCTCCCCCAAATGAATCCTGTCCTAAAACAAAGAGTAAAGCAAGACAAACAAAAGATTTAGTTATTTCTAGCATTATATTCTGTACCTCTAGCCCATAATCTCTTTTCCAAAGAAGAGGAAGGCATGATTCAGGTACAGTCTATAGGTCATTTTATATAGAACCTTGAACCACATTGTGTATGTAACATGACAACTTTGCAAACAGCTCTACCATTAAAATAGAATTCATATTCAGGATATAAATAAGCCTTTAAAATCCAATTAAGTTGACAAATTCCATAGAAATAGATGGACCTGTGACAGAGTTTTCCAAAATTTACATCTATATACAGGGATATGTATGATAACTCTGGATAATACTCAGCTAACTCGCAGACTTGAGTAGTCAAATTTTGAATGCATACTGATAAACACATACATATGAACATATAAGCAACTGTAAACAAACAAACAAAACCCATTTGTGACACTGAATTCAGGCATCCTTTTATTTACAGGTAGTGCGTAGTATAACAAAAAGAATACTAGGTATGGAGTTAGAAGATATGTTTTTGCATCTTTTATTTCCCTAAAATTTTACTTTAGACTCAAACACCAGAACACGAATGCAGAAGAGAAAAAGGAAACAAAAAAATTATCATACGTGTAAAGAATGGAACTCAAATACAAAGTTAGAAAGATATGGAAGCATGTCATGGGCATAACAGAACACGAGAGGATTCAAAATATGGCCCAATAAATTTTCATTTCAAGAAAGCCCGTATGATAAATACCACCTGTTGTGTTGAGAGTTGTCCGTCTTCAGTTCCCTGGGAGTTTTCTTTTGTTCTCTCCTGTGCACTTTTTTACTTTGTTCTTTTTGGGCAGGTGACCATTTGACATTGCCCTTTGGGGATTTCTTTACTTCAATTTCCTCCTCTGAAGATGAACTCCAGTCATCTCTATTCCCATAATAGTTTTCTGTAGTTGGATTCTTTCTCCTTTGCCTGTTATTTTTTATTTTTTGTGATAGCTTATTTATTTGTAGTCACCTCTAGCCCTGGAGTATGGAGAATGGTGCCTTTTGCCCAAGATCTTCAGTTCTTGCCTCAAACCTGAAACCAAAGTCAGACCCTCCAGCCTCCTGTAAGTGCCCACAGCCAGGGGCTTTCTGCTTCACTGCTTCTGCAATATTCCCTCTCCCCCATCTCCCCCCCGCCCCCGTCGGTGCTGATTTGTTTTGCCCCCACGACTCTTCCCAGCGAAGCTGAGTCTGGCGGGCCTGGTCAGCAGAGGTCCCCTTTATTAGACTTCCTGGTCTCAAATGCCCAACTTCCCTCACTATCCCAGGGGTAAAAGTTCCGACTAACCCCAGGGCTTGCTTCTTCTTAAGGGGCTTGCTGCTTGCTGTTAAAAGGGAACCTAGCCTGGAAGTGTTTAGTCTTCACAGGAAGCAAAACTTTTCCTGGGATTTTTCTTCTGATTTTCTCAAATTATTCCAGGAAGACTCCAGTTATGCCCCTGTTCTTATTTATCTCCACCCACACTTTGTTCACCCTAAGGTGCTATATTAATGGGGGAAAGATTTTGTGACCTTGGAATTTTCTGAACTCCTCTGCCATCTTCCTAGAATCATCTTCTGCATCTTTTCTCCCACATGAACTTGCTATGGGCCTATAGTCACTGAATCTTGTTTCTTGATGAATAAAAATGTAGGTTGTAAGACAGGCTCTGTGACTACTCTTACCCTTGGAAAGTTAGGTAGGTCCCTAGATGGCATCTAACTCTGTCTCCTTTCTAAGGTTTAAGGGTAGTCCAAAGTAGTAGTAGAGAGATTTTTTAAAAGTACAGTATATGTCTAAAGCTATGCAAAAATATGCCCCCACTATTGTGTATCCCCACCATGACTATTAATTGTTATCCATTAGTCAGCCATATTTAATTAGCTTTTCGAAGCAATTATCTACTATGGTACTATATTTGATACAAAATAAGACCCTAGTTTATGATACACGCACTCACAAATATATGCAGCCATAAAAGGAAAGTGGTCTCCACCTTTGAGTTTTTATTGTTTATTTGTTGCACTCATATCCAACTCTGTGTGACACCATTTGGGAATTTTTTTGGTACAGATCCTGGAGTGGTTTGCCATTTCCTTCTCCAGCTCATTTTACAGATGAGAGACCTGAGGGAAAGAGGATTAAGTAACTTGCCCAGGGTCACACAGCAAGTAAGATTCTCAGGCCAGATTAGAACTCAGGAAGACAAGTCCTCCTGACTCTAGGCCAGCACTCTATGCATTATCCCGCCCAGCTATATCTTGGAAGACATGAAGCAAAATGAGTTACTCAAAGTTTCCAGTTTCTTGAAATTCTTTCCCCCTTCTTGTGGGGTACTCATGAAGTTCCCATTAGGCATAGTGTAACTTTTATGCTGTACTCCATACAGAGTGCTGAAGCGGTGGTTATTTCCTTAGTATGTGTAGCTTTTTCTCTGTTCCCTATGCAAAGGGTGTACCAGCTATTTCATGAACAGTGCTAGGACTAAGGTGCTAATGTGAAATTCCAAATCCTTGGAATTGGCAAAGCTCACATGTTCCTCAAAGAGGAGGGAGGTCAAAGGAAAGGCTCTTTTCTTCCCTTCCTAAGTGATACCTTTTCAGGGACTCCATTGCAGGCTTCCTCTATGTTCACGCATACCTGGGTTCCAAACCCTGGATTCTATTTTTTAGAAAATTCACAGGACATGAAGAGTTTCCTCTGCTAATCTGAGCACGCCTCTGTGTGCCACCATTTCACTTCATCCAGTGGGTTTCAAGGATTTCTAAACTGACCAAGGATTTTTAAAAAGGTCTAAAGCTTTTGATTGATTGATTGATGTCTAATTCTTATTCATACTTCTTGATTGATTGATTGTTCTCACCAGACAAAGGTATTGGTGTGTATCGTCTTGTCACTTACCTTAAGTGGGCTATGATAATTGATTGACTGACACAAGAGACCCATACCCTTATGAAATAATAATATATACTCTTTCTACTCCATAGTACTTCGAAATCTGTAAAGCATATATAAATGTAAGTTAATTCATTGTCTGTGTCTTATAAATAATATAATCACAGTTGTGGAAATAAAAATAAAAATGATTTATGATAATGATGATGATGATGATGGTAGTGGTAGTGGTGATAATGGTGATGGTGATGATGACAATGATCATGATAACAAAAATTCTTTCCACAAAGCCTAATCCATCATCCATGTTGTAAAGTTTATACCCCAGGGGCGGGGGGAGGGGGGTAGTGAGAGATCGTGGCAAAGTAAGGGAAGGTCAGCCACAGTGATATCCAGCAACAAACAAACAAATTGTCTGTGTCTTGAGACTGCTATAAAGAAAGGAGCTACTTTGCTGTTGGGCTCTAGTGCTATCACTGATTGGGTTGGCACCTCAGGCATTGTGATGAAATTCGTATGAATCTATGAAATAGTTTGGCCAGTATAGCATTGCAGGCATTTCCTGCACAGAACAGTCATAATGATCTATTTACAATGGGGGGAGTTGAGCAAGTTGCTCTCCTTTGTGTTCTATTACCACATTGGAAGGAATCAGATATACTAACATCTGACCAAATATGATTCCGTGTAGATGGTACTTACCATTTAAGTGTGCAAATCATGAGTATACATGAAATGGACTGAAGACATGAATAACTGCATAATGTATGAGTACTATATCAAAGCAATTAGAAGTATGGGCATCATTTCCCCCCAATGGTTCTCTGAGCTACACATCAACACATTGTCAAGCAGTACTGGGAAATCATAAAACAATAATAACTTCATTCATGAACCTGAATTAGACGAAATAAGATATCAATGCAAGGAGCCACTAAAATCTGAAGAAGGGAAATTTGAAAAATCTGAGGTCATTGAAAAACTTCAGTCCATCAGTCACCAAGTTTTTATTTAGCCTTTACTTAAAAATCATACCTAAAAATGAAAGGGATAATAAAAGCAGAGCTGGTATCTCAAATGATTTTGAAAGTAGATAGACACATTTAGAGAAGAATTATGAAAAGTTCTTTTTGAGTTTGATGTGGCGAATAAATGCAACTGGCAGACTAATTATACTGTAAGAGAGAAATTCAAGGAAGTTGGCATCTGTTATAAGCATTAAGAACAAATGCCTTCTTCCATGTTACTTGACAGAAAGTGTAAAAACATTTCAGAACTTGCCCACAATGGTATGCGTAAAGACTGTTGCCATTGTAGGAACAATAGGTGGAAAAGTAGAACTATCAAGGATTATCCTATGGGCAGGAATTGAATACCATCTTGGTACTTGTCAGAGCTAATGAATACTTGACAAAGGGCACTTGGAGATAACATCTATATCTGGATGACAGGTACAGAAGAAAACTTAAAGGCTATACTGGTCAGTGGAAGTGGGTGGCAAACTATGGAAAGCCACCAAGGTATTAGAAAATAAAACATAAAAAATCAAAGAAGTAACATAACATAGTGGATAGAGAGGTGGTTTTTGTTTGTTTGTTTTATCTTAAGCCAGATTTATTGAGCTTGGTCTTGGCACTATGGCATTGTGGATTGAAAGCTGACATTTTATTCATTTGTATTCAAAGAGGAGAGAGGTCACTAGGCTATAGGTCCATAAATTCTTTCAAAAATTTAGATTCCATTTTCAGCATGGTTCCTTAATTTTTAACACTTAAAATTTTTTTTGAGTTCTAAATTCTCTCCTTTCCCAAGCCCCTATTTTGTGAGAAAGCAAGCAACATGCTATCATGTGAAGTCATGAAAAAAAATGTCCATTTTAGCCGTTACAGAACAAACAAATTTAGAAAAGTAAAGTTAAAATGTGCTTTAATTTATGCTTAGAATTAATCAGTTCCTCTTTGGAGGTGAATAGCATTTTTAATCACAGGTTCTTTAAAATTGTTGTGGATTGTTGTAGTACTCAGAACAACTTAACATTTCTCAATTGATAATCACCAAGAAAATTAATAAAAATTTAAATATCAGTATTGCTTTTACTCTGTGAAGTTTTCTGCTGTTTCTGCTCGTTTCACTTTGAATGATTTTGTATAATTCTTCCCAGGTTTTTCCGAAACCATCTCTTTCATCATTTCTGAGAGCATGATAGTATTCCATGAGAATCACATACCATAATTTATTGTCATTCCCCAAATGACGGGTATCCCCTCAGTTTCTGATTTTTTGCCAACACAAAAATTTATCTGCAATAAATATTTTTCTATCTATCTATCTATCTATCTATCTATCTATCTATCTGTCTGTCTGTCTGTCTGTCTGTCTGTCGTCTGTCTGTCCGTCCGTCTGTCCGTCCGTCAGTCCGCCTACCTACCTACTTACCTACCTACCTACCTACCTATCTATTTATCTATCTCAATTCTATATTAAGATATAGACCTAATAGTCGTATTTCTGGCTTAGAAGGTATGCAAAAATTTGGGAATGATTCCAAATTGTTCTCCAGAATCCATGAAGCAGTTTACAACTCCCCAACAATCCATTAATGTACCTATTTTTCCATATCTCCTCCAGCCTTATAACTTTCATTTTATCTCATGTTAGTGGATCTGATAGATGTGAAGTGGTACCTCAAGAGTTGTTTCAATGGATTTTTCTTTAGTTATTAGTGATTTGGAACTTTTTCATATGAGTATTGATGCTTCTGATGTCTTCTTTTGAAACCTGTTTGTATCCTTTGACCATTTATCAGTAAGAAAATAGCTCTTATCCTAATAAATTTGACCTGGTTTCCTATATGTATATATTTGTAAAACGAGGTCTTTATCTGAGCAATTTGCTGTGAATTTTTCCCAGTTTCCTGATTCCTTTATAATTTTGGCTTTTTTTTTGCAAAATCTTTTTAATTTCATGTAATCAAAATTATGCTTTTTATTTTCACTGATCCTCTCATCTCTTATTTGGTCATGCACTCATCCCTTACCCTTAGATTTGACAGATAAAATTTTCCCTGTTCTCCTAATTTACTTATGGTATCAGCCTTTATATCTAAATCATGTACCTATTTTGACCTTATGGTAGATGTTGCACTATGCCTAGTTTCTAACAGACTGCTTTCCACTTTGCACAGAAGTTTTTGTCAAATGAAGAGTTCTTGCCCCTAAACCTTAGGTCTTTGAGTTTTTACAAATGATAGATTTGTAAATTTGTAAATTTGGTCATTCACTACTGTATATGATGTACCTACTTTATTCCCCTGTTCAACTATTCTATTTCTTAGCCACTACCAGTTTATTTTATTCATTACCACTTTATAATAAACTTTGTAATCTTGTATTGCTATGCTCCTTTTCTTCACATTTCTTTTCCTTGATTTCTTTGATATTCTGAATTTTGTTATTATTTTTTGAGTTCTATAAAATAATTCTTTGGTAGTTTAATTAGTATCACACAGAATGAGTAAATTAATATAGATGGGATTGTTATGTTATTATATTGACCTGAGTTACAAATGAACAATTAATATTTTTCCAATTGCTTAGATATGAATTTGCATGTGAAATGTTTTATAATCATGTTCATGCTGCTACTGATTTTGTCTTGTCAGGTAGATTCGGAAGTATTTTACAAAGTCACTAACTATTTTAGATGAAATATTTCTTTCTATGCCTTCCTGGATCACTGTGTTTTCTCTCATAGGCGCTCATATGAGTACCATTCCTTCCTTTTCCTTATCCCATTCTTGCCTACCATGACATTTGTGAAATCCTATTCTATTGCTGACAGTGTCCTTAATTTTAGACTTATACTCATCACATGGAATTATTGTGTATATATTTATAGATTTCACACTTATTCACATGTCTATGTGTCAACCTCCACTCCCTCTGCCACCAATATGTGGTCTTTCAGGCAAGGACTATTTCATTATTTTAATTATGTCTTCAGGTGTCAGTGATGGCTGGCACATAGTAGGGGATTATTTGTTTAATTGATCTGAAAATGTAGATCAGAAAATGTTTTGTAACTTAACAGTGTTTAGAGAGTTATCTGGGGGTGGGGTGGGTGGTGGGGTGGAGGAAGCAACAGAAGTTAAGTGATTTGCCCAGTCTTAAATTATATGCTCAAATGATTTCACCCATTCCTTGAAAATCCCTGCTTATACCTGCCTACTAACTTTCCTGGCTTCCTTTAAGTCCTAGCTCAATCAACCCTTTTAAATTTTTGTAAATATTTGTTTACTTATTGTCTTTTCCAATTAGATTATAAGCTTCTTGAGGGCACAAGCACTCACAGAAATAAAATGCAATCAACCCAAAGAATTGTTAAAAGAGCAATAATGTCTATTACTCTATACACAAAACCATATTTTTATGAGAGGAAAATCAATAAAATAATCGTATTAAAAGTACCATGTGTAAATAATTTTCTTGGGTTTAAACTTCTTATTTTTAACCCTACACTTTAAATTTACAGATGTAGAAAAATACCATGAAATGAATGGATCCTGACCTCTGAGTCAGAAGGGACCTTGGTTTGAATCTCAACCACAACATTTACTAACTATGTGATGATAAGTGTGAGTCACTTGACTTCTTAGAGTGTGAGTTTCTGCAAATTTGCAAAGTGAGACTAATAATAGCAACAATTTTACAGAGCTGTTACACCCTTTGAATAAATGTATGTGTGTATATATCTATATATGCATGCATGTATATATAATACACACTTATACATATATCCTTATAAACATATACATACACATACATATATATTTATATTTACATAAATATTAATTTTTGTGTCCACACAGGCTTAAATATATATATAACTATGTATTCATGACATATATCTAAAAATAACGATATCCATTTCACAATTCACATGTGGGATATTACTTTATAATCTCACCTTGTACTGCAATTACTATAGATTCACTATAATTTGAGTTGAACACAAATTATTTAACAATATCATAGGAAAGAGGGAACCAGACCCTGCCTCATTTCTGAATAATGGAAAGAGATGTTTGTTCCTCCCTTTTTTTCTGCTACAAGGACACCAGAGACTCAAATGGAAGAAATTATATAAAGAAAAAAGAAAACTGGTGAAAGCATCATTTTTCTCTCCAATATTGAGTCCTACATTTTGACATCCATTCCAAGATTAGTGACTGTTTACAGAAACGCATTTCTTGAGCTTCACCTATTCATTTTAATATTTTAATTCATGTAACTTTATCATGCCTGGCACTCTGAGCCAGATTTTTTTTGGCATAAGGAAATCAGAGAAACCTAATAAATACTCTAAATAAAGTGTTTAAGCCACAAACCACAGAAATGTATCAGAGAAGGGAAGGAATCTAGTGGAACTGGCATGAGGACACTCCTTAGTCCAATGATAATTTTGTCCAGCTTTATGATGAGATACAATAAAATTGAAATAAAAGTTTTGAGAGTGAAGAGAAAACATGGTGGTCAGTATGATAAAATGCTGTCATCAGTCAGGGATCTAATAGTTAGTCCAAAACTAATTCCCCCTTACGTAACATTTCTTAACAACTCACACTCTCCCTGAACATTCTGCTCAATGGTTAGCACATTCCCATCTTCATATTCCAACATAGAGATTCTGAACTATCAGCTGCTTATGTGTAAGTTGTGTTTCCCATCCTTAATTACCTTTGCCTGCTTCTATCTGTCTTAACTTTAATTACCTCCCCCATCCTGCAGTCCAGATCTACATGCCCTCTTCACTGTAACATCTGGAATTCCTGTTCCATATTGAACAAATATTTTTCCATCTTAAACCTCTTCATTTCATTTTATATTCCTCACTGAGACATGACTTCTTCCTGTTGATTCAATTAACCACCTTTCTCGAAACTGGTTACATTTTATTTCATATCTCCTACTTATTGGTTATTCTAAAATAGTTGCATTAATCTTTGTTCCTCATTGCCACTTTAAATTCTTTATCTGCCATCTTTGCTAAGCAATCTTTCTTTATTTGAGGCTAATACTATCCAAATTTGTTATCAAATTCAGGTAGTTGAGTCATCGTGACTGATCTACTATCCTCCCATCCCAGACATTCTCCTTCCTTCTTCAATGAATTCAGTGGTTAGCAGACTTATTTTTTCTATGCTATCCATTTCTTACCTTCATATTGATAAGCTCTCAAATACCCCAGTTCTCCAGGTACTCAGGTTTTATGACCTAATCTTCTATTCCACTTCTGCCTCCTTAATTTGATTTACCCTCTACTGTTCTCCATGTTTAAAAACACCCAAACTCATTAATCTGAGAATTTTTTTTAACTTTTTTGATTCCTCATATTTCAGAACCTGTTCTTCCTCTTCAGTATGACCTCTATTCACTCTGTACTTCTGTTCTTCCTCATGTCGTTACTCCTGAAGTGCCTTCTTTTTCCTATCTTAAACTTTATTAGACCAACTCCACTCAATGCTTTCTTTTACTGTCAAATACCTTGCCTCCTCTGTACTACTGCTGATCATACTCTGTCACAGGTGAAATCTGAAATAAATGAGGGAACAAAGGCTAAAGATTTTGAGCACATCAATTTATTAAACAATGAACGCCAATTGCATAACAAATCAGAACCAAGCCTCCTTAGTTTGGCACTGAACTACAAATACAGGGGGAAACAGATTTTGTGTATTAAATTAAAACAATTAAGAGCACATAAGCATGATATAAGGTTAGTCAACCTAATTTCTATTTGGAGAAAATATTAGGAAATTTCCATATTGGGAGAAGGATAAAAGAGTTTTGGGAGTTTGTGAGGGAAGAGAGTGAACAGGTGAGCTTTCTCAGATTTGAAACAGGATACCACTCAATTCTTACAATTATCAATTCAGTTGAATTGACAGGAAAATGAAATGTCTCAAAATGGATTTGGTTTTATATGATGGAGTCAATTTGTTTCACACAATTCCCACAATTCTCTCAAACCAAAATTTATATTACACCTACCATCTGACTCCTTTGTTGACTTTGCTGACACAGTTTCTAATGAAAGGAGATGGGAAAAAAATCTTGAAATCATACTTACTGGGTATGTATTTAGGTTAATTTTAGGTTATCTAATCTCAGTGGAGGAGTAGGTGGTACAGTGGATACAGTGCCAGTCCTGGAGGTAAGAAGACTTGTCTCCTTCAGTTCAAATCTGGTCTCAGACACTAGCTATGTGACCCTGAGCAAGTCATTTAATGCTGTTTGCCTCACTTTCCTCATCTGTAAAATGATCTGGAGAAGGAAATGTCAAACCATTTCAATATCTTTGCCAAGAAAACCCCAAACAGAATCATGAAGTGGGGTATGAAAAAACAACAACAACAACATAACACAACAGTAATCTCAATGGAACCCTCACTATAGCAATACAAGAACAACAAAAATTTGTCCCTGACCAATTTGCTATCACACTTTCCAATTACATTTCCATTGTAGAAATGATACTCCTGCTATTGTTATGTGGTGGATATGGATAGGCTTTGACATATTGCGCATTGCTTATGTAGGAAAGAAGAATAATTAGGGGGGTGGAGCCAAGGTGGCGGTGTAGAAGGAGCAAAGATTGGCAGCTCCCACACAGTAACCCTAAACACCCATAGAATATTACTGTAAACAGATTTTAGAGCTCCAAGACCCTCTAAAATACAGAAAACGTATCTGTTGCTACAGGCACCTCAGCCGGTGGGGCTCATCACAGCAGTCTGGGAGCCGTGGCTGGCTTAGCCCAAAACCCCAGCCTGGCCAGGCCCCAGGGAAGTTGGGTCAATCCGAATCTATAGAAGAGCAGATCGACGGTACTGGAGGCACAGTTCCCACATTTATCAGGCCAGAGGAAAAAAGGGTAAGAGAAAGGTCAGTGGGTTTTGCTAAATTTGGGGGAGAAGAATGGTCCGGCCAAACTGCTCCCAGGGCAAGGAAGCAGCGAGAGGCTGACTGTGGCAGCAGGAATGGCTGAAAGCAGCAGCGGCCTCCACTGGGCTGTTTCAGAGCCCCTGGCCTGCAGATAGCAGGGGGGCTGAGGTGATCAATCAGGGCCAAGGGCTCTTGTGTTGAGCAGCCTGGATCTGGATTGTGGTCTTGAGTGGTGGTCCTGGAGTGTGCTTTCAGTGAGCCAAAGCTGGGGAGGGGGAGCTACAGAACCCACTAATAGCTCTGGCAGCTGTGAAGACCCCAGTGATTTGGGACACAGCTTCCTCCCCCCACCCCCAGGAAGCAGAGTTCCACAGAGCTAAAAAACCAAGCAATTGATAGACTGGCCAACATGAGGAAAAGGAAGCAGAGTAAGAACAGCAATAAAACTCTAGAATCCTTTTTTGTGGACAAAAAGGATCAAAGTATAGAGCGGGAAGAAGACAACACAGGCAGAACTCCCACACCAAATACTTCCAAGACACTGGAAGAATGCCTACAAGCTATAGATTGACTTAGAAAGGACTTTGAAAACCAAATAAGAGAAGTGGAGGAAAAATTGGAAAAAGAAATGAGAATGATGCGAGAAAGTCATGAAAAGAGAGTCAACAACCTGACTGAAGAAAACAGTACCTTAAAGAGCAAATTAACTCAGATGGCAAAGGAGGCCCAGAAAGCCAGTGAGGAGAAGAATGCCTTAAAAAGTCAATTTTCCAGATGGAGAAGGAGTCTCAAAAGCATTCTGAAGAGAATAATTCCTTCAGAATTAGAGTGGAGCAAGTGGAAGCTAATGACTTTATGGGGAATCAAGATACTATTAAATAGTAACAAAGGAATGAAAAATTGAAAGCAGTGTGAAATATCTCCTTGAAAAAACCACTGACCTGGAAAATAGAGCCAGGAGAGACTATCTGAAAAGTATTGGTCTACCTGAAAACCATGATCAAAAAATGAGTTTGGAAAGCATCCGTCAAGAAATTCTCAAGAACTTGAAAGAATTCACCAATCACCTCTTGAAAAAGATCACCAGAAGAAAACTAGAAATGTTATAGCCAGGTTCAGGAACCCTCAAGTCAAGGAGAAAATAATACAGACCACCAAGAGAAAACAATTTGAACACTGTGGAAACACAATTAGGATAACCCAGTATCTGGCAGCATCTACACTGAGGGATCGAAGGGCCTGGAATATGATATTCTGGAGAGCAAGAGAGCTGGGATTAAAACCAAGAATCACCTAACCAGCAAAACTGAGTATAACGTTCCAGGAGAAAATATGGTCATTCAGTGAGGGAGAGGACTTTCAAGCATTCCTGATGAAAAACCAGAACTGAACAGAAAATTTGACATTCAAACACAAGAAGCATGAGAAGGTAAACATGGGAAAGAAATCATAAGGAACTTACAAAGTTGAACTATTTACATGACAATATGGAAAAATGATAATAGTGACTTATGAAACTTTTCTTAGTATGAGGATAGGCGAAGGGAATACAAATATATATATATACACCTACACATATGTCTATATAGGAGGGTATATATGCGTATGAATACATATATGAGCATGGGTGTATATGTGTGCATAGAGGGTTCAGGATCAATTGATTAGGAAGAGATGATATTTTAAAAGGTGAAATTCTGAGGTGGGAGAGGACTTGAATAAGAGGAGGCAGGGAGAGATAAAATGGGTTTAATCATCCCATATAAAAGAGGCAAGGGATAACTTACAACTTTACTTTCATTTACTCT
>CM053593.1:39784518-39808582 GCA_028646575.1 Pseudocheirus occidentalis | reverse complement strand
CTGCTACTACTATCACCATCACCACCACTACTATTACAACTACTACTACTACTGCTATTGCTACTACTACTACTACTACTGCTACTACTACTACTACTACTACTACTACTATTACTACTACTACTACTACTGCTGCTGCTACTACTATCACCATCACCACCACTACTATTACAACTACTACTACTACTGCTATTGCTACTACTACTACTACTACTACTACTACTACTACTACTACTACTATTACTACTACTACTACTACTGCTGCTGCTGCTACTACTAGGTTGTGTTTGGAGTTTTCGAGAATCCAAGTATAAAAAAAGCTGTATAACTTATGACTTTTTTGATCTTGGGCCATTCATTTAATTTCCTTTGGAATCACTTTACTCTTCTACAAAAGCAAGAGTTGTGGTGATTGACATTAAGACTTTGCCACAATCTATGATTGTGCAACAAGGCAGCCCTTTGATAAGCTTAGGTGGGGCCTTCTGAAGTTTCTCTTATTGGCCCTAGGTTTCTTGTTTTGTTGCGCTACTTGGCATGTGCCTTAGAAGATAAAAGAGACAGTTAGGGATATAGTCAATTGTCAAAAGGGAAAGTCTATGATAATTCAGATATTGTTAACCAAACAGTTCTGGCTATGTTATGTAAAAGTGGTTGCCTTGGCGGGGGTGGAGCCAAGATGGAGGAGTAGAAGCAGCAAAGTTTCACAGCTCCCACACAGCCACCCTAAATACTCATAAAATACAACTCTCAACAAATTTTAGGGCTACAAAATGCATAAAAATACAGAAAACACATCTCTCACTGAAGGCAACTTGGCAGGTGGGGCTCATCACAGCAGGCTGGGGGCTGAGGCCAGCCCATCCCAAAACCACGGCCTGGCCCCAGGGAGGTAGGGAGAAGCCATAGCTGGAGTCTACAGGAGAGCTGCAGCTGGAGTCTACAGGAGAGCAGATCCAAGACACCTGGGGCAGTTTCCACATTTATCAAGCCAGGAGAAATAAGGCTAAGAGAAAGGTGAGTGGAATTCAAGCTAAATTTGGGGGGGGGGGAAGCGGTACGGCTGCACTGCCTCCAGGGCAGGGAAGCAGCAGGAAGTGGCAGGAAAACTGCAAGCAGCAACTGCCTCCACTGGGCTGCTTCAGAACAACTGGCCTGAAGATTGCAGGGGTGGGGCAAGACGATTGATTGGGGCCAAGGGCTCTTGTGTTGAGAGGCCTGGATCCAGATGGTATCAGGTGGTGGTCCTGGGGTGTGCTTTCAGTAATCCAAAGCTGGTGGGGACTGCAGCACCCCCTAATAACTCCAGCAGCTTTGAAAACCCCAGGAATTTGGGATAGAGCTTTCCCCCCTGGAAGCAAAGTTCCACAGACCTAAAAAAAATCAAGCGATTAATTGACTGGCCAACATGAGGAAAAGAAAGCAAAATAAGAACAGCAATAAAACTCTAGAATCCTTTTTTGTGGACAAAAAGAATCAAAGCATGGAATGGGAGGAAGACAGCACAGTCAGAACTCCCATACCAAATGCTTCCAAGAAATATGAAGATTGCCTACCAGCCATAGATCAACTTAAAAAGGATTTTGAAAACCAAATAAGAGAAGTGGAGGAAAAATCGGGAAGAGAAATGAGAATGATGTGAGAAAATCATGAAAAGACAGTCAACAACCTGACTGAAGGAAACAACACCATAAATAACAAATTAACTCAAATGGCAAAAGAGACCCAAAAAGCCAATGAGGGGAAGAATGACTTAAAAAGTTGAATTTGCCAGATGGAAAAAATAACCTAAAAGCTTTCTGAAGAAAACAATTCCTTTAGAATTATAGTGGAGCAAGTGGAAGCTAATAACTTTATGAGAAACCAAGATACTATTAAACAGTTACAAATAAATAAAAAAATAGAAAGCAATGTGAAATATCTCCTTGAAAAAACCTCTGACCTGGAAAAATAGATCCAGGAGAGACAATTTGAAAATTATTGGTCTACCAGAAAGCCATGATCAAAAAAAAAGAACTTGGAAAGCATCCTTCAAGAAATTATCAAGGAAAATTGCCCTGATGTTTTAGAATCAGAGGGCAAAATAGAACTTAAAAGAATTCATCAATAACCTCTTGAAAAAAGATCACCAAAAGAAAACTCCTAGAAATGTCATAGCCAGGTTCAGGAATCCCCAGGTCAAGGAGAAAATATTACAGACTGCCAAGAGAAAACAATTTGAATACTGTAGAAACACAATTAGGATAAACCAGGATCTGGCAGCTTCTACACTGAGGAATCAAAGGGCCTGGAATATGATATTCTGAAGATCAAGGGAGCTGGGATTAAAACCAAGAATCACCTACCCAGCAAAATTGAGTGTAATGTTCCAGGGGAAAATATGGTCATTCAATGAGGTGGAGAACTTTCAAGCATTCTTGCTGAAAAAACCAGAACTGAACAAAAATTTTGACATTCAAACACAAGAAGAATGAGAAGGAAAACATCGGAAAGAAATCATAAGGAACTTATCAAAGTTGAAATATTTACATGCCAATATGGAAAAATGAGAATAGTAACTTATGAAACTTTTCTTAGTATGATGATAGGTGGAAGAAATACAAATACATACATATATACATACATACATACATATATAATGTATGATAATTCAGATATTGTTAACCAAACAGCTCTGGCTATGTTATGTATGTGTGTGTGTGTGTATGTTGTGTATATATATATATGTATGCATGTATGTACATATGTATGTATGTATACTTACACATATGTCTATATAGGAGGCTATATGTGTGTATGAATACATACCTCAGCATGTGTGTGTATATGTGTACATAGAGGGTATAGGATCAATTGAATAGGAAGGGATGGTACTTTAAAAGGTGCAGTTCTGATGTGGGAGAGGACTAGAATGAGAGGGGACAGGGAGAGACAAAATGGGGTTAATCATCCCATATAGAAAAGGCAAGGGATAACTGTTACAACTTTACTTTCATTTACTCTCATTGAATTTGGCTTAGGGAAGGAAAGACATTAACTCTAAACTGGATATCATGCCACACAGGAGAGCAGGGGGCATGGGGATGAGAGGTGAGATGACTGAGGGGAGGGCAGGGTCTGGGGGAGGTTTGCTGGAAACACACACTTCAGTAAAGGGACAGGGACAGGGTAGAGAACAAAACAAGAGGGGGACGGGATAGGAAGGATGGACATATAATCAACCTGTCACAATATGTCCACTGTGGAGATGTCCTGCGTAATTACACATATAGAGCCTGTATTGAATTGCTTGTCCTTCCAGTGGCAGTGAATGACAAGGGAAGAACCGAAAAAATCTAGACTTTAAAGCTCTACAATACATGCAACTGGGAATTAAGATATACATGGATTGGGGTAGGGAGACCCTCCTTGCTCTACCAGAAAGTTAGAGGGGTGTTGGAGGAGGGCACAAAAGAAAGCAAATTGGGGGAGGGGCTTTACAGTGGGATCTCTGTTTTGGGGTTGGGGGTAGGGGAAAGATGGGGAAAAATTTGTAACTCAAAATCTCATGGAAATGAATGATGTAAACAAGAAAATAAATTTAAAATTTTTTTTTAAAAAGTGATTGCCTTGGTGGTCCCCTCTTGCACTTTAGAGATATGTCAGTAAGTCACAGTTGTCACTATAGCAATGTTCTCCCAATGTAACTAGATGCTTTACAAATAGTTCATAAGCAGTATCTCATTTTTTACTTAAAGCAACCCTGGGAGGTAGATGCTATTATCTTCATTTTACAGATAAGAGAACTTAATACTGAGTGAAGTCAAGTAATTTGCCCAGAATGATACAGCTAGGAAGTGTCACAATCTGGATTTGAGCTCAGGTCTTTTTGATTGTTAGCCTGCTCCATCCACTGAGCCATCTAGTTTAGGGTGGATCAGATCACATCTTCCCAAGCAGTAGGGCTTGCTTCCAGCTCAACTTCACCTACCCTTACTCCCAGATACTTCTCCCACTCCTTTTCCTTACTTTGTCATGCAAACATCCAACTACCTTCCCTTCTGAGTAGGGCTTCAGCCCCTTCCAAGAATTCACAGCAGCATCTAAAAGTACTTTTAGAAAAATTCAATCCCTACTCACTGTCTCCAAATAACCTTTTGGTTGCTGAGCAACCATCAGATCACAGCTTCTGCACTTGGTGGCAGTGACAGTTGAGGAAGAACCAAGCCCCCTACTTATATTTTGGGTGAAACAAAGTGAGTCAAACCAGACAAGTGGGAATGGAGAGATGGTAATTCATATCACAGATTTGTGTTGTTTTTTTTTCCTTCCAAATCCTCACCTCTTCCAAACTTCTACTACTGTCAAGGTCACCATCATCATTCCAATCATGGAAGCTCTCATGACATCAGTCATGTGAAAGATGCACAAATCACCCAACTCTGAATGTTCACATGTAGTAGTTAGGCCTGACCTATGGTAGAGCATTCTGAGCTCATATTGGTCTGATCAGCCCTGGCTGGACACACTGAAACTTGACTCTAACGTAGTGATGTCATAAGGACAATAACCACATACTGTCAAGGCCATCACCATCGTTCCAGTTGCGGAGACTCTCATATCATCAGTGTTTTCCTCATCTACTCACTTTCCCTCATCCCACATATCTAATAAATCACCAAATCTTACCATTCTATCTCCACAAAATCCCTTTAGTCTGACACCTATTCCCTACTCACATAACCATCATCCTGGGGGCCACCTACAGTCATCCTGATCTATGGCTTACTACTGGACCCAGATAACTCTGGAGAAGAAAGTGAAGCTTGAATCCAATTCACTTGCAAGTCATGGCATCATCTTCCTAATGTCATAGTCCTCTTTGAGATCAAAGGACAAACCAACAGCAGCAACCGTCACCCTAATTTGTACCTTGCCCACTTCTTGTTTAGCCTATTACAATAGCCTGCTAATTGTTCTCCCTGCCTCATCTCTCTCCCTAGTCCAATATATCCTTACCACAGCTGTCAAAGTAATTTTTCTACAGTGCATAACTAGCCATATGATTCCTCTACTCAATAAACTCCAGTGGCTCCTTATTTAGTTTAAGGCCAAATATTATTTCAACTTCATATAATTCTTTTAAAATTTCAATTGCTGTGTGAGTTTTGTAAGCAATATGATCATTAGCATACCAGTGGAAAAATCTAATATATATAATGTACCAATAATAATTATTAATAAAAATATTAATAACACATATTAAATAAGTCATTTGTAAATAAGTATACACACACACATATATATATAAACAAGTCATTTGTAAATAAGTATACACATATATACATATAGTTACATATATAAAAATATTTTACTAATGGGGGTACAAAATCAAAAAAGTTTGGAGACCTCTGTTCTAAGGCACAGTGTAACTGACTGAAGGAAGGAAGCAGCGATCATATTTCTAATCTGAACAGATAATTTCTAATGTCACCAGGCTGACACTTTTCTCTGTTCTCTATTCACCCTTGGCCCTTCATAATGGCAAGAGACTAAACCTGAGAGAGCAAAGGGAGTGAGAAGCAGATAAATAAATGCAGTTACCAGATGGCAGTTTCAAATTTAAAATCAATGTGGTGAAAAGGTACATAGTTCATCAGAAGAGACCTTGGAATGGAAAATATTAATAATGGGAATGTCTGACAAATAATGTGTGCCCAAACAGCTGAGTACACAAGACAAATTCAATTTTAAAGCCCCTGTGTCATTAACAAAGTTCTTATGCTTTTCTCACTGGGTTTATGGCATCTCCAGAGCTTACCATGCATTATGTCATAGACTAAAAATTCATTAAGCTCTCTTCCATATTTTGTTATTGTTTGACCTTTGAATTGCTTCACCTCAGTGGAGTTTCCATCGCCATTGTGTTCCTAGACCAAATTAAAGTAGATTATGTTGGAGTGAAAGTATTGTAGAACTTCTCACCCTCATTTGGTTTAGATCAGGAGCAGGCCAGGCACAAAAGCATAGGTCAAAAAAGGTTTTCTTCAATTTACTTTCAAGGTTTAATAAGTTATTTCATGGAGAGCTGTTTTATTGGTGTAGGAGGGAACAGCCCAGGTGCTAAGTGTTAATTTCTAATTTCAGTAAGACTAACTTAAGTACATAGCCACTGTGGCTAAGGTTGAGTTGAATGACTTAGGATAGCTTAGAATAACTTAGTCAAGGTAGCCTTTTTCCTTCTGTTTATGTGTATGCTATTGTGATAAGGGTGATTGGGTGACCCCCTGATCTGCTGGGTTAGGGCATTTCCAAAGGACATATGACAGAGTCCAAAAGTCATACCACAAAAAGAAAGGAAGAAAGAGGTAGGGCTTTCTCCTCTCTTTTTATAGCCAACTAGGGATGAGCTGTGCAGTGGATAGGGTGTTGGATTTGGAGTCAAGACGACTTTTAATCCTGCCTGAGAAACTTAGTTTTATTTCAGCTTCAATTTCTTCTTCTTGGAATAATAAAAATACCTACGTCAGTGGGCCATTGTGAGGATGAAATGAAATAGTATAGAACCTTAACACGCTACAAAATGTTATTGTAATGGAGGAACTGGTAAATGTTCAGGGTGTTTCAATCAGTGTCATTCCACGTAGAGAATGCTGGGGATGCTCTTTCCTTTAGAAGAGATGTCATTGCATGTTAGTGAGGTACATTGGAGATACTGTGGTGAATGTGTGGGTGTTCTGTGACTGGTTCTGCTCAACCGATTACCATGGTAAAGAGGAGGCTCACTGACTACAGAGACATTCAGAAAGACCTCTTAGCTTAGGCCCGTTCTGCTTTTTGCCTCCTGCACTTATGATAGATCTCAGTGACTCACTTCTGGCATTTACTGAGACCATGATGAAATGGAAGTTCTTGGGGGTTCTCCTGATCAAGGCCATGTGATCCCCAAGAAATGCCTTAGCTGTTTGTCTTTGCTGTGTTCCTTTAAATTCTAAGTGAGGAGAATGGAACCTCAAGACTTTGTGGAGTTTGGATATCTCAGCATCCTAGAATTCCAGTTTTCAGTGACTGTAGCATTGATGCCCTAAGGAACTAGGAGTGACCATCAGAAGAAACATTTGAGACCTAGACCAGTGGACACCAGGACATGGACTTATGTGAAAGTGATGCAACATCTTTGGTGGAATGAAGGTTATGAAATACACAAGTTAAGTTGAACTTCCTTTACCTATGAAGTAAAATGCTATAGGGGAAGACTATGATGCTGAGGTGTTTGGGAGAGGTAGGAGAGACTGCACAATTATTCTTTTTTAAAATTTTAATTCATTTACTTATTTTCTTGTTTACATCATTCATTTCCATGAGATTTTGAATTACAAATTTTCCCCCATCTTTCCACCACCTACCACTCCAAAACAGCCATCCCACTGTATAACTCCTCCCCCAGTCTGCTCTCTCCTAGGTCCTCCCCCTTCACCCATCTGACTTTCCAGTAGGGCAAGATGGATCTCCCTACCCTAGTGCCTATATATATCTTAATTCCCTGTTGCAAGTAGCTAATAATAATAATAATAATAATAATAATAATAATAATAATAATAATAATGATAATGATAATATATCTATATACGTATATATGTTTTAACATTTGATTATAGAACTTTAAATCCTAGATTCTTTCCCTTCCTCCCTCATCACCCACCCCCCCTGGAAAGACAAGCAATTCAATACAGGCTGTACATGTGTAGTTACACAGAACATTTCCACAGTGGGCATATTGTGAGAGACTGATTCTATGTCCCTCCTTGCTATCCTGCCCCTCCCTTGTTCTATTCTCTACCCTGTCCCTGTCCCTTTACAAAAGTGTGTACTTCCAGCAACCCTCCCCCTGACCCTGCCTTCCCCTCCATGATCCCACCTCTCATCCCCATTTCCCCTACTCTCCTGTGTGGCAAGATACCCAGTTTAGAGTTTATGTCATTCCTTCCCTAAGCCAAATTCAATGTGAGTGAGGTTGACCCTTTCCCTTTTGCCTTCCTGTTCTTCCCCTCCATTGTAACAGTTTTCTCTTGCCTCATCTATATGAGATGATTAATCCCATTCTGTCTCTCCCTGTCTCCTCTCATTCTATTCCTCTTCCACCTCAGAATTTCACCTTTTAAAGTATCATCCCTTCCTACTCAATTGATCCTGTGCCCTCTATGTAAACATATATACACATACTCAGATATGTATTCATACATATATATATATATATATATATACACCCTACTACATAGAACTACTCTCCTACATATATATATATATATATATATATTTGTATTCCCTTCACCTATTCTTATACTGAGAAAAGTTTCATAAGTTACAATTATCGATTTTCCATGTTGGCATGTAAATAGTTCAACTTTGATAAGTTCCTTATAATTTCTTTTCTATGTTTACCTTCTCATGCTTCTTGTATTTGAGAATCAAATTTTCTTTTCAGTTCTGGTTTTTTTCAGCAAGAAGGCCTGAAAGTCTTCCACCTCATTGAATGACTATGTTTTCCCCTGAAACACTATACTCAGTTTTGCTGGGTAGGCGATTCTTTTTTTTAATCCTAGCTCCCTTGATCTCTGGAATATCAAATTCCAGACCCTTGAGTCCCTCAGTGTAGAAGCTACCAGATCCTCGGTTATCCTAATTGTGTTTCCACAGTATTCAGATTGCTTCCTCTTGTAATATTTTCTCCTTGATCTGGGGACTCTGGAACCTGGCTATAACATTTCTAGGAGTTTTCTTTTGGGGATCTTTTTCAAGAGGTGATCTGTAAATTGTTTCAAGTTATATTTTGCCCTCTGGTTCTAAAATATCTGGGTAATTTTCCTTGAGAATTTCTTGAAGGATGCTTTCTAGGTTCTTTTTTTGATCATGGCTTTCAGATAGTCCAATAGTTTTTAAATTGTCTCTCCTGGATCTGTTTTCCAGGTCAGTGGTTTTTCCAAGGAGATATTTCATATCGTCTTCTAATTTTTCATTTTTTTGGATCTGTTTAATAGTATCTTGATTTCTCATAAAGTCATTTGCTTCCATTTGCTCCACTCTAATTCTGAAGGAATTATTCTCTTCAGAAAGCTTTTGATATTCTTTTTCCATCTGGCAAATCCCACTTTTTAAAGCTTTCTTCTTTTTGGGCTTTTTGGGCCTCTTTTGCCATTTGAGTTAATCTATTTTTTAAGGTGTTATTTTCTTCAGTTAGGCTGTTGACTCTCTTTTCATGATTTTCTTGCATCATTCTAATTTCTTTTCCCAATTTTTCCTCCACTTCTCTTATTTGGTTTTCAAAATCCTTCTTAAGCTGATCTGTGGCTTATAACCAGTTTAGATTTCTCTTGGAAGCTTTTAGTGCAGGAATTCTGACTGTGTTGTTTTCCTCCTGTTCCATGCTTTGATCTTTTTTGTCCCCAAAGAAAGAATTTAAAGTTTGACTGCTGTTCTTACTTTGCTTCCTTTGCCTGCTCATGTTGCCAGTCAATTACTTGACTTTTTAGCTCTGTGGAGTACTGCTTCCAGAACGGAAAGCTCTGTCCCAAATTGCTAGGGTTTTCATAGCTGCCAGAGCTATTAGGAGGCCCCTGCAGCCCCCACCAGCTTTGGCTCACTGAAAATGCACCTCAGGACCACCACCCAAGACCATACTCCTGATCTAGGCCAGTTAAGGCAAGAGCACTTAGCTGCTGAATGACAGCTTGGCCCCCCTGCAATCTGCAGGCTGGGAGCTCTGAAGCAGCTGGCTGGAGATGGCTGCACTGCTTCTGCAACTTCCTTGCCCTGGGGGCAATTTGGCCAGACCCTCTCTGCTGAATTCAGCTGCATTCTACTAACCTTTCATTTAGTCCTTGTTTCTTATGGCTTGATAATTCTGGAAATTGTCACCGCTGTCACTGATCCACTCTCCTGAAGGCTCCAGTTGTGGCTTGTCCTGTCCATCGCCAGGCCAAGCTGTAGTTTCAGACTGGGCTGGTTTTGACTCCCAGCATGCTGTGATAAGCTCTTCCTATCCTACCTGGCAAGCTGTCTTCAGTGAGAGATGTGTTTTTCTGTACTTTTGTGAGTTCTGGAGCCCTAATATTTGTTTACAGTCATATTTTATGGGTATTTGAGGTGGCTATGTGGGAGCTGCAGAATTTTCCTTCTTCTATGCTGCCATCTTGGCTCGCCCCCCCCCCCTCCCCACACACAATTATTCTTGCTAGAGCTTTATCGTAAATATCCATTTTAAATAGGTAATCACTGTAGCATTTAAATGGAGCTGGGACAGTAGTCACAGACACATAACACTAGTGCCAATATAGTGCCTAATGATGGAGCCAAGGCTCAGTGTGATGTCAATAAGAACATGGTTCTTCAACCCTTCAGGGTACCCAAGCATCATGAGTAGGTTACGCAGACAGCCTGGCTTTGAGAGAGTAACAGCGTGAAGCTAACGGCTCTTGGCACAATGGATAGAGCACTGGATGTGGAGTCACGACCTTCAGAGTTCAAATCTGACCTATAGATACTTTATGCATTTGTGACCCTGGGAAAGCCTGCTTTGGTTTCCCTGTATGTAAAGAGAAGATAATAATAGCACCCATGCCCAGGGTTGTTGTGAGATGTATATGAAACAATATTGTAAAGATCTTTGTTTCTAATCAGCAAAGTACAAACAACTCAATGTGGCCATCAAGGCTCTTCATAATTTGGTGCCAACTTAACTCTTCTGCCTGGTTTCCCAATATAAGTCTACTGCTTTATTCTGACGACCTTCCTCAGTGTTCCCAGAATGTGCCACCCTCTCTTTATGTCTTTGTTCAAGCTGCTCCCCCGACTTAGGATGCCCAGCCCTTTCTTTTCTTTCTGATTTGAGCCTTATTCAGCCATCAGGGTCCAGATGAAGTCATGCTTCTTTCTGGAAAATGTCTTTCCACTTCCATTTTTTGAATAATTGTGTGTGTACGGATAGTCATATAATGTCATGTATATGCTATATGTCATATATATCATAATATAATCAAATATATATATACACACATATATGTGTGTGTATAGTCATACAGTGTATCTCAGTTTCCCTTCCAGAAAAGAAATAGACAAGTACATATGTTCCCAATTTAAATTGTCTATTACATAACAACTCATTTTATCACTCCCATCATTGCTAGTTCTCTACTAGTACGTATATCTGTATGGGTTTCTTCAAAGCCAGAAGTAGCACAAAGTGACTAGGCCTGAAACCTCATAGCCAACATGCCAAGCAGCATGATCTGGATCCTTCATCCTCACCCCCTGTGTTTCCCAGTGTCTCCTGCCCCCTTTGAAAACTCCAGCCCACCAATTTATCAACATCCTCAGCTCCCATACCATATGTTTCTAGACAATCTCAAACCCACATGAGGGCAGGGGGATGTACCATACCTTAGAAATGTATAGTCCGTATCCCCTTCATGCCTTTTTCCTTTCCCCAATTCAACTAAATTTTCCCCAGCTGCTAGAATTTATAATTATCACTCATTCTTTGATGGCAACTTGACCATATTTCTATTAACATATTAGATTTATCACACAGGGGCAGGCAAAATTGATGTCAAGCTCCATGGAGCCAGCAGCTTAAAGGCCCCATGCTTTCTCAGAAGTGAGGGAGCTTTCTTCATTCTTTATTCTTATTCCATGGTGAGATGATGAAGTCTTGAGCTCACACCACTCTTACCTCTTATTGTTCCTTTGTAGTTATTCCTAAAATGCATTACCAAGGCTCAAGCTCCCATTCTCTGCATTCATCCCATGAAGCTGCTTTCTCTTCCATTTTCTCATACGTACTACAATGAGGTTGGTTTACAATCATATAACTATGATGGTCAGATATGACATGTTGTGGTTATACACAACAGCACTCTGGTTATGTCTTTTTCTTGTTTTTTTTGTTGTTGTTGTGTTGTTCTTTTTGGGGCGTGGGGCTTGATACAGACCTATGATGACACTAATCTGCCACATACAGTCCTAGAGAGTTGTCTGGGACACCAAAAAAGTGAAGCATCATGCCTGTATTGTATGTCTCATATATACGACTTGAGTATAGGGTTGCCTCAGCTTCTTCAACTATATAATAGGGATAACAATAGCACCTACCTTCCAGAGTGTTGTGAAAATCAAATGATATAATATTTGCAGATTGGCTTAGCAGAGTACCTGGCATATATTAGGTGTTATATAAATGCTTACTGTTATTATTTCTAGCATAACTAAAATGGTTAATTGTTGACTTATAGACAGAACAATATAATGGATACACATTTTTCTTGGAGTTGAGAAGATGTGTTGAAATTTTCTAATACTTGACTAACTGTATCACTATGGCCCCACCCCTTCAGTTTTCCTTATTAATATTTCCTTATTAATATTTCCTTATTAATATTCATAGGGACTCCCCACAAGACTTGTTTGAGGCTCAAGTAAGAAAATGTACTATTTATTTGTAAGTACATAAAGCATTTTGCAAACTGTAAGGTTTTATATAAATGCTAGTTATTATTTTTCTGGAAGGTTTGAAAAGTTTGTACGACGTTGGCAAAGGAACCATCTGGGAAGTCTTAAAAAAAAAGGAAAAGGGGAACTTTTAGAAAAATAACCAATTATTATGAATTTCATGTATTGCAAAAAGAAGTTCTTCCTAAACTAGTATAAAATATATAGAAAGCCAAGAACTGCAGAGATGTGCAAAGTTGCCCTTAGGGTACCACCCCAAAATAAAGCTGCAAAAGGTCCCTTCAATTAAAAAAAGGGGGAAAAACTTGTTTTAAATTTCCATAAAGACTTGGGTGGCTTTTTCCCACCTCTGAATCAATTTACCTTGACCTTGACCATAGTCAATGAAATACCAGTTTAGTTATGCTTTTGGAGTAAAATTATGTGTACATTCAATGCATTTTGCCCTCCTGCATCCCAGAAATCATATAAAACACAAACACACAGCCTGCATTCAGTAAAATGAGCAGCCTGCACCCAAGGTTGGGCAATATTACTCCTATTTTTTTTTCTTTTTTTAAAGGCCAGCTGGAGCCATTTTACATGATATAAATGAGAAATATACATATCTTTATTGGGAGGGGAGGAGCTTTTACATTGTAAATATCCAATTAAATGAGAAAGAAATCACATTCTTAAAGTACTTAACTGAAATCTGCCTCTGGTGGACCTCACACAAGGACACCAGAATCCACATGTGTGACAAGGTTACAAAAAAGCTAAGCCTATTTTAATGCTTTGATCCAGCTGTCCCGAGGCCCAGAATGTTCTTTTGCTTTACCTCTGACCCATAGGACCCCTTCTTCCTTTCAATGCTCACCTCAGTAACAAAGCACTTCCCAACAAGAGGCATTTCCTAACTTCCTTCTCTTGTTACATATTTTCTTATGTTTTCTACTTACTAATCAATACGCACGTTGTTTCTCCCCAGTATAATGTAAAGTTCTCAAAGTCAGGAAATCTTTAACTTCTGTTTTTGAATCCCCAGCCCTTAGCACAGAAACTGCCACATTATTCTTTGGACTTGATCTGTCACCTTATCCATGGAGGAAACACTCAGTTTGGAAATTGCCTCCAGTCACACAGCCCTGCACTTTGTCTTAGGAAACTGCCCAGGGCACTGAAAAGTAATATGCCCAAGATCATACAGTCAATTGGTGTCAGAGGCAAGACTGGAACCCAGTTCTCATTGATGTTGACACCAGCTCTACATGACATTTAATTATGTTATAGATGTCTAGCTTGTGGTAAATGTTTAATAATTGTTCTTGAACGAATGAGCAAAAATGTATATACTCTCAACTATCATGGTTATACCATGGACACTAGTGTTTGGTAACAGGTGTTACATTTTAAGAAAGCTTCTGAAAACTAAAAACATGTCCCAATGAGGAAAACAAAAGTGTTGTGATTTTAGAAACCATCCCTCACCTTCACATCAGCCAGTCTCTGAGCATGGTTCCTCATGTCTAAAATGGGGGAAATCCTGAGGAACTGGCGTTCTACTGTGGAATACAATATGAAAATTGTTGAGGGAATGAAATATTCTGACATGGGAAATGGGCAAGAGGAGGAAAGGCTTCCTGTAGGAAGCTTAGCTGAGTTTTAAAGGAAAATTTAAAATTTCTGATGGTGGAGGCAGCCTTTATAGAGAAAGGAAAGTATAGAGGGGAGATGTGGAATACTGAGTTTGGTGAGCAATAACTAGGCCGATTTGGCTTCAGTGTTGAGTAAGCAAAGGGGGATTAATGTGAAATAAATCATGAAAGGTAAGAGAGATATAGTAAAGAGTTTTAAATGTCAAGGGAATGGGGTGGCATGTATATATACACACACACATATACATACATACATACACACACACACACATATATATTTGCATAGAGGCAGTAGGGAGCCATAGATGTTTCTTAGGCATAAGAGTTACCTGTTCATACCTGTGCTTGAGGAAGGTTATCTTGGCAATTGTACATAGATTGAATCAAGAGAGTGATTTGAAGCTATGAATCAGTTAAATAGGCTGTTATGTGCAATGCCATGCACCAGCAGATTCCCAAAGGAATGCTACTGTGAACAGCTTTTAAGGTTCAGATTACACAGTAATAGTGAACACTGTTCATTCCATTACAAATTAAGGCAAACATTCACAATATGTCACAATATAATATTCACAACATTACATCTTATCACAGAAAGTCACAATATAGTGTCCATAACAGCTTAACATTAGAATGGCCACACAGTTTTCACTACAGTGGCCACAATATTTAGAACAAGGAGCAAAAGAATAATCATCTGGTTTCCCTAAGGTGGAAACTCTCCTCACTTAATCAATCAATTCACAATATACCAATCTTCCACTCATGGGGCAACCATTAACTTAGTAAGTCACTAATCTAGATTCCCAATTACTAAATATCATTAATCACTAGTAATCATTAGAAAACCACTCAAACCCTCCACCCCTTGGTGTCCAGCAAACCTCAGTTTTATCCAAGGGTAAGCCTTTTCTTCATCTTGACTCTGGGTGGTCTGTCTCATTCCCTGGATCCCCCTTCCATGGTCCCAGCTCCCTCCTGAATCCACCAGTCACCTGAATTCAGAAGCAGACATCTGCCGGGTTATCATCCAGCCCTCAGAGGTAGATAGCTCCCAGGTCCTTGTCCAGTCTTCAGGGCAGTCCCTGGCACACACTGAAATTCACAGGGTCTAGTACATCTCAAACCCTTCACAACTTCTCTTGCCTGGAACTCAAGGATCAGCCAGGCCACGAACAAACAAAGTCTTATCCTGGTCATGCTTCTTCAGTCCTTCAGTAGCTCAGCTGGCCCTAGGACCCAGAAGGAATATTGGCCTTCTGGGTGGCCTTTACCAGATTCTGGTCTCAGGAAAACTCAGTCTCTTTTCTCTGTCAGCTTCCAAGTGCTGAGAGAGAAACTCTCTCTTAAGAAAACTCCAACTCACTTCTTCAGTCTAGCAGCCTAACTCCCAGATGCTGAGACAATCCTGCTTCCTCCAACAGAAAAATTCCAATTCTGTCTCTCTGTCTCTGAAATTCTTGCTTATATACACACACTGGCCTCCTGTCTCAGCCAATACCCTTCTTCCATGTCAACAGGGGAGTTCACACCTTCTCAAAAAGGTACAGGGCTCACACCTTCCACACTTAGCCCTAAGTTTACTAAGTGCTAAGTATCTGCTAAACTGATTGCTGGTACATTATGTTGCAATAGTCTTCAACAAATTATTAGACAATCATTTTTAGGTATATTATTATATACCTATTATATTTAGGTATATTATTATATTCCTATTATTTAAGAAAGCTTCTGAAAACTAAAAAAGTGTCCTGAGGAGGAAAACAAAAGTGTTGAGATCTCTAGAAACATCATTCAACATATATAGCTCCTATTATTATATACCTAAATATACCTATATTATATATGTAGGTATATACAGTATATAGCGGAAATTCCTTTCTTGTATACAGAATACACCATGCAAAAATCAGCCTGGACAAATCAAAAGGCAGAATTTAGGTTGCTGTGAGAAATATTAACAGCCTCACATATGTAGGTGATATCACTCTGATAGCAAAAAGTGACTAAGAATTAAGAAGCCTCTTGATGAGTGTGAAAGAAGAGAGTGTCAAAGTTGGCTTGAAGCTTAACATAAAAAACCCCCCAAGATCATGGCAATTGGTCCCATTACTTCCTAGCAAATAGAGAGAGAAGAAATGAAAGCAGAATCAGATTTTTCTATTCTTGGGATCAAAGATTATTGCAGTCAGTGACTGTAGCCATGAAATTAAAAGATGCTTGCTCCTTGGAAGGAAAGCAATGACAAATCTGGACAGCATACTAAAAATCAGGGACATAACCCTTGGTGGCAAAGGTCCATGCAGTCAAAGATCTGGTTTCTTCAGTGGTAACATATGGCTGTAAGAATGGACTATAAGGAGAACCACAAATCCAATTCTTTCAAACTGTGGTGCTAGGGAAGCCTTTTTACAACCCCTTAGACAGCAAGAAGAACAAATCATCCAATACTTAAATTCAGACTACTTATTGGAAGGACGAATATTGGAATTGAAGCTGAAGCTTAAATACTTTGACCAAATAATAAGTCAGGGTTCATTGGGAAGAAAAACCCTGATTTGGGGAAAGACTGAAGGCAAAAGGAGAAGGAGTCAGCAGAGGATGAAATGGATAGAGTCAGGGAGACAATGAATATGAGTGTGGACAAACTTCAGGAGATAATGGAGTATAGAAGGACCTGGCATACAGTTCATGGAGTCACATAGATTTGGACATTACTCCACAAATGTACAACAACAGGGGCAGTGCTTCCTACCTTTCTATTTCTCATCCATCTCCACTGTGATCCAGTAACATCAGTTCCCTTGCTGTTGTTCACACACAATATTCCATCCATTTTCCATCTCTATGCATTTTTACTGGCATTTTTACCTCTCTTTCCTAATCTCTTCCTCCTAGATTTCCTGGCTTCCTTCAAATCCCAGCTAAAATTCTATCCTCTATAAGAATATTTCCTGGTTCTCCTTAATACTAAGGTTACCCACAAGTTCCATGAGCAGTTCTGCTTGGTTTCAACTCCATGGAACAAGATGCCCTTCCCAGGATATGCTGATCACCTGGAATCTCATCATGCTCAGCCTTGTATGCTCAATATTTTCCCAATTCCCTCAGCCTCCTCCTTACACCTTGTCATGGGAGGGTTGGAGGATGGAGTACTAATCTCCTCTCAGAGCTTTCCTGTATAGAGAGGACTGACCCTGGAGTTTCCAACTCACTTATCACTTTGCTGGGTTTCAGCTTCATTGAAAAAGATGTCCCCTAGTGTTCTTCTTGTACACAATGCTTGACATACCAGGGAACATGGCTTGTATATTGATTGTCTAGTTGATTGATCAACAGCTCCATCATGGGACACTTCTTCCTCCATGAAATCCATTGTCCATCTTTCCCCCTTCCCACCTAAAAGAAAGGGAATAGTAAAAGGTAGATATGGAAGGGACCTTAGAGGTTATCTAAGCAGTGCCCAGAGAAGAGAAGAAAGCTCCAACTGGAATTTGTTTGTTCTTAGCCTTTAGCATCAAAGTCATATCTTGCTATACAGTGTCATACATTGTACTTCTCTCCTATGTTGCCTAGACTCCCTTCTGTACTACCTTATCTTATACTTAATTTTGCACTTTTCTCATCTGCTTTCCTAGAAAATGTCATAAGGACATTTTCAGGTTCTTAAAGCTCAGCTAGAAGGGACTCAAGAAGCCATCTAGTTTAAACTCCTCATTTCACATTAAGAATACTGTGATCCAGAGATGTGGTCATAGCCCTAGTAAGTGGTGTAGGTGAGATTTGAATCCTAGTCCTCTGACTTCAAAGCCAGTATTCTTTCTGCCATCCTACATTCTAGGACAGTGCTTTGCCACAGTAGGCAATTAATATTTGTTAATTTAATTGAGTTGATTTAATGACAGTTTAATAACTTTAGCCCAAATATTGACTTTGTCTTTACTCTGAGACATGGAATTTTAGAATAGAGGCAGGTTTATGTACTGCTTTATTACATACTGCACTTTATTAAGGTAATAAACTCATGACTTGACAGAGATTCCTCTAAAATTCAGGTAGTCATGCCAGACTCATGACCTATAAGCATGACTTCAAACTATTATATTCATCTGAATCCTTCTGGTCATCATTGATCTCTTACTTCCTTGAACTCAGATTGTACTTATCTGTGTTATTCTTTTCACATTTAGCATTTGCTGTCTTATATTACATCAAATTAGTTCTTATGTGATACAATAATAACTGACTTATACAGCACTTTTAGGTTTGCTATGTGTCCTATGTACATTATTTTATTTGGTCTTTATGACATCCTCATGAGGCTGGTACTACATGTATATTGTCCTCATTTCACTAAATAAACAAACTAACCAAATAAAGAGGTAAATAAGGAAACCAAAGTTACGAGAGATTAAGTGGCATGCCCCTGCTTACATGGTGGTGATGCAGATGGTATATGAATCAACCTATCACCAAATGTCATTAAGTGCTCAGTGTGTGCTCTAGACACTAGAGTATGAAGAAAGAAGTTAAAGACTTTCCTGCACTTTAGGAACTTACAGTTAGTAAGAGGATATAATGTGACTATAACAACAAACAACATCCCCACCAAGAATAATAATAATAGTGTGGATGGAGATGATGATGACGATGAGGAGGAGGAGGAGGAGGATGGTGATGATGATGATGATGATGATGATGATGGTGTAATCTAGGTTTCATACCTAGGGTGTTTCACACATAGTTGCATCAGCATATTCAGGATTGGTGGAGACAATTGCCTGGACCACAAATGACTGCTAATACAAGGAGAGTCTCTTTCTCTTTCCCTGGTATCAGTCCCCAAGAAAGTCTAGAACCTAGTGTATCTCTATGTTAAAGCAGGAATGAAAGATGTCTTTCCTCTCCAAAACTTCAAATGAACTGCGATTCTCCTCATGTCATGCAGTCTTGGAACTCTGGTTACATCATAATAGCTAAGATTTTTTTTCCATTTTAAGGTTTGCAAAGTACTTTACATGTATTGTCTCATTTGATACTGGCAAAAACCCAGAATTAGGTTCTATCCCCATTTCAGAGATAAGGAAACTGAAACTTGTGTGGTTTGTCCAGTGTTATACAGATAGTATCTGAGACATGATTCAGACCAAACTCCTCTTAACTCTCAGTCCAGTGTATGCGTGTGTGAATACATATATACTTATGCAAATTAATTTGTGTATTTGCATTTAACTTTTGCTGTTATATACATACAAATACACACAGACATATGTATATATATATAATATATATGTACACACACACACACACTAGAGTTTCCTAAGTTCAGAAAAAATATGTAGCCACCGAATTAAGAGAGACCAGAGAAGAATGGAACAATAAATATCCTGGAAGTTATTTGCGGGTCTAGAGGAGAAGCTTTGTAGAAACTCACCAAGGATAATATAAATGGGAGGCAAAACAGTATTGGAAACAGGAAAGGAGACAAAAAACTATGGTGGGAAGCCAGTGCAGATGAATTAGTGTGTATGGAAAATGAGACCAAGGCAGCTGACCTTGGTGCATGGATTTCACATCTATAGTTTATTAATTTGAGGGTTTAAAAGTTATATTTGAAATACCGAATTAACAAAGAACAAAAATGGGACCCATTGATAGAAATGTAGAAATGCTTAACTGTATGTCCTTAATGATGATTACAATTTATTATATACTGCTCATGGCTGTAATTGTGCTCAGGGGATGAGTGATTTTCACAAAATAAAAACAGCTGTGGGGAAATCTTCACAAATTATAACAGGCCCAACAAAAGCTTGAAAATTAAAAGATGTACCTTGAAATATTATTCAAGTTGTCAGTGCACACGCAGATTTCTTTTTTGATGCCAGATCTGGTTCAATTAAAATGCAATTACACAAAAAAATATTTGGTCTCTATTTTGTGAACACTCAGAATCAGCCAAGGCTGGGCGCTACGTGCAGAGTTGTTACTGTTGTTGTTTCAGTGTAGAATGGTATATCTTGCCAAGTAAGTATCCAGCTTATAAGTAAGTCCCTTACACCTTATGCTCCTACAATTTGCTATGGAATAGGCGTAGGAAAAATAATACCCATCAGGTAGAAGAGCCTGGGTATATGGTACCATCTGGAGCTGGGAAAGAAGGAGCCATGTTTCTGTTCACAGCAGAAGCTGGCAGTAGGACAAGACAAATGCAGAGAGAGTCTCATATTAAGTTCACCAAAGTTAGGTGTCTCATCTTCCATATTCACACTTTTGTTCAGGCTATTCGCTGTGCCTGGAATATGCTCTCGCCTCATGTCTGCCTGTTAAGTCTCCCTAGTTTCCTTCCAAGCTTGGCTACAGTACAATTTCCAGCATGGGGCTTTTTCTGGTGCTCCCCAGTTGATAGCAAATATTCTACCTGCAAATTACCTTACTGTGTATTTTATATCTACTCATATGTTTATAGATGGATTCCCTTGATAGAGAGTAAACTGCATGAGGGCAGGTGCTATTTAATTTTTATTTTTTTTATTTCCAGTACCTAGCACAGTTTGTGGTAGTATGCATTTGATAAGTACTTGTTGATTGTTGGATGGATACATAGAGATGCATTCATTGGCACCCTTCCATTTCTAGCATTATTAGTAAGACTTAGTCAGAATGTGCATTACAGCTGCACTGACCATTGATTGAGAACAATCCCATAATGACTTTGGAAAAGATCTTAATGTGAGATCATAGATCTAGAACCAGAAGGGGACCTTAGAGGTCATAGAGTTCTGCACTCTCATTTGACAGATGAAACTGAGACTCAAAGAGAAAAAAAATGACTTACCCAAATCATGCAGTGAGAGAGAATCAGAATTGGAACTCAGATCCTCCAATTCTAAAATAACATTCTTTCTACTCTACTGGTTTCCAATGTACTAACATTTGTTTTTTCACCTTTCTGTGTTATCTATCTAGGCTTTCATATTTATCTGTATCTAATATAGGAACAGTAGATACAGTGTCAGGCTTGGAGTCAGGAAGATTAATCTTAATGAGTTCAAATCTGGTCTCAGATTCTTACTAGCTATGTGATCCTGGGCAAGTCACTCAAACCTGTTTGCCTCAGTTTCCTCATCTCTAAAATGAGTGGGAGAAGGAATTTATACTCCAGTATCTTTGCTAAGAAAACCACAAATGGGACCATGATGAAACAGTCATAACTGAAAAATGACTCAGTAACAATATGGGATTTTTTTTTTATCTAAAGTATTATAGCAGGTAGAATAATGAGTCCAGAAATCTTTGCATTGTTTAAAGCCCACCTCAAGTGCCACCTCCCTCATGCCTACCACTTTTCCTAATCTTACTTCAAAACCAGAATGTTTTCTATGATGCTAATTTTTCTGGTTGGCACCAAAGGGCAGAACCAGAAAGAATGGATGGAAGATCTAAAAAAAATTTCAGACTCTTTGTAAGTGTAGATCTGGATTGACCTCCTTGGGAGGGAGTAGGTTCCCCCTCATTGAAAATCATCAAGCAAAGTTCAGGTGATAAGTTTTACATTGTAGGGAGGGATTCTTATCCAAATAGAGTGTAGACTTAAATTTATCCATCTAAAGCCAGTCATTTGACATGGAAAGGTACATACAGAAATGCTCTGTGCACACACCAGAGCTTTCATTCAGGATGACCATTCATATCCCTCCACATTTTGTGGTTCTATCCTCTTATTAATTAGTCAAGTTCCTCAGAAAATGGGTACTTAATAAATGTTCTTTGGTGAATTGTATTTCTATGAACCAAATATTTTCCTCATTCTTAAAACCAAGGGTTAATATATTTAGCTCAAATAAGCAGATTCTCCCCTTTCAGATATCATTAGTGAAGACTGCAATTAAGCATTCAGACTTTCAGGAAACTACAGGCATTAAATTGGGGATTATAATGGAAGTGCTTGGGCTGGAGCACTCGTCTCCAGTATATGTATTAAATTGTTCCTAAGATGCTCTCCAGACATTGGGGACAGAAGATTGTCCTTTTATTTAAAGGGTCACAATTCCTTCCAGTAAGCCTTGTACCACTGGACATAACAATTTCTGATGTTATTTTTAAAGGTAGTAATGCATGGATTTTTCAATATTCTTCCCAGTTTCTAACAGTTTTGATCTTTTCTTTGTCTCTCTACTATGCCATTAATATAATCCCACTGAGACCTTTTCAAGCACAACTAGAACAGCACTTAATTACCAGAATTAGAAATGACAAATATCACAGTTTTTATCTGGTTGATCTTTCCTAAGTAGTCTGTGTGTAAACTTAAATAATCTTGAATCTATGACATTTAGCATTTCCCCAAAACCTGTGAAATTGTTGTTGTTTTCCAGTCTAGTGTTCTTCCCAAATCCTCTGCTCAGAAGAGAAGAGTCTTTTCTCTGCCCTCCTTCCTTTATGTGGGTCATAACATGCAGCAAAATGAACTGTGAATACAGTAGATGAGCTAACTTGTTCACCATTAATGAATTGTGTTTGTTTCTTTTCTCCTCCTAACTCAGAAGTAGTTTTAAGTTCATTAGTATAAATAGAAATTTTAGAAAAAAGAAAAGATAAGATCCAATTAGTTATATCTCTAAAACTGTATGTGTAGTATCAAAAGCATATAGGATTTCAAGTAGGAAGAGTCTCTAAGAGTTTCTCTTGTATGACTCCCTCATTTTGAAGCCAAGGGAGAGAAATTAATGGAAGAATGAATGAATGGATAGATGAATGAAATAGCAAAATGTTACATGTTCTATTTGCCAATTGCTGTGCTAAGGATGGGGCACAAATGCAAAAATAAAAACAGTCCCTGCTCAAAAGAATTTTAAATTCTGTTGTAGGAAGCAACACAAAAAAGGGAATTGTAACCAGGAAGGGTTATTTGGGATTGGAAAACTAGTTTTGTTGAATGGAACTGTGGGGTAGTAGGTTCACACATACACATATGCACCATTCTAGGACCCCTGATAAAACTTAATTGATTATGATTCCTGAATTTAAGAGATTATGTATTTTGAGGTTGAGGAGGGGAGATAGGTAAGAGGTGCCAATATGGACAGTGGTCTGGTGGGCAATGAGAAGATGACTCAGGAGCTAAGTGAAGCATACTTGAAACCAGGCCTGGGGGGGGGGGGTGGAGCCAAGATGGTGGTGTAAAAGCAGCAAAGTTTCGTGGCTCCCACACAGGCACCCTAAATACCCATAAAATATGACTCTAAACAAATTTTAGGGCTCCCAAACTCATAAAAATACAGAAAACACATTTTTCCCTGAAGGCAGCTCAGCAGGAAGAGCTCATTGTGACAGGCTGGGAACTGAGGCCAGCACAGGCCAAAACCGAAACCATAGCCAGGCCCTGGGGTGGTCAGGAGGAGCTGAGCCACAGTGTGAGTCTAGAGAGTAGATCTACAGCACCTGAAGCAATCTCCACATCTATCAAGCCATGAAAAAGAAGGATTAGAGAAATGTCAGTGAAAGTGAAGCTTTCAAGATAAATTTGGGGGAGGAAAAGCAGTCACACTGATCTGCCCCCAGTGCAAGGAAGCAGCGGGGGAAGGGCAGGATCTGCTGCAACTGGCAACTGCCTCCACTCGGCTGCTTCAGAGCTCCTGGCCTTCGGATTGCAGGAGAGCTGAGACAATTGATCAGGGCCAAGGGCTCTTGTGTTGAGTGGCCTGGATCCGGATTGTGGTATTGGGTGGTGGTCCTGGGTTGCACTTTCAGCAAGCCAAAGCTGGTGGGGGCTGCAGCACCCTCCTAATAGCTCTGGAAGCTGTGAAAACCCCAGCGATTTAGGACAGAGCTTTCCCCCCTGTAAGCAGAGTTCCACAGACCTAAAAAAAATCAACCAGTTAATTGACTGGACAACATGAGGAAAAGGAAGCAAAATAAGAACAGCAATAAAACTCTAGAAT
>CM053593.1:39687307-39784018 GCA_028646575.1 Pseudocheirus occidentalis | reverse complement strand
GAAATGAGAATGATGCAAGAAAATCATGAAAAGAGGGTCAACAACCTGACTGAAGAAAAGAATGCTTTAAAAAATAGATTAACCCAAATGGCAAAAGAGGCCCAGAAAGCCAATGAGGAGAAGAATGCCTTAAAAAGTCGAATTTGCCAGATGGAAAAAGAATCTCAAAAGCATTCTGAAGAGAATAATTCCTTCAGAATTAGAGTGGAGCAAGTGGAAGCTAATGACTTTATAAGAAACTAAGATACTATTAAACAGTTACAAACAAACAAAAAAATAGAAAGCAGTGTGAAATATCTCCTTGAAAAAACCAGTGACCTGGAAAATAGATCCAGGAGAGACAATTTGAAAATTATTGGTTTACCTGAAAGCCATGACCAAAAAAGAACTTGGAAAGCATCCTTCAAGAAATTCTTAAAGAAAATTGCCCTGATGTTTTAGATTAAACCAGGCCTAGATATAAAGGACAACTGAGGCAACCATCAGTCAAGAGGTGATGTGGATCTGAACTAGGTGATGGTTGCCTTTGCAGAAAGAATAGAGCATGAAGTAAAGATGCTATGGAGATAAAAATAACAAGAACTAGATAGATGAATGGATGTATGTTAGACAGATAGATAGATAGATAGATAGATAGATAGATGATACATAGATACATAGATGATAGATAGATAGATAGATAGATAGATAGATAGATAGATAAATAGATACATACATACATACATACATACATACATAGATGGAGGGATGGAAGGATGGAAGGATGGAGGGATGGAGAGATGTATATGGTTTTCATGATAGGATGAAAATTCCTTGGAGGAACAGACAGTTTGGATCTTGTCTTTGTATCTCCAGCACCTAACACAGTGGCTCCATCTCTCAAATCCATGCATTTGCTCTGCTTATCCCCCATGGCTGGAATGCTTTCCCTGCTACATTCCCACTACTGAACTCCCTGATTTCCTTTAAATCCCAACTAAAATCCTACCTTCCACAGGAAGCCTTCCCCAACACCTCAGTTCTAGAGATTTCTTCTCTTAATTATTTCCTGTTTATCTGGTATGTAGCTCATTTTGTATATAATTGTGTGTATATTGTCTCTTCCATTAGATTGTAAGCCCCTTGAGGAGAGGATTTGTCTTTCATCTCTTTTTGTATCCCCATTGCTTAGCACAATGACTGGCACATGGTGGATACATAATAAATATTTATTGATTGCTCGATTGACCTCTAGAAAAATCTTAATAACTTTTTAGCTGATTTTATCCATGACCTCTCTCCTAGATCCATGTTTCTGATTGCCAACATGATTGCCTTCTCGTCCAGGCTCATTACCCATGGAAGTTACTTTGCATTCTAATTTTCTGAAACAAGCAGAATTTTTCTCCAAATTCTGTTCTGGACAGGCTTGTGGTGGTGAGCCTTTATAACTGCATTGAAAGTTTGAAAAGGTATGAACAATTTCAAAGAGCTATTAGGGCTATTAAGATTCCTTTCCCTCTTTCATTTTCATTGTGTGGTTAAGCACCAGGACCCAAGACCAGGAAGGACAAGTGTGAAGCGATTCCACTCTTCTGGTTGATGTTGGTGAGCCTAGGGAATGAAAGCATTCTGGAAGACTGAAACTCTGCTGTAATAGGCATACTCCAATATGAAAGATTTCTGTCTCAAATATTTTTATGTTATTTCTAAATCAGAATAAATCTTGTCTTAATTTCAGGGATTAATGTTGATAGAACTGGACTCTGCTTGTTACCTTCCCTGGTCTTTTGTTGTTTAATTATGGCTCCTTTATACACTCACATGCACATAGGAACATGTTAAAGAGAAAGAACTCACATCTAAATGAGCTTCAAGATTTACAGTCCACCTACATCATCTCATATGATCCTCATAAAAACCCTGTAAATTACGTGCTATTATTATCCACCATTTTACAGATGAGGAAACTGAGATACAGAGTTTGTTTTGTTTTACTTTTGGTAACTTGCCTAGGAGGACATGATTAGTGTCTAATGTGGAGTTTGAACCCAAATATTTTTGCCTTCAAGTTCAGTATTCTGGCTACTATAATGATTAAGCAGTGCTGTGTCTACCCATTCTATAAAATTCAACAGTCATTTATTAAGAGTTTATTACATGTTAGGCCCTGTGCTTGGCACAGATATAAGCCAGAAATGAAAGAGGTCAGCTCTTCATGAACCTTCCATCTTATCACTCTTTACATTCATCTGTTTTATTACTTAGAAGCATAAAGACATTAAGTGATGGTGGTAATGGGTTTTGTTTGATTTAGAGCCAAAAGAACAAGATTCAAACTGTGTTTTTGCTGCTGAATCACCGTAGGGTGACTGGGAAGTAATAAAAATTTGCCTCTTTGACCTTCATTCTCCTTATTTTGAAAAATTAGGGGTGTTGGATTAAAAGAATATCTAAACTCCTTTTTCCAAGAGGGGTATCTTGTTGTGTTGGAAGAAATGATGGATTTGGAGATAGAGGACATGGGTCCAAAATTGCCTTTATTATTTGTCTTACTGAAGTCTTAAGAGGAAGCTTGCTTGTCCTCAGTTTCTTCCATTATAAAAGGAGAGCAATGGGCTCAGTTATCTCCAGATTCCCTTTCAGCTCTGATTCCATGATCCTGTTGAACTTAAGTATGGAGTCAGGTCCCTTTGAGCTATAGATTTGTGATTCTCAGTCTGCTCAGTTTCATGACCTCAATCTGCTTCTCAGGGCTCCTGGCACACTTGTTTCGCCTTAAAACCTACCGGAAAACACTCCATCTCCCTTTTCTATGTGTTGTCAATCAGCAGTGAATAAGCTTTTATTTAGCCCCTGCTATATATACTATTCATTGTGCTAAGCAATGAAGTATAAGGGCTGACTTAGATGCTCACAGTTACTTTGAGAAATGTCATGAGGTTCAAATACAAGATTCTTGGCACAGGGTCAGAAAAAAAAGATTTACTTTAAAATAAAAAAGAAATTTACATGATAACTTTATTATTTATATATATATATATACACACATATATATGTATATATATATATACATATATTTAAAAGGAATAGCAAGTTGTACATAACAGAGTTACAGTTTCGTGTGCAATCATCTATTTTTATTATACTATGTTATGGAAATGCTTGTTTTATTCCACAAATTAAAAATAAAATGAAAATTTTAACATTTTTAACAACCCTTAAATTCTATCTTTGAACTACTCAGGGTTTAATACAAATAATAACTTCCCATGTAAGAGGGTGTTTGTTAGCTGTCTTTCTTTACTAAAGAAGAATAATTTTAAACAGAAGCCTGTTATATACAATTTATCCTTTCTGTATGATTCAGTTTAAGCAATTTTCTCCTGTAATCCCTACAGGACTACTTTGGAGCAGAGTTTTAAAGAGTTAGGAAGTTAATAGTTTTGAAAGTATAACTCTTTTTTAACGGTGGAAACAAGACATTTCCTGAAAACTTCTGACTTGTCTTTGCAATATCTGATATTTACTACTCATTTCCTTTATATACATTTATGATTGGTTGAGGGAGTGGAATATTAATTTTAAGCCATAGATACCTCTGAGGATAAATTTCTCTCAGCTTAAAGGGATAATAGACCCTATTGGGTTTTACTCTTTTGGCCTTGACCTCTAAACTAAATAAATGAAAAAATTCCTTAAAGTTAAATCCTTAATTTATTAAAGCAGTAGACTCTCCCTCAGGAAAAGAGAAGTGTTAAGGTCTTGTTCTGTCAAGCTGAGAACAGGGGTTACTTGAAATACTCTGTAGGACCAAAGAAACAAATATAAAATTCTCAGAAGGAGGAAGTAGTAAACAGCAGCCTTATACCTTCCACAGGGAAAGTCAGAAACACTTCCTTCCACTATAGGGTCAGGATGAATCAATCCCAAAAATTCCAGTTTAAATTCATAATTGAATGAAGAAGTTGATCATACCCACATATAAGTAGATCAGTTATAGGGAAAATATTTTCAGCTTGCTTTTAACTTGAAAAAATAATGGAATAAAAGTTGGAGAAATATATCAATTCTATGTTCTTTTCATATAAAAGAAAGTAAACGGAATTTCTTCATTGATTCAATGAGCAATTATTAATTACTTATCATTCTAGGAACCATGCCAGCAACCAGAGTGTAGAAAGATAAAAAACCAAATTACTACTGCATATTTGGGGGAATAGTAAGTAGGCCAATTTTGCCATAATGCATATTCTGACATTGGCCTACTTAGAGTCTTATGCAAAAAATTCCCTGTATCATGGTCTTGTAAGATCCCTTCCAACTCAGATCCCAGAATCCTCAGTGGAGGCAGTAACTTAATGGCAGGTTAGAAAAGGAATGTTACCACTTTAATTTTGTTTTGTTTTTTTTCCCATTCCTCCTGGAAGGGTTAGTTCATGAGAAGAAATACAAATTCCAAAATAATAAGGAAAAATTTCCACATATCGGTGGCAAATTTGTATGTGGAGAATTCCTAAGGAAATTTCTTGTACTATTCATAGAATTTTATTTTAATGGTGATTAGCATTACCTATGGAACTATATTCAGGACTGAGCATCAATGTACCTGATTTTAAGTATGTATGACAGAGCTTCTTTTTCCATAATGCTGCATACTGGGATGAACACTTGACTACAGATCAGGAAAGATAGGTTCTAGCATTGACTCTCATTAAATGCTGTATTAAGTGGCTTGAACTATTTGGGGGATTTCTTTGTTATGAACTAAAAAAGTGAGCTTGGTGTCTCTGATAACTAAAGTACCTTCTAGCTTGAAAGTTAAATCATCTTATTATCTTTCCCACGTTCTTCACCTGCAACTTTTTACAATGCTCATTTATACCTTTGGACTTTTAAAAAAATATATTTATTTTAAGACAATGATAGCAATGTGAAGCCTAATCTTTCTATAATACCTAGACTAATAGAACAGAAGAAGCAATTTACTTAGAATGCCATTATTATTTAAAAAAAGATGACTTATAGACCCTTGCTTGGTTTTCAGAAATCTCAATCACACAGTCAATAAATATTTGTTGAGCACCTACTAAGTGGTTATCATGATGCTAGGAAACTAGGAAACAAAGACAAGATGTGGAACAATCCTTGCTCTTAAGGAGCTTATATTCTATTGTGGGAAGTAATTGGTACGTGTATCAGTATATACACAATGAACAAGCGATAAATACAAGATAGGGAGGGAGACCACTAACATTTGGGGAGGTAGGGGATTAGAGAGCTCTGTCTTATACCCTCCTCTCCATTTCATATCAGATGTTTTCCCCCTCTTCCTTCACCCCAACTCATAAAAAAAATGTTTCTTCCCTTTGCTAAAGCAAACCTCTCTACAGGAACAAGTGATCCCATTTCATCCTGTCTTCTTCTAGAGACTGTACCCTAGATCATACTCACTTTTTCACTTATCTTCCAAGTCCTAATAAATGTTTATTGATTTGACTTGACTTAGATGTAGTACTTGAGCTAGCTCACAAAAGAAAGAAGGTGTTAGAGTCCATTCTAGACATTGGGGACAGCCAGTTCAAAGGCACAGACATGGAAGATTGAGTGCATGGAACATCAAAAAGACCAGTTTGACTGGACCATAGAGTGGGAAAAATTAATAGACATCTAGCAACTTTAAAGAAAGTTGTTTCATTTGATGATTGAAAATAGAAGCCAGATCATAAATGTTTGAAGGCAAAGAGAAGAGAGGAAATGAGCCGAGAGAAACTTGTTCTAGGAGACTGAACTAAAAAGGGAAATGATGTATCATGATAACTTACTGCAGTTGATAAGTTTGATGATCTGGGTTGGGACAAATTACACTTCTATGGTCCTCATTTCTCCTGCTGTAACATGAAGGGCTTGGGAAAAAATAGCCTTTAATGTCCAGCTCTAAATCTATGGTTCTATGTCTTTTCAAAGTCTTTATGGTGCACAGACAAGTGTTCTAGGAAATCGTCCAATAGGATCCATTTCCACTCTAAATCTATGGTCCTGTGATTTCATTTATGGAGGCCACTGGGTAGCAAACTGCATAGCATGCTAGGCTTGGAGTCAAAAAGACCCCAGTTCAAATCCAGTCTCATGTTTACATGTTACTAGCGATATGACCCTGGGCAGCCTCTGTTTACTTCAGTTTCCCGTACTCTAAAATAGGGATAATAATGGCATGTACCTTCCAGGGCTCTTGGGAGGAAAAATGAGATAATATTTGTATAGTACGTTGCATAGGACTTTGCACATTGTAGGTACTTAATAAATGATTCTTTTCTTTCGTTTTTCCTTTTTCCTTCCTTCCTTCCTTCCTTCTTTCCTTCCTTCCTTCCTTCCTTCCTTCCTTCCTTCCTTCCTTCCTTCCTTCCTTCCTTCCTTCCTTCCTTCCTTCCTTCTTTCCATTTGAGGTATAAAGAGAATTAAAATAACAGAAATACCTATATGCCCTCCCTTCTATGCCTGGAAACAGTATGAACCCCACTATCCTCCTCAGGTGAGGTAGACTGTACCCTTTTAGTGTTCTCACAGAGAACATTGCTCTTTCAAGATAACCTCGCACTTGGTGATGCAAAGACCACTCACAAACCCCTCCCTGTGAGCATCAGTCTCACGTCTATGTGACTAGCTACCCAAGGTCTGGAAATTAACTCCTCCTACTCAGCCAGGCTAGGATCCTGTGGAATGCTTAGAGGAGAATATACAAGAGACCATACCATGGGCTTCATAGGCTTGTTTATAGAAACAGTTATTACTAATTAGGGAGTGAGGAATAGTTTTCCTCATCCTTCTCCATGCTTTAGCCCAGAGGTGGGGAATGGGCAGCCTCAAGGTCACATGTGACCTTCTAGGTCCTTGGGTGCAGCCTTTTGACTGAGTCTAAGTTTTACAGAATAAATCCTTTTATTAAGGGGATTTGTTCTATAAAGTTTGGATTCAAAGGGCTGCACTTGAGGGCCTAGAAGGCCACATGTATCTTTGAGGCCACACATTTCCCACCTCTGCTCTAGCTAATTTTGCTTGAAGACTTCTTCATTGATGCATCAGTGGGGGTTAAAGCCAGTTTGCAGTTGCAACAGCCAGTTAACAAAAGGGGGACTGGCTCTATTTTACCTAATCTGCCCTCTACTAAAGTGTCTGCTCTAAATTATGGAAGCAGTCAATTCAAGAAAACTTCATTAAACTTATTCTTTGAAGATCACTATGGTGATATTCAGGGAAATGAAAAACTTAGACGAGTCATGCTCTCTGTCCTTCTGGAGCTGAATAATCCAATAGGAAGGGTTTGACATATACAAAGAAATGTAGAATCCCAAATAGTAGATTTTAAGTGCATATATGATGAATGAAAGTCAGCATGACACAGTGGATAGAGTGCTATTAATCAATATACATTTATTGAGTGCCTACTATTTGCCAAGTCCTGAGAAATAAGTATAATAATTATAATAATTACACACACACATATATATATATTTGCTTTATGTAGGGGAGTAAGGCAGGGCAATTTGGATTAAGTGACTTGCTGAAGGTCACGTGGCTAGTAATTGTTAAGTGTTTGGGGACAGATTTGAACTTAGGTCCTCCTGACTCCAGGACCAGTGCTCTACTCACTGCACCACCTAACCACCCCAGGAATAATAATTGTTTTTAAGTATGCAAAAGACAGTCCCTGCTTTCAAGGCGTTTATAATCTAATGGAGGAGAAAACATGCAAATAAATATATGCAGCACAAGTTACAAACAAGTTAAGCAGGAAATAATAAGCAGGGAAAGGAATGGAATGAAAAGAAGTTGGGAAAGTTTTTGTGAAAGGTGTGATTTTAGAGTTCTAGACATCAGTCAGGAATACCTCATTTAAATTCCCCCCTTCTGGGTCTTCTTATCTGATTAAAGTCAAGCCACTGAACCTCTCACCATCAGTTTCTTCATCTAGAAAATGAGGAAGGTCACTGAGCCAGATGGTCTGTGAAGTCCATTCTAGCTCTAAATCTGTAATCTATTGATGAGTCAGGTACCTCATGCCTGGAGTGCACTTTCTCCTCACTTCTACCTCTTAGGATCTTCACTTTATAGCACTTTCTCACCAAAAAAAGAAGCCTTCATATTCATTTTGTAAATATTTATATGTCTCCGTATTGTTGTGTCTGAGTATCCCTAGAGCCTAATGCAGCTACTGGCAAGTAGTAGGCACCAGAAAAGAATATGTTGGTTGATTGATAGGAAAAGAGTAGACACATTGTTATGTGAGACACTAGAGAGGAAAGACCATTACTGATCAAACAAGGTATCCTGAAAGAAGAGGCATTTAACAGGGAAACTAAAAGATAAATAGGAATTCAAAAGGGAGAGGGAATAAGGACATTCTAAGTACTGGAGCCAGCATGAGCGAAGTCACAGAAGTAAGATTGTGGGTTCTGGTCATGGAGTTAGGTGATTTGACTAAAGGAGAAAGGTTTCAATTGTTTCTAAGGAGTGGGCACTCAAAAAGGAGGGATGATTAGAGAAGAAGGAGGGTTCCCGTGGTGGAATTCCACCCCTGCCCCACAGTGAACTGGTAGCAGAAATCAGGCAGAGTACCTTTTCAATGCAGTGACACTATGCCTTCTCTTTTCTTTGAAGAACCTAGGAAAAATAGAACTCCAGAGGTGTTCCATAAATGTTTATTGGATGAATGAATGAATGAACGTTCATCCACTTATACTTCTTTACCTACATTGAGTTCAGAAAAAGGATAATGTAGAGCATAATGTAGTCCAGTTAATCAGGCTGACATAAGGAAGAATAGTCTGTAGGGGATTCATTGAGTTATCTGTCTCATCTAGAAAGAAAAACACATAAATAAAACGATCCCCTTGTGGAAAATTGAAAATCCCCATTGGATTGTAATGGAAAGAGTTAGAGAGGATTTGGTTGAGTTAGTCAAAGGGACTGGGTTAAAAAATTCCTTCTTTTTACCATCCAATAACCTGGGAACTAGAGGACCCTCCATTAAATAAATGGATTTTTTTTTTATTCTTTGACATTTTACTGTCAAGCTGTGAAAATCACTGGCTCAGGTATTAACAGAATCAAATATTATGGTTGTATTTTAAAATAGGCAATGGGACACTTTAGTGAACAGTAAGTCCCCTTTTCCCTCCTTCCACCTTTGTTTTTTGAAGACAACATATGAGCAAACTCATAAGGCAGGGAATTAAAAACTTATCATTTATGGTCACCTCCCACACACATTATAGAGTATGAATGTGCTCTCTGGGGGTATTCCTCTACATCTCTTTTCTGAACCATTGGTCACTACCTCAGCTCACAGGCTGGTCATGATGGATCCAATCTGGAATGATAAATGAAGGGAAATAGAAAATGATAAACATTGTGCTCCAAAATCTGAATCCACCAGAGCTGCTGTTATAAAAAAAAAAAATAACCACAGGCTTCCTAATTACTTTACAACTTCAGGGACACCTGCCAATTATGATTAAAGAATCAAAGTCTGAATATTCTATAAATCTCAATAAGCAACTAAGGAAAACAGAAGTCAGCAGGAAATAGAAGTTACAGTCTTTCCCAAGAGTTCAATGAAATCCTTCTGTCCGGGCCACTTAATATTATGTACAAACCATAAATCCATAACAAGTATATTACCTGGTGTAAAAAAGCAATATCTCTTTGTCAACATATATTTTAATTCACAGTGTCAGAGATGAGGTATATTTTAGAATGAATTATTAGCCGAGAAAAAAGGAGATTCTATCTAATTCCCTTCACCGTACGTTGCAGGGTGGCTTCTTTAAAAACTTGCTATCCAGAGGCAAAATAACAGGTATCCAACTGCATTCCAAATTTCTTTTGTGGGTCTTCATGTTCAGGATAAGGAGAGGAATGTCTTTCCTCCCCATTTTGTCTACTTTTATTTAAAAGCAAAGAGCTATAACAAATTTATTAGAAACTTGTGGGTTTTTTCTCCTTTTCTTTCTTTTTTTCTTTATGACACCAAGCCAAAGTTTGCTTCTTTTCAAATTATTCCCGCTGCTTTCAGTTCTGTCGTTGTGACCAAGTAGAAGCAGTTTCTTCTCTCACTATTTCAAATACTTGAAGATAGCTACCATGTAACCCCTTGGTCCTCTCTTCTCCAGTCCAGACATTTCCACCTGCTTTGTTTTACTTAATCCAGTGGCCCAAATGTAAGAAATCTCTGGAATCTTATGTTAGTATTAGATTCAGTTTATAATCATGCCTAGAATGTGGGCATGTCTCGAGGGAATAATGAGGACAGAGCAAAGTAAATACTTCCTCAAGGTGTGCTAACACACCTAACCCAATTTCTGTGCACGTCTATGACTGAGTTTGTGAAACTGTAGTTACTGATACCCTTTACTGGTGGTCTTACTTTCCCATCCTGGATTCCTAATTTATTTATTGACAACTTCTGGCAAGCCTATTTGCCTGAATTCCCAAGCTCATTAGCATCCGCAAACCTCTCTGCAGCGACCTGGCTCCTGAATCTTGGCATCTGCCATGAGCACCTTGATCTGCCCACCCAATCCTTATGTGACAAGTGTATTTACCCCACTTTCCCGGTACTTGGTAAATGACATATTATCAAGATACTTAATAGTATAGGGTATAGAGCTAGATGCTACCTTATAAAATTGCTAGCTGTAATGGGTAGTGCATAGGAGATAGAGCCAGGAAAGCCTGAGCTCCAATCGGGCCCTAGAAACCTGACCATTTCTCACTTAAGAATGTCTGAGCCCCAGTTTCCTCATCTGTAAAATGGGGGCATAATAGAGCACATAATTCACAAGGTTATTATGAGAATCAGATAAAATACAGCATGTAAAGTACTTTGTAAACCTTTAAGTGCTATATAAATGTGATCTCTTGTTTAACCTCCATTACTGGTAGGTGATTGCCACCCTTAGTTCTGGGTAGGCTGGAGTGTTGATGAAATGAACCCAAACATCAAATGGAATCCAATGAGATAAGGCCCTCTAGGTTAACATCTTCATTTTACAGATAAAGAAACTGAGGCCAGGGGATAATAATTAATTCAGTTGAGGTCCTGTAGGTGACAGAAGTAGGATGTGAGCTCTAGTACTCTGACTTCTAATCCTATGCTTTTTCTGTGGTGCTATTCTTCTCTAAAACTAATAAAGATGCCTTATGATGGAATTGTCTTATTTTCTGTGTTGCACAGAAAGGATTATAGAAAAGAAATAAATAAAGAGGAAAGAATTATAGAAAAGACTGTGTCAAGGAATCCAATTGAGGGGGTCACCCTCGTAATAGAACAAAAAAAAATGAAGCAAAGAGGTAAAGCGAAATCAAACAGCAAATTGGGGGCAAAGCTAGGATTCAAATTCAGGTGCCACTTGGCTCCAAATTCAGTGTTTTCCCATGGTACCTTCCAGCGTCTAGAGTTTTAAAATATAATGATGAGAATAATGATAATAATAATAATAATAATTTGTTTATTCCTTGACATTGCCTTTCCTAGTCCAACAAGTGCAACATTAAAAAAAATGTAAAGTAGCTCTACCACAGTTGTGGAATCTTAATATGTTGTTAATTTACATCAGAATGGCATAGTGTAGAAAGCAGTGGATTTGTAATCAGAATCCCTGAATTCAAATCTCACTTCTCTCACTTAATTTGTGTGATCTTGCATGAGTCAATCAATCTCCTGATACCTCAGTTTCCTCATCTCTAATAAGAGAAGGCTAGACTAGATGGCCTCTGAGTTCCCTTCCAGCTATAAATCTATGATATTATGACCCACTGGTTGGATGCCCATGTTTCTGAAATGTTTCAGGAACAGAAATGCATGCATGCAATGAGAATGATTTAACATGATGTAGAGGGGCAGCTATGTGGCGCAGTGAGTAGAGCACCAGCCCTGGAGTCGGGAGGACCTGAGTTCAAATCCGGCCTCAGACACTTAACACAAAAACCAGCCGTGTGACCTTGGGCAAGTCGCTTAACCCCAATTGCCCTCCAAAAAGCAAAAACAAAAACAAAAAAAAAAACAAAAAAAAACATGATCCAGAAAAGTGAAATGGAAAGGATGTTACAAAAGAAATATATGATCAAGAAAGAAGACAGAAAGTTGGTGAGGTGAGTGAGGAGTAAATGATGGACAGCCCTTTCAGTATAATATACAATAATGGACAGTCCTTCCCAATAGCAACAAAATGTGATAATAACAACAACACTTATATGGTGCTTTCTGTGTACCAGGTATTATGTTAAGTGTGTTACCATAATTACCTCATTTGATCTTCTATACAACCCTGGAAGATAGGTGCTATTATTTTCCCCCATTTTCAGATAAGGAAACTGATGCAGACAGCTTAAGTGACTTGCACAGGGTCACACAGCTGGTACATGTCTGAGGTCTATTTTGAACTGAGATCTTCTTAAATCCAGACCTAGCATTCTATCCACTACACCATCTAGGTGCCCTGATAAGGTATCAAACATGGTATATGGACACATGGTGAAGTGATGGGAACACAGAGGAGAAAATTCCACGGATGAGAAGACTGTGATATGAACTGTCCTAGAGACTCCCCAAATTGATGTGTTCATGGGTTCATTTTTAATCAGTGGCCAAAAATATGTCCTTCAACAAAAACTCAGTTGTCAGTTTAATCTAATTAGGAGTTTATCTTTTTTGAGCAAGGGGATAACTATCAGAAATAGCAATGGCAGGATCAATCAGTAAATAATTTCAAATTTAAGCTACCTTCAGTAGCCACTGGAAACTGCTCAGGGGGAAAAAACTTACATTGGCAGTGGTAATATAGGACTCTTATCTGATGCATTAAATATTATGAATGAACAAGAAGAACAAAAATATGTTCATATATAATAAATACTCAGTGAGACAAAAATGACGCCCTTTGTTGGTTAGTGAGACCAATGAGACATATACATTTGATAGGGAGACAAACAGATTATTCTTTTGAAAAGCACTAGATTTATATGGAGATGCAGTCTGGAGTGGGGAATAACCTCAGAACCAGGAGGATCGAGGTTCAGTCCCCACCTCTGACACACTGTCTGTATGACTCTGGAAAAGTCCCCCAATCTCTCAATTATCTTGGCAACTCTGTCAGACTATAAATTGATGAGAAGATGGTGACCTGCTTTATTTAGCAGAAGTTTCCTCAGCTGAAGTTACTATGTACTAATGAAATCACAGACCCAATCCTTACTCTCAGTAATTCTGGTCTAAAATACCTGTAGATTTTGTCATTTTTGTTTTGGATGATTATCTTATGTTTTTGGTAAATATATTAAGTAGCAAATTCCAGTGCTGATCATAGCATGGTGATCTTGAGTTTTCTGCATTTATAACATAGGCATGCAAGTTCCCACAGTTCATACCAAGTTTGAAGACTTAAAATACAGTCCAGGAAAAAAAAATTCACATCTTTCATCTGAGAACCAGACTGCTCAATGAAGATGGGCAAAGGAAAAATACCTGGGGAGGAGTAAAAATGTGAAATCTTCTAAGATATGGGGGTTTGGGGTGGGACTGTGATCTTTACTGTATACACACGTGTACAAATGTATATATGTTTATGTGTATAGCATATGTTTTATATATATGCATAGATGGAAACATGTATGCCCTGTTTTATACATATATACATACATGTGTATATATAAATATATGTGTACATGTGTATGTATGTGCATGTGTAAACAAATATGCATGTGTGTGTGTATATGCATGTGTACGTGTATTCATATAAGGTTAGTAGACAGTAGTTCTCTATCCTAGAGAAGCAGCACATGGGCCCTCAAAGGAGAGATCACAGACAATGTTGTTCATCTATGACCTCCTAGTTGGAGGGAGGGAAATTTAGCCTTCAAGTCAAAGAAGAAAACTTTCTTAGGCATCACTAGCTTTCCATGTTACCTCATAAGTAACCCCAAGTTTGAGTGTTTGAGGGTTCAGCCCTCTGGAGAAGGAGAACATTCTTTCTGATCAACATACTTTAGGGAGGAAAGACTGACTGCCTACACCCTGAAGGAAGAGACCAAAGCTATAACATGCAGGCCCAAGAAGATAGACCTAAAAACTGTCACCATCAGTTGCTGTTCCAGTGATAGTACTGGAAGAGACTTGCCTGTCTAGAACCTCCAAAGCATGCTTCTCCTCTAAATGGAGTCCAAACAACAGGTGGCACTACAAGCCTGTTTAGGACCATCCTGGAGCAAGAAATGTGCTGAAGTGTCCCATTATTGCTTCATTTGCAGCCTCAGATTCAACTTTGTTCTGAGGAGAGTTCTAACCACGAGGTAGGCATGAGTATGAGGGAACTCTAGGAGTATGAAAAGAAAGTTTTGATCAAGGAGCAAAGAAAAGTGTGTCATTGTCAATGAACTCTATATAGTTTCTGCATTTTTATGGGCTTCTGAAAATCTTCTGTAGCTTTTCATTTTCTAGAGGATGAAATGAAGACTGAATATATATGTATGAAAATATATGTCACCCTCAGAGCTTATATAGGAACTAAGAGATTACTTTTTGCCCCTATGTGTGGAAACCTAGAATCAAGAGATACTTGGGCATTTCCTATAGTAAAATCTCTGTGGGGATAATAATGAAAGGGTATTGGGAGTCATGTATTCCAATGCCCTCACTTTATAAAGAAAGAAACGAAGTTCAGAGAGGTTAGGTGACGTATTCACAGTCCTTCAGTATTTAATGACCTGGTCAAAAATGAAACCCAGGTCCTTGCCCCAAATGAAATTAAATACTTTCTCTGTTACAGTCTGTGTGTGGCTAGATAGTAGATAGACAGAGAGGATATGTAAGGGGAAAAAAAACCTACCAAAGTGTTATGGTATTGTACATAGGTTAAGCGATTTTTAGTCATTGAAAAATATAAGAAAAACAATCAGTACCCATCAGTTCAGGAATGGTGGAACAAACTGTCAAAAGTAAATGTTCTGAAATACTATGAGGCTACAAGAAACAATTAGTGAGAGACTTCTGACTAACATGGGGAGACTTGTATAAACCAATACAGATACAGCAAAGTAAGCAGAATCAAAGGATTATAGACACAATGACAACAGTAGCAGAAATGAAAGTAACATTAAAACACACCCACCAAATTCTGATGCTATGACCAGTCTTCATTCTACAGAACAGGAGCTGATTCTTAAAAGGGTGGTCAGGCATTGGGCGGGGCGGGGGGGGGGGGGGGGGAGAGCAATGAGGACTACCGATGTACAACACTGACTATGTTAAAAGACACAATTGATTCGTTTGCTTAGGTTTACATGGGAAGAGGGTAAAATATGGGCATATGTATGTACAAATGACCCTGGTGCAAAACGCCAAAGGCATAAAATCAAACTCTTAACAAAATAAGTGGAAGGAGAGAAGCATAAGAATTGTCAACCAAGGTACGAGGGAGTTAGGAGAACACTCGCCTCAATTAAGGAAAGGAGCATAGATAAGAACAACAGGAGAGAAGAGAGAGAGCAGATTCCATTCTTTCCTATTCCTTCAATAAGAAGAAATATAAGATCATGACAGTTTGTGATCCCTCGCGCATAAACTAGCTAGCAAACAAACAAATAAAGGAAATGGAAAAAGGAAAAGTAATTGTCGATTCTCTGACTGCGGGCGGCCACTGTGTCCTCCTATGTATCCCATGCTGGTGACAAAGATTAGGTGATCCCCCTGCGGCTCAGGAGATTTTTAGGGTAAATTGAGTGATGGCTGCTTAACTCAGTAGAACAAAGCCCTTTTATTACATGATATCACTAGGCTTTTATGGTGAGCTTTACGAGACCTCCGGTGGTGATTTACAATTACTCTGTGTCACCACCGGGGCACCAGCGTTGCCTTGTTTGGGCTATTAAAGTAACTGCCTCCCGTGCCAATTTGCGAAGTGAGACAATGCACAAAGCACCAGGGCTTGGTGCTGTAAAAATAGATGCTTGAGATAATTGGGCAAGGTGGTGTCATGTCACTGGTGTGCAGTTCATTAATTAACTGCTTGAAACTGCTATAAAATAATAGCCATGTCATCAGGATGAAAGTACGAAAAGTGCAAAGAAAATAAAACTGTAGTAAGGAAGAAGGCCGCAGAAGTAGCTCTTATTAAGAAAACTCAAGTGTTTCCTCCCATTTTAGTATCCATTCTTCTTTCCCTGCATTTACAAACTTGGACTTCGGCTTTGGTTGTTGTGCTCCTTAATATTTATTAGCTCTCAGACGCTGGATTCCATTTATATAAGATTCAGACATTGGATTTTGATGGATTCTATGACGAAAACCGAGGATGCATTGCTAGCTACTTCAATAACAGAACCTCCTGATTCCTTAGCCTATCATGTAATTAATAATAATGATAATAACTCACAGTTATATAGAAATTTAAACTTTCCAAAGCACACATTCATATATACATCACCTCATTTGATCTTGCACAATCACCATATAAAGTAGGTCTTATTATTATCCCCATTTTATAGATGAGGGGATTGAAAATCTAAGGTGTTGTGCTTTGCCCAGAATCACGCAGCTCATACATTTTTGTGGCAGAATTCCAGAGCAGACCTTCTTGACTCCAAGACCAGAACTCTATTCATGACACTGTGATGCTGTAAGACTCACATTAAAGTCATATCACAAATGCTGTTTCTTTTCTGTTTTCAAATTTCAGCAGCAGCTTGATTCTTGGCAGACTCAGCAATGGATTAAGTAAACTTAGGGCCCCTAAACCAGATGCCTGGCAGCTCACATCTAAACAAAGTTGCAGAACTGAATGTCAAAATGTGATCGACTGAATGCCCCCAAATAACAACTCTGGGGGTACTGCGCAAATAAGCATTTTCCCCTCTGGCTGTCAGTTCCTACCTGCAATGACCTTACCCTCAAATGCTATGAGATATACTCAGCAACTTCAAAACTCAATTTGGGGAACTTAGTCTGGGATGTCTCAGATGAAAAGAGGACGCCACACTTTTATCTACCATGCAATAAGGGGAAGAAACTTTTTTTTTTTTAATGACAAATCTAACTGTGTGGTAAAAATTCTTAAGCCAACTTCTTGATCGGGATACATTTGAGTTTTAATAAAGAAAAGGTCCCATCACAAAGATAATTTTCTCAGAATCACCATTCTTGCACATTCAAAGCATTTATCTGCACAGTTAGCTAAGGAAGACCATGCTGAACAAGGTAACCATTGACTCCAGAGAGCCATAATGAGGTCCAAGTTTTCCCCCAGTTATTGTTCAAGTGCTCTGACAGGTGAAATATGTCCCTGTCAGTGCATTCTACACCTGACATTTCTCATATTTGATCTGCTAATGGTTATTGCCTATTCTGCTGCTTGGAAAGGTCAGATTCCTAAAAAAGGTTAAGTCACCTCCATGTGCGCCCTCCTTTAGAAACTTTGCTCCAACCAAGGTTCCCTGCAAGCCGTAATAATATGGGACCTGATTAAAGACATAGGTATGATGTACCCTATAGGTTCAGAATCTATAGGTTCTAAGGAGTTAGAAAATGAATTGTAATAAAAAATAGGGGAAAGAAGCTTAGGAAGAAATGCTGGGTTAAAATGCTACCTTTCCTACTCATTATAGATGGGACCCTAGCCAAAATCCCTACCTCAGATATGCCAGCCTTCTTACGCTAGAGACATTTCCAAACCCTATAGCCTATTCCCTGATTGAGGAAGGGACTAGCAACTAGGAGAGAACAAGAAAAGCCTCCTGTAGAAGGTAGCAATAAAGCTGAATTTTGAGTGCAACTCAGGATTCTAAGAGGCAGTGGGGTGAGGAGGAAGAGTGTTCCAAGATGGGAACAGACAAGGGAAAAGACATCCTAGAAGCAACTGATGTGGATATGAATTCCTTACTAAAACCTAGTAGTCATTCAACTACCACACCTTGTTTTGAAGAGTCACAAGAGAAGGCATTTAGACCAGCTTTATGTGGTGTATTCAGGGGTGTAAAATATGCACTAATATAAATTTTGTATACTTTTGCATCACATGGGAGGACAAAGAAAGCAGTTTCTAACATGTCATAGCTCAAGAGAGAAATACACAGCGACTCAATTATTATCGTTTTTTTTGTTGTTTTTTTTTTGCTGGAAATAAAAAGTCCCTGACATCTCCAAAGCTTCTAAAAACAAGAATGGCAAACTCCAAACAGTATTCATGACCTCTTCAGCAAGTTTTCCTAACCTGAGTTGCATATACTTCATGAGAAAACATACTTTGAGGAGGAACATCTCAGTTGAAAACTTCTTTACTTCCTGTTCTATAGAAGCTTTTGGAAATATCACTCACTTGTTTTGGGGAAGCGGGGTTTGAGATTGATATTTTGGGCATTGTTAGAGCAATAGGAATATTTTAGGTCTCTGCTCATCTCTCAGTTTTACTTTTCAACAGGCTGCACAGGAACCTAATATTAAAGTTCATTAGCCATTTTAGAGGGAATAGGGGCAGCCTAATATCCTTGGGTTCAGAAGAGGTAACTGTGGAGGAATTGGACACAAGTCAGCCCCCAGAATGAATCAATTTAACTGAGTATAAAACTGGATGCAGAATAACGAATACTTCTGATGAAGCCAGTGTTCTAAGCTTTTGTGAAAGAGGTATAAGGATGGCTGTGAAGGGGGTAGCTAAAGGGTCTATAATGAAGTGGTGTCTGGGAATTGTATAGTCAAACAGGGATGGGGAGGAGAGAAAGTTGAGTACCTCGAGTAAGGAGGAAATAAGCCAGCTATGGAATTAAACAAAGGCAAGTCCTTCAGCTCCCTCAGTTTTAGTTTCCTCCATCTGTAAAGTGAAGATGATAATAGCACTAGTTAAAAAGAGTCGTTGTGAGGATAACATGTACAATGAGATGACATGGGCACAGTGCTTCACAAACTTTAAGGGTGCTGTATAGGATGTCCCAAAAGTTATTAAAACTTTAAACTCCAATAAGACTTTTGGAATACCCTGCATAAATGCTTATATTTATTATATAATGTAACATTAGATGACATTATATATTAATATGCATGATGATGTGTTGTATGTTAAATAGTAATAATTAAGATGAATCTCAACAAGGACACATGGTCTGGTTCACACTTATCAGGGATTGACAGAGTTGGATCATACCAAAGTTACTTCATTCATTCATTCATTCATTCATTCAGTTAGTCAGGACTTGTGAAAGCACTGAGCTAGGTTTTGGGAGATATACAAAATTAGGTTAAAATGCAGCCCAATAGATAACAAGATGTAAACATCATGGTAGGCATGTGTGCATGCCTACCATGATGTTGACATCTTACATATATACATATATACATCTTACATATATACACATGCATATATAGATACATATATTCATTATATATAATTTATATATCTATATACGTATAATAAACACTAACTTAATATGTAATGATATATGTAATTATACATAATTGCATCACCATTTTATTTTGCATTTGTACCCCCAGCACCTAGCATAGTACTTTGAATGTGACTGACATTTATTAATGTTTATTAACTGACACATTCATGGCTGGAAGGTATCTATGGAACACAAGTACGTTGACACTTATCTATGAAGTGTAACTCCCATAACACTGTCTTTTAGGTTCCCATCCTCTACCCCAATACCACTTCTGCACGGTTAGAGCATGTGGTTGGAACAGAGGGAAAGCTCTCCAGATCTAGGGCCGCATCACTAGGCTGCTGTCACTCACCACCAAGTAGAAGGTCTTGGTTGTGCGGATCTAGGGTCATAATACTTGGTTCTTTTGCAAAGAATTTCTATTACTATGACTGTGAGAACAACAATACTACATGAACAGTAGACTTAGTCAAAAATTTCATCTTGCCCATTATCTTGTTTCATGCACCAACACACACACACACACACACACACACACACACACACACACACACACGGTAAGATTATGAACCCTCTGCATTAGTGTCATGTAGAGACAGTAATTCCAAAGTACAGTTTTGGGATACCCTGAAGCTGTGTCCAATTATCTCAATAGGGTGTTTCAAAATTCTCAAAGAATTCATAATATCATAAAACTTAGAGCTGGAGGGAACTGTAAAAGTGATGTAGTTCAATTCCCTCATTTTCCCGAAAGAAAATTAATTTTTAATTCACCTAAGTTTAAAAAAATGTGTAGTCAACTCTCAGCAGAGGGATAACCCATGGCTTAAATGGAACAGATTTTCATAGAACAAAAGAAAACTGGAGCTTAAAGGGATGTTAGGGGGCCTGGTCATTGTTTGAGGAATCAGTCTCTTTCTCAATATTTTTACTTATTCCTCTTCTTTTTCCTCGCCCCTGAAAATTAGTATAGCCTCAGGCTCTTTCCTTTACCTTCTTCTTTCCCTATATTCTGTCCCTTGAAAATTTTATCTATTCTTATGGTTTCATCTCTCTCCACTACAGAGGAGAATCCTAAATCCAAATCTCCAGCCCTGAGCCTTCTTGCAATCTCCAGCTCCATGTCTTTAAATGCTGAAAGCACATTTCTCTTTGGCTGTTCTATAGGTATCCCAAATTCAGGTTGTTAAAAATTGCCATATTAAGTTAAGTCAAATTAACAAGCATTTATTAAGTGTTTACTACTGGTCTGGCACTGTGCTAGAAAAAAAGACAATTCTTTCTCTCAAGGAGCTTGAATTCTAATGCGGGAAAAACATCTGAAATAAGTAAAGAAAGGGTGAAAAGATGAGAAAGAACGTATCCATGTGTTGGGATGGCAAATAAAGTAATCCAGAGGGTCAGAAATGGAGGCCAGAGAGAAATGAAAGAGTGAGCAGGGTTAGCCTGGTCAGAGGAAGAGGACACAGCAGTAGAGTGATTTTCCAGAGTGAGAAGGCCTCTGGGATATGGTAGAGAAAAAAGTCTGAGGAATCAAAAGTGGAAATAAGAAGAATTATTATTTCTTCTTCAAAATCTTACAAAGCCACAATGTTGGGAGGAACCTCTGTGGCCAACTAGTCTACTCTATACTTGATCCAAATTCCTATCCCACTACAATACCCCAAATGAGTAGCCTTCACTGAAAAATATCTACTAAGAGGGAACAACCTGGGACCTCATAAATCAACTTATTCCACTTTTGGATAGCTCTAAATGTTAAGATTCCTCCTTCTCAAGCTGTTTTTATTTGTTTTTTTTTATCAGTGGCCCCCGGCATTCACACAGTGTACAATGTGAAAACTGCTGTTTTTGGCTCTTGCTTCTCCTTTACTTCACTTAACCAGTCAGTGAAAGTTCAGTTAATTCTATTTTCATAATATTGTAGAATCCTGGAAATTTGCAATGGGAAGGGACTTCACAGTTGTGAATCCAATCTATGATAGTCCCCCAAAGAGACTGATCAGTCTCCATTTGAGTAAAGTTCCTCCATTTTGTCTCCATATCCATGCAAAATCTCACTCTCTGTCGATTTCACACATTGGTCCTAGTTTTGTTTCTCTGTGTGAAACCTGTCCCCAAACAGGAAAAGAATGATCACCATTAGCAACAAACATCTATTAAATGATTACTATGTGCCAGACATTATGCTACGTCATGAGGATATAAAGGAAAGGGAAAGTAAATTTAAAAACCAATTTCTGTTCTCAAGGAGATCATGTAATAAGAGGATTAAAATGTGGAAAAAAAGAGGTACATATGAAGTAAATACAGAGCAGATAAAAGGTAGTAGCAAGGAACTAGGGGGAAAGGGGAAGAGAAAAGAAAGACATTGCAAAAGGTGGCATTTAAGCTATCTTGAAGATGTCAGGAAAGCAGGAAACAAAGGTTAGGGGAGAAAGCATTTCTGACTTGATTAACAAAACATAGTGATAATACACAGAGTAAGAAGATGATGGATCCTTCTTCTAAATGAAAGACTTTATGCAATAGATTAGCATTCTAGGTATAAACAAAAATTTTAATTATTTTTTTTTGCTTTTCCATTGTATCAACAATGCAGCATTCACAATGCTTATGGTAACTATAAATATGCTGATATGGTTATTAATTAAAAAATGTAACAGACTCTCTACATGGGAGACATATCTAGAACATTTATTCAGTACCAGAAAACTGAGTCCCAAAACCCGGAAGTCAAAGCCATCACAGTAGCCATGGAGTTGGCACACATAGGTAATGCAGTAAATACCCATATTCTCAAGCCTTCAAAACAGAACAGGCTACCTCAGGCAAAGGTCCTCTTCTCCTCCCTCACAGTAACTGCTCAGCCTCCACGTAAATTGCTCCAAGCAGCTCCAGCCTCCCACAGTTCTCGTTCCCTGCAGTCCTCAGCAGAAGTCCTTAGCAGAAGTTCTCGCTGGCTCAAAAAAAAGGAGTTTGTATTGCTGCCACCACTTCCAGTCACATGCTGGTTCCAGCCTGGCTCCTACTCAGTTCCACCTCCTTCTTACCCCACCCCTTTCTGCTATGTCAGCAAGTTCAAGGAGCATGGAGGATCTTCAAATCCTATTACCATTACATTCGGCCCCAAAATCTTTCATGTCCCTTACTTGGCAAACATACATTAACAATACATTTCATTACATAGGTTAATAGGAGTTTTAGGAGTAACTGGCGTCAACAGAATTTTACAAGAATATAACAAGGATAGCACACGGTAAAAACAGAAAACAATACTTCAGGGCAGGGCTTGAGGACAAGCTCCCCATCATTCCTCCCAAATAAATGGGATCCCAAAATCTTGGGGTAAGGGGCGAAGGTTTCTTCTTCCATGGCTACTTGCTGCTGAAATTGAACACTGAGCTATCCCTGTCCCAAGGAGTCCCATTTGAGAGGTCGGTTCTTTAGCCAGCATTTAGAATGTGCTTATTGCCAGGTCCAGGGGTAACATGTGACAGTTGTGGCCAGGGGGTGATATCCAGCTTAAGTTATCAGGAATCTACAGGTGGAAGGTACCAAGCCTGCAGAAACAAATATAGCAAACAAGGTGAACAGACAAAAAGCCAAGAAGAAACAAGGAGACAATAAGGAGCCATGCTACTGTAGTACATGAGACCACAATGTAATGGCCATAGGAATCTGAAGATCTTCCCTGCCTCTTGGCCCCTTGATAGGCTTAAGTGACTCTGAGAACCTTCCCTGATTTGAAAATATACTCTGCCCCCAATAGGCTGAATGTGGTCACATGGAGGAACACCTGCATCTTGTTGCTTTGTGATTGGGCAGACATTCAGGAGAGTTGTGACATTCTCTGAGACAGGAGAAGGGTATATATTCCCTTATGTGAGGTTTTGTTTTGGGGCTCACTTTGGGAAGAGTTGTCTGATTTGTCCAGATGAGACTCTGGGTAGTCATTGAGCCCCCTGGCTTTGAAAACACTGATGTTGGTACTTCCCTCTATGGTAACTAACTAGGTATTAATGTAATGGTCATACAGCTGGAAGCCCTGTCTGCTGAATTGTGTTATTTTCTGTTGTAACTTCTCTTTCTATTGTCTGAAGTTCAGGGTGCTGACTTTTCTCCCTAAACTAGATAAATAATGCATGTTTGATTGATTAAAGTAAGATTGTTAACCCATTTTGAGCTTCTTTCCTTTAAAAAAGCAGATCTAAGAAACTGTGTTAGCAGTCATCCTGGGTATGCTAGGGTGCTTGCTGCTACACCCATGTAGAGTGGGACTCAATGAATGAGAATCCCATCATCTAATTTATACTCTGTCTTATGGCTTAACTATTCTCTGTACACAGTAGGAAATTAGTAAATACTTCTTGAATCAAGTAATTAACACATTATAATGTCTTAGCATACCATATTCTGTGATGGGAAATAATGATCTGTCGTATCTCATAATAAATTCAAGAAAAAATGCATTCACAAGTGCATGTCCATGTGTTTACACAAATACACATGTCCTCACAGTGTTATAGTAATTTTCCATCCCTTTTGGATAACTCTTCAGTGAAAATATATACAAAACTGACCATCACTCAAACAATGACCCACTCACCAATACTGTTTTCCCCCAATACAACTTGATAAATAGAAAATAGAAAATATTTCATCACTGAGACATTTGGCTTAGACAATACAAGGTTGAAATGGATAGAAAATGAACTAAATCCTGGGGTTTCTTTTTAAATGATTTTTTTTTAATTTTTCCCATGTCCAGTATAACTCAATGAACAAGGACCATGCCACCTAATTTTTCTGTACCTCACCACAGGACCTAACTATCATGTGTACATAGCAAGGAATTAGTAATTTCTTCTTGAATCAAGTAGTTACTTTTAAAGCTTTTATTAAGGGCTTACAGTGTTCCAGGCCATATATTGGGAATGAGAGCTATGAAGAAAAAATCAAACAGCCCCTACCCTCAAGGAGAAAACATTTACATATGTACACACACATGCACACACGCATACACACATATATTCTATATAAAATAAGTAGAAGGATTTTGTGGGATAGGAAAGGGAGGCACTGTCAGCTGGTAAGGGTTTGGGGGTCAAGGATTAAGACTACATATAGAAGTTGATGCTTGAGCTCATGGAATCTTCATGTGAGCAGGAATGGTCTCAGGTAGAAACTAGGAATTATAAGAGATGGAGGTGAAGAATGAGTGTAACCAGGGAATGGAGAACAGCCAGCAAAGATGAGAGGGATAATTCTTTTTCTGTGAAGAAATGTAAAAAAAACTTGTTTATCTGAGTTATAGAATGTGTGAAAAGTAGTAATGTATCATAACACTTGAAGTTTATGAATGAATTCCTACTGTATACATAAGAGGATGACTATATCAAACACCAGAACAATATTGCTGAGTGAAGTAGCATATCTTTCTTTGAAGAAAACCATTCTTTTATTTGAACCAATGGGATTTCATTTTTGACACATTCTACTTAGATGATGCACATAATTTCTGGAAATCTTCCACGTAACAAATAATGGAGTGGAAAGATCAAGATATTGAAATCATTGTCTCACCATTGGATCATATATTTATATCTGGGGGAGGGATCTTAGAGGACACTGAATCCTGCCTCTTCATTTTAAGGAGGGCCAACCTTTCTCTGAGGCTAAGTATGCTTAAGTATCTTGCCTTAGATCAATCACACAGTGATTAAGTATATGAGTCAAGATTTGAATTCAGGTCTCCTTGACTCCAAGCCAAGTGCTTTACCATTGTTCCACCTAGCTGCCTATATGGACCAGCGTTCTAGATAACCCTTTAGAAGACTGGTGTCCCCATGTTTAATAACGGGTCCAATTCTAGGTTGTTGTCCCCAAAAATCCATTCTTTATATTCTAGGCCAAATGGAAGGGCCCGTAGTCTAAAACAGCTTCTTATTCTTGCAAATAAAACAGAGATATTGGACAAAATTATATATTTAATCTCATTAATTCAATGGCTAGTCAATGACTAGAACTCACCCATCTATCACTGAAACAATTTGCAAAAATTATACTGTCAGCTTACCTTTTGCTTTTTTTTTCAAATATCATTTAAGAATTTACCCTTCCCAATGTACTTCAAGCTTGGCACTGAGCTCACAAAACCCTTTGCCTCTGGCCCAAAAGAGTATGATTCCTTGTTGGCCAGAAATGGTAATTCTGTAGATTTAATTAACAGTCTTTTAGCACTGCATTCTGCATTCTCTACATCAAATTTAAGTACATAGACTGAAATAACAGCTAATGTTCATTGTTGCATGCTAGAGACAGTAGATGAGTTCTTAGCAAATAATAAAACTGTACTATAATGGTACACGGTAACTTCCCTTGTAGTCAAATCATTCATTAGTAATTTAGCATCATTAAGGAAATAAATATCTCTACTGAGAAAATAATTTAAATGTAAACAAATTCAAATTGAATTTATAAATACAGTCAGCAAAAGGAAAGCCAGTCATTTTTGTTTGTTATGAAGAGTAGAAACTATAATATCTGCTTATGGGTGAAATTCTAGAATAGTAAGGGGAAATAATTTGAAAATTATATGTGGCCAGCATCCACTAATATTCCATACAAAGGTAAATGAATTGGTTACATTCTTTTTCAATAACTATGAAGTCTCTGAATTCCATTGAAATTTAAATTTAAGAGTATAATGCTAGAAATGATGGCAGGTAATATAACATGGTCAGCTTTAAAATCCTAGAATCTCATGAAAAGAAAGGACTTCAATTTGTACACTATTTTCACTAAAATGATGCTGACATCCAGTCCATTTCCTCATATGTTTTATGAATCTCTGGTATTGTATACATTGATACAGTATAGGCTCTCAATTTAAATATTAAAAAGCTATCTCAAAGTTAAAGTTACTTCTGTTACATAGTTAGCTATACAAATATTCTTCTCTATTTTTTCCCCCATGATACTAGAGAAGTAATAGAAAACATTGATTTATCTGGATTATTATTTGTTTTCTCTTTCTGGTCATAAATATTGTGAAGGTTGAAAAATTCTTAATATTGGAATTTCCTACCTTGTGAATTTTTCATACTAAAGCTGCTTTTGACTAAAGTCAAGAGAAAGGGGGAGAGAGAAAGACAGAGAGAGTGAGAGAGAAAAAATGGAAGGGAGGAAGAGAGAGAGAGAGAGAGAGAGAGAGAGAGAAAATCTCATTGAAAGTCACCCATTATCATTCTGCCTTAACTAAGGAGATTATGGAACTTTTAAACTAATCCTGAATACAACTCCTTAAAAAGGTGCCCAGGCTTAACTATCTCATTCCATAAATATGCAAGGGGTTTTGACAATAATTGGATGTCCTTAATACCCATATGGAGTCAAATGTGGCACAAAGGAAATGGATTGTAAATTTTGGCAACCAATCTGAACTGTACTTCCATATGTGCTTTCCCAACCACTGGGCTTGGAATTCTAACTGTTATTACAAACAATTTTTGCTAATTAGTAGCATCTTCATTTTTCACCTTCACAAGTAAAGTTACAAGGAGCGCAGAGCTTTCCTTGCTTATCTGATATTCCCACTTGGCAGGCAATGTAAAAACTAACTCCCAAAGTGCTGTCATATGCCCGGAGTCTAGAACTTGGCAAGGCTGCTAGCTCTGACCTCAGGGAATTTCATGTGTAACTCTTCCTCTGTTTTACCTCTGAGGGTTCTCTCTAAATTGAAAGAGAGAAAGAGAAATAGCTGTGAACAAAGGCTCAGCAAGCCAGTTTTATTTTAAGTGGTGCGCAGTAATGGTTCTTTGAAGGACCAAACAGCTTCGACACAGTTTCAGATAATTACTCTTTACAAAACAATTCAGGAAGAACGAGGCCAATTAGTTTACCCAGTAAAAGGTGCCTGAACAGCACAACAAGCGTTCGTCAAACTTAACATGAACACAGACGTTCCTACAGGCGTCATGCGGATCAAAGAGAAAGAAAACCAGTCACTAGTGAGCCATTTCCAGATTCTGATGAGGTATCAATTCAGTTAAGGTCATGGCTTCATAGGACTCCAGATCTTGAGCTGGACATGATGTCAGAGGTCTTACTCTCAGATTTTAGAGATGAGAAAATATAGACCCAGGGAGATAAAATGGATTGGAGGTTGACAGCATATTGCAGGGTCAGAATTTGAACCCAAGTCCTTCGACTGATGAAGTACTCAGGAATATTCTAAACAGTTCACTCTTCCTTGGGAAAATATGGGTAAAAATAAAATATGTCATACCCTAAATAAGCATTCTACTTGCGAGAGAAGTAAATATAAATTCATTTCAGGAAAGGCAAGAACTGAGTGAAGTTCTTATGTAGGAAGTGGGACTTGAATTGACTTTGAAGGAATTCAAAGGTTTCCATTTGAAGGAAGGGATGGAAGAGATCATTCCAAGTATAGTGGATCTATGGGGGAGTCTGTGCAAAGGAATGGAAGTAGGAAATATGTAGTGTCATGTCTAAGGAGAAAAGAAAATAAAGCAATCTACATACCTGCATAGGGATCTGTACCAACATTTTGGATGGTCTGCCTGTTTTCACATACAGATCAGCATAGTGTGACATCTACATCCCAAATTTATTTGATAATTAAATTAAATGGTTTCTTGGTAGCACTTGAAGAAATTATGTACTCAGGCACTCAGTGTTGTAAGCTTGTCCTTTGTTATTTTACATAGGCAGCTGATGGTACAACAGAAAGAGGGCTGGGCCTAGAGTCAGGGGGACCTGTGTTCAGACCCAGCTTCTGACACTTAATAAGGTATCTGACCTTGGACAAGCCATTTAACTTCTGTTTGCCTCAGTTTCCTCAATTGTAAACAATGAGAATAATAATAGCACCTATCTCCAGGTTTGTGGCAAGATTTAAATGGAATAATATTGTAGAGAGTGTAGCACAGTGCCTGGAACATGGTAGGCACTATGTCAATACTCTTTTTTTTTTCTTTTAACTCTAAGATTGTAAGAATAAGTAGATCATCTTGAATTATCTAAATATCCTTTGACATTTTTTTTACTCTAAGTGGGTATGTCTGTTTATATTATATATACACATTATATGCACATGTGTACATATTATATTTATATATTCACATTGTTATTTATTACATATATTACATGTAGGTGTATATGTATGCTATATTTGTATAAATGATATAAAAGTTAAGACCCTAGACTTGAGTCAGAGGTTCAATACGTTTGGCATTGAATGTGGAGTCAGAGCACCTAGGCTTAAATCTAGTTTCTTTATGTATAGTCAATTCTGCTGTGGCAGTTGTTTTGAAAACATGTATTTGTTCAATGTAATTAATATATTGGGGAAAAACTGAGCATAGCAGAAATTTTAGGTTTCCTTATGCACTATTTCATTTACAGAAAAAACTGAAAAGACTACACAATCATTCACAAAATGCAACTCTTCCTATGCCTACTGCACATACCAGAAGCAAATTCAGATATTTTTCAAGGTAAAATACCATAGATGGAGGCTGTCCAGTGTGTACCCACACATTCCCCATTGCCCATATTCTACCATCACCCTATTTCTTCTGGTCCAGATTTGTGGTCTGCTGAGGCCCTCTCACCTGTAGCCTTCAACTTTGCTAGTCTGAAGCCAATGAGGATAGGGACTACATGGTAACATTGACGTTAGGGAATGTTAACGCTCTAGCCAGTGCTCTTTAACAAAAAAAATCAGTTGTGTGACCTTGGACAAGTCAGGTAACTTTTCTGGGCTTCATTTTCTCCATAAACAAAATGAGCAAGTTGATGGCTGAAATTATAGAACTATGATCCACTGATTCAAGATAAACCATGGTTCATAGTTAGTGCAAAAGCATAACAAAATTGTATGCCATGTGTTATGGCAATGAATTTTTCTCCATTGTATTTCTTCCAATGATGACAAATGCATGCCATGAAAGCCTATATTGTTTAAATGTGTGTTCCCTCTTGGTTGGAAATAGTGTGGTATAGTGAATAAAGGGCCGATCTTAGAGTAAGGAAGACCTAGGTTCATGTCTTGCTTTTGACTTGTACTAGTATTTTGACCTTGGACAAGTCATAACATAACAAAGCTCTTCTTGGTGATAGGGATATGCAAGTATTTTTTTTTACAGATGGGCATACTGAGGATCATAGAAGCTAATTTTCTTTACCACAGACACATAGTTAGTAATTAGAAGGACTAGTAAGTAGGGGGCCCAATATTGGAACCTAGTTCTTCTGGGTTCAAGATTGGAACCCAAATTGAATGTTTTTTTCTATTACATGTTCATACTTTTCCATTGGCACAAATTTATTTATGACCAAGGATTAAAACTTTATTAGAAAAAAGTAAAATTATGAAGAGCTATGCATTTTTAAAAAATGAAATGATAGATTCAAAGTTAGAGGGAGTAGGTTCACATTATGGCTTTGTCAATCACTGTCATTGACTATGATTTTGGATTACTTATTTATCTTCTCTGGCCTTCAGTTTTGTCATCTGTATAAGAGATTTCTGGACTAGATGACACCTAAAGTCTTTCAAAATCTAAATGTACAATCTATTCTTTTAGAAATAACCCAGTGGAATAACTAATTAAGCAAGATTTAAAGAAACACAGTTCTAGGCACTGTAAATGTTCCTTGCCCTCTATACACTAGGAATGTCAGTGCTTTATTTTGCTCATAAAACTTCTGGAATCCAATTTACTACCTGTCTGCTATAAAGAAATCTCAGTACCTTTGTATACCCCATACTTCATGGTTTACAGTCACTTTAGCCAGTTGGTAAAAGCTCATCTCTTAGGCTGGTTTCTGATGCAGGCAGGAAGATACTCATTAGGTAGGTGTTTACTCAGAATCAACCATCAGGTCCTGAGCTTCTTCTAATAAATTCTGAATATCCAGTTTCCCTCTCTGGGCAGAAAATTCCCAGCATTACTTTGAGCTCTCTTTGTGTCTATTAGATTTTCTATTAAGGGCCTCCTTTTGTTTGGTCAATGTTCTTCAGACTCTCAGAGGTAAAAGAGAAAGAATTTGGAAGTCACTAACCACACCCTGTATCCAGAATCCTCAACAACACCCCTGAGTCATCATTTGGCTCTCATTTGAACACTATGAACAAAGTAATATAGAAGGCAGCACAGTCTACTCTGAGTCAGATTGAATTAAGAAGAGTTTTTGGTTTTGTTTTTTTCCTCTAATATTAAGCCAGTATATTCTTATGTGCAACTTCCATACATTGTTCTTAATTTTGTTCTTGAAGCCAACATAAATTATTCTTAACCTCTCTTTCACATGACAATATTTTTGATACTTGAAAAAAGCTATAAGATCCTTACAAAGTGTTCTCTTCTCCAGTCTAAATATATTCTATTCCTTCAACCAATATGGAATGGTCTACAATCCTCTAATCCAGTGGTTCTCAACCTTCCTAATGTTGTGACCCTTTAATATGCATATGTAGGCATATCTGCATGTGAGCAGACCTGCCTGGAGACAGAGGAACCGTGTCTTGGTTTCTAAGACCATCAGAAATACGTGTTTTCCAATGGTCTTAGGAGATCCTGTTTGACCCCCAAAGGGGTCACAACCCACAGGTTGAGAACAGCTGCTCTAATCATTTTGGTCATCCTCCTTCAAGTATACCCAACCCCAACTTGTTCATATGAATAGAGTACATTGTTGTGGTTCAGTTATTTCAGTTGTGTCTGACTCTTCATGATCCCTTGACCCCATTTGGAGTTTTCTTGGCAATGATACTGAAGTAGTTTGCCATTTCCTTCTCCAGCTCATTTTTACAGATGAGGAAACTGAGGCAAACAGAGTTAAGTGACTTGCCCTAGGTCTCATAACTAGAAAGTCTTTGGGGCTGTATTTGAACTTATGTCTTCCTGACTCTGGGTCCAGTGTTCTATCCAGTGCACCACCCTTCTAATTCTCAATTTCTTAGATTCTATGATTTAGTTACATAAGAACTTACCTGGTCAATGCAAATGTGGACTTATAGTAAGACATGTCAGTCGTTATGCCATTGATTCAATCCCACATATAGTGTATTTGTATTTGTTTTTATAGTAGAGAAGATGCAAAAATATTTTTATCTCAGTCAATCGATTAACACATTTATTATGCACTTAATATATTCTAGGCATTGTGCTATGTGCTGGAGATACAAAAGTAGGTAAAAGACAACCCTTACCTTTAAGGACTTCACAATTTAATGATTTGCCTAATTCAAGATGGAACCCTACTTATCCTAGAATTCTAAGTCACTACTCTAACTCTTGCTATCTGTATGGTATTGGAGAGGTCTTTAAACCCCCTCAACCTCAAGCTTCTTTTTATGTAATATGTAAACAATAATTCTATCATGATTTGTCTCAGAGATTGTCAAGCAAGTGGTTGGCCAAGAAAAGTGTCATATCAATGTGGCATTATTATCCTAGTATCACCAGGAGATAGGATGCTCCACCATAATCGCCATGAAAAATATTAGGAGAACATAGGCAATGTTAACCAAGATAAGAAGGTATGGATGGATTGTTATCTGCATCAATTAATGGCTCAGCCGTATCAGTGAGATAATAGATTTATTGACGTATTGATAAACAACTGGGAGAATTATTATTTTTTAGTGGACCCGTGATTTAACAGTGTAGAGAGCAATGGCTGACATGGAACTTTCCCTACCAATTCAGATTAGCATCTTCTCTGAAACTTAATTTTTCCAGGAGTTGCCTGTGCCATTGTGACAGGTTATGACTTATCCAAGTTTACACAATCAGTATGAGTCAAAAGCAAGACTTGAACCTAGGTCTTCCTTAGTCTAAGAGCAGCCTTTTATTCACTAAATCACACTATTTCCAACCAAGAGAGAACACATATTAAACCATATAGGCCTTCATGTCATGTATTTGTTATCATTAAAAGAAATACATTGGAGAAAAACTCATTGCCATAATCACTATGGCTAAAAATATTGTCCTTCATGTATTTCCACTTTGAACAGTACTGAAAACAACTGAGGGGGAAGTTCCATTAGGACAAAAAATACGGAAAAAATCTTCAAAACCATTGAAAGCTTGTTTGACACCATAAGGGTCATATGTGCTGTGTATTAATCTGCAACTCATTCAGTTTGATATCTTCAGAAGCACTATGGATTTTTTCAGTTAAGTTCTCATCTGATCTCCCCTTTTATTTAATTCTGGGCCTAGCCTGTTTTCTATCTATAGTACCCATCAAATAAAATTTGTTCATAGACTAACTCTATAGATTAACTGTCTTGCCACATATCATCTGGTACATGTGCATTTTTATCCATTTCTGTTTCTGATTGTAAATGCCTAGGTTAATCACCCCTGAGTGTCATTGGGTAGGCCATGTAGTAATTTAGATTTCAATGCCATCAACACAATGTGTCCATATATAAGAGAACCTGTTGAATTTCTTTACTGCTAAGGAATCCTGCCACCATCTTAACTTTTCAAGAATTACTCTGTGACACTGTAGAACATGTTTCGTGAGTAAATGTCTCAATATTTTATGCCTTGCTTGAGATGAATGATCAGCAAATTGTTAATGTTATCTCAGTGGTTAAATCTTTCATTAAATCCAATATGCTGTTATCATGAGCAAAAGACATATTGATGAGGACGATCATGAAATTTACTTATTCCTCTACTGAGTCAAGTTCTGTTTTATAAATAATAATCAAAAGGCACAATGGAATCTTATGCATGACTACGAACATGTGGTCCATGATGGGAAATTATCTATAAAGGTCTCTCCATTCTTATATATATTTTTTCAATTAGGGATACCTTTATTGCATCCACAGATTGTTCTTCTAAACATTTTACACATCTAGGAAAATAAGCATGGGCGAGTTCCTTGAGGGGAGGGATTACATCATTTTAGTCTTTATATTCCCAATCATTAGTATCATTTCCTACCTGAAATCATTTCCTTGATTTACAGAAAGGACTAGGTGAGCTGTCTTAAATTACATGAAACATGGTCATATGGAAGAGGAATTAGATTTGTTCTGTTTGACCTTAAACATCAGAACGAGGAGCAATGAGGAGAATTTAGGTTTGATATCAAGAAAACCTTCTTAAGAATAGGAGCTGTCCAATAGTGAGATGGATTGCTTTGGGAGGGATAGGTTCCTTTTCACTGGAGGGTCTTCATTCAAAGACTGGGTTTCTAGTTGCTAGATGTGTGATACATATTCTTCTTATTATTCAATGGGCTAGACTAGAAGGCCCCATCAAGTTGTGAAATCCTAAATAAAGTAGAAAGGGCTGGTTGCCGTGGGTGGGAACTGGCTCCATAATGGGAATATTGGGCAGCTGAGATCTTCACCAGTTTTGAAATTTAGTGTTTTTTGTAAGAAGGGAGAGAAAGGAACAAAGGAGAAAAGAGGGGATTCTCCTAATAAAATGCCAGTTCCTTGAGATGAGGGACTGTTTGTGGTTTTGCCTTTGTAACCATAAGCTCTTAGGTCTTACTTGCCAAAGACAGATTTTTAAAGAATGTTTGTTTAATGGATGAACAAGAAGAAAGAAAGAAAGGAGTATGAAGAATATATAAGAAGAAAGAAGTGGGATTGTAAATGTGAAAATTGGAGAAGAAACTAGAATAGAAACAAAAGAGAGAAAAGCCAGACTCCAGAATTCTAACAATTGTATTGTAACTGCAACAATAGAAACACAGTTTTAGTTATATTAATAGCATTATTACAAAATGTTCTTAGTAGCAGCTAGGTTGCATAGTGTATGGAGTGTTAGACTTGGATACAGAAAATCCTGAGTTCAGATATGACTTTAGATACATGCTGGGTGCCTGGCTCTGGGGAGGTCACATTTCTTCTGTCTCTCAATTTCCTCATCTATAGAATTGGGATAATAATAGCATCTACTTCACAGGGTAGTTGTGAGCATCATGTGTGATATCACATGTAAAGTATTGTGAAAACCTTAAAACACTGTAAATGCTAGTGAAATGGCAGTTGGGAGTGTGCCTAGGTAACCCAAGAAGGAGTTACCCATCTGGTGAATGCTATAGAAACCTGCTTCTTGGCAATGAAGAGATTGGAACGTGTGGTCATTCTGCTTTAGCATACCACATAATCAGAAATAATATTTTTTCATTGACTTCACAGCCAGAACTATGCACATCTTTAAACCTGTTTGACTGTGCACTACCAGGGCTTTCCCTGGTTGCATGTCCAAGGATGAAAGACTACTTCATTCACATCAAGTGACACCATGAAGGCAGGGGGAAGGGCCTACAGGCTACCTCCTCTTGACCTGTGTTGTACCTCCCCTTCAGCCATGTTGCCCTGAGAAATGGGCCTGGATATTTGGCCCTTTTGGTCATTCTGTTCAATTCTAGGTTCAGGGAGAAGCACCTCCAGCTATGGAACTCAAATCACAAGGATCTTTGAATCCAGGAATCCAAGCCAGATGTTGCAAACATACCAGCAATGAAGTCCTGAAGAGTAAGGGTCTGGGAATGTTAACCCAGGAGGCTTTAGAAATGACCTTTGTGAGACTTAAGCCATATAGGAACTGAGCTAAGCCCTTAGTCTAATCCTTCTCCTGTCCCCAGAGACTAAGGTGGGGGGGGTTAGTAGGAGAGTTATATCTCTGAGGTTAGGGAAAAATGCTTATAAATTTGCTCTTTACATCTTTGAAGTAAATATCCCTTCATAAAAAAAAATAAATCTCATGTGAACAGGATAAATGGAAGTGGGATGATAATCACTGGGCCCCTAAAATGGGAGAATACAAGCGGTAGGAGAAAAGACTTCCCAGTTCCTTCAGGATACAGAGAATTTGGAAGGGAGAGTGAGGGGGCAGGGGTGGGAGAAGTAATAGTGTTGGCCTTCACACAATGAGCTCAAAGTCCACTCATATTTCATTATAATTATTGTTAGTGGAATAAAGTTGTTCAGAGTATGCCCGTGACAAATAAAATGCCTTCAATTATGGATCAGTGGGAAAAAAGTGCTGGGTTTGTCACCAAAGAACTGGTTTTCAGTCCCAACTCTAATACCATATACAATGCTTGTTACCTTTGGCAAGTGACTTGATATCTCTGCCTCAGTTTCCTCTATAAAAATCAAGGGTGTGGACCAGGCAACCTCCAAGATCCCTTCCAGCTCTACAATGAAGATCCTATATTCTTCAAAGTGGAGGAGTCAGGAAGTTGACTTTATATTATTTCCTTATCAATTATGCTTCCAAGGAGCCAGCCAGCCAGCGTCTCTTCTGTTGTTATGTTGATATTATTCAGGTTAATAAAAAAGTCACTAACTGAATCCTAGGATCTACTTTTCCAAGCATTTCCATAGGGTCTCCATCCAGCTACTGACCAAGGCTAATGTTGCTTAAGGTGAGAAGAACAAAAAAAGGTTAAGGCTGGAGGTGATAAATGACCTGCCAAAAAGGGAAGCATTGTTAAGTACAAAGGGCATATAGTCTAATTCTCCTCGGAAATGCCTGGGTTTTAGCCCAAATGCATGTGGTTTTGTACACTGGGTAAGTTCAATTTTTATTTTGAGTCTAAAAATATCCCTAAATTGTGCAGTGCCAGCTTAGTTTAGCTGGGAACCCAGAACCCAAGCACGATATTGGATGTCAGCTGCTCTTAGTTTCCAAAGTTAACTATTAAAATGGTGACAGGAATTGGCTAATGATAAAGCCAGCCTTTCTTTGTGAAGTGTCACCTTCATGCTTAGCTCTTCCTTTATTTCCACTTCAGACCTTTCAGAAATTCTATCCTAAGTGAAGAAAGAAAGTGAGGAAGTTCTTAAGACCACATCTAGCTAAAAAAAAAGGGGGGGCTGGAAAGTAAGATGAAGGTAAGGGGCTCTGAAGGAAGAGAATTTATCATCAGAATCCCCCATTCCTGCTGACCAGTGCAATGCATAGTTTTTAGATCAAGAAAGAGTATTCACATGCAACAGAAATAATGGAATGAAACAAAACCATTTTTGCCACAGTGGGGAAAAGTAGGAAGGCAAGTTTCCTGACCTTGGTCCTTTCAGAGGGAAATGATGAGCAGTGTTTTTAATGAATATTGTCCAAGTTCTCTACAGAAGAATGTTCACTTCTTCAGGGTAGACACTGGTTTTCTTGTTGCTTTCTTCACCATCCCAACCCCCACCTCCTCTATCCTCAGATACATGGTCTGGTGGTGGTGGTGGTGTTGTAATTGATGTTATTTTCCTGGATCTGTGTTTTATTGGTGTTAGGAGCTTCAAATGAGAAATGAATTAACCTTCTCTTCATTTTATACTCAGACTCCCTGGAGCGCTTGGATATCAAGTGGTTTGCCCAGGGTCACATAGCCAGGAGAGGTTAGTAATGAGATTTGAAAGTCTGCTCTTCCTTACTCTAAGTTGGGGCTCTCTATCCACTATGCCACCCTGACTGTTATATATATTGGTATAAATACTTGCTAAATTTCATGGAAAGCCTACAGCCTCAGCCATGGCTGTCAGGTCCAGGCAATGGTCCTGCAGAGAGGTCAGAGTCATTGGTGAATAGGGAACACATGTCTACACCATAAAAAGCAAAGTTTGAGGAAGCAGATTGCATCAGTCATCCTCTCCAAGCTCCTAATAGCTTGCCTTCCAATGCTATATATCCAGAGCTCTCTATCTCAAACTCTTTTCTCTGCCCCCCAGATTTCTCACTTCCCTATCAGCCTCTTAGATTTTGGCATTACAAGGAACGCCAATATTGACATCATCCTTCTTTTGTCCTGTATCAGTGGTTCTCAAAGTGTGATCCAGGAATTGTAGGGGATCACTGAAACCCTTTCAAGGGGTCCATGAGGTCAAAACAAATTTTATAATAATGATAGTAAGATGCTTTAATTTCTAATACATATAAACAAGAGCTCTTTGGAGTCCTCAGTTCTTTTTAAGAGGATCTTGAGACCAAAAAGTTTGAGAACCACCAGTCTATATACTAAAGTAAAGTTGGTAGAGTAGAAAGAATGTGGAAAAGGACTGGGTTCAAATTTTGTTGTCTAATACTGACTAGATTTTTGACTCTAGGCAAGACAATTAACTTCTCTAAACCCCCAAATTCAAGTGCAGCATCTGTTTCTTATTAGCTGTGTGATGAATCAAGCCTCTATTGACTCCACCTTCCTCAGACTCCTCTGTGGTTGGAGGATGGGGTATCAAACTCCTCCCAACGCCTTCCTTTGTGTAGGGCAGAAACTAGACTCTCATATCTCTTCACTTTTCATCTGCTGCCCTACCTGTTCACAGAATAAGGTGCCTCTATGAGGGTACTCCCTCGTGTTCCCCACCCCCTGCTTTCCTGCCTCTCTTTTGGTATTAGATTATAAGCTCCTAGAGGGCAGGGACTGTCTATTAATTGTATCCCTTGGGTTTAGAACAGTGCCTAGTCCACCATAAGCAGTTAATAGATGTTCTCTGCATTGGGTTGGATAGATCCTAGTCAACTGACTTGAGCTCTCTTCTATACTTTTGTTTCTTCATCTGTAAAATGGAGATGATATATTCCAGGGCGGTAGTGAGGAGGAAAAGAGAATATATACTTTACCTATGCTTTATTACCCTTATCTGTAAAATAGATATAATCATATGAAATGCACCTCCCTCAGAGGAACATTAGGATTAAAGAAAGGCAATAATGCTAGCTCACAGGGATATAGAACTTTAGGTTGACAAGAACATTTCCTTTTATAATCTTAATTGATTCTCACAACCACCCTGCAAGATTGACATTGTATTATGCCCATTTAACTGATGAAGAAAATGAGGTTTAGAAAGATTAAATAGCTTTCTCGTGGTTATACAAGAAATGGATGTCTGAGACTGGGTTCGAAATCATGTTTTCCTGATTCCAAGCCAAATACTCTGACCACTATATTAAAATGCTTTTGCTTTCCAAACTTAAAGTGCTGAATAAATGTCCATTATTGTTATTCTTATTATTTTATTTTGGACCTCATCTTTCATTTCCCCTGAAATGGTGCTAGTGGCAGAGGGATGCTTTCACTTAGCCTTTGCAATTGTCTAATCACCAGCAGGGGTTGGCTGCCCTTTGGGGAGTACAGCAAATAACTCCTCTAAGTACCTCCATCTGTATCTTTGTCTGCCTCATTCATCCTTACCTCTTCCATACAAGAAAACTTTGACACTGAACACCAAAATCAACAAAACTTTTTAAGAGGAAGGTTTTTTTTTAATATACAAAATGTAATAAACCAACAACAAAACAAGACTGATGGGCTGTCAGGCAGCCTGAGTCACTCCCTACCCCCTTCTCTCTCCTGGGATTTTATGGCTTTCTCTGTCCCTGGCTACTGCTATTGTCTGGGAAGATTCCACCTCCTGATACCATTACATATTAAAAATCACTTGATTATTCTTGATTTTGGCCATTAATTGGCACCCAGGCTTGCATGGCACAAATTATTACAGATTCCAATCCTACAAAGAAAGAAAGATTAATTGTTACAAACCTTTAATTTCCTTTCATCAAATCATATCTTGATGAATGGAGACGCTGTAACTAAAGTCATTTTCATTATCTGATCATTGCAATGTTTAATTCTTATTTAAAAAGAGAGAAGAAAAAACAAAGCGAGACAAATTTTTGACTAACGTTTCAAACATTTGGAGAGCCAGGGTTCTGTTCCACCTCTGAGGCCACCTCCTTGACACGGCCAAGTGACCGAATCCTGCTACTGGATTCTATCAGCAAAGCAATATCACAGCCTGGGCTTCTAGCCCTTTAAAGCATGGCCTTTCCAAGAATTCTGACACCGCACATTGAAAATCTCCTTCTACTGTGACTGCCAGAAAGTTGAAAATGTTAAATAATCTCTGAGACTTGCCCTAGAAACTCAAGTTAGCTTATTAAAGGTTTTTTTTTTCTTTTTCCTTCCCTTTCCTTTTTCCCCACTCCCTGTTTGAAAAACTTCTTTGTTTCACTAACGGCAAATCTCTGGTGCTTTGTAGCGTTGTTATTGAACAAGTCTAATGATTTGCTGAAGACCTCATCTAGAGGCATTACCGAGCAACAGGAGATTAGAAACGTATGGTGGTGGAGGCTCTCCTCGAATAAATGAAAATATTTTATTCAGCTCCCAAGAAGGGTCTCCAGAGAACAAATTAGAAGCTAGCTGTGAAGGGAGATGTTTAGGCATGCTCTGGAATTATTTATCAGCATTTTCTGCTTGTGTGAGAATAAGCAGACATTAAGTTTAAATTAAACAAAGGGGGAAAGAAAACAAGTTTTTTCCCGTAATTTGACTGCTAATGATATTTCTGAATTATTCTCCGCTTAATAGTTTAAGTAATTTGCAATGATAATAATTGTTCCCGGCGAAGCACCAATCCTGTCGATCCTTTCTGGGCTAAAATTAACCCTCTTTAAAACCTTTAATGGACATGTAATTGCAAATTTATTGTGGGCTTTGTTAATTTTAAAATTTGTTTTCTTCTTGACATTTCTTTTAATTTAATTTAATTTTATTACATACATCAACAATTTGAGAAACTGACTTAAAAGTCCATTAAAAAGGAATAAATGTGGGTTTTTTATGTTGCACTTGTTTGTCTTTATTTATAATTAGGCTGAGCTGGTAGATAGAATAAAGGCAACTTAATTATTACTTTCAACATTAATGTGTATGTTTCTTTTTTCTCTTTTCCCCATGCATATATTCAAAATAAATATACTTTCAGGATTCGTTGGAGGGGAGTAAACTTTATATTATATTGCCATTTTCGTTAGCAAACAAACAAACCCAATGGAAATGAAGGTAGTAAAGGCCTTTCAGATTAGGACAGAAGAATCTGTATTTTAAGTCATAAATACCCAGGTGATGAAGCTGGGACAAAAGAATGGAACAAAAGAATCATGCTGTTTTGGGAAAGGGAATCATGTCTCATTCCAAATGATGTCAAAGTAGATACCTCAATGGAAAACAAGATTAAGAGGGTGATAAAATGAAAATCAAATTCCTGAGCATGACCATTTACATGTAGCTGAGCAAGTTGGCACATGAATATAATAGACATATGTCACATGAAGGAAACCATCATTAGTCAGTCATCTGTAGGGAGCTTATATGATATAGTGGAACGATCACTGGCTTTGAAATCAGATTACCTGGGTTCAAATTCTGATCCTGTCACCTCCACTTGTATTGCTTTGAGCAAATAATATCACCTCCCTAGACCCCAGTTTCTTCAACTGTAAAATGAATGAATTAGGCCAAAAGATTTCTAAGGTTTCTTTCCATGTCCAAATCTGAGGTCCTAGGAAAATTATATCCTAAATGTCCTAAATTAAATCTACTAATCTCTTGGTTCCCCCAGGCAACTCTATAAGACACAGGCATTGAAAAGCATCAGTGGAGTGAGATGCTGCCATGCTGAGAATTCCTTATAGAGATAAAACCACAGGTCTAATCCCAAACAATTAAATTAATCTTATTCATGCGCCTAACCAATAACACTGCCTCTTTCAATGATAGATATTATTTCAGAATTTTTTTAATGGAGAGATTCACATGGTTCCATAAATTATACAGCTGGAGGTTTAGTTCACCCCCTTCCCCCCATTTTAAAGATGCAGAATCTATTACCCATTAAGTTTATGTATAGAAGTATATATGTATAAAAGTGTTTTTTAAAAGAATTTCATTATCTGTGCTCATATGTTTCCCATTATCTCACTCTATTTCTCAACTATTGATTTGGTCACCCAGAGTGACTAAAAAATAAAAATAAAATAAAATAAAATGCCTTAGAGCTTATTGATTATCAAGGGATGAGGTAACTATACATTTTTCCTTTGGGATTTTCTGATAAGAGTAAAACCTCTTCTTTGCCTTCGAAAGCACTGTCATTTGCAGACTTTTTTTTACCGGCCTTTCAAGAACAAGAGAAAAACAAAACCATTCGTAGTAGCAAGCAGGAAAATTTGCATGAACGAATGACACATTCTCTCATGGAATGTAACCGTGAAGACAGAAATAGCCTATGCTCAATATTCTATGACAGTTGGGAGGGAGGTGTAATTCGGTGTAATTTTTACTCAATGCAAAACGCCACTGATTTTAATGACTTTCAAGCACTTTGTGTTGGCATCTTCAGCCTGTGATAATCCCCTCCCTTCCTACTTCTACCCCATGTCTCATTGTCTGGGATACAACTGGTTATTAAAAGGTGAACCAAAAAGATAAGATAATACTGTCCATTGATATGGATATAGGGACTGGTCCAATGTTAATATAGGCATAGAGGACCCCCAGGCGAGGTAACTCCCCCTATGAAAACAACTCAGCACCTTCCCTCAGACTTACACTTTATTTATAGAGTTGGCTAGAGGACTAGGAAGTTGTCATACATACATACTAGACACTGAGCACTCATCAACAGGAAAGGTTTATTCCCAGTAGACAGTTACCTCCTTGAAGTCAAGGATTGGTTTCATTGTTGTCATTTGTAGCTTCAGGACCTAAGAGTACCTGGCACATAGTAGACAGTAAATGCCTGATAGATTGAATTAAATTGAATTCACAATCATCTTGTTTTGTCTCTAACCAGGGGTTCTTAACCTTTTTCTTTAATATGTGTCATGGAAAGAAGAATATCTGTTACCTACATCATCTGCCTTGCTCACAAATAAGATAACACTGGATGATTGTGATTCTTAACTTTCTTTGTGTGATACACCCTCTTGGGCAGTCTGTTAAGGAATATGGGCCTTCTCTAGGGAATAAAATGTTTTAAATGCATAAAATTAGTCATAGAATTACGAAGTAAATAAATTATTTCAAAATATAATTATACAAATATTTCTTTAAAAATGTTTGCAGACTCCCCAGGTCAAGAACCCCTGCAAAGAATTGTTCTAAGTACAGAGTCATCTCTTTCTATGGTGGCTTTACGGATTCATTTGCCTTAATAGGAAGGGACTAGGCAGGCCAAATGGTTTCATAAGGATCTTTGAGACTCCATATTTCATAAATTGTGACTACAAATTTGAAATTTCTAGGATTAATAAATTTCTGTTAATATTTTAATGACCATAGCATAAGTATTGTCCAACAATTTTCTCTTTGCTTATGTGTCTGTATGTGTACATGTTTAATCCTATTGTAACTTGGGATTTGGGAAATGAATGTTGTTGACCCAGGGTTATAAAACATATATATCATAAAACATTCAAAGCCATGATCCTAGACATTAAAAAGGAGCCCTTATGGGAAATGTAAAAAATACTTCTTTTTAATGTGAAATAGAAAAAAGTGCTTATCCTTCCATCTATTTCATACCATCCCTTGTCTGCCAAATGTATTCCATTAAAGAGCATAGACACTGGGAAGGGGCACAAGGCCCTCAGAAATTCATTTGAAAACTTCAAGAAAAGTTCAAGGTACAGAATCACAAAATAAAACCCTTGTCTTTCCCCACCTTCCCCTCCCCCAAGAAGGATTTTTATAATTTATCACACTTTCATATAGGTAGGAAATAGGGATTCTTAAAGGAAAGAGTCAAGAGAGATCTACCCCCAGCCTTAGTAAAGAAACTGTGGCACTTCTATCTACTGGTAATGAATTCTCCACTTTATAAGGAAGTCAGGGAGAAACATTTCTTCGTAAATTATATTCTCTCTTGTGTTCCTGCCAAATGAAACACTTGAACGAGTGCAATTTCACATCCAAAGCTTGATGTGAGTCTAATGTCACTATATTTGGAATGAAACAGTGCTTAAAAATTCGGAACAAAAATGTTTTTGTTTCTAACAGGTCTCAACTGTTTTTCTCCTCTTATTTCTGCAAAGTATTCTACTGAAACTCTTAGGGGAAGGATCAAAAGAGGCTCATTTACCATTTGCATATCATATCTCTGACAGTGAAAGTTCAGACTAGAATGAGGGACTGGAAAAATACTTCAGGCCATTCCATATTTGGCCTTAATGTAAGGGAGACATTTCAAGAAATGTTCTGTCAGAGCAACAGTGAAAAGACAAAATAGTAATCTCCCATGTTTTTATCCATATAAAGCCAGAGTGTCCACATGGTATAATACAAATATTATGTGGGTGCAAATGGAATCTGAGCAATCCTATTCTTTACTTTTCAAAATTGTTATCTTTTGTTTTGTCCATTTTCTTTACACTGAGATATATCCTCTCTTATCTGCCCCAAGCAACACCATCCCTCATAAAAAATGAATAAAAAAGAACAAAAGCAAACAAAAAAAAGCTAATTAAAAAATCATTGACCAAGACTAGTAATATATAAACAGCATACATTTGAAGCATTATAGGTGGCTAGATGGCACAGTGGATAGACTTGAGTCAGGAAGACTCATCTTCCTGAGTTCAAATGTGGCCTCAGACACTGTGTGACCTTGGGCAAGTCACTTTACCCTGTTTGCCTCAATTTCCCCATCTGTAAAATGAGCTGGAAAAGAAAACAGCAAACCACTCTGGTATCTTTGCCAAGAAACCTCCAAATGGTGGCATGAGCAAACATACCAAATGATGATGTATATAAAAAGTTTTAAAGTATTAATATCCTCCCATTGCCTACCTTTATACTTCCCACATAAAATACTCTGGAAAATCTTCCTTAAGTGATTGAGGTATATATACTTCTCTCTTTACAAGGTTTCAATGGCTCCCTATTTCATGCCATATAGAAGCTGTTGTGGTTTTTTTTGTCTGATTTCCAAGACCCTATCCTATTTATCCTAATTTATTTCCAGTCACTTCCCCAAACTCACTATGGTATGGTAGTTTGTATGTACAAGCTCATTTTACTGTAATGTACATGCCAGCCCCCTTTACTGGAATGTCCACTTTTAAACTCGGGTTCTCCAAATCCCATCCTGTCCTAAGCAGCTAAGTAGGATAGAACACTGGAGTCAGGAATACCTGGGTTCAAATCCAGCCTCAAACACTTACTAGCTTTGTGACCCTGGGCAATTCACTCAACCTTTGATTGCCTCAGTTTCCTCTACTATAAAACAGCCATGAGAATAGCACCTACTTCCCTGTTATAGGGTCAAATGAGATAATATTTATCAAGGTCTCAGCCAGTGCCTAGCACATAGTAGGCATTTAATGCCAAGTTGATGAATCAAACCTTAGTCTCTTAAACCAATCTAATATTAGTTTCAATAAATTAAAAAAAACTTGCCTAATTCACTTTTTGCTTACCTTACTTGAGGGGCATGTGTGTGCGTGTGTGTGTGTGTGCGCGCGCGCACGCGTGGGGATTGAACTGGTGTAGTGGGGATTTGGGTTAAGCTACTACTTGCACCAAAGTGTGGAGAGGCATACTCTACTATGCACCAGTGGTGGAGTTGTGAATCATTCCAACCACTCTGATAAACAATTTGTGATTGTACTCCAAAATTAATAAATTGCACATGCCCTTTAACGTACTGGCCCATGTGCCAAAAAAATCAAAGACAGAGGAAAGAGACTAGATAGATAGATAGATAGATAGATAGATGGATAGACAGACAGACACAGACAGACAGACAGACAGATAGATAGATAGATAGATAGATAGATAGATAGATAGATAGATAGATAGATAGATAGATAGATAATCAGCACATTGGGAGAAGAGCAAAGAAATAGAAACAAAGAGGTAACCCATCAGTTGGGGAAGGGGCTTAACAAAATGTGGCACATGAATGTGACTTTCAGAAATGATGACCAGGCCAGATTCTGGGAAGACATACCAATTCATGCTGGGTGAAATGGGATGTGTTTAATGGGTAGGGGGAGAAGAATGCAGTGAGCATGATTTCTGTCTTCAAATATCTGAAGAGCTATCACATAGGAGTTGATTTGTTCCATCACAATCTTTCTATACCTCTCTTTCCTTTTCCTTAAAATAAAAATAAGAAGACGTGTAGCATCTACTTCAGCAGGTTCTTGTGAGGCTTAAACAAAACAGTGTGTGTCAAATTGTGTTGGGAACTTTAAAAGGGCACATAACTGTTAGTTATCTTTATTATTCTGCTTGGACCCAAAGGGCATACTGAGACTAATTGGTGAAAATTGCAGGGAAACCAAAGTAGTTCAATATAAGGAAAAATGTCTTAATAATTAGTGTTGTCCAAAAATGAAAGAGTCTGCTTTAGGGGGTCATCACTTCCCTATTAACAGAGTTCTTCAATCTTGACCTGAATAACAAGATGTCAGAGATGTTACAGGCATGATTTATACTTTGGATAGGGACTGGGCTATAAAATCTCTTGGGTCTCTTACAAATCTGAAATTTCATAATTCTATCAATCACTCAGAAACTAACTAATAATCAATTTCCATGTTTTAGGGACTGGTGTTACCCTCTCATTCTTCCCTGTTATTTTTTCCATGTTCCTCCCTCCTAATCCTATATGGCAATGGTGTCAAACTCAAATCAAAATGAGGGGCATTAAACCATACATACATTGCTGTGAGTGCACATTGACTTAGAGCAGTGGTTCTCAACCTGTGGGTCGTGACCCCTTTGGGGGTTGTGAATGACACTTTCACAGAGGTAGCCTGAAACCATTGGAAAACACTTATTTCCGATGGTCTTAGGAACTGAGACACTGCTCCTGTATCTGTCTTCAGGCTGGTCTGTCCACATGCAGATACGCCCACATACAAGTATTAAAGTGTCTGGCCATTAGGAAGGTTGAGAACCATTGACTTAGAGAAACACTCATGAACGTTATCTATATTTTATTTGATCTTTATGTATTTTGTTAAATATCTCTCAAATATATTTTAATCTGGTTCAAACTGAACTCAGAAGTATTTCTGGCCACATGAGGCCCAGGGGCATCATATATGCCACTTCTTTTGAATGGCACATACTAGGAATTTGCTGTAAGTTTAGATCATTTTATTTTGTGTTTTGAATTTAAATTTTGAAAATGTCCTTAAGATTAATGGAGACATCCATGGGAGGCACTAAACAAGACCTCAAAATTACTATTCTGGAGACTGGTGAAAGAAAACCATGGCATACAGTAAAACTGTTGGTTTCTGGGAATCAAAAGTGACAGACAGACCAAATGGCATTTAGCAATGCCCAGAAAGGATGGCTCTGTTAGAACCAGGGTACTGCATTGCTTTGAAGCCAAGAGACAGGAGCCATCAGCCATACACCCTGCCAGGGATTTTCATAAAAGAATTGATTAAAGGATCTAAGGGCAGTTAGCCTTGGAAAGTAGGAGACATGATAGACACCATAAAATATGTGAAAGGTTGTCTTATGGGAGAGGGCATATGTAGCTGTCAAGGGCAAAACTGAAACCACGGGGTGGCATTTTTAGAGCGGAGTGAATACTAGCATAGTAGGAATTGAGGTTAGACCTGACATTTCCTTGGTTTAGGGAACTGCCAGATGAAGAAACTTCCTCAACCAATACAACTAATCAACTTTCTTTGTGTCTTTTATTAGAACAGGGAAACTTTGTGGGTGTGTTGTGGTATACTTCAGCAGTTTGATTAAGGCTGTGGAGCCTTCTTGGAATAATGTTTTTAAATGCATAATAATAAAATGCATGAGACTGAAAAGGAAACCACTATCTTTTATGTCTTGATATAAGGGAAAACTTCAAAATTATTAAAGCTATCCAAAAAAAGGCAAGTGTTTGCCTCTTGAAGCAGTGAATTCTTTGCCACTGCAGGTAACAAGATCACACATTTACTTTTGAAAGATTATTTAGAGGCTATTACCCTAATTGCTGCCATTTAACAGCAGAAGAGACAGAATGCCATAGAGTAGAAGTAACTTTCCTAAGGTCACACAGGTAGCAGAATCAAAATTCAGACCCAGATCCTCTGACTCCATATTCAGCTCTTCTTTCCCTCCATGATGCTACAGAAAAGCAATAGTCGAATCATTGCTTCTTAGAGATGGGAGCCATAGTACATTACCGATTAGGTAAGGACTTATATGCAGTGATCTCTAAAATCTCTTCAGATTCTCAGATTCTGTGACCTTAAAAATGTCTTCTGAATGTGATTTCCAGGAGAAATGCCCTACTGCCATCATTGCAGAAAGCACTGAAGTTTCCCTAGAGGGATCAACACTTACTGATCCTATTTCCCTATGAAGTCACTGAAGCACCTTCCCTAAATGGGTACAAAATCATGCATGTCAGCTACAGTTATCCTTTCCACATCTTAGGGGCTGGGAGCATAGCCCATGATCTGGAAAATCTATGTAAAATTGTTTGACCCTCCATTTGTACCAGAGAAGAAGTTTGATTTTTTTTTTCTTTTAAGGGGTATTACAGTACTTTATTGTAAAATCGAGGCTAATTATCTGGTCACAGACTCTGTGTCTTCTGCTGGACTTCCTGAATCATCTGCAGTTTCTTCAAAACTCCCCCCAAATTACATTTTTTTTCTTCTGACGACCTATGATATATAGAAACCGCAAAGGAAAAAGTCACTATGTAGAAGGGATAACTGCATCTCTCTCCATCCAAGACTTGCATCTCGCCATCCTGCTTGCTCTAACCGTTTGGAATAGATACACATGCATCAGGAAGGATCCAAGGGAGCTAGAAAAGCCCCCTTCTTCCATAAATAAGAACTCCCTTTCTGTCTCACCAACAGAAAATGTCAAAAACTGGAGGATTAAGCCATCTACACAGGCTCTGTTTTTGTGATTTACTAAATCCTCCTTTCTCTAAAGGAATGTAGCATTGAGCCATGTTTGCTCTTGTTTCTGAGAGATGTTTTCTTGGATGCTACAGAAATATAAAAGATGCTTCGTTATTATATTCTTTTTAAAATAAAAATTATATTATATGCTCAAAGGCCAAATGTTGGGTTAGCAAGATTCTTAAACTAATACTTCAGAAATGATGATGGAATTAACTTTTATTGATCTAATACTTTAAGTTGTACAAAGTACTTCACATGCTTGTTTTTTTTTAACATGTGATCGGGTTGATACAGAAAGGAAGGCATGGGATCCACAAGAACTAGGTTCAAATATTGAACCTGCCACTCACTACCTGTGGTTTCAAGCAAATAACCCTCAGGACCCAGTTTTCAGAACTATAAAATGAAGAGCTTGGCATAGATGACCTTGAGCATCCCTTCAGTCTCTAAATTGATGGTCCTCATAACCACTCTTTGAGGTTATCACTCTACCAGCTACCTAAGTGGCACTGATAGGCAAGGTCCCCTAAGAGGGGCAGCAGGTGACATCTGCCTGGTGGGCTAAACCACTGCCCCTGCTTTGACTGCAACCTTGCCTCAGACTCTAGGAGACGTAGTCTGACACCCTATGCAAGATAGCCACAGAAACAACAGCATTGCCAAAGTCACTGGTCTTGGCTTCCATCCCATCCTCTGCAGTCATCAACCAAAGGAACACTCCCTGAGGAAATTCAACCTGACTGCTGCCTCTGCTAAGGATGCCATCCCCTCAGAAACTACAGCTGCTGAAAGCCCAGAAAAGAAAGTTCTAATCACCAAAGTCCTTGAGAAATTCAACTAATTATATGCCTGAAGTGTGGGTGTGGTTTTTATCATTGGAAATGACACTAAAGAAGTTTTGTTTTGTTTGTTTTGTTTTTTTTATCATCTCCCTTGTCTCTGTACCATCACAACCTGGGCCTTTCCATCTGTCCTGTACTTAAACCACATTATATGTGTTCTGTCCCACGTTAGAAAGTAAACTCCTTGAGAGAGGGCTTTTACTTTTTTCTTTTACCCCCTGTATCTGCAGCACTTAGCACATTGCTTGTCACACAGTTTTAATAATTTATTTCTTTGTTTCTTTCTCCTTTCCCCTTTCCTTTCCTTTCCTTTCCTTTCCTTTCCTTGTATTCCTCCTTCACTGCCTCTTCCCTTCCTTCACTCTTTTTTTCCTTCCTTCTTTCCTTCCTTCCTTTCTTCCTCCCCTCCTTCTTTCCCACTTCTTTTTACAAATGAGGAAACGAAGTCTCAGAACATTCAAATTACTTTCCTGTGGTTAGACAACTTGTATCAGAGGCAGATTTAGAAGCCAGTTTTCACATATTGTCAATTCCCCCATGCCCTACTCTCTGCCACCCAGCCTTCCCCTTTTGAGTAGGTCACATATAAAAAGTCAGAAAGAAACCTCGCAAGAAGCTGCTGGCTTGAGACACCTGGGTTCTACTCCCAGATGTGGGATGTAGGCCTATTACTTAATGTCCTCCCTCTGTCCTTAATTTCTACCCTGGAGATATGAAAGCCCCTCTCCCTTCTATTTACCTGCTTTAAAGTGAGACTGGATGAGAGAAAATGTGTCCTCAGTTCAAAGTGTCCTAAGTCAGTACTATAATTTTCAAGGACCATTTATGAGTACTTGCTTCATATGCTATAATGGAAATGGAAATTATTTACTCTGGGAACCTGGAACATGCTATTGTTAAGTCATTTGCATCCTGCTAAAGGATTTGCATCCTAATGAGTGTGTGTTTCCAGAACTATATTGCCCACTATTGTAGGAGAGTTTTTCTAGGCTGTTCTCAGGACTTGATGTACACAGAAGAATCACAAAAGGTTTGCAGTTGGAGATTCCTCAGGGTTGATTTTTTCTTTCTTTCCCCCTTGGGCTTTGCTCTTTAATTGAGCTGGGGAGTGGCCCATTTTAAGCTTCTCTTCTCTGTTGCCCTCCTCTCATTGCTCCTCTCTGAAGTGGGATTTTTCACCTGACTCCTGATTATTATTTTTTTTTAACATTTCTCGGGAGGCATTTCCACAAATAGTTAGCTTTCTTAGAGGTGGGATTAGCTTCCAGGCTCTTTGTGTCTTGCTAGAATGAGAAAGTTACAGTACCCTGACAGGGGATTACAAACAAAACCAAAAATAAATAAACAAAGTACAATAACCTTATCTAAGACGGAAATCTCATTCTGTTCTCAAAGTGTGACATTTGTCTTTTATCCATATATAACAAGGTACGGTGGCAAGAGCGCTGGATTTGACACCAGGGAGCCTCCGTTCAAATCCTGGCCCCAGTCTGTAATACTTGTATGATAACAGATAAGTTGCTTGACCTCCTCAAGCCTCAGTTTCTTCAGCTGTAAAATAGAGGGCTTGAACTAACCCCCTTGGGTTCCTTCTAGCTCTAAATCTTAGGAAATAACAAGGAAAAACAAAAATCTTTTCTTTCAGCTCCAAATATGGATCTTGCTGATCTGAGTGATTTTAATTCTATCCTTTCCATTTACTATTTGTCTTTTTCCCCAGAGATAACCTTCCCTACAGGGAACTGGATCATCTTCTTCATTCTAGATACGTTTTGATATATTCTAGATAACTATTGTATACATACATACATATATACGGATGTATACATGTGTATGTATGTATAAATAGCAAGTTGATTCTCTCAAGGGTATCCTAGCAGGAGATGAAATAAAGCTGGAAAGGTTAGTGGATAAAGGGTTAGTTCCCAAAGGAAAAGGCTACTTCCCCATTCTCCATTGTTGGGGTATGAAGAAGCTAATTGGAAAAACTAGAAGTTCTGGGGATTTGCAAGTGGAACAGGTGAAAATGTAACTGGTGATAATTAAAGGCTAATTATCTTCAACCCACAATTGGCCACAGGAGGTTCCCCTGAACCACATTAAAAAAAAGGACCTTGGAGTTAAAAAAAAAAGTTATCTAAAGGAATATACATTTTTTTTCATATATTTGCTCCACCAAATATTAGCCCAAGAGAGCTGCTTCTGCCCTGGAGTCCTGCCTCTCCACCCCCATCACAGCCTGTGTCAGAGATTAATGCATGTAACTCCCATCAGCATTAATAGGATTTATCCAGCTTAAATTTCTCTCTGTTGATTAGAAAATAGATACCCCTCTGATATCCTGAAGACAGCAATCCCTGACACAGTGGAGCCATTGTATTAACCCTTTAGAGAAGCGCCAGGATGTAAACTGCTGCTGGGCTGATTTTCATAGTAGGAACCCAGAAAAAAACCAAGGATATGATCAGGGAATACATTAAGTCCTTGGAAAAAATTTTCCCTCATCCTGAAAAGCACTGCTGTTTGCTCTTCAGGAATGTGCTTAGGACAGGTGACGAGGCAGCAATATTTTTTTTCAGATACTTGTTCAATCAACTGGGCAAAAGTACGGATATAATCCCTTTCCTCATAAGGAGGCAGTGTAGTACTAGGGAAATAGAACTGATCCTAGAATCATGGGAGTAAGGTTCAAATCCTCCCTATTGCACCCTATGCCTTTGAGTAACTGACTCGAACTGTTTCACTTTAAAATCTTTAGAACTTCTCATTCTTCTAGTTTTTAGTGTTTCCCCTGTTAGGGTGAGGGAGTTGAAAAGGGACCCCAGTTGCCAATGAGACCAGCCCATACAAATGTAGGAATCCACTTGCCACATAGTTTTCACTGATAAAAGGACTGATTAAAATAAACCTCCAAGGAGGAGAAAGTCCCTATCTCTCAAGGTAGTGAATTTTGGATGTTTCTAATAGTATGGAAGGTTTTTTTTTTGTTTTGAAAGGAGATTCACGGTGTCATTAATAATCTTGTGTTCTGTTGTGTGTATATGAAAAAATGTATTTTTGTTTAAATTAAGAATTTTTAAACAATTAAATGAAATTCAAGCTGCCAACAACTATTTGAAAGGATTCTTTAGGTCACTAATAATAAGAAAAAGGGCAGATTAAAAAACTTTGAGGTTTTTACCTGATACTTATCATATTGGCAAAGATGGAAAAAAGACAAAAATGACAAATTTTGGTGGGACTGTAGGAATTACATGTAATCATGTTTGTATATCTGTGAATTAGTTTTATAGTTCTGGAAGATAATTTGGAATTACACTAAGAAGGCACTAAATTTTATGTTCCCTTTGACCCAGTGATACTTTACTAGGTATATACTCCAAAGAAGTCAAATAGAGCAGGAAAGTTCCCAAACATACTTGAAGCAGCAAAGAATTGGAAGGAAAGGAGTTGTTAGTTGGGGGGAATAGTTAAACAAATTGTAGTATATGAATAAAATGAAAAACTATGATGTCATAATAAATAATGAATTCAGAAAAACTTGGAAAACTCATGTTAAGCACCGCTTTTTTTATATTTTGTTAATTAATTTATTTTTAGTTTTCAGCATTCACTTCTACAACATTTTGAGTTCTGAATTTTCTCTCCATCTCTCCCCTCTCCCCACTCTAAGATAACATGCATTCTGATTAGCCCTTCCCCCAATCTGCCCTCCCTTCTATCATTCCCCATTCCTACTCTTATACCCTTCCCTTCTACTTTCCTGTAGGGCAAGATAGATTTCTATACCCCATTGTGTGTATATCTTATTTCCCAGTTGCATGTAGATACAATTTTTGACATTCATTTTTTAAAACTTTGAGTTTCACATGCTTTCCCTTCTTCCCTCCTCACCCACCATCATTGAGAAGGCAAGCAATTTGATATAGATTATCCACATGTATTCATGCAAAACACTTCCATAGAAGTCATGTTGTAAAAGATTAACTATATTTCCCTTAATCCTGTCTCACCATCCATTTATTCTGTTCTCTTCTTTGACCCTGTCCCTCCTCAAAAGTGTTTGCTTCTGATTACCCTCTCTCCTAAACTGCCATCCCTTCTATTACCTTCTTTCCCCTTACTATGTGCGTGTGTGCGTGTGTGCGCGCATGTGTGTGTGTGTGTGTGTGTGTGTGTGTGTGTGTGTATTTCCTTCAACTACCCTAATACTGAGAAAGGTCTCATGAGTTATGAATATAATATTTCCATGTAGAAATGTAAACAGTTCAAGTTTAATAAGTCCCTTATGATTTCTCTTTCCTGTTTACCTTTTCATGCTTCTCTTGTTTCTTATGTTTGAAGGTCAAATTTTCTATTTAGCTCTGGTCTTTTCATCAAGAATGCTTGAAAGTCCTCTATTTCACTGAATACCTATTTTTCCCCTGAAGTATTATACTTGGTTTTGCTGGGTAAGTGATTCTTGGTTTTAATCCTAACTCCTTTGACCTCTGAAATATCATATTCCAAGTCTTCTAAGTCCTAAGTGAAGAAACTGTTAAGTCTTGTGTTATCCTGATTGCATTTCCACAGTATTTGAATTAATTCTTTCTGACTGCTTGCAATATTTTCTTCTTGACCCAAGAACTCTGGAATTTGGCTACAGTATTCCTAGGATTTTTCCTTTTGGGATCTCTTTCAAGGGGTAATTGGTGGGTTCTTTCAATTTCTCTTTTACCCTCTAGTTCTAGAATATCAGATCAGTTTTCCTTAATAATTTTTTTTTTTTGCTTTTTGGAGGGCAGTTGGGGTTAAGTGACTTGCCCAAGGTTACACAGCTAGTTTTTGTGTTAAGTGTCTGAGGCCATATTTGAACTCAGGTCCTCCTGACTCCAGGGCTGGTGCTCTATTCACTGTGCCACCTAGCAGCCCCCTTAATGATTTCTTGAAAGATAATATCTAGGCTCTTTTTATCATGGCTTTCAGGTAGACCAATAATTTTTAAATTATCTCTCCTGGATCTGTTTTCCAGGTCATTTGGTGTGCCAGTGAGATATTTCACATTGTTTCCTATGTTTTCATTCTTTTGGTTTTATTTTACAATTTTGTTATTCCTCACAAAGTCATTAGTTTCCATTTTCTCCATTCTAATTTTGAAGGAATTATTTCCTTCAATGAGCTTTTGAAATTCCTTTGCCATTTGGCTGATGCTACTTTTTAAGGTATTCTCCTCATTGGCTTTTTGGACCTCTTTTGCATTTGAGTTAGTCTATTTTTAAGGTGTTATTTACTTAAGAATTTTTAGGATCTCCTTTAGCAAGCTGTTGACTCATTTTTCATGATTTTCTCACATCACTCATTTCTCTTCCCACTTTTTCTTCTACTTCTCTTACTTGGTTTTCAAAATCCTTTTTGAGCTCTTCCATGGCCAGTGACCAATTCATATTTTTCTTAGAGTCTTTGGATGTAGGAGCTATGATTTTGTTGTCTTCTTCTGGTTGTATATTTTGATCTTCCTTGTCACCAAAGTAAGATTCTATAGTCTGATTTTTTTTTGCAGTTTGCTTATTTTCTCAGCCAGTTACTTGACTTTTTAGTTCTTTGCTAAGGTAGAACTCTTCTTCCAGGTTGGAGGGTGTACTGTTCCAAACTTCAGGCAACTGTTTTCAGACATATTTCTAATGACTTGTACATTTTCATTTCTTCCAAGGTTATGTATGCTCAAAGGAGTGGTGTTTACTCCTATCCTGATCTGTGCTCTTATCTGTGAGTGCCCACAAGCACTCTTCTACCTTGGACCTGTGAGGAGGATTCCTTCTTCACTGCCACTACAAGCTCCATCATACCAGTACTCCTTCTTGTTCCAGGATTGCAACCAACATCTAAACAGGGCCAACCAAGAAAATCTTGCTTCAGTGCCAGCAGAGATCATAAAATTCCCCTCTGATCAACCACTCAATACCCCCCAACACACATTGTCTGTGAACTGAGAGCTCTGGAAGCAACCCCTGCTGTTGTGCTGCAGCCGCAGCCTGGAGGCTTGGCCAGAACTCACTCTTCCCTCACCCAGGTCCAACAGATCTTTCCTGTTGACCTAAGTTGTCTTTAGCATTTGTGGGTTGAGACGTCTGGAAACCACAGCAGCTGCCAGTGATTCAGTGCCCTTGAGACCTGCTCCTTGTCTTTCTGTGCCAGCACCATGAACATTAGATCATGTTCTTCTCTCACACTGGTACAACAGACCTTTCCTGTCAACCTTCCAAATGGCCTTGGACTGGAAATTTGTTTCATTCTGTCTTTGTGTGTGTTCTGCTACTCTTTCATTTCTTTAGAGTCACTTTTCACAGGTGTTTGGACGGATTTGGGGGAGAGCTCAAGTAAGTCCCTACTTTTACCCCCCTATCTTTACCTCCCAAGGACTGCTTCTTCCAGATATAAGAAGTATATTTGTGAAATGAGTAGAAAATGAATCTTTGAATAAAGATAAAAGAGGAATGCAGCTCATGAGGAATGTAAAGTAAAACCCATTTTATATGAGAATATTTTGGGTGCTAAAGGAAGAGAGGTACAGTAAAAAAGAACTTTGCTAAAAAAAAGATAAAATCTATGTAAAGAAATAATATTACCACTAAGATGTAAGAACAAAGATTCTTAGAGAATTACCACTCAGGTAAATGGATGAAGAGGACCTGTTTGGGCATAGAGAAATGATTGAGACTGCAGTGTATTTGTAGCCAATTTTTTTTTAGAGATAGAGAGATTAAAACTCGGAATGGTCAATCAAATAAATTTCTGGACCCTGAAAAGATTAAATAGGTTTCATAACTGAAAAACTATGTTTCATAACTGAAAGAAAGTTAGATTTTGTGAGTTTTATCTCAAAAGGGAATGAGTATTCAATAAGCATCAGAAGACTTTGATTTGATTTAGTGGAGGAAGGGAAGAACTCAGCAAGAAGGGAGTTAAGAATACACCAGGAGCTGAGTATGAAGAGACCAGAAGGAGCAATCAGCTGAATAAAGGACTTCAGCTGCTGAACACAAAGCAAGGTGACTGGAAGGACAGCACTGATTGCAGATTGCCTCAAGTAAAGACTGGCATCCTACCTCTTGGGAGAGGGATGAGATCACTTTCAGTTATCACCCTTTATTACCACATATAGTTGGATACAGGTAAAAGCCTCTCAAAAGTGCCTCTGCTACCCTTGCTGATTTGAGAAGGAAAAGAGAGGTCTTTGCTACTAATTTGCTATAAGCATATGATGAGAGCTATTTGGAGGAAAGTAGGTGGCTCAGTAGATAAAGGCCTGGAATCAAGAAGACCCATGTTAAAATTTGGCCTCAGACACTCACTAGCTGTGTGACCCTGGGCAAGTCACTTAACCCTGGTTGCCTAATCCATTGAAGAAAGAAATGGTAAACCACTTCAGTATCTTTGCCAAAAAAATCGCATAGAAGAGTTGGACAGGACTGCACAACAGTTGGAATGCACAGCACCCTCTTGAGTGGATTTTGTTTGTATTGCCTGGAAAATCATTCCAAAGAGGTTTGCTGGGGTTTCTATTTTTCTATAAGTTAGACTGAAAGCTGATCAGCTGAAAAAGAATCCTATTGAATGAAGTTTGTTGGGCTGGCCTGTATAAATTGAGAGACCATTTGGGAAGCTTTGCAATTCTATGGCTCAAATGTTTGACCTTTTCACTGCTATGGTGTATTACCTCACTGCACTTTTAAAGGAGATGGTAAGTTAAAAACAACTTTCCATGGTTTCATCAGTTTGAGAGTAGAAGAGGAAGTGTTTTGCTCAGCAAGAGAACAGTAAGGGTCAGAAGGGGAACAAGCATCCGAGCAGGTTTTTCTGAGGCATGTTATTTCTAAGGAGATAGAGGACATCAAGTTGTGAGTTTCTTCAAGCACGTGGTTTTCCCCATTCATGTGGGTCCCCACTGGGTTTCTGTAAGCATGTTCCTATTCTTCCCCCATAGGCACTGAATGTATTGGGAGAGTGTGATTCAAGTGTATTTGTAGACTGTGATGAAAATATTATTGCAACATTAGTTTTATGTTCTATATCTTAATATTATAATTACTATTGCTTTTGCCTTAACATTTACTAAATGTTTCATGTTGAAGAGCTAATGGTACTCCAGTTGATTTTCTATAAATGGTAATCACACAGATGGGGGCTTAGAAACTACAGCAATGAGAAGTGGGATTGAATCTCCCCTGCCCCCAATCTGTCTATTCCTAGGATCCTGTAGCCATGTGGTAGTTAAAGATATGTAAATATAAAGGAAGGTTGGTTAAGCAAGACAACCCTAAAATGGAAGCTGTGTCCAGATTCCTACATAGGGAACATACTTACATTGCCTTATGCTAAAGAGGTCTTAATCATTTAGCAAATCTCCAATTTGCAAAGCTATTTATATAAATGTGGAAATTATCATTTCCCCCCAAATAATATTTGAGTGAAAGTAGGAACTGTTTTAAGAACAAAAGCCATTGTTATCACTTGGCACTATCTACATATTGACCAACACACCTTAGGACACTTTTAGTCTTGGATTTCAGTAGGTGATTATTAAATTAAGATGGTCAAGTATTGCAAATTAATGTGAAAATCATTTAGTTTTTAGTCCCAAATTCCCTTTAAATTTAGGTTTCTGATAACCAATATTTATAATAGGTATGTATGTGTGTGTGTGTGTGTATATATATATATATATTTATATATATTCATTATATATATAATATATATGTATGTGTGTATAAAACAATGAACCATAATAATATGTGCTGAGAACTAGATTCACTCACTGTTAGAAATTGAAATCCATGTTTAAGAAAATTAGTCAAAGGTACTTTTTTCAAATCCAAAGTAATCAGTGAGATATATAGATATAGACATACACATACATACACATATACATACACATGGATGTATATTCATACATATATGCACACATACATATGTAGGGAAACATTTATGTGTACATTATAACACTAACATATTCAAATGTGCTTATGGAAGTGGTTTTACACCAAGTGAGTTAATGTTAGCTCCTTCAGGTTAGGGACTTGTTTTGGTTTTGTCTTTGCATCTAGGGGGTGCATAAAAGAGAAATGGTTTAGGGACTGGTATAGTGACATGAGAAAATTTTCTGATATATATGATATAATCTACTCTTATGCTTTTACCCACACTACTGGGTCCTAAATATCCCTTTTAGTTTGGTTTAGTGGGCTAATAATTGTGATTGCCCAGTATAGTTTGTGTGTAGAACTAGTCTTTAAAATCCCAGTGTTATTACCCAGAGCACATTTTACCTCTAGCTCTTCTCTGGTGGCAGGAAGTTTTCTCTAGTTCCCCTCATCCACATGCCATCCACAATCTCAGGGCCAAATTAGCATAATGGAGTTGAGTTCTACCAGTGTTTTGGTTCAAGGGCTGACAAGGTGTGCCACATATCCCGCCTCAATCTGACATGCCCTCCCTATGCCTGTTTCACTGAAAATTCAGCGTCTGGCTCCCATGTCAACAGCTAGCCGAGTAATGAAATACATACTGATTCGTATTGAAATGAGGGCAGACAGCAAGAAAGATTTCAAAGTAAGTTTATTATTTATCTTACGTTAAAACTATCATGAAATTGGAGCCGTGACATGATTCAATTTTGGCTTTGCTTAGAACTATTGATCCTGGCTTCAGCACAAAGCAGTTGTTTTGGGCTAAAGCTCTCCACTGAAAATCAATTTGCTTAAAATGCTTCCTTTTCTACATAATAGCTTACTCATGGTGGGGTTGACTCTCTGCATGTGAATAACACTGCTGCTTCCTTCTTACCAATCCTGAGAAGCACTATGTAAATTATAATTGGAATATGATGGCAAAAAACCTGGAGGCCATCATCCTTCCGCAAGATAATTGAATGCCAATAAGGATCCAGGAAAAACATTCAAAGTTACACCAATGATTGAGTAGAAATGGTGGAGAATTTAATGCTTAGTTTAGTTTAGTTTAGTTTTTTAGTGTTCTAATATATATATTCTAGCATTTGAAGAGAGGTCAAGTATATGGACTAATATAAACTACAAATTGGACGCTTTAAATATTGGAAAAGTTTTGGAACTGGGAGTTAGGACACGAAGCTTCTAAATCCTGGTGATGCCATGCAGGGTTGTAATTCTTGTACCAAGCAAATTCAAGGAAAAATCTAACTGGACAGGAGACAGCAGACCTTGAACTTGTGCACATTCCGATAAGGCAAGAGAATTGTATCAATATGAGTCTAGGAATAATCTCACTGTAGAATGCTAAAGGCTAGAAGGAAACCATGAAGTCTTGTGTGGGGACCATGGTTACTGTGGAGAGGAAGTATATCCCACTCAGAGTGTAGGAAATATCAGCACCCTAGGGCAAACGCCAAAGCCCACTGCACTAGTTCTTCCTTTGGTGTGGACACTGTGGTATTTTACAAAGAGCACTGCACTTGGAGTCAGAGCATTTAAGGTTGATGCCTCACTGTTCCACTTAATACCTATGTGACCTTGGTCAATTCACTTCACCTTTCATTTGGAAGGCTTACACTGGTGAACTCTGAGGTCCCTTCCAGCCCTAAATCTTCAGACTGTTTGGATGGCTTTGAGCAAATTACTTAACCTCTTGCTCTTAGTTTTCTCATCTCTAAAAGGAAGAATTTGGATGAGATCATCCTGAAGGTCTCCTACAGCTCTAAACAGATATCATCACTTTGCCTTATAAAGCATTTGGCATTCATTTCTATAAAACAGAAGGAACTGAAGGGAAATGGTAGCTATATACATCTAGTCAACAGGGTTATCCGAGGTGAGGAAGTAAAGAAGGCTGTAGACCATCTAAACAAATCAACCTATGAGAAAAGATTTAGGTGCATACTCAATGTTGCTATCACCTGAAGCCCAAACAGGTACAAAACTTTAAGAGATAAAACACAAAGGCATTCCTGCTAATAAAACCTACAAACCAAGCAGCATTCCTTAATGGAATATCATCTGGTATCGGCCATAATTTTCAATAAATAACAACATGAAATGAAATAGGTGTTCTCTTGCATAATAGGGTTACTTCACTAATGAATTCTATAACCCGGTTAATAGAGATGTGTGAAATGAATCAGGTCAGTTTGGGGTTGATACTGTGTGTCTCTGGGTAAGTCACTGAACCACTTGATATCTTAGGTATTTCTGTAATGCTATGAGTAGTAGAACAAGGCCTGGCATTGTTTGAGTGTGTCTTCATCAAGATCTCCCTAAACCGATGAAATCACAGGTCTGGACAAAGCTCTGAACAAAAAATTGATATTCAAAAGAAAAGCACCAACTGAATCTCCCACAAATTACTGCATACACTGGGTTAAGGATGCATTGTCCAACTTCTTCCTTCTGAATCTGGTACTTGATCTGAAATCTTTAATTTATTACCTGAATTATATCCTAATTTTATGGGAGAGAACATAGATTCTAGGCACAGATGCAAAAATATATTTCTTAATACCATGCACTGTGTTACATTATGCCTATGATCTGTTCCCATTCAATTTCCTCAAAGCCAATTTTAAAATCATTTTCCCATAAAGATTTAATTGGGAGTGTCTCCTCACTACAGATCTAATTATTCCCTACTATACCATGAACACCACATACTTCCGGCCTCTTTTACCCTAAAGGATTTCAATTAATTCTAGCTATTGTGAAACATTAGGAAAGTAATTCCTAACTCATTGTATGATGTGTCTAATTTGTATATATCTAAGGAAATGTGATCTAACAACATCATATTTTTCTGGAGGCCAGATAAAGGGCATAAATATGTTACTGAAAGACAAATCTAGGATGATTAAAATTTGTATTTTCCCTGAAGCATCATTTCTTTCAAAAATAGTAGAAAGTAGTACATCTCTAAATATGTGTTGAGGTGGGGGATAGGGAGGATCTTAAAGCTACCAAATAGGTTTAAACTAGATTTGATGAGAGACCTGATAGGAATGTATCTTTTGAACTGGAATATCATCCATTAATCTAGTGCAGTAACAGAATCGTGGAATGTTTGAGCAAGGCAAGTGATAAGTTTTTGTTGTTGTTCAATTGTTTCTGACTCTTCAAGACCCCATTTTGGGGTTGTCTTGGCAGAGAGACTAGGGTGTTAGCCATTTCCTTCTTCAGCTCGTTTTACAGATCAGGAAACTGAGGCAGACAGGGTTTAGTGATTTGCCCAGTGTCACACAAACTCATAAGTTTTTGAGGCCAGATTTGACCTCAGGAAGATTAGTCTTCCTGACTCTAGGCCTGGCATTCTATTCACTGTGCCACCCAGCTTCCCAAGTAATAGAGGCAATAGTAAATAAGGTGATGTGTTTGGGGTCAGGAAGACCTGAATTTAAAGCCCATCTTACTCCCTCTGTGTTTTGGGGAAAATCACTTAATCTCTTTCAACCTAAGATACCTTAGCTGTGATATAGAAATAATTATAATAATGTCAGTACCTACCTCACCAGAGCTGTTTAGAGTCTGAAATGAGGGAATGTAGGTAAAGGACTTTGGAAACCTGTAAATGCTCTATATATGCCAGTTATTATTAATGTAAGGAAGCAGCATTTTGTTTTCTTAACTTGCATTTTTTTCCTAATTAAATCAATATGGAGAGAAATTATTCCATTCTAATGGTCAGTGTATTTAATTTCATTGACTGCTTAATAGTATTCTTTGCATGTGTAAATGTAATTGCATAGCCACAGAATCAGGAGGCAGGAGAAGATTAGGGGAAGCCTGATTCATTTTCTTCCCCAACTTAGAGGTTGGCTCCCACCTGGCACAAGAATGAAGTTGGTAATGCCTCTGATTTTAAAAGCCCTACAGAAAAAGCAGTCCTACCTGTCTTAATAGTCTGACCTCAAGTGGAACAGAGAGAGGTGCACAAAGGGTGGTTGTTACCCAATATTCCTCCATCCCGGGAGGCTAGTTCAGTTTAAAAGTGACATTGGCTAAGTAGCCACTGTGAGAACCCTGTATGATTGGCCTCATTTGGGATGCTGCAAGTGATTTCAAGTGGAAACGTCTCTTGTGTTACAGACATTCTTCCATGTTTATATCTATGATTCCATTATTCTATATCCCACAATATCAGAGTTTCTATTTTTCTATCACATGGAGGTTTACAGAGGCCTCTTCTCCAGACAACCCTGAGAGAGAAGCAGTACACATGTTATCCCCATGTTACAGATGCAGAAACAGAGGTTTAGAGAAGTTAAGGAACTTGCCTATCAAAGCCAAGATTCAAGCCCAGACTTCTCAACTACAGGTCTAGTATTCTTTCATCAATGCATGAGTTCTGGAGTCAGAGGACGTGGGTTCAAATCCTACTTCTGACTTTCCCTGTGTGATCTTGGGCAAATCAACGTCTCTGTTTCTCCATTTCTTCATCTGTAAAATCATAGCAGTTGGGCTATATAGCTTCTGAGTTCCCTTCTTGTTCTAAAGCCATGAGCATGTATAATTCACTACCCCACCATTTCATTCTCCATTTGTTCCTCCACTCCGGTGATGTTGTCTTTAATTCCTTCATGTTTTGTTTATTCAAACAGGCCAACGATTCACTATGGAACTAAATCAGTCTCTCTGGGTGGGGATCATAGGCTCATGGATTTGGATCTGGAAGAGACCTTACAATTCATCTCCCTAATCTCTGCTCAGTATTGACTAGCAGTCCCCAGAGTGGCCGTTCGTTCCCACATTAAACAATGCATCCTGGCAGGAAAGTCTTATAGCTCACCAGACTCTCCTGATGTAATTAAAAAGCATTCCAATTTTTCTTTTTCTCGGTTGATACAGAGAACAGCTGGTCCTCATCCCCTGTAAAATAACTCTTAATATACTAGTAGACCATTACTAAGGATATGAAGTCAGATGTACACAAAATATCACATTCAGTCTTACGTTATTTTGACTCAGATCCAAAAACAGTTGGAAGCCTGTCTTGCTCTCAGTGATCTCCAAGGAAGGATATTCCACAACAGCCCATGTTTCAGAATCCTTGGAGTTAGGAAGTTTTAACTTACATGTAACTCAAATCCCCTCTCCTGCAATTTAAGCCTGTTCTCTCCTTTTGTCCTCAGTAGGTAAGGGCAGCTATGAATTTTTCAGAGTATTTTTAAATGTTTAAAAATTTAAATAAATTATTCCTTTGCATTAATTAGAAATTCTTTTTTTCTCCTACATCCTTTCCAAAATACTTTAGTCTTCTTGAAATTTGTCTCTTTGGAAACAGTTACAAAAATTCACTTACAAGTGAACAGTGTATGAATATTTGCCCATTTAACAGATTAACATTTAAAAGATTCAGTCCAAATAAACATTTTCACCATTTACCATCATAACATGTAACTAGCTTTTACTATCTACTTGGAATTGCTTTTATACGTAACCCTGCTGAATACTTTGTCATATACATTTTATTTTGCATAATTCTTAATAGTAATAATTATTCCAAATGCTTCCCTACTATCATTCTTATTCCCTTATATCATTTTAATATTATTTTGAAATGTATTATTAGTTTGACTCATTCTATGCTCTCATCAAAAAATACTCCTGTGTAAATTGGAAGGCTTTTCCTTTGGAATAAATTATTCACATATTGGAGAGTGTTCTTCCTATGTTTAATCTGAGAAACAATGTGGTGTGGTGGATAGAGAATCAACCTTGGAGTCAGGAAGCCTTCTATCTAAACCTTTGAAATATACTAACTGTGTAACTACACATAGCTCACTAAAGTTCTCAGTTCTCCAGGAAACTCTGAGATTATAAATTACAGAGGGGTTGTTGATATATTTCAGTGTATAGAGTTTCCATACTGGGAGCTGTCCATTCCAATGAAATCAAAGGTCTAAACTACTACCCAGAGGTGTGCTGGTAAATGTTTAACAGCTGGCTTTCTTGGGGAGAGAAGGCATGCCACCATTATTCTTTTAAGTTTAAACTGCATCATTAACATTTTCTCCCTCACTCTCAAGTCTACACAATCAACAGATCAAGCAAACAAGCAAGCAAGCTCTGATTTAGTTTCCAAGGTATAAATGTTTGCACTAAAAATTTAGCAATTGACTCTGGTGAGTAGTTAGAGCAGATTATGACTTACCTTTGCTACTACCTAAGGAATGACCATCCCCTAAGTTTACAGGCATTCTCTCAGTTCCAGTAGTTTTATACAGGTCTCAAAGGTCATAAACAGATCCCTCAGTCAATCTGAACAGATTTGCACTCATATATAAGAAGGTATCAAAGCCTTGTTCACATCTAGATAGCAATTGATATGAGTTCTGATAAAAGTATCCAGGTAAGTAGTCTGCTCCAGATGTATTTGTATTAGGAACAAACACCCTGGGATGATTATGACCCCACTTTTAGAAGATTTTACATGTTGAAATTCAATTTTTGCTATCCTGTGGATTATATTGTAATTACTTTATATCTGGCATAATACTATCTCTTGGTAAGAAGGGAGTTGGGGAGGAAAGGTGAGGACATCAGTGAAGACTGGGGACTGGGAAAAGATTCTAGGTTGTAATATTTTTTGCCACATAATCAAAAGATGAAAGTGAATAGCAATAAAGACAAATGTAAAGTCTCACACAGATTCAAAAATAAGCAAATGCAAGATGGAGAGGTGTGGCTGAATAAGCATTCATCTGTAAATGAATCAACAACAGTGTAATATGCCAACTAAGAACACTCATGAAATCTGAAGCTGCACTGAGAAGCAGAGTACCTCAGACCAAAGCAGTCCAGAGGAGGAAGTTTCACTGTGTGTGGGCCACCCCTAATCAGACCTCAGCTAGAATACTGTGTTCAGTTTCAAGTACTACCATTCAGAAAAGGCCTCAATAAGATGGCTATCATCCAGAGAAGGGCAGCTCAGATGGTGCTGGTTCTTGAAAACATGCACAGGTAAATGTACAAAAAGAGCTAGAGATATTTAGCCTGGAGAAAATGTGTGGTGGTGGGATATGGGATGGGTGTATTCAGCCCATTTATAGACTATAACATGGAAGAGAGAATACAATTTGTTCTTCTTGGCCTGAGCAGGTAGAATCAAGAGCAAAAAAGGGCAGAAGATACAAAGAGATAGTTTTAGACTTCCTCTAAGGAAGAACTTTGCCAAAATTAAAGCGCTACCAAAATGGAACAGACTGACTGGAGAGATAGAAGGTTCATCTTAATGAGAATCCTTTTACCAAATTCTGCAGAGGGATTTTGGGTTCATGCATGGGTCATAGCACATTAAAATTCACTGAGGACCCTTCAAAATTCTGAAATTCTGTGATTCAATGAAGCTGCGTTCAATGTTCCTGATCTCTGCTTTGTCAATAATTCAGAGAATTCAAATGTTTTGAGTTGGAAGGAATTTCAGAGGCTACGTTCTCCAATCTTTTAACTTTATGAATGAGGGCATTGAAATAGAGATATTAAATATCTTGGCCCATTTAAGGCAGAGTAATTTGTGGAAAAGCCTATATCTGTCCCTCTGATTCTCAGTCCTGAGGCCTTCCCATATTGGACCACATGGTTTATTTTTATTTATTTATATTATTTTATTATATAATATATTGTTTATATATTATGTATATCATATATATTTATTTGTTATTTTTTCTAATTATCAAATACTTATTTTTCTTTCTCCTCATCTCTTCCACTCCACTGAAAGGAGAAATAAACCCTTTGAATAAATAAGCATAGTCAAGAAAAATCAATTCATATATTGCCTTTGTCCATAAATATGTGTCTCATTTAAGTATTGGAAGAGTTCTAGAGCTCTGTCCATCAGTAAGTAAAACATTTATTTAATACCTACTGTGTGCCAGGAACTTTTCTACATTTATTTAATACCTACTATGTGCCAGGAACTCTTCTAAATGTTGGGCGTACCAAAAAGGTCAAAAGATAGTCCCTGCTCGCAAGGAGCTCATGATCTAATGGGGTAGACAACAAACAAAAATGTCCTAACAAGAAATATATGGGATAAATAGGAAAGAATTAATAAGGGGCAGGAATTAAGAGGAGTTAGAGAAGCTTCCAGCAAAAATATAAGAAGGGGATGGGGAGGGGGGGGAATAGCTGATTCTTAAAGCAAGCCAGGGAAGCCATTGGGGGAGCTGAAGAAGAGGAGTATCCCAGGCTTGGAGCAGAGAAAGAGAAAACTCCCAGAGCCTAGAGACGGAACATCTTGTTAGTGAAACAATGTCACTGGAACATGTCACATGGATGTTATATGTGTCACATGCACGGGAGTAAGATGTTAGATGATTGGAAAGGTAGGAAGAGACTAGGTCAGTAAGCGATTTAAATGCCCAGCAGGAGATTTTTTTATTTGATCCTGGAGGGAATGAGAAGCACTAGAATTTATTGAATAAGGTGATACTTGCTTGTTAGGAAGATCACTTTAGTGACTGAATGAGGAAGGAACTGAAGTGGAGAGAGGTTTGTGGCAGGTAGAACAATCAGCAGGGTTATTACATTAGTCAAAAAGTAAGACGAAGGTGGCCTCTACCAGAGTGGTGGCTGTGCTGGAGAGAGAAGCGGGTGTATCTGACATGACATAAAGGCCAAGACAGCAGACCTTGGCAAAAGACTGGATATGGGGCGTGGGGAGAGCAGGGAGAGGGGGCAGAGATTGAAAGATAATGAGGAGTTAAGCATGAGGAACCTGGATCTGGAACCAGGAAGGCCTGGGTACAAATTCTGCCAGAGATGTTTTCAAACTACATGATCCTAGGTGAGGCATTTGATTTCTCTGACTCATTTTCCTCATTTGTAAAAGGCAGGGAAGGGAGGCGGTTTGAAGTCATTTCAAGTCCTGTCTTACACTAAGTTTATGATCCCATCATCTGTGACTGATTCTACACTTAGTAGTGCATAATTTGAGCTAGCTTTGTTCTTGGCTAACCAAAGGCTCCTTTCTCAGATAGGCACTGACCCTCCAGGCATTTTTAAAAATGCTATCTGGGCAGGCCAGTTGAATAATCTTTACTCACAGTCCTCTATGTGTCTCTCTTTATGCTAAATGTAAAGGCTATCTCAGTCGAGTTAACAGTTCCTATAAATGCCAGCGTCTACTTCATTGTATTTTCCAAGAAAGGTTCTAAATTGGATGATGTCATATTTTCAGGCCACACACATAGACTTCACTAATTGAAACATTTACTGGACCAATTTGCATTTCTAATTTTTCATAAAATACCAGGAACCATTCTTAGCACTTAGCAGCACCTCCTGGTATAGCCTGGTGTTTGTATGGCTGCTGTGCCTCTATCCTCCCCACTCCATCCACCCCCAACAGTTTTAGAATTGTTAATCATTTAATAAGAGCATCTATTTCGGTAAGAACAAGTGAATTATTTTTAACACTCTTATTCTTTTTTTTAAAAATATTGTTGAATAATTATCTACAAAATAAAATCACAACAAGGCTTCTAACCTTATTTTAGACATGAAAAATAGGCATAGTCTAATCCTGGCTCCACCAATAGTTACCTGTGGCACCTTGGTCAAGTCACTTCCTATCGCTGATCCTTCGTTTCCTCATGTCAAAAAGAGGGTTGACCTAGATTATCTCTAACTTGTCTTCCAGTTCTAAATCCTGTGATCAAGAAATCCCAGAAATTTTAAATATATTGGTCTTTGGAATTCATTTATTCTAATCTCTACCCCAGAAAGAATCCCCACCGTAATATAATTTACAAGTGGTTTTCTTGCTTCTCCTTGAATAATTCCAATGACTAGCTCATTTCCTTCTAAAGTAACTCATATCATCTTTGAATAGCTCTAAGTTTTAGGAAGGATATTGTTATGGTTGTTGTGCTTTTGGCTTTCTTGTTTAGTTACATTAGACCTAAATATCCTAAATACTAAATGCTAACCCTATATACGCTTTGCAGTTTCTTTCTGTTTCTCCTAATTCTATTCTCTGGGGCCAGTCAGAACTTGTCTAATCCCTCATGTAGAGGTTGTTGCTATTCAGTTGTGTCCACCTCTTCTTGATCCCATTTGGGGTTTTCTTGGCAAAGATAATAGAGTGATTGTTTTAGAGATGAGGAAACTGAGATAAATGGGTTTAGTGATTTGCCCAGGGTTGTACAGCTAGTAAGTATGAGAGGTCAGATTTGAACTCAGGAAGATGAGTCTTTGTAATGTTCCCTACCCATTAATAAACCTATATGCCCAGCCATGATACATTCTGAATCACATAGAGTCCTTTAAGGGAGAAATTCGCTTTAAAAAAAGCTTGCTTAGGGGAGGCTTTCACACTGCATGGTACTGACTTAATTAGACACTGAGTTATGAAGGTTATGATGCCTTGCCTTCTGGATCTGAGAAGTGTATATACTCTGAGTTGGTATTTTGCTTTGGGGTTTGCTCATGAGAAGGATCTTTTGATTTCCTGGTCAAGACTCTTAGTAGCCATATGTTCAGAGCCTCCCAGCTGCTTAGATGTTTGTGCTCCCTTGATCCAGTGATTTATGTAAAGTGTATGGCAATATTGTTTTACTCAGACAGTTGGAGCCCTCTCTGTTGGTCTTTGTGCTAATTTCTCTGCTTGTATTTTCTATACTCTCTACATTCAAGATGCTGACCTTTCCCTGAACTAGTGAATATTATTAAAAGCAGGATTGTTAACCCCTTTTTGAGAACTTTCTTTTAAAAGCAGATCAAAGAACCTGTGCTAGCAGGCCATCCTGGCTATACTATGGTGTTTGCTAGTACAGTCTTCCTGACTCCAGGTCTAGCACTCTATCCACTGTACCATCTGGCTGCTTTCTAGTAGAGGACATTCATCCAAATACTTAAAAACAGCTGGCATAACTCCTGTCTGCTCCTACTGAGTCCTCTATTCTCCAGGCTAAATAGACCTTGTTCCTTCAATTGATTCTAACAGATCAGGAGCTCAAAGCTCCTCACCATTCTGTTTGCCACCTTCTAACTTATCAGTGTTCTCCCTGAACTGTGATGCTCAAGCCTGAACATAGATCTCCCAGTGTCCTCTGACCAGGGCGTGGTACTTTCGGACCATCTTCTCCTTATTGCTAGACCTCTACCCTTTCCTCAAGGAGTTCCTCATAATTTTCTCCAAGGGCTAACACATGAGGTATGTGCTCAATAAATATTTACGAAGGGTCACATAGAAAATGTTGAACACTGCTAGGTACTTATGGATGCATATCTCCTATTTTCATTTCTTCTTTAGTCTCCTCATCTTTCTCTTTACTTTTCATCTGGATGGCCATGAATACATTGCTTGTATCTTTTATTAACTCTTTCATGATGCTTTAAAGAAAAAAAAGAGTTGAAAATTATCTCAATTAATAAACAATATGGGAAATATGAAAATATAAATCTCAATTTTAAATGGTAAAACGAAAAGTAACATACAATTAACTAATATTTTCAACCATTCTTTTTTCTAGATATTCTCTAATTTAATTATGTCGGTCTTTAAATACCCATATGACTTATCAAAGGATTCTCAAATATTTTAGAAATATAATATGGAAATTATAGTATTATTGAATCACTATATTTTAAAGTTGGAGGAGACATTTAAGTCCCTACCTCTCTTTTGACACATGAGAAAACTGAGTCCCAAAGTGGCTAAATGACTTTTCTGATGTTACTGAGCTAATTAGTAAGAGAATGGAAGAACCTGGCTCAAACCCTTCCTAATGGACAGAAAATCAATCCATACCTTATAATTACCTAGTATAAATAGGCAAGAAAAGAAAATAAAAGACACCAAACATGAATGTTATTTGCAAAATTGTTTCAGACTCTTAGGGAAGCAAGCACATTTTTGTAAATATTTTATCTATTCCTAATCCTTCCAGGTAAAGTAGCCAAAATTTAAATCATTTTGTAAACTTTAGCTGTCCTGACCTAAAAGAAAACATTTATTCTTCTGAAACAGTTGAAAAAAAAAACTATTTTAGCATCTAAGTATTTTCTCCAAAAAAACAAAAATCATATAGAAAACCAAAACTTTAGTGGACCACTTTACCTTTTCATCTCCTTGCTTCCCCTTCAGATCACCAAAAGCTCATGAAATTTAGAGCCAAATGTCATGACATCCAACTTGCCCCCAGAAAAGGGAACCAAGGCCCAGACAGGAGAAAATTTGATCTAAAATTCTTTCATTTCTTTGACATTTTAAAAAATTGAGTTGCTAGTATGTAGAAAGCACTACACTGTTATTATAGTTATTATACTGGTATTATACATTATTGTTACTGCTTTTCAACATTTTTGAGAGGTGACAACCAAAAGCAACACCCCATTCCTGCCTTCATGGGTCATTTGGTGATCTTAGCAAAGAAGTCACTGAACCTCTTCAGATTTCGTTTTCTTTATCTACTAATTGAGGGATTTGGGCTAAATGTCCTCTGACATGTCTTCCAGCTCTAATTCTATGTTCCTGTGTTAAGACGTCAAGGAAGGACCTCAAATGACTCCAAGGACAACATCTTACCTTTTTTTTTTTTTTTGGCCATGAATTTCTATCACACCAATATGCTTTTAAAATATTTGATGCTAATGAATGGAGATCACCCATGTTTCAGTGCCACACTTGAGAATCAAATCTATCTTGATTAATTCTGGTGATGCTTCCTTCCCTCTGCCAAAACAGCAAATACCTACTCTCACTTAAATTCTTAGCGTCATTTTTTATTATTATAAGTCTAATTCACTCTTCTTCCCCTATTTGCCACCTAAGCTGCATGGCCCCTACCTGTTTGGGGAAGACTTGTGTTCATCACTATGATTTGTTTCCCAGGTGTCTCTGAAAGTCTACATTGCTTTTGAAGGGGTTTTGTAAGAGTCTTTTCTGTGTCTCCCCACATCACATTTCATTTTGATGCGCTTGAAGATTAGTCATGGTGAAATGTGAAGGATGGAAGACAAAAATGATTTCATGGCTAATGCCTCCACAAATGTGTAAACTCTTGGTATAAACATCTGGGTTCTAATTTAGTAGAAAATAGGTCCTTAATCATGGCTCTGAGCTAGGCTATCTATCAACCTCAGAATTTTTGCAGGCCTCTGTTAAGGATTTGAGAGGCAATACACAATTCCAAATTTTCATGAGTGTTCTCAGGATCTTGCAAGAAATATATATATATATATATAAAATTCTTAATCATCCCCCTTATGTGATTACATCCAAAATCAATGTTGTATTTTTCTCATTATTGAAAAGAAGAAAAATATTAAAATAATGAACTAGGGCAAAGTTTCATTCCTCAATATTTCCTGTTTTCCTTGGCAGGATAGATCCCTTGCCACAGTTCTGTTTTAAGTATCTTTTAAAAATGTTTAATGTAGTCAAAAAGTCTACTCTGGCATTAGAAGCATGAAGGGAGGAAGTACGAGGGACTAGAACAAGTATTAGCCTTGGAGGTAGAAGATTTGGATACAGAACTGAGTTTGGCTTTTGACTAATTTAAAATGGAGTCAATCGTTCTTCTACTACTTACTTCAAAGGATCACGATGTCGCTGCCCATCCTTCTGTTCTTCACTGCCCTCCACAAACAAAATATCTTCCACTGGCCCGTGTGATGTTGTTCAAATGATGCTCCATTTTTTCATCTCCATACCTTTGTATTGGCTCTCTCCCATGCCTAGAATTCCCTCCCTTCCCACTGCTGCCTTTTAGAATCCCAGACTTCCTTCGAAGGGCCGGTTGCTGTGGGAGAAGATTTCTAGTCCTCTCAAGTGCTAACGCCTACCTCAGAATCAGAAGAGATCACAAATGTTAGGCTGTTTGCAACCTTTAAAGTGTTACATGAATGTTACCCTCCATCCCAGACTCCAAGACCATTATCCAGAGAAGCAACTTCTGAGGAGCCAGTCAGGCCCATCAAGTGCCAAGTAGCAGGGCAGGCAAGCCAACCTCTAAGAGGCAGCAAAGTGTCCTGGGGGAGATAGAAGAAGTAGCTAAGTCAGTGACATTCTTTTAATGATCAACTGCTACCAATAGGCATAAACAGCAGCCCAGGTAGCCCAGTCTTCCTTAGCAGCCACAGACACTGAAAACTATCCAGATGGATCAAATGGATTCTTTGAACAGAACTGCCATGAAGAAAAGGCATTGCCATTTCTTTCACATTGTACCCAAAGGACACTAGACCTTTCCTTTTGATATGTGTTGTTTCTGTGATTAGAAGGTAAGCTCCCCGAGAGCAGGGGCTGGTCTCAGCTTTTCTATGTGTCTCCTCAGCCCTCAGCACAATGTTGCATATATAGTATACTCTGAATTCTTTCCCATTCAATTATAATTATTATGTGAATAAAGCATTTAGTAACTCCATAACATATATATATATATATACACAAATGTATGTATGTAAACATATATGAACTGAATGAAAAACTCCAAGAGACAGATGTTCTGGGTAATTAACAATCAATCTATTAATTAGGCTAGCTGTCAATCAATAAATTGATGATCAGTGATAATTTCTCTGGGTAGCCAAAGACCCCAAAAGAGAGTCTAAGATGCCTTAAATACCTTCTGAAAGGGAATTCCCCTGATGACTGAAAATCAGCTTGATTGGTGGACATTTAATGAGGAGATGGGTCAGAAATCTTCAGATTCTCCTGCTCAGAAGGTGGCTTCACAACAAGACTTGGGAACTTCCAGCAATCTGGGCAGGAGGATGCCATCTCCATCTGGATCTCTCTAGTTATTTTTCTCTTTCACTAGCTGGGTCACCCTAAACTCTAATGGAAGAGACTGGTGACAGGGTTGCTTCCCTCTGGGCAAGGGCTTACCCAGACTGGATTTTGTTTATACTCTAAACAGAAATTAGTTCTCCTAGTTGGGTGAGGTCCTACCCAAGATTGATGAACATGTTCCTGGAGGGCTAGCAGTAACCTTATTAATCTATCCTGTCCTTTAGCAACTGACTTTACTAGAGCTGGGACTTAAGGAAACTGAGGCAAGCAGGGCTAAGTGACTTGTCCAGGATCACACAGCTAGGAAGTGTCTGAGTCCAGGTTTGAACTTGGGGAGTTGAATCTTCTTGAGTGAGGGCCAATACTCTGCACACGATGGCGCTGCCTAGCTGCCCCTTTCATTTTATTTATATGATGAATGAGGGAAGTGAAGAAATTTCCTTTACACAAGTAGTAGATGTGAGATTTGAATCTAGGTCCACTGGCTTTGAGTGTCCTCCCTCTGCTGTACCACACAGGAGATAGACAGATACATACAAATGCATGTACAAACACACATACATCTTCCAGATTCCACCTGATTAGCTTCAGGGATGGGAAGTTCACTGCCTGCCAAGGGACAGTCTATTTTACTTTTTGATGAATCATTAACAAGCTTTTCCCTACGTTAAGTTGGAATTCATCCCCCCATAGCTCTAACTGGTCTCAGTTCTGCAATCTGGAGACAAGGCTGATTCAGCTTTTTTTTTTTTGCTTTTTTTTTTTTTGGAGGGCAGTTGGGGTTGAGTGACTTGCCCAAGGTCACACGGCTAGTTTTTTGTGTTAAGTGTCTGAGGCCGGATTTGAACTCAGGTACTCCTGACTCCACGGCCAGTGCTCTATTCACTGCGCCACCTAGCCGCCCCTGATTCAGCTTTAATATGACAACCCTTTAAAAAAGTTACCATGTCTCCTCTACCTCAAGTCTTCTCTTCTCCAAGCTCAGTGATTTTGCTTTCTTAAGCAGTTCCTTATACAATGACTCAAATCTCCTTAAACATCTGACTCACCTTCTGTAATTAAATGAATAAATAAATGAATGAAAAAGCATTTATCAAGTGCTTTGTATATTCTGGGCACTCTTTTTTTCACTTCTAACTAGGCTGACTTCTTTATAATGTCCCAGAAACCTGTTCCTCCAGGAAGATTATTTTATCACTGGAATTCCCACCTTGGAAGTATCCTGGAACTCTGAGGCTGCTTTATGTAATTAGATGGCTCCTTCTAGGATCTCTGTTTAGGGAGGCCCATCCATCCCTTCATTTCTTCCTTATTTGTATTCCAAACTTCTCCATCATCCTTCCTTCCTTCTTCCTACCTTGATCCTTCCCTTCCACCTTTTCAGCTTCTTCTCTTTGTTGTTTTTCTCTATTAGAATATAAGATCCTTGCCAACACAAAAACTATTTTTTCTTTTTCTCTAGGTAGACAGATATACATATACTATTATACTTATTCACAGGACTTATCATAGTATTTGACATTTAGCAAGGACTGGGTAAATGTTTGTTGACTGATGGACTGACTGCTAAATGCTGGTTGTGCAAATACAAAAAGTGGAACAATTTGTGCCCTACTCCTGGCAGCTAAGGTGGTATAGTTGATAGTGTACTGTACCTGGATTCAGGAAGGAAGAACTGAGTTCAAATCTTATCTCATCTTGTCTGAAACCTTTACTAACTATGTGACTGGAGTAAGTAATTTCACTGCTCTTGGCCCCAGTTTTCCCATCTGTAAAATGAAGATGTTGGATTTGAAGATTTTTGACATCCCTTCAAGGTGTAACTTTATGGCCCGTTAGTTCAAAAGACCTTCTGTTCTGATGGGGAAGACATCATCTATAGGGAAATGCTAGTTAACAAAGGGAGTTTACTAGTGAGCATCACAGAGATGTTATTATTGATTTGATGACTGTACCAAAGGCAAAAGGTAGAAATGAGTGAGGTAGAGGGGAGTAAGAACAGGAGACAGATGGCAAGATAACCTGAGTATGTGGCTTAATGCCCAAATGGTATGTGAAGGGGAAACATGATCTGGTCTATGGGGCCAGCAAGCAGATATAGTGAGCTAAACCAGCTAGCTTGTACTTAACTCAGCCACCAAAGTCATGGATGCCTTAAGGTAGTACTTTCAAAGATGAGTGTGTTAACTTTATTTCTTCAGTTGGTCAATGTCCTCCCTAAAATGTGGTGCTCAGGGTTAAATACCTTTGTCTAGATCTGTTTTTTCCAGGACTGTGAACCATGAGATTATCACCTCTCTGATTCTAATTACTATACTTCTTTTGAAGCCTACAAAAGTCAAATTATTTTTGGGGGGTGGTGGGAAGCCATGTCACATAGTTCATGGAAGCTAGGGAAAATATTTCCCCTTTCCAGCCTACAAAAACCTACTCTTTTCCCCTGGACACTGACTTCCCTATACATTGGAGGGGGGAGGGTTGTGGTATTATTAAAATGTTTCCTTTGGTTTATATGTTTGTTGTTTTTTGATCATTTTGTCCTTTTTATATGAAATATTTTCTCACCATGCCTTCTTTCAGCCTGTGATTGTGCAGTTGACTTTTTGAACCCAAAGTGAGGATATTACATTTATCCTTTCTAACTTGTACATCATCAGATTGAATTTTGTTTGTTCGTTTATTTAAGCCTCTGGAGATTTTCTTATCCAGTGCATTGGCTATCCACTTTAGCTTCCCATAACTTTCAATGTTCAGAGCCATGTCAACCTTCAAATAGAAGCCCAGAATTTCAGAATTGAAAACAACCTCTGAAGGCATGCTCCCAACCTGTCTTCCACAAAGAATCCCAACTCCAATGCAACTGGGAAGGCGGTAGTCTAAGTATTGGACAACACGAGACCAAAAACAGGACCTGGGGACTGTCCAACAGAAATGTCCTTCTGAGTTGACATTGATACCCTCAGCCACCTAAACTAATCTCGCCCATATCCTCCCTCTTATTGACATGAGAGTGCAAAGGATTTTCTTGAATTATTAAAATAAAAGGATACTATGCCTATAACATAGGACATTGGTTATCCTTTTAAAAGGAGGATTCCCAGGTGTAATCTGACCTAGATGTCACCGTGCTGGATTTGCTTAGATCTTAGCAATTACAGATCATCACTTAGTAACACATTCAAGAATTTTGTCAAGGTTTACAGTGTATCAAATACTGTGGTAAATTCTGGGGACAGAAATATATAATAAGGGAAGACCTGAGTTCATATCTTGCCAGCTATGACTATTACATTGGTTTATTTTGCTTGACCGTATATATCGGTAATAAGTGGACCTTTTTCCAGGATGAGGAGAGAAGTAATAGATATGGTAAATGTAATAATATTTTATTAATTGAAATTAAATAGTTTGATAGTGAATGGTTACTAAAAAAGTTTGGATCATGGTACTGATTTCTAGCAACTGCCTTAACTTCTCATAAATTAAGTTTATTCATATATAGACTGAGAGAGTTGGATTAGATAACCTAAAGAGTCCCTTCCAGATTTTAGCTTTTGATCCTAAAATATATTTTAAAAGAAGTGTTATGTTGTCTTCCATTTTGAGAAATACTAATATACAAAAGAATAGTTTCACAAAATTAGTACATTAAGAAATTGTTGTTGCAGCCAAAGGAGAGTAGCTTTTGTGACATAAAGACTGGGGTTTAAGTCCTGCCTGCTTGTGACACTTACTAATTATGTGACCCTGGCCACTTAACCTCATCAGGCTTCATTTTACTCATCTAAAAGATAGGAATGACAATAATAGGACTGTACAATGTTTAAATAAGTTAATGTATGTGTATTCTGTCTCTGTCTCTCTGTCTCTGTCTGTCTGTCTCTGTCCCTCTCTCTCTGTCTCTGTCTCTCTCTCTGTCCCTCATCTAGTAGGCCTGCATAGTAGGTAGAGAGTTGGCCATAAAGTCAACACTAGGGTTCCTATCTCTAACCTAGTACTTATCACTCAGCCTTTCACTGTCTCCAGTTAATTCTCAGAGACTATAATTTGCAAAACAGTTGCTGTTTTGTAACAGTGAAGGGAGTTTCCTTACTAGGAGTTCGCCACATGAATGAAATCACAGATCACCCATGCCCCAAAGTGATTATTCACATGAAAAAATCATTATTCTGTTTCAATAAATGGAATTCCTGCAATTTCCCTTTAAGTGATTCCCCTAGTACATTTAAAAGGTAATTTCATTTACAAGGGCTTGACTTACATGCTTTTCAGATATCTATTTTGTAGAGTGAGGTCCATCTGTCATTGCAAATTGTTCATAACACATATTCTGGTTTTTTGTATAGAAAAACGATACTGACCCATCACCAGGAGGACATTCCAGTCATGTTGCTGGATTTGTACTAAGCCATCAGCATTCCCTCACCTGATCCCCCTCATGAGTTGCAGTAGTCATTTGTTAGACAGCTGGTGGGGATTAGCGGGGAAAGTCTCTGACCATGAAACAAAATGTTTCCTTTGGGCAAACCCATTCCTTTGGCTTTATTACTCCCAAGCTCTGAGCAGCTGAGCTAACTGGTCAAGATAACAAAGACCCTGAGAATGGACCCTCCTATTGAGGAAGCATTGAATCTCTTCCATCCCTGAGATGGTGCCAGCCCTCCACCTTCCATGGGAAGGGGACAATTAAGGGCATTTGGGATACCATAGCTAATTCTCTTTTAGTAGATCAAGAACTGTTTTTTCAGTATGATCCATAGCATGAAAATTTATCAATCTATTTGCTATTTGTCAGTTTACAATGGTAATGTTGTTTGTCAATCATTAAAAAGAGACAGTTGGAAGAACACTCCAATCTACTTGTTATCATCTGTGCATTTATGCATTTTTCCATGCATGATACTGATGAATGTTTCTCATAAAGAAAGTGACTCATAAATTTTTAAGTCCAGGGATGCAAAAGAAAGAAAATAACAAATTGGACTTTCTTTTTTAATCAGTTTGCTGTTTCTGCTGATTTTAATTAATCATTTACTCAACAAGCATTTACAAAACTACTTCTGTGATCCAGTCCTGGAAACACAAAGAGAAGAATGAGTCTCTGCCCACAAGAAACTTATCTTGGGCAAACAGCATGAATGTATATAAGTATACAAAAAGTAGATTCATGGTAATTTACTACAGGTAAGCACTAGCACCTTAAGGATCCAGAAAGCCCTCCTCATTAGGTCTGATCTGAGTCTTGAATTTGATCTGAATCTTGAAAGTAACAGAGTTCAGAAGTGAGGAGGAAGGACATTGGATGAATGAATGAATGAATGAATGAATGAATGAATGAATGAATGAACATACCATTTAAGAGATTGCTGTGTTAACATAGTATCATACACTTTGGTAACGGCTTAATAAATTCTTATGGACTGACTGTACGTAACAGTGCCTCCTGACACATTGTGGGTTCTTAATAAATGTTCTTTGGGTGATTTATATCCATCACCTTTTTCCCAGACCAATGTTTCTGGCTGCCAACTAGACCATTTCTACCCTCTCCCCCAGCCACATTAGCCACTGGAAGTTGCATAGCATTCTAATTATCTGGAACAAACCGAATATCCTCAAAATTCTGTTCTCCAGGGCAGTCTCAGTGTGGTGAGCTTTTATAACCACACTGGAAGGTTGAGAAGGTGTGAGCAACTTCAAAGAGTCATGGTCTATTAGGATTCCTTCCCCTTTTTGATTTTCACTGTTTAGTTAAGCAGCCAGGACCCAAGAAGGAGAAGGCCAAGTGTGAAGAGACTCGGCTCTCCTGGTCGATGCTGGTGAGCCTGGGGCAGGAAGCGATCTGCAAAGCTGAAACTATCTCCCTAATAGTTCCGTTCCAACGTAAAAGATTTAAGACACTCAAGTATTTTAATAGTATTTCTAAACCAGGACAAATAATGTCTTAATTTATATAATAAAGAACAAGGAAAATAGAGATTATTCTGGGCCTTTTATGGTCTTTTTCTGCTTAGATGTTACTCATTTACACACTTACACATATACACGTAGGTTAAACTGTATATGGAGAAAGCTCACATTTTGATAGAGCTCTGAGACTTACAAAGTTCTTTTTCTACATTATATTTCTTGATTCTCATAACATTCCTGTGAGCTAAATACCAATATCTCTAGTTTATAGATAAGGAAACTGAGGCACAGATAGGTTTCCCCAGGAGAATATTTACAGTTAGTGTCTAATTTGGGATTTCATCCTCGGTAATCCTGACTCGAAGTCCAAGTATTCTAACAATTCTCTTAAATTGCTTTGGCCTATTCAATGCAATTTAATTTGATGAGCACTTATTAAACACTTCTCAATGCAAAGAAAACCCAAAAAACCTATGGTGAGCACTGTCTTCTCCAAAGCTCACTTTCCAATAGGAGGAGACAACACGTTAACAAAAACAAACAAAAAAAACCATTAACAACACAAAAGGCACTGCAGTCTGAAGTAAAAGAGGGAAATTTCTTTGATCCTGATCTTTGATCTTGATTATTAGTTATTTATTTTGGTCACTTCTCTTTGGACATAATTCATTTCAGAACAGGTGGCAGGCAGCCTTCAATGATAGAAGGAGGTTCTCACTTTGGGGCTAGGTATACCAAAGAAATCACAATTGCAATGCTTATTCCTAGTTAGTTCATTTGTAGTGGATACATGAGGGCCAGGAGGAAGGGAATACACATTTATATAGCCCCTACTGTGCCAAGGATTATGCTAAGTGCTTTACAATTATTATTTCATTTGAGGCTCAAGACAACCCTTAGAAGTAAGTGCTGTTATGGTCTCCATTTTATAGTTGGAGAAAGTGAGGCCTGACAAAGTTTGAATGACTTGCTCAGGGTTATGCTGCTAGTGAATATCTTCAACAGGATTTGACTTTTCTGACTCCAGGCTCAACATTCTATCTGCTGTGACATTAGTTGCTTCTATACATGCATGTAAATGACTATCTATCTACACACATATACACATATCTATCTACAAATATATATGTATCTATCTACACATACCTACACATATGTATATACACACATATGCATATTTATAATATAGTACTTAAGTTCATATATGTGTTCCATATGTATATATGTAGTATGTATGCTATATACACATATATTCTAGAACAGGTTCTCAACAATGAAAAGGAATTAGATGCTGGTATAGAATAGATAGTTACCCTGAAGGAAAGTAGTCATTTTACTTTAGAATTTTTGAGGGAGAAAAAGAAGAAATCTAGGCACAGCCTTTCAGGCACCCTAGATTTTTGAAGAACAAATATAAAGAGTTCAGTAGAAAGACCCCTAGAATTCCACAGGCTTCTTTCTATTAGGGAAGTTAACCCATGAGGCATGGCAACTTTCAAGAAGAAAATTCTAAAGAGTCAAAGAAATACAATTCTGATAAGTAAGAAAGGGTAGCCCTGTAGATAATATTGACCTAATAGTGTCCACTTTGAAGGAGGGGAGAAGATGGAGGTGGAGGAAAGGGAAAGGGCAAGGTTGGAGGCATTATACCTTACTTTCTAGTGTCCATAGCCTGAGGGTTTGATATCGTCTTAATGATCACCCTATTTTATTTTTTAAATTAAATTGGTTTATTTACTTTTAGTTTAGAACATTCAATTCCACAGTCCCTTGAGTTTCAGATGTTCTCTCCCTCTCTATCCTCCTCCCCCCACCCATCATGGTGGCATGCACTCAAATATAGCATCTACAAATATCTTCCCATTAATCATTAGTCAGGTTGTAAAGAAGGATTGTAACTGATAGAATGATCAGTGGGAAAGAGGAAACAAAACAAAACAAGAAAAAGAAACAGAGCAAGTAGTTTGTTTAAATCTGCTTTCAGACTCCACATCTCCTTTTCTGGATGTGGATATCTCCTTCAATCATGAGTCTTTTGGAGTTGTCCTATAACCTTGTATTGCTGAGAGGAGCCCATTCTATTGAAGTTAGTCATCACATATACATTATGTCTGTGACTGTGTACAAATTTCTCCTGGTTCTGCTCTTCTCACTCAGCATCAGTTTATATAGGTCACTCCAGGTTATTATGAAGTCTGTCTGCTCCTCATTTCTTATAGCACAGTAGTATTCCATTACATTCATATACCACAACTTGTTCAGCCATTTCCAATTGATGGGTATCTTTGTTTTCCAATTCTTTGCCACCACAAAAAGAGCCACTATAAATATTTTTATACAAAAGAGTCCACTTCCCACTTCTCTGATCTCTTTGGAATATAGCCCTAGAAGTGGTATTGTTGGGTCTTATTTTATTTTTTAAATTTTAGCCCTTTGGGCATAGTTCCAGATTGTTCTCCAGAATGGCTGGATCAGTTCACAACTCCATCAACAATGCATTAGCATTCCAATTTTTCCACATCCTCTCCAGCATTTATCATATTCCTGTTTTGTCATCTTAGCCAACCTAGTCAGTGAGATGTGGTACCTCACTGTTGTTTTAATTTGAATTTCTCTAATCACTAGTGATTTGGAACATTTTTTCATATGCTTATCAATATCTTTAATTTCATCTTCTGAAAATTACCTGTTCATATCCTTTGACCATTTGTCAATTGGGGAGTAGCTTGTATTCTTATACAGTTGACTCAATTCTTTGTATGTTTTAGAAATGAGGCCTTTATCAGAGACACTGTTGTAAAAATTCTTTCCCAATTTTCCACTTCCCTTTTAATCTTGGTAACATTGGTGTTGTTTGTACAGAAGCTTTTCAATTTAATTTAATTTAAATAATCAAAATTTTCCATTTTACATTTTATAATGCTCTCTAACTCTTGTTTCATCATGAAATCTTCGCCTCTCCATATATCTGACAGGTAAACTATCCCTTTCTCTCCCAGATTGCTTACAATATAAGCTGTTATACCTAGATCATATATCAATTTTGACTTTATTTTGGTATATGGCACTAGATATTGCTCTATGTCCAATTTCTGCCATACTACGTTTATGTTTTCCCAGATATTATTTGTCAAATAGTGTGTTCTTATCCCAAAACCTGGGGTCTTTGGGTTTATCAAACAGTGAATTACTATAGTCATTGGCTGCTGAGTCTTTTGTACCCAATCTATTCCATTGATCCACTACTCTATTCCTCAGCCAGAACCAAGTAGTTTTGATGACTGCTGCTTTATAATATATATTAAAATCTGGTATGGCTAGGCCACCTTCCCTAGCATTTCTTTTCATTAATTGTCTTGATATCCTGGACCTTTTGTTCTTCCAAGTGAATTTTGCTACTATTTTTTTCAAGCTCTACAAAGTAATTTTTTGGTAGATTGATTGGTATGGCACCAAGTACATAATTTAATTTTGGTAAGATTGTCATTTTTATTATATTAGCTCAACCCAATTTTTTTTTCCAATTTTGTTTTCCCAGTTAGTTAGATCTGACTTTATTTGTGTGAAAAGTGTTTTGTAATTGTGTTCATATAAGTCCTGGGTTTGTTTTGGCAGGTAGATTCCTAAATATTTTAAAATGTCTACAGTGACTTTAAATGGAATTTCTCTTTCTATCTCTTGCTGTTGGATTTTGTTAGAGATATATAGGAATGCCAAGGATTTATCTGGGTTTATTTTACACCCTGCAACTTTGCCAAACTTGTTTATTATCTCAAGTAGTTTTTAACTTGATTCTCTAGGTATGTCATCATATCATCTGCAAAGAGTGACAGCTTGGTCTCTTCTTTGCCTAATTTGATTCCTTCAATTTCTTTTTTTTTGCTTATTGCTACTGCTAACATTCCTAGCACCAAATTGAAGAAGAGGGGTGATGGTGGACATCCTTGTTTCACCTCTGATCTTATTGGAAATGCTTCTAGCTTATGCCATTACATATAATACTTGCTTATGGTTTTAGGTAGATGCTGCTTATTATTTTAAGGAAGACCCCATTTATTCCTATACTTTCTTTTTAGTAGGAATGGGTGTTGTATTTTTTCAAAAGCCTTTTCTGCATCTATTGAGATAAATCATATGGTTTCTGCTAGTTTTGTTGTTGATGTGATGAATTATAGTGATAGTTTTCCTGATGTTAAACCACCCTTGCATTCCTGGAATAAATCCTACCTGATCAAAGTGTGATTTGCTGTAGTCTTTTTGCCAATATTTTATTTAGAATTTTCACACCTATATTATAAAGGAAATTGATCTGTAATTTTTTTTCTCTGCTTTGTCTCTTCCCAATTTAGTTATCAGTACCATATTTGTTTCATAAAAAGAATTTGGTAGGACTCCTTCTCCAATTTTCCTGAATATTTTGTAAAGTATTAGAGGCAATTGTTCTTCAAATATTTGGTAGAATTTACCAGTAAAGCCATCAGGCCCTGGAGACTTTTTCCTAGGGAATTCATTGATCTTTTTCAATTTCTTTTTCTCAGATGTGGTTATTTAAGTAGTTTGCTTCCTCTTCATTTAGCCTGAGCAACTTGTATTTTTGTAAATACTCATCCATTTCACTAAGATTGTCAGGTTTATGTACATACAATGGGGCAAACCTGTTTTAATTTTTGAAGACATGTATGTTGTTCTCTCAGTTCAGCTAATGTTACTCTGTATTGATACTTACAAATCTTGATGTCCATCTCTGAATCCTTTACATTCTTACTTTATTCCTGAAAAATAATCTGCTATTTTACTTATATACCCGTTTTTTCACCTTTTCCTAGTCCACGGACACCCTTTGTTTTCTAGTTCTTCACTATCACAGAGTACTGCCCTGAATATTTTGATATGTTAGACCATTGTTTGTATTGTTGTTTTTCTTTTTAAAACTTTTTCTGAATATGTTCCACTAATAAGGTTCACTGGACAAAGGATAGAGATGTTTTAGTCAGTTTCTTGCAATATTACACATTAATATCCAGAAGAGTCATGCCACTTCCCAGTTCTACCAACAGGTCATTTCTTTCTATAACTCCCAGCATTGGTGGTTCAAATTAAAATCTTTTTCTTTTCATCTTCATCAGTTTGAGTGGTATGAAGTAAAACATCAAAGTTCTTTTTTTTTGTTTTTGCTTTTTTAAAATTGCTTTTCTTTTACTGTTAATGATTTGTAGCATATTTCTGTATAGTCATTTATAATTAGCTTTTTTCTTTCAAAAGCTCTTCATGTTCCTTGACATCTTAGCCCAAGTATCTTTTTCAGCAGACATGTACAGAGAATGGAAACAGAGGATGAATATTAAAGCATGACACATAGTCCTGTAAGAATAGTCTCTGGACAGCTAAAGTGCAGAATGAGAAGGCAATCATCAGAATGAGGGCAAAGGAACAAAAAAAATGGTCTCAGAATCCCAGAATGTCAGAGTCTGTAGAGTCCTCAAAATCCAACCTATCCTTGAACATGAATTCCCTCTATAGTTTACTCAACAAAAGAGTCATCTAACCCCTTGCTCAAAGACCTTAAGGGAGGAAGAACCTACCACCTTTCAAGGGGTTCTAATACTTTTGGATAGTTCTAAGAGTTGAGAAGTTTTAATAAGTTAAGCAACTATGGAAATATCACTTAAGTGCTGAGTTGTAGGTATTCTGATCTATTGTCTAGTAATCCCTGTGTAAAATGAGAATAATTGTACCTATACACATACTTTGGAACATTGTCCTGAGTGTTTTTGCAAACATTTAAATGTTTTCCAGTGATGTCCCCAAAATCTCAATGAGGTTTTATGCTATTGGTTTATTATTATTAATAGGCACTTATTAGGGGGTTGGATGTGTGGTTTCATTAATACATCAAGATATTTAGGTAAAGAAACCCCCTTTGGAAATGGAAGTCAGCACCTTTTCTATAACTTAGAACCTTAGAAAGTTTTCTAGGGTGCCTGCCCAGGGTTACCCAATTAGTATATGCCAAACAGAAGTAGGACTTTAATCCTTCTTGGTTTTGAAACCAGCTCTTCAGTCATTATTTCATATTGCATCTTATTGAATAAAATGATTATATCCTTGCTAAGCCATCTGTTCTCAAGGTCACATACCCCTACTTCAACAAATACTTCCATGCTGTGATCTCCAGGCCCTTTAGGAATAGTTATTCTGATCTGTCATCTAGTAACCCTATACAAATCAAACAGAAACAGAACAAAACAAAAATCACATAAGTTTGGTTGAATTTTTTGTAAGAAACCAAATGGGCATTATTTATTTTTATACTTTTACAAATCTGCACTTTAACAATATGTCCTAGTAATTTGCCAAGAATTGTCAAGCAAGTCAGTTTTGCTGGGCAGTATTGTGAATGTTACATCATATTCCTTTAAAAAAAATCAATACATTTGTTTTTTATCTCATCCTGTATCTTCTTCCTAATTCTGGATTTTTCAGAGGTAACTGAGTCTGATTCAACAATCACATCAGCCAGTTCTTTCAAGATCACTTCTTGGGATCCCAACATTCTTCAAGGGCAAACTAAAATGCCCCTTCTTATAATGCACCTTTCCTTATGCCATGTAATGCCAAGCAAAGGCAACTTCCAAGGTTCAGATTACCAGTATAGCAAACCCCATTTATTCAGCAAACATTCACAGGACAGATAAAGTCAAAAGACAGTATAACTCATTCATTTAGCAAGTAAGTTCTTAATTCAGTCCAGGTACTACTCCACCCCTAAAGGGTATATTCATTTAGTCAAAGTCTCTTCTCAAATGGAGATAAGAGTTCTCAATTCAGTCCAGGTACTACACCCCTAGAGGGTACATTCATTTAAGTCTCTTCTCAAATGGAGATCAGTTTCTAATCATAAACAAAGTACATTCATTTGGTCACATCTTAGAGCACAAAAAGGCCAAAGGTTTCCCACCCCTGGACTCAAAGTAATTACAATACCATCCATTAACATTAGGCACTTTCTCAAAAGGGAGCAGAAGAGCACAAAAGGCCATCCACCCTTAAACCATAACAAGGTCAAGATAAAATCTCAGCATTGAAAGGCCAAGGAAAGACCCTTCTTTCATCTTGAGGCAAGCCCTCAGCAATCTCAGTTCCTGGGGAGACAAGGCTCAACAAAGCCATAGCCAGTGTTCTCATCAAGCATCTCCACATCTGTCTGTAGAACAGTAACAGAACCCCTGAAAGTATTAGCAAGGCCCTCTTCTGGGATTTCTGTCAACATAAAACAAGAAAATCCTTCTTCAGGGCTTCTGAACCAACAACCAGGTTCCAGGACCTATACAACAGCAGCACTGTCCACCATCAGATGAATCAGGAAAAACAACATCAAAACAGACAGACAAAATACCAACATCACAGCCATGCCTCCTGAGGTCTCAGCAGCTCTAGGTGGCAGTCCTCAAAAGTCCTGGGCAGCCACAATGGGCTCTCAATAACTCAGCTTCCATGATACTAGACACTACTCTTCCCAAAAGTCCTTCTTCTGGCCTTCTCTGGGCTTGAGCCTTCCTTTCCATTCATGGCTCCTCCTAGGTCAGCCCCCTCTCTTCACATCAACAAGTCCATGCCACAAGTGGGATTCACAAGCTCTGGGTTTTAACACTCAACCCAAAAGCCAAGTCAGTTCAGGGGCATCTCCAAATTCCATTACCATTACACCCCAACACAATCACTTGTTAAAACTACCCTTATCTTACCCTTGGAAATTGATTACTATCTCCTTTTTATGCCCTTTATGTTTTCTTATCTGTGTATCATGGCAGAAGAGTTTAAAATGAGATTGATATTTCCAAGTTGAAACAGAAGAATCAGAACCCAAAGAGGGCAAAAAGAGTCAATTGTCATATTAGTACCCACAATTTGCAGCTGTGGGACATAGTGAATAGAGTTCTAGGCCATGACTCAGGAAAACTAATCTTCCTGAGTTCAAACCTGGTGCCAGATACTTATTAGCTATGTGACCCTGGGCAAGTCACTTAACCCTGTTTGCCTCAGTTTCCTCATCCATAAAATGAGCTGAAAAAGGAAACAACAAACCACTCCCATATCTTTGCCAAGAAAGCCCTAAATGGGGTCATGAAGAGTTAAATGTGACTGAAACAACCCAACAACAACATCAACATCCCAAACTGTATAGTAGGTGAGTACTAGGCACTTAATAAATACTTATTAAATGAATAAATGAAAATTCTCAAATGCACCTCATCTGTGTCTGGTGTCTTGAACTCATTGAGAATAGTAAGAAACTCTCTTACCATCTTCCCACTTACATTTGGCGACTACAACTTCTTAATTATCTTTGTCCTAGCTCCAGTTCAAGATCATTCTCTTTGGTAGAGAGGATAGAAAGCATTAAGATTTGAGTAGATCATTACAATTATGATCATTCTATTTGCCAGTGTGCCAGTAGTATCAATTATGTCACTTCTTTAATCTGCATCACCAGTTTCAGTCCATCCTGAGCCTGAATGCTTCTAATTTAATTTTAAAGGATATTATAATTTATTTTGTCTACAGTTAACTGCACTAGTTTTGATTTTCTAGCCACATCTTACAGAATCTTAAATTGGAAAAGGCCCCATGATCTCTAACTGTAAAGATTCTGTGATGTCTGATTCATGACCCTAAAGAGAATAGTTGAGGGCTTAAGAATTGTTACCAAAGTAAAAGAAAATGAATCAGAAGGTGTTCTCCAGTACTTGTTGACTTTTCCTGTATTTCTATGTGTGTGTCATGCATCCCTAAGGAGGTGTTGTGCGTCAACATGGTATAGAAGAAAGACTACAAGATTTGCAATTAGAACACCTGGACTTTAAGCCTAACTCTGACATTTACTACCTGCATGACATTGGAGAAGTCACTTAACCATTCTGGGAATAGAGAGAGACAGAGTGAGTGAGTGAATGAGTGAGTGTGTGTGTGTGTGTGTCTGTGAGAGAGAGAGAGAGAGAAAGAGAGAGAGAGAGAGAGAGAGAGAGAGAGAGAGAGAGAGAGAGAGAGAGAGAAGGAGGGAGGGAGGGAAGAAGAGAGGGAAGGAGGGGAAGCATTTACTAAGCTCTAATAGGTATCAGGAGTTCTTCTAAGTACTTGGGATAGTTTCTTGTCCCTCATAAACAGAGGAATCAAATGACATTGAGATTGCAACCTCAGTGTAGTATGTCTGACTGAGGCTGATCAAAGCAGTACAAACTCTGAAGGCTCTTCTACAGGCCAGGCACAGATGGTCCATGTGAAAATTTGGGAACATGATGTCTCTACATTTCCACATCTTACATTTCTTTTGTGATGCTGTAATTATGCTTTGCTTGTGAAGCACAGTGCCTTCTTTGATGCAGGCATGCTGTACTGGATGATCCTGTGCTCTTGGGTAGACAATCATCTTCCAGGTAAAGAATCATCCAATTAAGGAGGACTGGCAAGAATCTTGCTGGCAATGACTAAGAAAGAAAGAACCTCCTGTGATTATCAAAGGACAACCAATATCCTTTTTCTTTATAGAGGTGGACAGTGGAGACATCTTTGATCTCCTGGGAAATAACATCCTCTTGCCGTATAACTCAGAAGACATCGGTCAGCTTTTGTATGAGCAGTGAATCCCTTGCTTAGTAAATATCTGCTGGAATGGAATCAGCAGCAGGCAGTTTGCCACACAAGAGGAGCCTAATGGCATTCAAAACTTCTCTTTCCTTTGGAAGCTCAGTTAGAGATGGATTGATATCAATTTGAGGTATATGGTCAATGGCTTTAACATTGATTGACGGTGGTGGAAAGAACACTATGGAAGTATTCAGCTCATCTCACCAGGTTCATGTCCTTATCATTGATCAGTGTAGCTCCATCGGTGCTGAACAGTTGAGATGCACCTCAAGTCTTTGGCCCATTAATAGCCTTCAGGGCATTGTAGAAGTACTTTCAGTTGTTACTATCAGCATAAAACTGAATTTTATCTGCTTTCCAATGAGCCAAGTGTCTTGCATCTTCAAAACATTGTTTGTACTTTACTTTTAATGCAGTTAAATGCTGCTTTCTTAGAGACAGATGAACTATCCTGCTGGTAAACCTTGTGGAGTTTTCATTTTTTCATTTAGTACCTTCTGAATTTCCCCATCGTTTTCATCAAACGAATCCTAATGTTTGAGAGTGTTTTGGCCCAGATGAGTGAAAACAGGGCTATACACCAAATATCTGAAAGCTACCCACTCCTTTTCTGCTCCACTTTTGCCATCTGTGTGTTGGTTCAACCTTCTGTAAGTAAGAATAAACTGTTCACCCATGGAAAAAAATTCTAATCCGTGGAAGTTGAATTTTGATAGTTGTCTTACCTGGTGGCTGCCACTTTTGTCAAATATGAACATTTAGTTTGAATAGGATAAGTCTATTGTTGATCTAGCACTCTGCACTTTTCATCACTCTCATATCCTGTTAGTCTTTTTTTTTTTCTTACAAAGACAAATACCAATGTTTGCTGCAATGGTACACCCACAAAGTTTTATTGGTAAAAGAAAAACAATGTTGGTATTGAGAAGGTCATGAGAAGCACAGGTCTTCAGTAGCAAATGACTGTTGCTGTTGCTATTTCTGACTCCATTCCTCCCAAGGACTTCCTGTTATGTCTGATAATTTGATCAAAGGTTGTTTTGATTTTGCCTTTATATACCCATTAACAAATTTACTGGATTAAATTAGATCTGTACAGTAAGGGAGTTAGATTCACTGATCTCCAGGGTCCCAGATCAGTGATTCATGATCATCTGGCCCTTTCATGCTATAAATCCTTTGAAATGGGTCATGCTGCAAGCTTTCAGAAAACACAAGAAGAGTAGCACTAATGACTCAGACTCTCAAGATCAGATAATAATGCCTCCCGAGCCTTCACCTTTTAGCTCAGCTATACCTACATCAGAGGGGGCAGGCAGCATAGTACAGTGGAGAAAACACTAGAATTAGAATTAGAAGAACTGGGTTCAGATCCCTCTTCTGTCATGTTCAGAGGCCTAGCATTGTGCTACCCAGAGCATAGGAGATCTAAATCATCATTCTAGGATTTGCCTTCATTACAGAGCACAGAATAATATTTATCACAACTAATCTTTCCATTAATCCACTAGCATTTGTTACTGTTCTAAGTACTGGTGTCTGGGAGGGGAAGACCCTCTGAGTTTCTGGCCAAAATATTCATATTCATTCTGAGCCAATCAAGGACCCAAACAATGACCAAGTGGGCCTTGGCCTGGGGGCTATTATCGGTCAATATGTAATTTGGGTTAAGGCTGGTTGGTCTTTAAGAGAAAAAACAAAAACAAAAAAGTTTCAGAGATTAAAATTTACATTCCCTTTGAGCATAGCAGGGACAGATAAAGTGTGATGCCCTAAGTGGAGAGAGAAGGAAGGGGGAAGAAATGAAGGAAAGAACTAACCTTGGAACCATTCTTTGCCTCATTTCTTATTAAGCCTTAATCACTGAATGGGCACTACCTCAGCAAAACTGAGACCTGTTCAAGACCTTAGCTTGAAAAGGCCAAATTTCCCCCACTCCATCCTGAACCATCTCCAGTTGTTCTGATCCATATCTGGTCACTGTATACAAATGACACCAGGGGAGAAAGTGAGGCTGATAACCTTGTACTGTTCTCCCTCACTTAAATCTAATTATTGCATGCCCTCTTTTACTTCTCTGATATCATGGTCTTCTTTGAGAAATAGGACAAACTTTAACAGCAGCAAATACTGGGGAGACAGAGACCAAATAATGGAAGAGTTGTTGCCCTCAAGTGGCTTACATTCTATCAGGGAAACAAGTGGATATATAAGTACACAAGGTCGTTAATTGGTTGTAGAGTTAATTAGGCACTAGAAGCTAGAAGATTTAGGAGCTAATTGTGTGAAATGAGGGAGAATAAATGGTGAAGGATAATTCTGAAGCTGTCAACCTAGAAGATGAGATGAATGGTAGTTAGCTAGATAAATCAGGGACATTTAGGAGACAACTAGGTTAGTGTAGGAAGAGAAGTAATGAATTTTGTTTTGAATGTGTTGACTTTGGCATTCAAATGGAACTGTTCTGAAATGTTTATCAGTTGGTGTTGCAATACTGGAGCGTGAGTCAGGCTAGCTAATCCATATACTAGCAGCTTTGCTGTAGGCTGGCCAACCAGAAACAGAGGGCAAGAGGTAAAGAAAACAAGAGGGCCTCCAGAATTGAATCACTGAGAGCTCCAAAAGATAATTCTGGAGACAAGATGTTTGAAGCCTATGGGGAAATAGCTTGGGTTGCAAGATAGGGGAAAGCTTTCTTGTCTAGGGACCAAGGGAGCAAGGGTTTGAATTTCCTGTATTTGTGTGCAGAACATTCAGAGCACATGCTATCAAGTTGAGGCATGTGCTTACTGTGTGCCCAGAGCATCTAAAATCTGAAACCTAAATCATTCTTTCCCCCAAGGAATTCTATGGAGTCCATGCAACAAGTACATAGAAACGTGGGTTTGTATTCTGCCTCTCATCCTTGCTACTCGTATGATGCTAAGTAGGTCAGTTCATCTCCCTCACATTCAGTTTCATCTGTTAAATGAAGGAACTTGTCTGGAAAGTTCCTTCAATTTTTAAAACTACAATCCTATAGTTTGGATTTGGCATATAAGGCCAGCGTTAATATGTAAGACATTTGTCACTTGTAAGCCTTTAGGGCTTTTAGGAAGAAAGTATGTTATAAAGTTTATATTCAAATTCAAACAGTTATTAGAATGGTCAGTCCAGGGAGAAACGGAGAGCAAGCTCAGATGGAATTACTGGAGACCAGACAGCAGACTGGATGTGGCACCCAGTCCAGATGGGAACTGTGTGTTCTGTCTGGTCACACAAGGTAGAACAGAGAACAAAAGGCAAAGTCACAAAAAGGCAAAAGTTCCAGTTGTTATGAACTGACTGTGAAGAGGCAGTGTGGTTGGTGTCCTCCTCAAGGTGGGAGCAGAAAGATCCGAGGTCACATTATGACTCAGATGTTTATTAGCTCTATGACCCCAAGAAAGACACTGATCTCTCATTAATCTCTCAGTTTCTTTATTAATAAAATGGGAATAACAATGGCACCTCTCATTGTTGTTAAATCTAATTATTGCATGCCCTCTTATTACTTCTCTGATATCATGGTGTTCTTTGAGAAATAGGACAAACTTTAGCAGCAGCAAATACTGGGGAGACAGAGACCAAATAATGGAAGAGTTCTTGTGCTATCAAATGAGATAGCACATAATATTGCTGTGGAAACCTTAAATACTATGGAAATGCTATTTATTAAGGGAAAAAATTCCAAAAATTAGAACTTTACAAAAGAAGGATGGACTGCTTCCATCCCTTGAATGGAAGTCTTCAGTTAAAGGATGGATGACCACAATTCCAGGGATTCTTTTTCAGCTATGGGTTGAACTAAATGTGATCCAAAGTCCCTGAAATTCTGTGATTTTATGAAGAACATTAGAAAAAACAAACAAAAATCCAAACAGTTGCCTGTTGTATCCATGGAGAATAATAAGAGAAAGGAGGAAAAAAAAGAGTTGCATCTTCTTCTTCAGGTTACTGGGAGAAATCTAAGAAAGGAAGGCACAGTGAAGGGTGCCAGTGATAAATCGACAGAAGTGGCAGGGAGTCAACTCTTTAGGTGAAAGAAAAGCTTGCCCTCCTTTGGGGTTACAGGGCAAATGCTGTGAGCCCTACAGCATCCCAGCTGCCACTTGCTTTTTTTTGCCAGCTTCTTGGTAGATTTGCTCACCTTGATTTGTCCTTGATTTTGGTCGATTATAAAATTGTTCTCTAAGAAAGTGCTACCAAGGTCCTAAATTTAGCAGCAGATTTTTAGCTCTTTGTGAACAAAGAAAATTCTGGTCCCTGGTTCATGCTCTGTATTTCTTGTCCTTGATTTGAATCTTCCTCCTCTCATTCCCTTTCCCTTTCTCCTCTCCTCTCTTCTCCTCCTATCCCTCCTCTCCTTTCTCCTCCCCTCCCCTCTCCCTCTCCCTCTTTCTTTCTCTCTTTCTCTTCTTTCTCTCTCTTCTTTCTTTCTCTCTTCTTCCTTCCTTCCTCTCTTCCTCCCTTCCTCCCTTCTCTCCCTCCCTCTGCTTTCTCAATCTTCCCTTCTCTATGTATTTCTGTCTCTGTCTCTTTCTCTCTTTCTCTCATCACTGTGTCTCTATGTTTCTTTCTCTCTCCCTCCTTCACTCCCTTCATCTCTCCCTCCTTTCCCCATTTCTCTCTCTCCTCACTGCTCTTATGACTCCAAAGAGCTCTTCTAACTTTGCTGCTTGTCATTTGGTCAAAAGCCTTTGAAAGAAAAAGCTAGTTCAGACACAACCAAAGGTCTGGATGTACATCTCAAGAATTTTCAGTGGTTTTTAAAATAGCTTTTGGTGTGAAGTTTCTCTACTATCCAAAAAATAAAAACTGCCATATCTGTGCTGCCCTTAAAAATAATTCAGGAATAAACCTTGATTTAGGGGTTGAACCATAGCAATTGTTAATGATTATAGTAAGACTTATTTTTAGAATTAGTATTTTAGAGTCCTTTAAGGTTTGTGAAGTGCTTCATATATGTTATCCCCTTTGATCCTTACCACAACCTTGTGAAGTAGCGATTGTTATCATCCTGATTTTTAAAATGATGACCCTGAAACTGAGTGAGGTTTAGTGACTAGCCCAAGGTCACCCAGCTAGTAAGCAGTGGATGCAGGATTCAAACTCATATTTTCTTAACTCCAAAGCCAATGCTATTTCCACTGTATAGTTCTAGAGCTAGACTCTAGAGGGTATTTAGTATAATCATCTTACTGGTGTAGAAGCTGAAGTGGGGCAGAGAGGTAGTAAGTAAACAGAATTGAGAAAAGAGGAAGATCCAGCCAAATGAAGTTTGGCCAACCTTCCTGATATTTTTTAGTGGGAAAAATCACATCTCATCTGGGCAGAGAAGATTTCTTGGAGCATAACCTATTATGGCTACTGAAAAAATTCTACAATGAGATCGGCCTTGACATCCCCAGGGGGCTTCTGCTTCTGCCTTGGTCTGTGAAGCTACTAGCCCTTGATGAAACAACAGAGCCCACTGAGAAAACAGCACTTGGAGTCTAATTGAAGGGAATAACTACTGTGCACCAGTCCTTTTAATCAAGATATTAAAAGGAAACTTTATTAAACTGTGATTGAATATATAAAATTAAGATGTGATGCATTTTAAATATATTAGCTCAAATTATAAAATATTAAATTAAGATTTAATATATTAAATTAAACACATATTAAATGAAATTGAAAAAAAATGCTTTTAAAAATCTCAAATACACCAGAGGAATTATTAACCGTTTTATTTAAAAGTGAAGGTCTGGCGAGCAGGCGAGCAATAAAATGAAAACTCTCTAAGGGATGATTGTAGACCCCAAAGGCAGGGCAGCTAAAGGTGAGCTCTTAGCAAGTATAACAAAACTATGAAGACTTTCATGCCATTCTGGTGATGGATTGTTATGTCTATTGCTCAGAACTGTCCTAGCTAAGTTTGGAGCATCTCATTGCCAAACTGGCCAGAGGGTGATAAATGTTTTCCTATAAAGCAACTCCATCAGACCAAGGCACAGGAGTGCTGCAGTTTGCATCAGTAGGGGCAGTGGCCCTACATGATGACAACCTTGATACTTTAGGCACTGAACTGAGTGGTCCTAACTTTGCAAAAACTGGCCCATAGTGAACAAATACAGGGAGCCCTAAGTTGAAACCAGAATTAGGGTTCCAGAGCTGCCTATAGGAAATGCAAATGAGTAGTGAAATAGACCAGGTGTCCTCAGAGCCCAGTGGTCGTCTATCCCTCATGGGAAGTACGGGACTCATTTGTTTCATGTGAAGTTCTTTTCCTTTCTACACAGAAAAACCCTTGAAATTAGTCTTACTCCATGCTTATGAAATGACCAGTGATCTAATGGAGGGCACATTCAGACAGTTTGAATCTCTAAAAAGTGGTCCTACTGGCTGCTGTACAGGACGTGTGTCGTCTTAGTGAAGACCATCTTTCCTCTCAGAAGAGTGACTACTGAAAACTGCAGGTGATTAAGTGAACCTTTTAAATAACTGAAGAAAGGAAAGACACCAATGTATGTTTTCTGTGAAATCAGTAAGATCATAGACATTGATCTGGAAAATACCTTAGAGATCATCTGACCATTCTAGACCAATCTCTTCATGTTACAGATGAGGAAACTGAGACCCATCGATGTTAAGCAACTTGCCCAAGACTATTGATGCAGGTTGGAAATAGTGAAGCTGGGATTTGTAGTCAGGTCTTCTGGTTTCAAACTTAGTCCTCCTTCCTCTTCACTTCATTACTTCAGGAATGTGTCAATATAACTAGGGTAAAACGATAGGGCTTTACACCAGGGTGCCGAGTTTAGAGGGAATCAAATTGAAAAGGTATTAATTATACTGTGATAGAAATTTCAGCAGCAGAGAAATAGGAGAGCCTAGAAACTAGTGAGAAAGAATAATTACTTGAAATAGGAACTAGTAGATTAACCCTTGACCTCAGCTCCCTTATTCATAAATGATTTCACTAGATGCCTTCTAGCCACAGCTATATGATTCCATGGAGAGCCGAGGGCAATATACCTTTCCACCATGATTCTCTGCCTCTATCCCCCACCCCTACCCCAGAAGCACTGGATAGGAGAAAGAGTTCTGGGTTTGGAGTCAGTGGTTATGGATTCATTTTATGTTTATGTCACTTATTATCTTTTTTAAAAAAACTTGTTTTTTATTTTTAGTTTACATCGTTCATTTCCATGAGATTTTGACTGACAAATTTTCTCCCCATCTTTCCCCTACCCACCACCCCAAAACAGTAATCCCACTGTATACCCCCTCCCCCAATCATCTCTCTCCTATATCCTCCTCCATCACCCCTCTGACTTTTCAGTAGGGCAAGATAGATCTCCCTAGCCTATTACTTGTATATTTTCCTCCTTCCCATTCCACCCCTCACTTGTTCTGTTCTCTACTTTGTCCCTGTCCCTTTACCAAAGTGTGTGCTTCTAACAACCCTCCCCCCGAACCTGCCCTCCCCTTCATCCTCCCCTCCTCATCCCCTTCCCCCCCTTACCCTCCTGTAGGCCAAGATACCCAGTTTAGAGTTTATGTCATTCCTTCCCTAAGCCAAATTCAGTGAGAGTAAGGTTAACCCATTCCCTTTTACCTTCCTGTTCTTCCCCTCTGTTGTAACAATTATCCATTGCCTCTTCTATATGAGAGGATTAACCCCGTTCCGTCTCTCCCAGTCTGCTCTCATACTATTCCTCTTCCACCTCTCAATTTCACCTTTTAAAATATTATCCCATCCTGTTCAATTGATCCTGAACCCTCTATGTGCACATATATACACATACTCACATATGTAATCATATGCATATATACCCTCATACATATACATATACATTTATATTCCCTTCAACTATCCTCATATTGAGAAAAGTTTCATAAGTTGTAATTGCTGTTTTTCCATGTTGGCATATAAATAGTTCAACTTTGATAAGCTCCTTATGAATTTTTTGTTTACTGTCTCTTGCTTCTTGTATTTGATTTTTCTATTCAGTTCTGGTTTTTTCCTCAAGAATGCTTGGAAGTCCTCCACCTCATTGAATGACCATATTTTCCCCTGGAACACTGTACTCAATTTTGCTGGGTAGGTGATTCTTGGTTTTAATCCTAGCTCCTTTGATCTCCAGAATATCATATTCCAGGCCCTTTGATCCCTTAATGTAGAAGCTGCTAGATACTGGGCTATCCTAATTGTGTTTCCACAGTATTCAAATTGTTTCTTCTTGGCAGCTTGTAATATTTGCTCCTTGATCTGGGAACTCTGGAACCTCACTATAACATTCCAGGAGTTTTCTTTTGGGCATCTTTTTTCAAGAGGTGATTGGTGAATTCTTTCAAGTTCTATTTTGCCTTCTGGTTCTAAAATATCTGGGCAATTTTCCTTGAGAATTTCT
>CM053593.1:39656840-39687207 GCA_028646575.1 Pseudocheirus occidentalis | reverse complement strand
GATGCTTTCTAGTTCTTTTTTTGATCATGGCTTTCAGGTAGTCCAATAATTTTTAAATTGTCTCTCCTGGATCTATTTTCCAAGTCAGTGTTTTCTTCAGTGAGATATTTCACATTGCCTTCAATTTTTTCATTTGTTTGGATCTGTTTAATAGTATCTTGGTTTCTCATAAAGTCATTTGCTTCCATTTGCTCTACTCTAAGTCTGAAGGAATTATTCTCTTCAGAATGCTTTTGAGATTCATTTTTCATCTGGAAAATTCGATTTTTTAAGGCATTCTTCTCCTCATTGGCTTTTTGGGCCTCTTTTGCCATTTGAGTTCATCTATTTTTAAGGTGTTATTTTCTTTAGTCTGGTTGTTGACTCTCTTTACATGACTTTCTCACATCATGCTCATTTCAATTCCCAATTTTTCCTCCACTTCTCTTATTTGGTTTTCAAAATCCTTCTTAAGCTGCTCTGTGGCTTGTAGTCAGTCTGCATTTTTCTTGGAAGCTTTTGGTGCAGGAGTTCTGACTGTTGTCTTCCTCCTGTTCCATGCTTTGATACTTTTTGTCCCCCAAAATGAATCTAAAGTTGCATTGCTAGGTATGCTTTGCTTCCTTTGCCTGCTCTTGTTGCCAGTCAGTTACTTGACTCTTAGGTTCAGTTGAACTCTGTTTTCAGAGGGGAGAGCTCTGTCCTAAATCACTTGGGTTTTTGCAGCTGCTGGAGCCATTAGGAGGCCACCATTTCTGCAGCCCCCACCAGTTTTGGCTCACTGAAAATGCACCTCAGAACCACTACCCAAGACTGCAATCTCTATCCAGAAAGCTCAAGGCAAGAGTACATAGCCTCTGAATGATTTCTTGGCCCCCCTACAATCTGCAGGCCAGGAGCTTCTGAAGCAGCCATGTGGAGGCAGCTGCAGCTCCAGCCACTTCTAGCCCTGGGGCAGTTGGGCAGACCCTCTCCCCCAAATTTATCCAAGTTCCACCGACTTTTCACTTAGTATTTGATTCTTATGGATTGGTAATTCTGGAAAACACCACAAATGCTGGTGTTATACCCTCCAGCCACAGCTTGTTCTGGTGGCCCTAGGGATCCAGTTGCGGGTTCATGCATTGCTTGTCTGGGTTCCCAGTGCACTGTGATGAACCCCTTCCCATCTGCCTGCCAGGCTGCCTTCAGCAGGAGCTTTGTTACTCTGTCATTTTGTGAGTTCTGGAGCTTTAAAATTTGTTTAGAGTCACATTTTATAGGTATTTGAGGTGGTTATGGGGAGAGCTATGGAGTTTTGCTGCTTCTATGTCACCATCTTGACTCCTGTCACTTATTATCTATGTGATCTTGGTCAAGCCACTTAATTTGGGAGGGTCCAAAATTTCCTTAAATCAAGTAAACAAATTTTCAATAAGAGCCATTGATAGAGATACAGAGAAAAAAAATAGTTAACTGTCCTCAAGGACATCCCAGTCTAAATCAGCAGTTCTCAACCTGTGGATTACAACCCCTTTGGGGGTTGAATGGACCTTTCACAGGGGTCACCTAAGACCATTGGAAAACACATTTTTTTCTGATGGTCTTATGAACAGAGACACCATTCCTCTATTCATCTCCAGGCGGGTCTGCCCACATGCAGATATGCCCACATACAAGTATTAATGAGTCACAGCATTAGGAAGGTTGAAAATCACTTGTCTAAATGAAATACAACATGCCAAGAGCTATATACATACCATGTCCATGATCCTTTGGCCTCTAGTGATGGGAGGTTCATTACTTTCAGAGGCAGTTTACTCCATTTTGAGAATTTGATCCTCATAACCACCTATGTCATATATTAGGTTACATATTATTGTCGTCTCCTGTATGAGAAAACTGATGTCCAAAAAGGATAATTATATTCCATAAGATCACAAATAGCTCAAACAAAAGTCTTATTTCAGGTCCAGTTTTCTTTTTACAACTTTATAGCATGACTTATCAAGGCACTTATGTATGTCAAGGGTGCCATAATTTCACTGGGAATGGGAATTCCATTTTTTTTTTGTTTTTCATTTAAAATCTCAGTGGTTGGGGGTGGAGCCAAGATGGCTGCGTAGAAGCAGCAAGGTTTTGCAACTCCCACATAACCACCTCAAAACACATAAAATATGACTCTAAACAAATTTTAGGGCTTCAAAACTCACAAAAATACAGAAAACACATTTGTGTTGAAGGCAGCTTGGCAGGTAGGGCTCATCACAGCAGGCTGTGAGTCAAAACCAGCCCAGCCTGAAACTGTGGCCCGGACCCAGAGTAGTCAAGAGGAGCTGCAGCTAGAGCCTCCAGGAGAGTGGATCAGCAGCAGCTGTGGCAGTTTCCATATTTATCAAGCCAGAAGAAATAAGGACTAAGTGAAAGGTCAGTGGAATTCAGCTACATTTGGGGGAGAAAAATGGTCGGCCAAACTGCCCCCAGGGCAAGGAAGCTGCAGAAGTGGCAGCCTTGTGGCCTCCGGGTAGCTGCTTCAGAGCTCCCGGCCTGCAGATTGCAGGGGGAGCAAGCTATCATTCAGAGGCCAAGTGCTCTTGCGTTGAGCAGCCTAGATCCAGATCATGGTTTTGGGTGGTGGTTTTGGGGTGCATTTTCAGTGAGCCAAAGCTAGTGGAGGCTGCAACTTCCCCATAATAGCTCCAGCAGCTGTGAAAATCCCAGCAATTTGGGACAGAGCTTTTCCCCCTGGAAGCAGAGTTCCACAGAGCTAAAAAGACAAATTCTTCACTGGCAACATGAGCAGGAAAAGGAAGTAAAGTTAAGAACAGCCACCGAACTCTAGAATCCTTTTTTGGGAACAAAAAGGATCAAAGTATGGAACAGGAGGAAGACAACATAGTCAGAACTCCCACACCAAAAACTTCCACGAAACATGAAGATTGCCTACAAGTCATAGATCAGCTTAAAAGGGACTTTGAAAACCAAATAAGAGAAGTAGAGGAAGAATTGGCAAGAGAAATGAGAATGATGCAAGAAAATAATGAAAAGAGAGTCAACAACCTGACTGAAGAACATAATACCCTAAAAACCAGATTAATTCAAGTGGCAAAAGAGGCCGAAAAAGCCAGTTAGAAGAATACCTTAAAAAAATCTAATTTGCCAGATGGACAAAGAATCTGAAAAGCATTCTGAAGAGAATGATTCCTTCTGAATTAGAGTGGAGCAAATGGAAGCAAATGACTTTATGAGAAACCAAGATACTATTCAACAGATCCGAACAAATGAAAAAAAATGAAGGCAATGTGAAATATCTCCTTGAAAAAAACACTGACATGGAAAATAGATCCAGGCGTGACAATTGAAAAACTATTGGACAACCATAAAGCCATGATCCAAAAAAGAACTTAGAAAGCATCCTTCAAGAAATTCTCAAGGAAAATTGCCCTGATATTTTAGGACCAGAGGGCAAAATAGAACTTGAAAGAATTCACCCATCACCTCTTGAAAAAGATCCCTAAATTCTCAGTGGTTTATAACTCGTAGTCAGAGAGAGTTGACTAAGTCTCAGAGTGTCTAAGGAATTTGCCTGAGCATGAGACAGAATTCAAACCCAGGTCTTTCCTCTTTGAAAGGCAGTGTGGCATAAGAGATAGAGTATTAAATTTATAATCAGAAAAAACCTCGGTCCTTATCCCACATCATATACTTATTTGTTGTTTCACCACTGGATGGATCCCTTGGCTTCATTTCCTCATCCTAAAATAACAGAGGGTAGTCAGAAGAAGGATTTGGCTGGAGAATGGCTGGACAAACTGTAGCATATGAATGAAATGGAGCCCCACCATTCTTGACTGATAAACCTTGCTACAACATTCTGAACAAACAGATGATTGTCCAGTTTCTGATTGAAGGTAGTAACCTTGTTTCCAGTGATGGCCCTGCCTTCAACTCTATGGCCATGGGTCATACTTCTCTTCTCTGAATCTGTCTCCATATCTGTGAAATGAGGACATCAAAGAACTACATACCTCATGGTATTGTGCTTGAAGATTAAATGAAAAGATCCATGCAAATGTTTTTGTCCTGAGACAGGTCATGTAAATCTTGTATAGTTCTGACTGTTAGGAATATTGCCTTTATATCCAGCCTAAATCTGACTCTCCACAATTGATCCCATACCTCTGAATTCTGAACATTCAATTCAAAGAATAAGCCAAATCCTTCTTCTGTATGACAGTCCTTGAAATGCTTGAAGGTAGCGCGACTTGAGGCACTGAATTGAAGTGCATTGGGTAATGAACTTGGAGTCAGGAAGATCTACCAAAGAGTTTTTTTGTGGTTGTTGTTGAAACCTTTCCTGATCCCCCCTACTCCAACTAATACTTTCCATTGTAAAGTAACTGGTATTAACTACCTTGCGTGTTTGCATTTATTCACTTAATTTTGATGTGTTTATATATATGTATATATACATATGTATATATACACATATATGTATATATATATATAATGTACACACATATACACATGTATATGCCTTATTCCTTTCATTTTTGTACTTTTATACCTAGCACCCAGCATACTACATGACACATAGTAGGTCCTTAATAAGTACTTATTGAATGACTGATTTAGAAAAAAAAAGAGGTTTGTATGAACTCATAGAGAGTGAAGTGAACAGAACACAGAATTATTTATACTATGAGTATAGCCATAATGTGAGAAGGAATAACTTTGAAAGACCTCAGACCACTGATCAAAGCAGTGAAGATTTATCCTGGCTTTACAAGACTGAGGACATAACACATCTTCCACAGGTTAGCAATGAAGTAAGAGACTATAAATGCAGAACCATACATGTGACCTTGGATGCAGCAAATGTGTTGATTTGTTTTGCTTGATCATATATTTTCTATGAGAGAGTTTCAACTTGGGAGGGGAGGGAGGAAGCAGATACATGGATTGGCAAGTAAAATTAAATATGAAAAAATGTTAATAAAATATTTTAATGGAAATAAAGGAAGATAGTTTTAGAACTTGGTACAAATAGAGCAATGTATTACATTGTATAGTTTATGTATAGTTTGTTTATATGTATAGTTTGTATATATGTATAGTTTAGAAGATGATAAAAATATATCAATTATATATATGTGTGTGTGTATATATATATACACATATATATACCTTATATTTGTATAAGTATATACTAATTCCCTTCTATCTCAAAAATCTATGATCCAGATTCCAAGTTCAGCACTCTATACCAGACTTTCTAGTTATGATATAAACTCATTTATACAAAACTTGATTTCAAAGGATGAGCAGAGAATTATCACTAGTTGATAAAATACACAAAAAATATTTTTAGAATAGAAGAGAAATATTATTAAAGAAATGTCACAAAACAGCCTGATTAGTTATAACAATTGTCTACTAGGCCTTAGACCAATTAATTGAGCAATGCAGTAAAAATGTTTTTTTAAAAATACAGTTGTTGCTTATATCCTTGAAAACCTTCAGATTTTAACTGTGAAAACATAAAGCTCAGCGATCATTTTAAAGCTCCTTTCAGTTTTGAGTTTGCTTTATTTTTGGCCTTGCAAAACTTGTGTATTTGTCAACCTGTTTACGCCTGTGAAATAGAATGTAATTAAGTCTGTAAATGTATTCATAATCACATTTATAAAAATGGTAATGGTGAGGTTTTTTTAAATTCCCAGCCATGTGAATCTTGAAATTATTGGGGGTTCAGGGGGAAGCTAGAAAGCTTGTTGAGAGTTCTCTTCAAATCTTCCACTAAGCTTACCTTTATCTGCCCACATCAGGTAAGATTTCCCTTGGGCTTTTAGTCCTAAAAAGTTTCTCAGTGCCTATATGTTTGAGAAGAAAAAAATATTATATATGTATATATATATATTCATATATATGCAAAATATCTATATGCACATATATGCATATTTTTTTCTTGCTTTTCTTTTTTCTTTCATCCTATCTGTGTCTAGGTACCTAGGAACCTCTTGGTTCCTCTGAGAATTCTGAAGAAAAGATTAGAATGAAGTGTAATGGATAGATTTCACTTTTATTTTAAAATGCCCAATTTTTTAGGTTTATCTAAAGAAATTTCTCTTTTATATCTCAAGTTTTTATCTGATGTGTATTTTGGGGGTACTTAATGAGATCTCTATAGAGAGATGTTCTACATTATATAGATCAATCACTGTCAAAAAAAGACAAAATAACAAAAGTATTTTTTTCTCCTTCTTGCATATGTGTGTTTTTGATTCAGAGGTTAGGCTAAAAAGAAAACAATAAAATAACATTTATTTGAAATTCAAAGGAAATACTATTTATTTAGGCTAAAAAGAAAACAATAAAATAACATTTATTTGAAATTCAAAGGAAATACTATTTATTTTGTCACTTTCTTACCAGAGTATAACAACCATATTTTATCAGTTTTACTTATTGTTTGATAACCAAAATACACCATCAGGTATAATTTTTCTCTGGAGGATCTTTCTCAATTTATTTTCCATGAGTTAGCAATGATATTTTCTTTCTCACATGCCTCTAGGGCATATGTTCCATCCTGTTTGTGACCATAGATATCATATTTGCAAAAATTTTTAAGCTATGTCTCCACCTACTCCTATACCATGTAAGGGAATCCTTATTCTTAGACTATCATAGGAGATCCCTGTTCATTTGACCAGAATATTTTACCTTAAAACAATATATTTTCACATCCATAGTTCTAAACCTTAGAATGGACCTTGTTTCATAGAAATAAAGCATCTCCTCATTTGGTTTTACTATCAGGGACAATTTTGGAGTTTATAGCACACAATTTGACTGGCAATAAGACTTTATTCCCAAACATTATTTAAGGTCCAATATACTTAAAATTCCTACAAGTAAGTCAATAGTGTTAGCACAGAGGGTAAGCCTCCTATTTACAGATGAACATAGCTGTCCCTGAAGGTAGAGAGCTCCATATCATCAGGTAGACGTATCTTTGCAATGTTTCCTTTGTGATACGTTCAGATTATATAAGACCACATAAATTATTATCAGTGCAGGTCATTTTTACTCTTTGAATTATCATCACATTCCCCCCAAAAGTCATTGTGTTTGTTCTTCTTATTGGGTGATATGGTGCTTGAAACATTTTGATCCAAGTACCCTCTCTCTCCAATTGGATAACAATTCTCGGAGGAACTTTGGCTCCTTGAAACTGACTCAACTACCATATTGGTCATTTGGAAGCAGCATAATGATGTTCATTTGAGAAAGACCAGGACTAGGCATCAGAAAACTCAGGTGTCCTTTCTGGAATCAATCAGGCTGCAATTATTATGCGCCTACCTTTCTTTCCAGCACCACTGAATATCATTCCCTTTGTTCATCTCTGTGGTGCAGCCAAACAGGAGTTTTGTTTTTTTTTTCTGTTGCTCCCACAGGTCACATTATCTTGTCTCTCCCTAGTTTTACCCTGGCAGGACCTTCTTCCCTTCTGCCTCACAGAATCCCTCCCTTCCTTCAGAATGCAAGTCAACAACCACCTTCTTAATGTAGGCACTCCTGATTCCCCCACTGCTAGTGTCCTCTCTCACTCCCAAACAACCTTGCTTGTACTTAATTTGTTTTTGCTCGCTTTATGTTTATTCTGTATATACTTACATGAATTCTGTCTATACTTACATGCCGTGGTTATTAGAACATAAGCTCTTGGAATCTAGCATTTGTTTCTTTTTTTTTATTTGTATTCTCAGAACCTGAATAGAGCTGGCACATACTGGCCACTTCTTGACGGATACCATATGCCAAGGTGCTACAGAAAAAAGACAAAAACAAAGTCTCTGCCCTTGAGGAGCTGACACTCTTATCAGAAAGATATTTTTTCCATTTCCATCAGAAAGACATACCTCCATAAAGATACACAAAATAAATACAAGGGAGGAAGTGCTGTCTATTTGGGTAACTAGCTAAGGAGATAAGGAGTCAAACGTCTAGGGAGTGCTTCAGTTAAGATACACACACACACACAAAACCAACAGCAACAATAGAAGCATGCATTAAGAGCCCACTGTATGCCAGGCAAAGTACTGGGGATACATGGACCCCCAAAAAATCAATTCCTGCACTCAAGGGTCTTAAAATGCTAACTAAGGAGGCAACATGTTTATTAGAAAACACTTACTCAGTTTAGCAGCTAGATGGCACAAAGGATAGAGTGCCTGGACCTGGAGTCAGGAAGACTCCTCTTTCTGAGTACAAATCTGGCCTTAGACACTTACTAGTTGTATGACCCTAGGCAAGTCACTTAGCTCTGTTTGTCTCCATTTCCTCATTTATAAAAGTGAGTTGGAGAAGAAATGGCAAACCACTCCAATATCTCTGCTAAGAAAACCCCAAATGGGTTTACAAAGAGTCAGACACAACTGAAAGAGCTGAACAACATATATTGTTTGTCAGCAAGAACTGCTTAAGCTATATTCTATTTGCCAGCCACCATGCTGAGATGGGAACATAAAGCGAGGAAATATGCAAAAAAAATGCAAACTGTATGACTAGTTACCTGAGATAAAAAGAGATGACATGAGGGGAAAATCTAGGAAGTTCTTTAATTTAAAAAAAATCAGTCAGTGAACAAGAATTTCTTGAGTGTTTACTATAATCTAGTCATTAGATATCAATCAATAAACGTTTATTAAGCACTTAATTATGTGTTACACTGTGCTAAGTGAAAGAAAACATACAAAAAGGTCACTGTCCTCACAGTACTTACTTTCCACTGAAAGAGGAAATATGTCCATAGACAGGATTTCTTTAAGGTGGGAGAGATTAGCCAGCCAGGGATCAGAGAATCCCAGCTAACAATATGTTGAGTCTCAGCAGTCTTTAATTTACAAGGCAGGCAAGGTCTAAGATCTAGATTAGATGGTTTGAGGCAGGAGGATTAATGGTTCAGAGATACCCCCAATGAACTTGGTCACAGCATAGAGGCTGTTTGCCCTCTGCCCTCCTGTATATTTCCTGCTGGGCATGGGCTTCTGTGGGTTCCCAGGTGTGTAATTACAGCTAAAGGGGGAGAATCCCAAGGACTGCAGGTGTCCCAACTGCTAACTGGGGCAGGGGCAGAGGTGTTCACATGGCCAGGAGGTTCTTACATTTAAATAATGTTGAAATTACCAGAAGTGCCTTAGTCTGTTCCACTGAAGTTCCGTTCCTCTTCTTCTTCTTTTTTTAAAGGTAGAAATGAGTGAAAGTTGTTCAAAATTCTCAATTGAATTTCGGTGCGGCAGAACTGAAAATGATTGTGGAAAAGTGGTGGGTAGCAGGATAAACATTGCCAAATGTTGTTTTGCCCTTGGGAAGTTTGATATCCACTATTGAGACCAAAAGACAAAAATGTAGAGCCACATAACACAAGCTTTGAACACGCAGCTGAAAGGCAGTAGCAGCAGAATGAAAATGAAGAATAATTATGTTTAAAAAGGAAGAGAAATTTTGTCACAATGGGAATTCAGTGTGGAGTTGAATTACAAGCTTTTTGTTTTGTTTTGGAAAGCGAGTTAGCAGGAAATGCAAAAAGTTAAGGTGGGTGTTATTTGGAGAAAAAGAGAAATTCAGTGCCTTTAATTCTATAGGAATGGGAGGAGAAAAAAAAGTTGACTGATGAGCATTTTTTTTAGGGTGACAAGTCCTGTGTGTTTTTGTGTGGTTGTTCTGCTTCCCAAAACCAATGAAAGGAATGGTGAGTGGGGAGCTTGATTATCTCAGCTAGGAAATGAAGTCACATATGGTGCGAACAGGAATAATGGTTGAACTCTGTGCAACAACACTAACATGACAGTTTGGGGCCCAAAGTGAAGACGAGCACTGTATCCCATTGAAACGGCAGGGGGAGTGGAGGTGAGCAGAATGTAATTATTCCGGTTGGAATCTGGCCAGCATACAGAAGCTAGAATAAGAACAGTTGAAGCTTGTTGCTTTGGGCTTATTGGAAAATTTGAGCTTCTCATGTCAGTGCATATACACACGTGTGTGTGCACATGTATGTGGGCTGCGTGCTAGTTTCATTCATAGTGAAATGTAGGAGGGACCCCATACTTTTCTTTGTTTATAGAAATGACTGGCAATTTTTCCTCCATTTCTACAGGGTTCCATGTAAGAGTTGACCCATACTATGCGCCCAACCCCAACCACCACTAGACTTAAGATCTCAAGCCAAAATGACTATCCCAATTCTTTCTAGAGTTCTGGTTTACTTGCTAAAATATCAGTGCCAGCCATTGAAGTGAGTCAAATTCTTCAGTAACAATCCCTAGCCTGAGGGGCTTTATACCTCACATGCTACCCAGTGATGAGTATGGAATCTGGCTAGCTTTGGGGAGCTGATTCAAATTTGGAGAGTTCCTTTTTTTAAACCAGTTTATCTTGGAATGATTATTTTTTAAAACTTTAATTAGTTTAGTGATAAATTTATGGACAATGTCACTAGCTAATTAAATATTTCTTTTGGAAAAAATGGCTTATCTTTCCAGTCTGCAGGTGTTGCACATAGAAAACAAGCCATTGTAAGTAATGGGAAAAGTAGTTTTTAAAAAGCTGCTCCATTTTCCTAGATGCTCTACTTAAAAACATTCCTCCTCCACTTGATCATATTTTATTGGTTTCTCCTAAGTGCTCCTTTTTTAAACCCCAGTGCAGACGAAAACATCTTCAACTCTATTTTCTCTCCTTTATCTTATGGTGATAATAATGATAAACAGCTAACATTTACACAGCATTTGAAGGTTTGTGAAATCTCCATAAAGTCTCATCATTCTAAAAATGACCCTAGGAGGTAGTCTTCATTATTATCCTCATTTTTACAGATGGGGAAACTGAGTCAGACACCATTTAAATGACTTACCCCTGTCCACTCAAGTCTTCCTGAGTGTGGATCCAGTCCTGTGCCACTGCACAATACTCCATCACACATAATAAAGACAAAGATTGGAGTTTGCTCATGATCACTTAGCTAGTAAGAGGTTAGCCCAAAGAGGGTAAGGGTTGCCTGAGACCCCAAAATACCAACATGCCGGGTCCTGCCAAAAGAATTTGACTCAAGTCTTCTCAGCCAAAGAAAAGTAAAATTTTGTGAAAGTTCATCAAAAGTTCAACAAATGTGGTAATCTCTTAAGGAGCCAGTCAATGTTAGCTCATTCTATGGTGCTCTCACACACTAAGTCTGTGCTAGGGCATTCTATGGTGGTCTCATAGATTTGCGCTCTGGTCTTCCTGGCTACAGGTTCAGAAATCCATTGTGCTACCTACAAAATCATATAAAAAGGAAGGAGAGATGCTGTGATTTAGCAGATAAAAAAAGTCCTCAGCATCAGGTAGAGATGGGTTCAAGTCCTCACTCAGACACTTGCTGGCCATGAGAATCCAGGCAGATGACTTAACCTAAGTTTCTCCCGTAAAGAATGTAAGTTATTTATAGGCAGGGATTTTATATGTGTTCCTTCTACCTAACACAGTACCTGCTATGTAATAGGAGTTTAAGAAATACTTCTTGATTGATGATTGACTAAGAGTAGCTGATGACCTATGTTGGTAGAAAGAATTTTCTTACCTAAAGTTCCTTTCATTAACAAAATCACTAATCTAGTCCAAAATTTAAAACTGGAAGAGCAGAAAATATATTTTTGAAATGGAATGCTATGTAAATATAACTGGCTGAGCTTCTCTCTGAAAAAATGAGAAAATGTGCCTCCCTCTCTTCTCTGCACTGGTAGGGGAATATGGCTGTGGAATACTTCAGATACTATTGTACTTTGTGGCTGTGTTGATCAACTTTTGTTTCAACTCTTTTCCTTTCTTTTTTCTTCTTTATTATAAGGAATGACTCTGAATAGAGGAGGGGAAGAAACAATGTCAGGAAGTAAAGGTGACATAAAAATGAAACAAAAACCTACGGGGCATAGTAATAGGAAATGGACTTGTGATTTCATTGGTATAGAGGACTCCCAAATGAGGAAACTCCTAACTAATGCAGGTCAGGCCCCTTTAGTTATAACTTAGTCTTAGAATTATAATTGATTCACCCTGGGTCACAGAGATGGTAGAAGTCAAAGTGAAAAGGAGAGAACAGAATAAGTTTTTGTTAAGTGCCTACTATGTGACTGGCACTCTGCCAAGCACTTTTAACAAATATTATCTTACTAGATTTCATAGCAATCCTATGAGGTAGGTGATGAGGCAGGATTTGACCCCAAGGCTTTCTAGATGTGAGGCCAACTTTCCATTCACTATACTATATAATAAAACCTTAATTTCTACAGAACAACCAAAAATCTAGTTTGGGATCTGCATAAGAAAATTCCCCAAACATCTGCCTACCATGGAACATTCCTTTCACCCCCCTTCTCTGAAGTTTATGAATGGGAATGCTAGCCATAAATTCCCTGGGCTCTTCTGAAGGCAGTGAAAATTTGCAGGGAAAATCATTTCAAAGGAAGCCCCAGCAGCCATCCCCCATGAAAGTCCCCTGATCTGAGAGCCTGTGAGATAATGTCTGATTTAAGCCTTCATCCTAAACTAACCAGGCCTCAAGCTGGGTTTCAAGTGTATAGTTCCATGTCCAGGCCCTGTAATGAGGTGATAAGACCCCAGTCACAGGCAGTAAGGAACAGGCTGCTGCAATTAGTAGGATTGCACTAACCTGGAGAGATGCCAAGCGGGTGAAAAGGGGATTAGAAAGTAAATGAAGTGAACAGCCATGAACCAGCAAATAGGGCTTAATGGTCAGTGAGGATCAGTGAGGCAAAAATGGACCAATTTGCCCTCATTGATTTTCACTGCCCATTGAGCTGTATTCCTCTTTGGTACTCTAAAGGCTTATCTAGTCCTCGGCAGTTTCTTTAGCAATATTGCAGTTATCCCAGGGCCAATCCCATTGACCCTGGCTACCCCAAGGATGCCTGGGATGGACACAAGCCATGGGGCTGCCCTTCAGATGTACTGAGGAGCTTTTGAAATAATTTGGGAGAAGGGATAGGCATTGAGAGGGAGTTTCCCATTAAGGTACTTAATAGATACTCCTAAAGCTGGGGTTCTTAGGTTCTTAAGCTTTTTTGTGTGTGTGATGGATCCCTTTGACAGTCTGGGGAAACCTGTGGACCCCTTACCAACATATTTTTTTTCAGTTTTATAAGTGAAGAAAATTGCCAATTTAAATAAAGATCATAGAAAAAGAAAAATGCATTTGTTTCCCCTGTCCAAGTTCAATGACCTCCTGAAATCCATCTACCAACTAGAATTCCTTCCCAAAGGTCATTTCCAGGAAGAGTGGAGGATGCATGAGGCCATCTTGTACCCTTCCAGGGTTGTTTCATCCACAAACATTTCATAAAGAATCCGGGTCACTGAAACTACTTCTATGCTACTTGAATCTTCATCACAAATGGCATAATTGTTTCTAAAGGTACGAAAAGGTTCTTTTTGAACCCTGGGATTTATCATTGTTTTTCTTATGTTCTACCCCTATTTTCCTTAAAAACTTGGGTCAACCACATCTTGGATCTAAAGCCTTTTCTGAACTGTCCCCCCACCACCGCATCCTCCACTGCTACTTGGTATAGCAGAACGAGCACTCAGACCTACATTCAAAAATGACCACAGATGCTAGCTTCAGAACTACTGACTACTCATTTAGTTTTTCTTGGCCTCAATTTTTTCATCTGTAAAATGAAGGCATTGGTATTGATGACCTCCTAATGTCCTTTCTAGGACCATCAAGACTTAGCTTTGATTCTTATCTCTAAAATACTTTGTATTCATTCTGTGTGTGTGTGTATTTATATATGTAGATGGATAGATAGCTATTCCAATATAATTACTTTCCTTTGAAATCTGTATTTTTAAATTAATTTAAAAACATTATTCTGAGAAAGGATCCAGAGGTTTCACCAGACTCCCAGAGGTGTTCATGACACACAAAAGGTTAAGAATCTTTGCTGTACATCATGCTGCTCCTCTTTATAAGATTAGGTAGGCCACTAATGACAATTTTAGGGTTGAAAATGAGCGTCCATCTCTGTCTGTCTCTCTCTGTTTCAGTCTTTCTCTCTGTTTCTCTGTCTCTGCCTCTCTCTGTCTCTGTCTGTCTCTGTCTGCCTCTGTCTCTGTCTCCCTCCCTCCCTCCCTCTCCCTCTCCCTCCCTCTGTCTCTCTCTCTCTCTCTTTCTCTCTCTCTCTGTCTCTCTTTCTCTCTCTCTCTCTCTCTCTCTCTCTCTCTCTCTCTCTCTCTCTCTCTCTCTCTATCTCTCTCACACACACACACACTTCTGACTGCTTGCCTTAGACATCCTACAGACATAACCTCAAGTATCTACCCCTAAAACCCATCAACCTTATTTCACCTAGATCCTAGAAGGCATGAAATTCTATTTACTGTTTATGTTACAGAGATGTATAAATTGGATCTAATATAAAAAACAAAATGGAGTCACAAAGGATGATTTCTGTGCCTAAGTACAAACCTACCACAAATTTTGATGCTTAGACAAGACCCCAAAATATTTTTCAGACATTTTAATATCCTATGCAAGAAATGCTTCTAGTACATTCAGAAATTATGGAAAATGTTCCAAAAGATACATGAAAAATTCTTTTCTCAGTACAAATTTCCCTAAGAAAAAAGCCTAAGCCAGTATGTTCTAGCAAAACAGAGTTCCCTCCATCCTTTCAAAGACAAATCAGAAGAGATGCCTATAATCTATCCATCTCCATCAGAGTTCACTAAGGCCCATAGGTTTTCCTTAGTTATGTTTGGCAAGGTCATCTGTTAAAAGCTAAGGAGATTATGAGATTATTGCCTGACTCAGTTTAGGGGCAGGGCCAACAAAATCTCCCCCCCACCACCACCCCATTTCAAACTAATTAATGAGTATTTTCAGTAAGTCTGGTAAAATAACAATTTATTTATCTCAATACTGTGCTAAACAAGCCCTCATTAAATAGTTGGGAACTAGAATACAGAAAATGAGAAGGGATGGTGGATAACTGGGATTCCTACTGCAGTGGACATTTCAGTTACTAATAGTTGGCTGTAACTAATACTTTGTTAGCAAACTCAAAAGCAAGAGGCACCAATAAGGCTGGTGTTGGGCACGTGCCTCAGATTGTCTGTTCTTCCCTAACCTTATGCTTCTCTTCCCTGTGGATTCATCCCCACAGCCCCTCTCTTCCATCAAGCAGGTTTGCATTTTCTTATTGAGATGCACCCTGGGAATCTCCCAGCCAGCTGCCAGGGCACATCACAGAAGGTACTGTCATAGCCAGTAGAGGGGATCCTGGGGCAAACCAGATTTCAAAAAGTGCCAACTACAACTGCTAAGCAGAGAGGGTGAAAAAAATAAAAGCTATGAGCCTTATCCTGAGTTACCCACTGCATGGCACATGCATTTAATGTTTTCTCATTTGTTTCCAAATTAGTGTGTGCTACATAGCAGGCTCAAACTATTGCTAATGGAAACACAGCACAGCATGGGTGTCACAAGTACCTTGCCTCAATTGTCTGTCATCTAGGGCACCCCAACTCACTACACACACCACACACACACACACACACACACACACACTGTCCATCTCCATTTCATTCAATAAAATCAGAAAATATTTGTGTTAAATTTGTTTTAACTTTGGTATTTTCCTTCTTTCCATTTTGAATCTTTCTAAATCATTACATTAAAAAAGTACCCCTTGCCTGGACTGCTTCAGTAACATACCAGCTGCCTGTCTCCTTTACATACCACTGTCGGAGTCATCCTCCAAAACCATGCATCTGATCCTGCTGCTCCACTGCTCCAAACTCTTACAAAGCTCCCTATTTTCTACAGAATAAAGTCTTAGTTCTCCCTCTTGCCATTTAAGGCCTTCCATAATCTCGACCACAGTCTAGTCCATCTTTCCAAACTTCTTTGTCTCATTACAGCCAAACAGAAAACACTGTCTCCAGCCAAACAGGTCATCTCATGGTCTCTAAAAAGCTTTTAACATTTGCATAGATGCTCTCCCAGCCCTGTCTGAATTCTGATTTATTTCAACAAACATTTTAGAAAAGCACTAAAAAAGTGTCTGATTTTAAAATGCAGCCAATCAAAAATGAGAAGTAATATGGCATAGGGGATGGAGAGCTGACCCTAATGACGGAAAAGAACTTAGGCTCATATCCCACTTCTGACACCTTGAGATGTGACCCTAGAAAATCACTTGATCTCTCAGTGTAGCAGGGAACTCTCTGAGGCTGTGCATTTCAGAAAAGGTCCTAACCTATATTAGTGGAGGGAGTTAGCTCTCCTGGGAGTTCACGAAATAAATGAAATAACAAAACCCTTCTGTATCCCTATTAAACTAAAACTCTTCTAAGAGTATTTAATTTGGGAAGCTTATCCCATCCATAAAAGATTATTTTGAACTCTTTTCTTCAAATTTGTGTCTAGTGATTACTTTTAGATAGAACCTTAACTGTGAGAAGAAACAGGGATCTGAGTGTGTATCTCAGACCTAAGGGTAAATGAGATGCCAGATCTGCCCCTGTCCTCCAGAGGCTTAATACGGTGATCTAAATTCTACTTATCCTCTGCAAACAGCTCAAATTCTACTTTCTCTGTGAAACCTTTCCTAATCACCCCAGCCTGATGTGACCTCATTATCCTTTGAATTCTGATAGCAAGGGTTTCCTTTACTACCAAGGGGACCCTCTGTGGCCCAAAGAAACTTTGGGCAGTGGAAAGAACACTGACCTAAGTGTAAAAAAATCCAAATTCCCTCTCCATTAGTAGCCATGTGACTTTAAGCAAGCCACTTAATTCTTCTTGACGTGTTAAATCTCATTTGTAAAAATGTAAGCATTTTGAGGACAGGGACATGTCTCCAGAGCTTTCCATAGTGCTTGGAATAAGACAATTATTCAGTGTTTTTTACCACTTGATACTCTTTGGGGTCTGGAAAAGGGAAGAAGAGACATTACAAGAAGAAACAGGAGAATCATAATGACAGGCTTTGTTTATTCTGTCTATCAAGGCAGCAAGGTGTGGTGGAAAGCCCACTGGGCATGGAATCAGGAAAAGCATGGGTTCGACTATGAGAACTGTTAGCTTGGTGGCCTAGTAAACGTCAGATCCTCTATTTCTTCATGAATAACATGAAGATATGACCTACCTCATGGTTCTGTTGTGACTATAAAATGAGATATGTAAAGAAAGCGCTATTTTTAAAAAGTAGGTAACTTTACCATGTGTAAGAGTGCTCGGATCAAAAAGACTATGGAGCAATAAAAAGAAGAGTTCCTTTGTAAGTTCTCCTTGGTCTAGGACTCAGAGGTAGCCCTCTGGATCCTCAAGTGCAACCCTTTGACTGAATACAGATTCCACAGAATAAATCCACACCTGGGCTAGATGGTGCCCTACCTTTCCCCAGCGCTGGCTAATGTCAGCTTTGTTTTCTCCACATTCTCTAGTGGGAAGCATGAATGGCATTCAGTGCATGGATACTTTTGGGAAATCCTTTTAGTACTCAATCAGCATCTATGCTAGACACTGCTGGAGTCTGAAGATATATACTTGTTGCACTCTTCATAAGTCACACATTTTCTGCAGGTGGAATTAATTGAAGTCTTCAAGCAGAGACTAGAAGACGATCACCTGTTGCAGACAGTACTCTTGTTCAGGTACAAGTTGGATTTCTCAAGCTATCATCTGTGAATTAAAAACAAAAAGATATTAGTGACTGTATATCCATTTAAGTAATTTCCTTTGCAATCCTCTGTAATTTAAAAACGATATTCTTTGAAGCCATCATTCTAGAGATAACTAAGTAGTTTAATGCATAGAGTGCTAGACCTGGAGTCAGATATGTTCAAATCTGGCTTCAGATGCTATGACAATTGCCTCGGTTTCCTTATATGTCAAAGAAGCATAATAATAGTACCTATCTCCCACAATTGTGAGAATGAAACGAGATATTATTTTTAAAGTGATTTGCAAACTTTAGAGCACTATATATAGCCTAGTATTATCATCAATATTAATTATTATAAAGATGTCTCTATGCTTAAATAGACTCAAAAAGGGTCCATAACACAAAAAAAAGTTAAGAACTACTGGACTAGCTGGTCTCTGAATTCTCTTCCAGCTCTGAAATTCTATGATTGAGTGATATCTTGAATATCCTATCTCACTAGTCAAATGCTTCACTTTCCATTGGAAATATAACCTTAATGAAGAAAATTAATAATAATAATTACAGTAAATATTTATTTTCCTTTTAGGATATGTAAAACTCTCTCTATTTTCATATTTCATCATATGAAGTCCCTGAGAATAAGGGGAAAATAATCATATTAATTATATAATAATAGTTATTAAATTAATATTAGTTAATATATAGTGATATAAATTATATTAAATAACCAAGGAAAATAATAATTTTTAATATTTATTTTTCCAGGGCTGATGCCTACATACAGTGTCTGGCACATAGTGGGTGCTTAATTAATGTTTATTGACTGATTGCATAAGGCAGAGGCTTTCCATTTGAATAAATCAAATGACAAATACAGAGGAATACAAATTTCAGGTTGAGCTGCAGTAAGATTATGTATCTTTTAAATAATCAGCCATTATTATAAGTGGCATAATTGGATTTCATTTTCATTTTAGAACATTACAGCACCAGAAAACATGAGACACTAAACAAATTACAGTCCTATTTCTGTGTGTTTTCAGGTAAGAGTGGGGAGAATGTTTTCTCATCCACAATAATTACAGTTCTTCAGTTTCACCATGTAGTCTTCATAGGGAATCCACTTTGGTCTAAGCGAGCTTCACTTTGAGCTAAGATTCTGTGCATTTTAGGTAATTTTCATTTAATTCATCAGTAAAAAAAAATCATTTAGATGTACTTTCTTGACTCATTTTTCACATTTAACTGATGTGGTTTGCATTGATGTTAATAATTTGCTGGGGCAGCAAACCTCCATACCTGGAACAGCTGAGTTCAGGTCCTTTGACAAATACAGGCTTTGTGATTCTGGACTACCCACTAACTCTTAAGTACACTGGGAAAATTGCTAAAACCCAAAAGTCATAGAGAAATTGCTTATTTGTACTGGTAGAGAAATCCTAAGTTTGGTTTTTACAAAGCATACATACACACACACATATAGGCATGTATATATACGCATAAAATACTTATATACATAGATAAAAGTATGTGTAAACATATAAATGCTTATACATTTCCAAGTACACATGTATGTGTAATTATCATGCACACATATATTATATAAGTGTAAATTATATGGATAATAATATACAATTGATAATTATATAATTCTTACTGGTTACAATGCCAGGTCTCTATCCACTCCTTCATGCTTCCTCCTACAAAATAAACACAAGTGAAAAAAAAGCAACTTTTAAAGGCACATTTAGGGAGGGAAAGGAAAATCTAATGCACAAGTCCCCATTGGTAAGTGGGGAGACAGACGCTGGGATGTCATAAGGCTGCTATTGGAATGGCATCCAGGGAGAGAGCCAGAGAGTCAAAGACTGGGTTGAGCCAGGGAAGAGCTAACATGGGTACAGTCCCTTAGGGGAGGAAGAGGACCATAATGCTATCTTTCTATTTTAATTAATTATTTCTTGTTAGCTAGGTGCTAAATTGTTTCAACAGTGAAGGTAGTCAAGTGTTTTGAGTATTCTCAATATTTTGGTACCCTAGAGAAAAATAGGCTAGGCACCCTACCCTAACTATGGCTCTCCAAATTCTCCATTGCACAGATGAAGTCAGTGAGACCCTTAGAAATGGAGAGACTTCCCCAAGGTCACTCAGGAGATTAGATGTACTGTCTGGACTAAAACTCATCTTAATTAATCTTGAGAAAGGTGTGAGAGAGATTTTAAAGGATGAGTTAGGAGGATATGGTGAGTGATTAAATGTGAGGGTGAGGAATAAAAAGAAATAAAAGATGAGGGGTTCAAACCTGGGTCAAATAGGGAATTATGAAGGAGGAGATGGTTTGGGGGGGGGAAGATGATCCAGCAGTCAATTCACAAACATTTTTTTGAAAATGTAATTTCTTAGAAGAAAATAGAATAAATGGGGGTGGGATAGGATAGAGGTAAATATAGTTAGTCTTTCATAACTACACACATATAACCTATATTGAATTACTTGTCTTCCCAGTGGGGGTGGGTGAGTAGGGAAGAAAGGAGAGAATCTGGAATTCAAAGTTTTAAAAACAAGTGTTAAAAAATTGTTGTTACATGCAACCAGGAAATGAGATATACACACAGTTGGGTATAGAAATCCATTTTGCCCTACAAGAAAGTAAGGGGCAAGTGGGGAAGGGAAAGAATGGAAGGGATATATGGAAAGGTAGACTGGGGGAAAGAGTAATCAGTATGTTTGTCATCCTAGAGTTGGGAGTAGGGAAGAGATGCAGAGAAAATTTGGAATTCAAAATCTTGTGGAAATGAATGTTGAAAACTAAAAATAAATAAATAAATTTTGGAAAAAAAAGCAAGAAGTGGAAAAAAGTTATAAGAAACAAAATATAATTTCTTTATAAATAAGCCAACAGAGAGATCCTCAGTGGACCAGGCAGTCCATAAATGCTTATTGAGCAACTGATGTCCTCGTGAGACTGGATCAAGCAGACCTACTAACACATTTTGTGTCTCCTTTTGGTTAATTCTTCTGTTGCTGCTGCCATGATATAGATTTTGACTTTGCAACCAAGAACAATACTGACTTGTGAATTTGTCAATACCCAATGAGACACTGATTATAGACAAGAAATGGGAAAAAATTAATGATAACTCATACAGTGTTATGTTATCTTTGGAAATTTTAATTATTTCTGTTCTTGCATCATCAGCTACATTTCTCAAAATAGCTCTGACCCTCCCATTGCTTATATCAGAGAATTTAAATAGAAGTGGGAAAAAGTACAACAAAACTAGCCAATACATTGAAAAAATCTGATGTTCTATTAAGTCCTCCACATCCATATTCCCTTACCTCTGCAAAGAAGAGATTGGATTAATGGTGGAGGGGGGGAGGTGGGTTGCCTTCTTTTCTCTTCTCTGGAGCTAACCTTACATACTCTAATAGTTTTGATTTTTTATTTCTGTTTTCATTATTTTGTTATTATTCTTTCTATTTATATGCTAGTCTGCATTTCTTATCTGATTTTCCTAGCTCTGCTTACTTAACTTTTGCATCAGTTCTCTATTCACCATATTCCTCCTTTTTTTACAGCTCAATAATATACCAATTGCATTCATGTTCCATCACTTCTTTAGCCATTCTCTAGTAAATGGATCTTCTTTGTTTCCATTGCTTTGCTGCTTTAAATAGGGCTGCTATAAATATTTTGGCATATGTAGGGCCTTTCTTATCATAGAGCTTGGTGTCTATGAAACTTAGAAAGTTTTCAAAGGACTTTCCAGCTAACACTCTCATAAAATAGGTTTCGCAAATATCATAATCCCTGCTTTTTCAAATGAGAAAAGCTAAGTTAAATGACTTGTATATATATTCACCCATCTAGTAAAGACAGAGAGAGTACTTGAATGTAGGTCTTCAATTAATAAATCCAGGATCCAGCATTTTCTTCTTTATCCCATTTTCCCTCCATCAACATTATAGCACAGTGCCTCATTAAGTCCCTTTCTGGAGTGAACAGTCTATGATTTTATGACTCAGCCATGGTGACAGAGTATGAATTGGATACCAAGTCTGACCCATGGTGGCAGACTTGTTTTATTTTGCCCACTGTACCTTATGGCTTTCTCTTTCCACTGAAGAATGTACCAGTAAAGAGAATATACTCGTTTGGGGTCTATCTAGAAATAAAATATTTACCACCATGTCACTCCATTCTTCCAAATGGTTGTTTTCACTGATGAAAGCCAATTCCCCTGGAGAGAAAAGGCCTCAGTTTTAACTGGAGCGTGTGTTGGGAAATAATTAGCAGTTCAGTAACAGAACATTTTAAAAGGAAAGGGAACAAGAGACCTGGAGACCTAAGCACCTCTTTTAAGGGCAGACTCTTTGACGACAACAACAACAAGTTGGTGCCTTAAATCTTTCATTATTCACTTGTGTACAGTGAGTAGGAAAAGACACTTCATCCTCCTTAGATCTAAGGAGAGAAATGTGCTCAGCAGCAGACCAATTATGATATTCAAGTATTGTCATGACTGCTGAATGGGAAACATTGAACTGGGATTGTGTGATTAGCTTCATTGATTTCTATAGAAAACGCAGTACTTAACTTCAATCACTATGGCATCTTTTCTACGCAAGTTTACCGTTCTTCTGAAATTTGTAAGTGATGTGCAATCTAAATCCAGTTATGAAAAGGTCATCATAGCAAGCTGGAAAGAGTGGTGATTCTGTACACATGCCTTATGTGACCTGGCCCCAAACTGGAGCAGACGAGCCTGTCTCATAGCACGCCTGTGTGTTTTCAGTTGAACCTTACTTACAGATTATAGTGTGCAATTACTTGCAAACAACTATTGATTACTTTAAAAAATAAATAGGAATCCATTACATGGGAGCCTCTACTATTTCTTGTGTTCAGAAATGTTTTACTGTCTTCCCGTTGAAATACTGGTGTCTTGCGCCTGGAAGATGATATGCCATTCACTAAAAAATATGGAAGCTTTTAACACAATGAAAAAGCTTAAGTAGAAAACTAGTGGTTAATGGATCTTCCACAATAGCAGACTTGAAACTTGGTGAACCCTTAAATCAATCTATCTTTCCATCTATCCATCTAATTATTTCTATGGCGCCTATAATCATAGTTATTTAGGCGTGCTGACAGAGATATTAGAATTTAAACATAATAAATGACGGAAAGAGGCTCTTCCCCTGTCTGTACTTCGATGGAGCCACATTGGGGGTGTTTTGAGGATTAATGACATAATGTCTGTGAAGCACTCTGAGCTCCTTGGGAGAAAGGTGCTGCAAAGGTATAAAGACTCCTAATTCTTCTTTTGCTCTCATATTAGATGGATCTTTCCTTTTTGAACTCAGGCCATATCAAACCAATCAGGTGTCCTTCATTACAACATGACCTTAATGATCTGGTCAATGATCCTAGTTAGATCTAATGAAGAGAAGCCTCAGGTTAGCTTAACAACCTTTGGAGGGTTGAAGCTACTTGTTTTATATAATCAAAACCAGGTGTTTGTCAAAAGACATAAAGAGTGTGCTGATAGCCAGAACTTCTGTATCCATATCTTCATGATGGCACCTTACCAAAGGCACTAGCTTGCTTCCACTTCTTGCCATTGATGCCCAAACCATGATGACTATGCTCAATGACATGGTGAGTAATTCAACTAATATATTTGATAACTGGTGATGGGAAAGTATTTGCAAGGACGAAGTGGTACATGAATCTCAAGCCATGGTTTACCTTTCATTTTCTTGGTTTCAAAATGTATATGGAGGTGTTGGTTTGGAATCAGTACTCATGAACTTTATCACATTCTGCTTACCACATGGGCACATTGAAACCTTTCTTCTAAAAACATTGCTGTGGATTTTCAGCCATGTGACATCGCATGCCCCTTGACAGCACTGCTGCTAGCTGAAGCGTGGAAGTGATTAGTGTCATGAACATTTGGACATAAGTTTCTTTTGTTTAAATTCTATTGTTTTTTTCCATTCCAAATTATTGCTAAAATATTGGAATTTGTGTGCTTGTATGTGTGAGTAGCATAAATCTTGTTCTGTTACAATATTAAGTCATTTAAAAATCATTTTCAGCCCTCTTCTGAGTTGCTTCAGATTAAATGCTTCTTTATTAACTTGTAGTCATTGGCATTGGTCGAGGCTATTTTGATCTGCCATTTAGGAATCAACAAATCCATGATCGCGTATTGAGTATTTACTGCGTCCCAGCACTGGTGATCATTGTAGGATTGCATGGTTCTTCACTTCCTAGTTGTACAAACAATCACAGAACTTAAAGGATATTCAGAAATCCTATGCCAGGCTTCAAGCAGATTACCTTCTTTCCACCATGGACATAGCCAATATTTGTGGTAAGCCCAGTTCTGTTATCAGAATAATCTTTGTGTCTGCTGTTTGATTTCCCCAGCTTTGAAGTTGCTAGTTTCTAATCTAATAAATTAGCATTTCTCAGACTCTAACTTTCAGTTCACAGTCCCATTGAGGACTTTTCCCCTTCAATTACTGTCTTCCAATACATGATGTATATGATAGAACATTTTGACTTGGACCATGTGGTGTAGCAATGGGCTGCTCCAAAGGATGCTACTCAAAGAGAGCCTTTCACTTTCAAGTTAATCAATGTGTGTGTGTTTGTGTATGTGCGTGCGTGTGAACATGCCAAAATTATTTATTGTGTTTTAGTTATGAACTCATTGCAAGGGTGTGCCAAAAGCAAGACAAGACATATTGATTTCTGCATTTCTTCTCATCTTCTTCTGCCTTCAGGCTCAAGTCTCTTGTATTCTTATATGTTTTCTGGGTACTGAGAAGACCTCAAAACCCTATAGCACTCTGCAAGACATATATCAGGATCACAGCCTACCCTACCCTGGTAGACTTATAAATATAGGGTATGCATGCTGGTCAAATTATCTATCTGGGAAAATATGCTTACAACAAAATACAATTTTTCTTCTACAGCCAATATCATTTTTATTTTCAAAGAAAATAGAGCAGCTTTGAAAGCCTCTTCTTTTTCTCATACAAGTCCTCATTTCTGCCTCTAGCAACATGGGGATTAGTCAGTTGAGTATGTGGTTTTCAGAAAGAAAGACCCACAGGAAAGTATTGATCATTCGAACTTAATTAATTAATCAATCAATTAGCATTTAATAATTGCTATATTGTGCCAGGCACTGGTGAGACAAAGAAAATAATGAAGCAACTCCCATTTGCAAGGAGCCTTTATCCCAAAAGGGGAGAGAATAAAGACATTAAGGACATAAATGAATACATAAACTGTGTGTGTATATACATATTTGTTTATTTATAAAGACAATAAATGAAAATAAAAACAATGTAGTTAAATACAAGCTAGGGATATAAATACATCTGGTTAAGGATGGAAGTCATTGGCAGTTAAAGTGGTTGGGAATGGCATCATATAGAAGATGGCACTTTTTGCTGCATCTTATAGGATGGGGCTAGTGCCAAGACACATGGAAATCGAGTGCCATGAATGAAGAAAGTCACTTTGTCTGGACTGCAGAATATAGATGGGAGAATCATGTAAGATGAGTCTAGAAAGACATGCTGGGGTCAAATTGTAAAAGGGCTTAAAAATATAAAGGGACATCATAATTTCTTCTAGAAGCAATAGGGAGCCACTGAGGTTTAATGAGTAGAGTAGTAACATGGGCCAATCTGTGCTTAAGGCACATAACTTTAGTAGTATTGTGTGAGTTAGAAGGAAGTGGGAAGAGACTTGAGGCAGGAAGACCAATTAGGAGACCATTGTGATAATCTATCAAAGAGGCTGCATAGGCCTGAAATAAGGAGTTGGCTGAGGAAGTAGAGAGAAGGTATCAAGTATGAGAAATGTCAAGGCAGAAATGTCAAGATTTGTCAATTGACTGACTGTATGGGGTGGGGGAAGAGTGATTAGTTAAGGAGAGCGCCAAGATTACAAACCTAGGAGACCACAATAATGGAGGTGCCTTTGATAGGTACAGGAGACTGGAAGAAGGAAGAGTGGAGATGGGTGGAGGGGATATAATGAGTCCAGTTTTAGACAAGTTGGGTTTGAGATGCCTCTGAGCTATCCAGTTGGAAATTTTTAGTAAGAAATTGCTGATGTGCTACTGAAACTCAGAAAATAAAGACTGGCATTGTATTCTAATTTGGATAGTGCTTTCAGGTTTGCAAAAGCCTTTACAGATTTCATCTGATTTGAGATTTGCAGTGCCACTGTGATCTCAGTGCTGCCAGTTTTACAAAGGAGGAAGCCAAGGCTGAACAGAACTTCATGGCGGCATCACACAGCCCATAAGAGTTGCCTGTTTTGTGTGCTGGAAAGAGGGCAAATTTTGTATTTAGGAAAACGTGGTTTTAAGTCCTGTCTCGGACATAGAATAACTTTTTGACCATAAACAAATCACTTAACCTCTCAGCACCCAAGGCTACTCCCTAAGACTAAACATTACAGAGAAATTACTCATCTACAACATGGAAAGAGTTTCCACAATTAGAATTTCCTACCTAGATAAAATCATGAGAATGGACCACCAACACCTTCGAACATACCCAGTCATACAGATACTACCACCAGTTCCCAAATTTAAAACCTCCCAGATATCTCATGATAACCTCGTGCAAGATGCCTCTGGGTGAAGGGCAGGTAGGAAAAGGGTATATGGAGGGAAAGAAGCAAGAGCTAGGAGAAATCTAAATGATGAAAGTTCATCCCTGGGAACTATAGAAGCCCAGAGCAAATGGATACATCACCTTGTTGTCTATGAACTTAGCCCTAATTGCTCTTGTTTTCATTTCACCTATAAAAACATGCTTGTTTTCCTTTTCTTGCATCTCCTAGGCCAGGGGTAGGGAACATGTGACCCTCTAGATCCTCAAGTGTGGCCCTTTGACTGACTTCAAATTTCACAGAATAAATCCCCTTAATAAAAGGACCAAGGAGCTAGGCACTGACATCTCTGCCTTCATGAATATTTGGTGAATGCTTTATAGTTTTCAATGTAATATTTTTGTGGCCTCAGGGGTACTTTTTTTTCTAACCTGTTGACCAAAGATGGTTCAGCAATCTTTAGTGAACACAAGATGTAGAAAAACCAAGCTACAGGTGGCCACACTTCTCATGTCCCTTACTTTCTCATTGTCACCTAGTGTCATTTGGGATGACTGTATCATCAAGGGGCATGGGTTACATTGAAGTATATGATTCATTCAGTCAAGGTAAAATGCTTGCATCCTACCAAGTTCAATTCAACCAGCAAGTATCTGCTCTGCCTGGAACTGGGCTAGGTGCCAGAGATGTCAAAACAAAAATGTAATAGTCTCTTACATCTGGAAACTTACATTGTGCTAGAATGAACCAATATATCTATAAAGATAAATACATATAAAATACATAAAAAGTAAATTAAGGTAATTTCAGTGGAAGAGGCACTAAAACTTGGACATGGGGAAGGAATCATCATGAAAAGATTCTTTAGCATTGCCAGTTGGCCCAGATCATCAGACCATGCTTCATTTGGCAGTAAAGGAAGGAATCATTGTGTAGAAGATTCTCTAATGGTACCAGTTGCCCCAGACCATCAGACCACGTTTCAATTTTATATTTCATCTAGTGATCCACTCACAATGCCTTGACATTAGCTTGCTATGGTAATACAGATAATCCCTCTCCCTCTTTCAGAATCTTATTCTGGGCAGAGAAACCAAAACAACTATTATTTCTGCAAGATATATATCAATCACCTATCCTATGAAGATAGGATACTCCCCAGAAGAATAGATTATTCCTTCCCTGATCTCCACTTCCATATGTCTTCTTTGTTAGAAAATGATTTTTTGAAAGCAGGGATTCTTTTGCCTTTATAGTTGTAACTTTAATGCTTAGCAAAGGTCATGACACACCAAAATAAACACTTGATAAATGTGGGGTTTTTTCATTCCTACAGTTGGGAAACTGAACAAATTTGCAGGAAAGAACAAATCCAAGGAAGGTGATGCCTTTGATTTTTTTTTTCCTAAAGCTTAGGGAGGAAGTTGATTCATGTGATAGCTACCTCTGCTACTTCCCTGTTGTACTCTACTACAGGAAAGCTTAAAGGGAGAGCACAGCAAGAGTGAACTCGAGCTGTATAGGGGCAACTCCAAACATCAATTGTTCTGTTACAAGGAAAATGGAGTTTGATTTTTAAAAAGCCTCACTTTCCTATGAAAAATCAATAGAAATCTATCTATCATCTACCACAGTGATGTAAAAGAATGAAAATGGGCTATTGTTATGGAAGAAATGATATTTTCTCTCTTTTATTCTCCAAAATTAAGAAAGGTTATAAGAAGGAAATGATCTCTTTCTTTAGCTACATAGTATGGTAGAACTCTGGTGTGTCAGGTTGTTTCAAAATAAGGGCAAGAACCAGGAGTAACTGTAGAAAAATAAAGCCTTTGGGGGGCAAAAGATTTCTGGGGCTTCAAAGCTAGCAAAGGTATCATAATGCTTGTAATAGAGCTTCTTGATTTGAAAACAAAAAAAAATTCAAGGTGAAAAGACACAGTAGAATTAAGCGGTATTATTTCAACTTCGAAATTGAAGCTTTATCTTATCACCGTATTAGCCTGTAATGGAAAACTGAACTTATGTTAATCAGCTTCCCTGATTATATATAGAATGGGAGAATTTTTTTTTCAAAGCTTCCCCCTTTTTTTGATAATGAAATGTCACGAACATGGATTGAGACAGAGAAAGTTGGACTAGAGGGAAAAATGCTTTCAACTTTCCGATAAACTTCATCTCTTTGACTTCTGAGATGTCTAACCCACTGAATTCTCTTTGCCAAGAACATGAAGTTTATTAACTTAAATAAATGATCAAATTGGGCCTTAACCTCCTGGATACATAGCATCTGATGTGTCTACTTGGCCTTTCTCTTTCCTAACAATGAATTTAGTGATTAGCAGAGTACATTTAAATCATGTTTCTGAAATGAGGAAGAAAATCATTGAAAGGCTACAATATGCAAAAGAGATAGAAGCGGTGCTGGGAATTGAACAGACGGGAGTTATCAAAATTCAATCTTCTACAGGTATTTAATACTGGATAAGTGTATCTGACTGTCTTTACTTGTTCACTGTCTCATATTCTTAACCAGGAGAAAAAACTTACATGAATATCTTGATCATTACAGAGCATAATTGTTTCCATAACATTCTAGGAATCCCGAGGGAGGGTGGTAGGTCCTTTTGCATACTGATGGAAACGCCAATTTATAGAGGGGCTTCCCAGAGGAGGGAACACTGTTTAAGTATACATCAGACAAGACAAGAAATGGGAAGTGGAATGGCCTGTACTTAAATACCCACCTAATTCTTGTGGCTCTAGGTTAAAACTCTAATTTCGGTGGCTTTAGGTTAAAGCTCTTAATGATCATACCTTACGTTTATGCAGAGTAGTTAAGTTTGAAAAAAGAGTTCTATATACATAATCTCATTCAGTTATCACAACAACACTCCCTGAAGTCAGTAGGTCAAAGTATCAGTATCCCCTATGAATAAGAAAATGAAGGCTCAGAAAATGTGACTAACTTGTTAGTGGTCACACAGCTAATGAGAGTGAGTTGAGGTGAAACCTAAGTTTGCTAAATATGAATCTTTTAGCTCTTTCATCTACAGGTTCATATCCAGAGAGGCTGGGACCACTAGAATTTGAGTCCAAGCTCTCATTGGCTCAGATGACAAATTATCCCTTGGTAGCCAAATCAGTTACAAGTTCTACCTGAGAATTTTGATCAAGAGAATGGGGAGGGAGGTGATAAGTTGAGGCTGGGAAACAGGTTCATACAAGAAACTATCCATTCACAGATGGGCTTAGAAATTATCCCATATCCCTGTGGTCTTTTGGGTAACAAACTTGTACTGCCCCATCAGATTACACTGTTAGCCATCTATGGTTCTCTTTGGAAAAGACTACTGTACCATAGAGGGTCCTTTCACCCCAGAACAAATGAAATCACAGAATTTGTAATCAAGGAACTATTAAGCAACTTGAAATATTAAGTGACTTGATGACCTTCATAGTTTCTTCAATTGATTGCTTTGAACATGGCTAAATTGCGAATTGGGACTGGAGCTAGAACAGGAGTCAGAGTTTGATTCCCAGTTCTGATCCTTCCTATGTGACATTGAACAAGGCATTTCACTTTTCTGGGTCTCAGTTTTCTCATCTGTAAAATGAGTACATTGGAGATTGAAGTGAACTACTTGCTCTCTTGTTTGTTTTGCTTTGTTCCTTTTTTCTCATTGTTTTTATTCCCGTGCTTATAATCCTTCTTTACAACCTGACTAATGTTTAATGTGAAAGTATTTGTAGAACCTATATTGGATTGCATGCCACCATGGGGAGTAGAGGAGAAGAGAGAAAGGGGGAGAAAATTTGGAACTCAAGCTAGTGGAAATAAATGTTGTAAACTAAAAGTAAATAAATAAATAATGTTTTTTAAAAAACACACACACACACAAGACGGCACTGAGGCCATTAGACGAGTTGACCTGTATCAATAATGAGATATTCACAGCACCCATGATGGTTATGAATATGCTGGTATAGTTTTGGATCACAAAATGTAGCAAACTCT
>CM053593.1:39611316-39656740 GCA_028646575.1 Pseudocheirus occidentalis | reverse complement strand
CAAGCAGGGATCCCTCTCAGACTCACGACAGTTCCTCAGCCTGGTCCTTGGAAGTTCTCAGCAGAAGCTGCAGAAGGAGGATCTCAGCAAAAGTTGTAGTCTCCAGGTGGTGACTGAGAGAAAATCTGACGGTCCTCCTGGTTCTCTTCCATATATACAGTATAGCTCCTCCCTGTTCAGCCCCTTCCTGTTACGGTGTGAACTACTCCCAAGCAGTTAACTTGAAGTAAGGAGCTAAGTGCCTTTACTAAGTGCCAATAGGAAGGGGTATGGAAGATCTTCTGATTTCATTAACATTACATAGGCTCCCTTCCAGTCTAGATCTATGACAGAAATTCCTGTGAGTACTTGACATAAACATCTTCCATAGAATCTGCAGAGATGTTACATCAGGCAACAAAACCTGAAGAAATTATCTAAGATTCTATCCAGTATTCATAGAAATCTACCAACAGAAGTAAGAAACAGAAGAAAACATTTGGAATAATTTTATTTTTGTCGTGCCTTTTTGTCTTATACCTTTGTCTTATACCTTTTCCCATTTTTCTCTTAGCCACTTAAGTGAATGTATACTACAAAAATGAAAATAAAAGATTGTTTCCTATACTAAAAGGTATATTAAGAAAAAATCAGAGTGATTCATTTTTTCATATGCTGGGTGTTAAATTATACTCATCTATTTCTCAAGTTTCAAATTACAATCTGTAAAAGGTATTTACTTTATAGAGCCTCGGAAGATCAGATTGGAAGAAACTTCAGAGGTCCAACTTTTCAATGTCTTCCTAAAATATGGTACCTAGAACTGAACACAGCACTCCACACGCAATCTGACCAAGGAAAAGTAAATGTAGTCTACTATCTCTTTAATTCTTGACACTGTGTTTTTATTAATGAAAACTCCAGTTGTCAGTGTTTGAGGCTTCCATACTATGCTGTGGAATTTTGTTGAGCTGGTAGACCTCTGGAACTTACAGATATTTTTCATATTAAGTGTTCTAGAGCTATAACTGCATCCCCCATTGTACACAGTTATTTCTTCTGGATAATTAATAATTGATTTATTAATTAGGCTAGCTAACAATGAAAAAATTGATGATCAGCACTTTCTCTCTAACCAGAGACCTTAAAGCGAGTCTCTGAAACACCTTAAATTGGGCGTGTACCTTCTGAGAGGGTACTCCCCCGACAAGTCGGACTTAATCTTGATTGGTGGACATTTAATGAGGAGGTGGGCTACAAATCTGCAGCTCATTAGGCTGGGAGCACGACTTAATCATTAGACTAATTTTTTTTTTTTTTGCTTTTTGGAGGGAAATTGGGGTTAAGTGACTTGCCCAAAGTCACACGGCTAGTAAATGTGTCAAGTGTCTGAGGTTGGATTTGAACTCAGGTCTGTCCTCCTGACGCCAGGGCCAGTGCTCTATTCACTGCGCCACCTAGCCGCCCCATTAGACTAATTTTTGAACTCAAATGTAGCAGTTTACAATTAACGTTATAACTCTATGAAACTGGGATCTCCTTGTTATAAATATTACTTCCTTTAGTACAGATAATAGCACAACTATGCAGCCTCACCCTCTCTGGTCAAATCAGCAAGTACTTTATTGTCTACTGTGTACTGGGGGGCCTGCTAAATGTCAAGGATACAAATAAAGGAATGAAACCATTCTGGTGTGATTCTTTTCTATTTCTTTCTATAAACTATCTCGAGATGACTAACCCAACATGATGGAACTTTTGCTTGTGTTTTCTTCTTGTTTTTGTGGCTACCTGACAAATCCTGTTCCTATTTTCTATATCCTTTGCTCTTGCTACATAAATAGCTTTCCCTGATTATACATGAACTGAATAATGTCATTTATATCTCTTCTTATCATAAGTCATCCCAGTCATTCATCTTCCTACTGGTCATTGCACAGTGGCAACTTTAATTCACCAAATGTGACTCATAGCCATAGACTACCACTGGGAGAATTTGATATTTGAAAGATGGACTTCACAATAGGAAATAACTTGGAATAATTGGAAGTTCTTGCATAATTTTTCAGATATGAGCCAGCCCAAATGAATGCCTTTATTAAGCCCTTCCTTCCTATAAAATTTCTTACTAAAATCAACCTCTTATTCTGGTTAGTTGACCTCTCTTTGGATCTCACTTGTGGCAAGTAGCTTGTTAATTGTCATATAGTCAAAAGCTGTTCACATCTGATAAGCATATCATTCATGCAATCAAACACATCATCAAGGGAAATGTTGTCCAGAACACAGTCAAGGAGAAATCCCTAGGACTCCACCTTAAAGACCTCCCTCTGGTTCACATTGGCTTTGTAGGTCAATTTTTCAACTAGTCCTGAAACAACTTACATGTATTATCATCCAGTCCATTTTTTCTACCTTTTCCACAAGAACGACAGCAGCAACAACCATTTATATGCCACCTTAAGTGCTTCACATGGGTTATTTCATTTGATCCTAAGAGTCATTCTCACAGATAGCTGATATTATTATCCCCTTCTTACATATCAAGAAACTGAGGCAGATAGAGGTTCAGCGTGTTGCCAAGCATGTATCTGTGGTTATATTTGAATGCGAATCTTCTTGACTCAGCATTCTATCCACTGTGCTGTCCATTCAGCTGCCCTTTATATCACAAAAGACACTGTCAGTTGCCTTGCCAGAAATTCAGGAAGATTATTCTCTCTATATAGAATATACCAGTCGAGCAACCCTAACAATAAGAGACATGATGTGTAATGAATATTCCAACCCAATCAGCCTTGGCGGCATCATTAAAAATGAGACATCAAATTAATTTTTAATACAATAGTTCTCAGAAAGGAATGGGGTTCCTTCTTATATACCATCAAGGGAGAGGCTTTCTAGAGAGTTAAAATTGTCGTGTGTTCACTCAATTAATTGAGAAAAAGATGGGAAAATGCACAAAACCAAAGAAAAATGATGTTCTTTTGTTTCTCACTTTCATCTGTAGATTTCCATGAATTCTGGATAAAATCTTAGGTAATTTCTTTAGGTTTTGTGGCCTGATGCAATAGCTTTGTAGCATCTGTCAAGTACTCATAGGAATGTCTGAGAGGGAGCTTAATGGTCAGCTGGTCCAACTCCTTCATTTTTCAGATGAGAAAACTGAGGGCTAGAGAAATTAAAGGACTTGTTCAATGTCACACAGGAACTGTGGATCAGAACTAGGATCTTATTCTAGCCCTTGTTCTAATGCACCATGTATGGCAATTAATCGCAGAAACTACAAAAGTCATCAAGTTGAAATTGGAAGCAGGAAGACCTAGGTCCTTCTCCAGTACTGGGCATTTGCTAGCCATGTAACTTGCATAAGTTTTGGTTTCCTCCTCTGTAAAATTGAAATAATAATGTTTGTAGAACCTACATCACAAGAATCTTATGATTCAATGAACAGATTTACAGGTTATAAATTCTAACTACATAAAACTAAAGAGCTATATCTATGATGGTCCAATTATTATCATTGTTATTTGACTAGAACCTTCTTAATTTCAAATTACAGGATCTAATCAGTCTCAGATTCCCAGAATTTGAGAAACGAGCGATACTTCAGAAGACATCTAGTAACCCATTTATGAAAGGCATGGAAACAAGAGGTCATTCAGTATCTACCTGAAGGCTTTTTGGCACATGGGCCTACTAAGGAAGCACCATTATATTTCATGAGGAAGGATTTCCTCAATTCAAAACTGACTCCTTCCTTGGTAGTGAGACTAACTCCATTGACATAGAAGAGATTAAATTGTAGGTATTCTTGAGGAGAAATTGACAAGTGAGTTTGAATCCTAACAACCAGAAGCATGTCTTATAGCATATTGTGACTCAATTGAACCAGAAAATAGTGGGTTTCATGACCCAGGACTTCTAGAATCTTTTTCTTGACATTGCTCACTTTTGCCTTGCTTCTTTCAAGTCCCAGCTAAAATCCTACTTTCTTTAGGAAGCCTCCCAGGTCCCTTTAATTCTAGTGCTTCCCTTTTATTGATTATCTCCAATTTGTCCAATATATAACTTGTTTCAATATCATTGTTAGCCTATTTTCTCAAGAACAAAAGCTGTCTTTTGCCTTTCTTTGAATCTCCAATGCTAAGCACAGTTCCTGGCACATCATCATAGGCTCTTAATAAATTTTTAACTGACTGAACTGAGTAGGCAGCAGCACCTTCTCCCCGTCTTGCTTCTCTTGGTATAAGGAACACGCCCAGACTTTTCTACCCCGCTCAAATGACAACACAGGAAGACTGGTTGGTCTTAGGCTATATATGGATGATTAATCCATTTCCATCACCATTTCTAGAATAACTGTGCGTCATATTTTTGGACTATTGTTCAAAATTATGCTTTCACAATACAGGAGTCTTTTGTGACTTTTTTGTATGTTTTTAGTCAGCAAAGAATTTACTCTGATCCTCCAAGTACTTGATAGGTCTTAATTTATACTGAATTTGTATGTTTGTTATTAAGCAAGGAATTCTCTCTATAGTCCACACATCTGATAATCCCAATAAATACCTCTCCCTCTTCAAAATCACAGATGATTTACAGGATTCAGCTGCTAGTAACTATGATGGTTATTTCCTATAGGAACCTGAAAGTGCTGACCTCCAACAGATTTGGAAAGTAAGAAGGTTTGACAACAGAGGTTCATCTGTCTTGGTTAGATCTTCATAAATGCCTGCTGTCTCCTAGTAATCACCACTTCCCTTTATAAGACTCACAAACCATCCCTTTAATAATACGTTCTAGGATTTTGCCAAGAATCAAAGTCAAGCTAGCTGAACTCTTCTCTGAGAACCCCACCTTCTTACTCTTTTTAAGGTGGAAAAAAATTGCTATTCTCTGGCCTTGCAACAAATCTTCTGCTTTTCCTTATCTTAAAAAATGGATGTTATCAATTCATTTTGTTTTGACAAGCAAATAGTTCTTTAACAAACATCCCTACCCCATCAGCAAAGCAAATTTCCTGAAAAGTTAATGAATTGTTAACGAGAGGAAGAATGTGTCCTATAATTTGGAAAGTATGATAATAACAGGGAATACTGTAATCACCTAAAACTTTATTCCCTTAAATATTATCTTCATCTGCATTGCTGGAGTCATTGTGTATATTGTCCTTCTGGTTCACATTCTTCTCTCTGCATCACTTCATACAAGTTGGCTCAAGTTTCTGAATTCTTCATATTCATCATTCTTCACAATACAGTAACATTCCATAACATTCACATGCCATAATTTATTCAGCTATTCCCCAATCTTTCAGCATAAATTTTCTTTCCAGCTCTTAGTTATCACACACAATGCTTCCATAAATATTTTTGTACATATGAATCTTTCTTGCCATCCATAACTTCCTTAGGAGATAGTCACAGTAATATAACCACTGAGTCAAAGGGCATGGTCAATTTAATAATTATGTGCCTGCAAAATTTAAAATTGTTTACTTACAAAATGATTGTGGATATGCCATTATCTCTTCTGGAATTCTAGTTGTAGTTCTTATAGAAGTATTCTTTTTTTCTGTAGTTTTGTCCCCGGGATTCTCTTGGCTCCTCATCTTAATAGTATTTCCCCATTTTATTAGGAGTGGGGTTTTTTTTGCTTACAAATTTCCTTAATCTTTGCTTGGTTTTATTTTCCCTGTTTCTTTCACATACTCACACCACAACCCTTCACCCTTCTATTTTCTCCACCTTGCAATCTCCCTTGTGGGGATTTCATTGCTCTTCTCTATGTTAGTTTCTTTGGTTTGTTTATCTGGCATATTTCTAGCAATTCTGAGAAGGGAAGGAAGTCCCAGGCTTATCCAGCCTGGAATTCTTGTTATGATTCTCCTCTTGCCATTTATTTTTCAAAGATCCATGCCAGGCTCAGATATCATATTTGCAAGTGTTTTAATTAACCTTGAATGCATGACTTGCACTGACTGAGGACAGCTAGATGTTTTTACTCCACCCTGATTTGTCTTTCAGTTTTAATTCCCTACTTACTTGCTATTTCCTTTTCCTTTCTTATCAGAATGTAATAGGACAAGGGCAGGGGTTTTGTCTCTTTTTAATATATACTACAAATCTAGGTTCTCCTATTCCAAGGGAACTCAATAAAAAAGGAAACATCAATTTGAGATTAAACTTATACATTTACTAGCTGTATGTCTCCATTAAATCACTTAATGTCTCTGAGAACATTCTCTTATCTTCTGCCCAATGTAGGGTGCTCATCAGGAAAGTCTTTTGATAGAACAGGAGTGTTATTTTTTTCTATCCTACCCAATCTGAAGAGGAAATACTAATAAACAAATTATCATGCAGTTCCACAGCAATCCTCTTTCCTTTGATCTTCATCTTGGGCCCAAATTAACCCATAAAGCCTTTGTAGTTGTTAACACAATCTGTGTTTTCATTGTATTTATTTTGTTGTACTTATTCTTTCAACACCACAGCCATTCCTTTTGTTATATGTCCTTCTTTTCCTCTTCTTCACTTATCAATATGCCAAGGACTTTTCAAATGTCCTTGGTGCGGAAAATCTTTCCAATCACAGGCAGTAGATACTGTATCTATAATTTATAATCCAAAGAGTGGGATGGGGCTCTGAGAAACTAAATTATCGCTCCCTCCCCACCAAGGCCTAATGTCTAGTAATTATCAGTCAGAAATCAAACCTCGGGTTTTCTAAACACCAAGTCCAAAGCTCTATCCACTTCCATTCTGCTTTTTCCTTTCAGACTCATGTTTTTTTAAATGAAAGGTAGCAGATGGGTTCCCTATGTATCCACATCATTCTCTTTAGACAACTCCCCATTTCCTTCCTCATTGAATTTGTTTGTATTTATGTCATCAGAATTTCATTCGCGAAGAGCATCTGATTACTTTTCCCTCTTCACTCCCTTACCCAAAGGAATTTAAAGCAGGAAGGCAGAGATTGCTTATTTTTGTCTCTATGCATATAATCCCATCCCATCTTGTCTTCTCCAGCATATTGCCCCCTGAATCATCTTCACTTTCTCATAAATCATCAGTCTCCCCCTGCCTACTGGCTCTTTCATTATTGCCTACAAAGATGTTCATGTCTTCCTCATCCTCAAGAGATTGACTTCATCTTTATATTCCCACAAGTTATCACCCTTTATTCTCCCTTTCTGGGCTAATTTCCTTGCTAAGTCCATTTACAATTGATGCTTCTGCTTCCTTTCCCTTCCCTCTCTTCTAAATTCTGCACTCTATCTTGCAACCTCATAATTTGACCAAAATTGCTCTCTCAAAAGTTACTAATGACCTCTGACTTGCCAATTTAATGTTTTTTCTCAGTCTTCATCCTTCTTGACCTTTGACATCCTGTAACAATCCATCACCCTCTCCACCTTGATAACCTCTTCTCTGTAGGTTTTTGTGACTCTACCCTCTCTGTTGGACAGCTTCTTCTTAATCTCCTTTGCTGGGTCTTCATCCAAGTTATACCTACAAACCCTATGTTTCCCCCAAGATTCTGTTCTGGACCCTCTTCACTTCTGTTTCTGCTTCTCTCTCCCTCCCTCCCTCCCTCCCTCTCTCTCTCTCTCTCTCTCTCTCTCTCTCTCTCTCTCTCTCTCTCTCTCTCTCTCTTTTATTTACTTCACCTGGTATTCTTATCAGATTCCATGGATTCAGTGCCCCTCTGAATGTAGATAATTCTCAGACATAAGTGTCCAATCACAACTGATCTCCTGATTTCTAATTTATGCATCCAACTCCTTCTTTGACATCTTGAACTGAATGTCCCAAATCCCTATTACTGCCTGGGGTACCATCCTCCTAGTCACCTGGACTCACCACCTCGGTGTCACACCTGACTTCTCTCTTTCCACTCCCATCACTTCCAATAAGTTACTGAGTTTCTTTGATTGGGTCTTTGCCACATCTCTCATATTTGCTCCTTTTTCTCTTCTGAAGCTACTGCCATGTAGCCTCTTATTACCTCATGCCCGCGCTACTGCAGTAGCAGTTGACTGCCATTCCTATTTTAAGCTTCTTCTAGTCCATCCCACACTCAGCTGTAACCTGATCTTCCTCAAGTCCAAATCTATTCATGTCACCATCTCACATCCCCAACTCAGTAAGCTCTAGTGCCTTCCTTTCACCCCTAGGATCAAATATAAAATCCTTTGTCTTTTAAAGCACTTCATAACAAGACCCATCAGATATTTGTCATCTTCTTACACCTTACACTGTTCCATGTACTATGCAATCTTGTGACATTAATCTTCATTACTGGTCCTTACACAAGGAATTCTGTGTTCCAACAGTGCATTTTCAACAGCCATTCCCCATAAGCAGAATTCTCTTCCTCCTCATTTCAATTCTCTTGGACTTGTGGCTCTTTTCAAATCCCAGGTAAAATCCCACATTTTGCAAGAAATGTTTCTCAATTATCCTTAATGCTAGTGTCTTCCCTTTATTTAATAAATCCAATTTAAACTATGTTTATTTGGCAGCTAGGTGGAATAGTGATTAGGGTGCTGGGTCTGGAGTCAGGAAGACCCCAGTTCAAATCCAGCCTCAGACACTTGCTAGCCATGTGACCCTAGGCAAGTGACTTAACCTGGTTGGCCTTAGTTTCCTTATCTGTAAAATGAGCTAGAGAAGGAAATGGAAAACCATTCCCAATATCATTGCCAAGAAAATCCCAGATTAGTTATTGGGTCATAAACAGGAGAACATAACTGAAACAACTGAACGATAGCATTTTCTTCATACATAGTTACTTGAATGTTGTTTCCCCATTACATTGTGAATGCTTGAAGTGCAGAAATAGTTTATGGTTGGTTTTTGCCCTTTTTTGTAACCCTAGTGCTTAGCACAGTGCCTGGTCCATGCAGCAAGTGCTTAATAAATGCTTATTGGCTTGGTTTGATTCTGTCCTTTGGCTCCGAAAGAGGGCATGGAATATATTAGATACAATAAATGCTTGAATATGCATTAACACCTATATTTTCTGTGATTATTTCAAATCCACTTTCCCAAAACTATCTTTGGTTTTCCCTTCTTCAGTTTAATTCAAGTAAACATCTATCATAAGCTTACTGTAAGTGAGGTATAGGACTAGACCCTAGGGATACAGAACCTGCTTTCAAGGAGCTTCTCTCCTCCTTTCCATATATTGCATAGCATAAATGCTTCTCCAAAGTGAAGCTTCATTACCATTTCGTCAAGTTATTAAGAATCAGACGAGGATAGTAGCCCTGCTCATTCCTTCCTATACTTTCTTTCCAGATGTATTTTAAATTATTCGAGTTTCACACATTGTATGTTCCAAAAAGAAAATTCAATTAGTTATTCCTTCATATAATCCTTCCCACTGCTACCCTTTGGTAGGATATTCCTTATGGTTAAAACTCTCTCCTTTCTCACCTCTTCTCTTCCCTCAGGCATCATTTCCTCCATGAAGCCTACCCTGATTCCCCCCAAATAGAAGCATTTTCTTTTCTCAAATTTTCACCAAGTACTTGGTCTAGATTTCTTTTTTGTCTCTGTAACATTTTATCATAAAGCATAGTTGTGTATTTATTTAAGTATGACATCTATCCTTCAAAATAGATCATAAGCTCCTTTAAATCAAGAACTGAATTTCATCTTTGTCTCTCCAGTGTTAAGAATCAAATCAATCAATTAATCAGCACGCAATTATTAAATCCCCACTGTCTTCTGAGGAGTGTGGTAGATACTAGGAATACGTAAGGAGGAAATGAGACAATCTCTGCCCTTAAAGAGCTTGTACGGTATCATCTTCAGCATAGTTGGTATTCAGTAAGTACTTGGTGAACTGGATTAGTTTGGGAAATTCAGGCATATAAAGAATGTATCAGGTGTTCCGAGATGCCTGGGTCCAATGCAGAAAGTAATTTCTTCCCTTTAAAAACTCTGAATTCTTCTCTGCTTCTCTTTCTGGCTTCCTACATTCTTCTCCAGCTACTCAGTTTAACTTGAACATGCCTGGCACAGTGAGAGATCTGACAAGTTGGTTCTAATGATTCCTCCTCCTCCTTTTGGATCATTTCCTATAAAAAGTTCTAGTTCCTAGTAAATTGGAGGAGTACTCTGAAAATTATACATATCTGAGCCACTTTTGATGTGCCTTTGTTTTTAAATCTCCTTTCTCCTAAATATAACAGTGAAAGCGCATGGCCTATGTATTATATTTGCTCATGTAGGGGAAGTTGTTTTCTACAAAATATAATTAGTTCTCACTATTGTGGCATGTTGTTAAATAGACTTTGGATAACTCCAAAACCACCTGAAGGCACCTTTTTTCTCCCATCTAGAATACATCTTTATTTTTAAATGGCATAAAGGAATAAAAGTCAGTGACTAATAGGAGAAAGGGAGGGAGGGAGAGAGAGAGAGAGAGAGAGAGAGAGAGAGAGAGAGAGAGAGAGAGAGAGAGAGAGAATAAAAGAGAATGAGAGAATAAGAGAAGAGAATGAAAGTCCTAGCCAAACAGGGTTATAATTGAAGTTGAAGATTTTGGAGGGGGTGCTCTGCGGAAAATTCTTTCCAAAATGGAGCAAAGATGATTTTTCTTTTTTGGAGAAGTTAATGAGAAATATTTCATCTATAAGAACACACTGACTATTAAGTCAATAGAATATGCACAAATTTCAAGTCCTTTGATGAAAATAATGTGAATTTATGGATTTGCTGCTTGCAATTATGTAGTATGTGTGTGTGTGTGTGTATTTGTGTGCCTGACTTTCATCTTCTCAGGTACCACAGGCTTTAAACTTGCTAGGCACTGGGATCAAATATTCTAATTCCCTTGTGTTTCTATAAAAAAATCTATCACATGTAGTGTTTGGCAAATGTAAAGATAGGTATTTAGTAAATGTGATTATCAGACTCAATCATTATAAATCAGAATAATGTGGATCTTTTGAATAGTCCTCCCCCCCAAAAAAGAATGATTTTATTCAAATGGCAGAGAATATATATTTGTTGAATTTAGTTGATGACAGACTTTCAGAGATAGGCATGACCTCCCACATAATCTCACCTATAGAAATAGGGAATGGACCATCATGTGCAGTAAATTTATTAGCATACAGCCCTCCTACATGGGGGAAACTCCCTTTGCTACTAAATAGAAACATATATAATAAGGCAGATAAAGAGATAGAAAGACAGGGCATTTATTAAGCATGTAGCTTTGTGCCAGACACTATGCTAAGCATTGGGAATGCAAATAGTAGCAAAAATAAAGATAGTCGCTGCCGTCAAGAAGCTTACATTCTCCTGGAAGGAAACGACACATATGTAAAAAGTGAAAATGGAATTTGGGGAGGAGAAGGGAAATAGAGTAAAGTTCTCCTCTCATTTTGTTCATATGAATAGACCATGGGGCAAAGTTGGAGAAGTAATTCAGAGAGATTATTGAGCTGGTCTGAGTCCGAAGTGAGATAACTGGCATGGGCACTTCCTCAAATATTATAAGACATAGATAGATAGATAGATGGAGGATGGATGGATGGATGGATGGATGGATGGATAGATAGATAGATAGATAGATTTAGATAGATAGATATAACGTTCCAATTTATTATTATTATTTTTGTTATAATTATTATTGAGCTGGGAGAGGAGCAAGATTAATTCAAAAAATAAAATGGAGCCTCTTGGGAAAGAGGTGATGGACTAGAGGTAGGGAATGGATCACACGTATTTTGTACTTGGCTAATGTTTTGCTTTGCTTGACTATATTGTTACAGAGGAGAGTTTCTATTTGGTGGGAGAAAGAAGAAAGATTTAGACATGAAGAAGGAAAGGAGGAAAGAGATATTAATAAAACAGTACACAAACAGAAGGAAGTATGAAAGAAGTTAAGAAGGGGATATAAACAATTCAATAAGTATGTGAAATTTTACACACGCTTTTCTTTTAAAAAGAAAATTGCATAAAGTTATAGTTTGATGTATAATCCTCTTCTTTGTTCTTGAAATGTTCATATTTGTTGATATTTTCAATTTTATATTAAAAAAGAGAATTTAATTTGATTTTTAAATTTAATTTAATTACTATTAAAGAGAAGGTAGGGTGGCATACAGGGAAACTATAACTAAAAATCCTGCTTTCCATGTAGCAGTCTTCTGTGAACTGTTTTGCATGTCTCAAAGTGCCTTCTACTTTTTTCTTTTCCCTGTGTATTGAATCTATGATGAGAGATGTTCACCCAAGGAATCTGGGGAAGATTAAATCAAATTCAAGGCCCATTCCTGGGGATAGTATAGCTATGCATCCAGTTTGAAATGTAGATTTGTAATTATAAATACTTACATCTATATATAGCTTTTAAAATTTTCAAAGCACATATAATCTTATTTGAGCCCCCAAATCCTTTAGTCAGCTACCAACTTGGACTTACGTAGAACTAGGTTTGAATCCTGCCTCTGATAGTTGTTTGCTGTGTAAATTTGGGTACATTACTTTACCTCTGATCTTCAATTTCCTCATCTGTAAAACGGGAATAACGATTCATATAGAACTTGCCTTTCATGATTGCTATTAGACTTAAATGACACAATGTATGTACTGCAACTTAGAATCCTTGAAAAGCTATCAGTTATTATTACAATTATCAAAAGAATAGCATCAGCATTACCTGCTAGTTTCAGTGAAAAAGATTCCTTCATCATGAAACCTAGGAACTATTTATCATTTTTAGTCCTTTGCCTTCCCAGATCTCATATGTACCATTCAGGTGCTTGGCACACAGGACTGATGAAGGTAGATGAATAACTTCTGTTTTTCTCCAGGGAAGTTACCTAGGAAAAATCTAAGACCCGTTCAGACAGAAAAGCATTTATATCACTTTTTGAAATTGTTCAAATACTGTTTTTTTAAAGTTACAGCTATAAAATCAATAATTTAATTAAAGATGTATTTTTTAAAAGATGAGACTGTATGGTTGATAAAATCATAATTAGGGAAATCTGTCAGGCATGTCTCAAAAAAGATTTAAAATAGCAAAGAAGCATTTTACAAAAAGATTAAAGGGGGGAAACTCAACCTAGAAGGAAAAAGGTATAAAAACATATTTTATAAACAAATACAGCAACAGAAATATAAAATGGATAAATAAGGTCATACAAAACAAAGAATCCTTAGGCCTTCTTTGTTAAAATATATGCTCAAAAATTATTTTAACTATGACCAAATATTAGTTTTAAAATTGTAGTTCCTCAGACAAGGTTTCATACTAAACACATCTTCCAAACAAGCTGCTAATACTTTCTTTTTTTTGGGTGGGGGGTAGGTTCTTTGTTAAATTTTATTTATTTATTTTTACTTTTCAACATTCATTTCCCAAAGATTTTGAGTTACAGATTTTCTTCCCATCTCTCCCCTACCTCCACCCCAAGTTGCCAAGCATACTGAATACCCCTTCCCCAAATCTTCCCTCTCTTATATCCCCTCCAATCCCCCTTTACTTTCTTATAGGGCAAGATGGATTTCTCTATCCCATTGCCTGTATATCTTATTTCCCAGATGCATGTAAAAATTTTTTAACATTTATTTTTAAAACTATGAGTTCCATATTCTCTCCCTTCTACCCTCCTCACCTACCCCCACTGAGAAGACAAGCAATTCAATATAAGTTATACATGTGTAGTAATGCAAAACATTTCCATCGTAGTCATATTATGAAAGACGAACTATAATTCCCTCCAGCCTATCCCACCCCCCAATTTATTCTCTTTTCTCCTTTTACCCTGTCCCATTTCAAAAGTGTTTGCTTCTAACTATTCTCTCCCCCAATCTGCCCTCCCTTCTATCATCCCCCCTCTCAATCCCCTTCCCCACTCCTTTCCCATAGGCTAAGATACCCAAATGAGTGCATATGTTATTCCCTTCTTAGGTGCTGAGATTTTCTCATTAAACACTAGCAATATCATTTTCCACAATATCTTTGGCCATCTCTGCCATTACCATGCTGATATAATTAACCTTATTTCTGAAGTTTTAACATGGAATTTGTTACCTGACTCATATAGTTCTGAAACGAATGAAGTTGTTATAAACTGAATGACCCAAAGGAAATTATGTCTTTTAAAATTTTTTTTTGAAAGCATGAGACCAATATAGCACTAATCCATAAAAGCTGGGAATCAAAAAGTGTCCTGGAAAGGGATAAAGCATATGTTTATATATAGATATAGATATAGATAGATAGATATGTATATATACACCTAAATGAATGTGTGTTACCATGTAGGACTTGCATTTTGCTATTATATACACTTGTGTGTAACCTCACACATATATGTATGTGCGTATTACCATCTAGGAGCATTTTTGCCATTCTTATTGCTGTACATAAGGAAAGTCCATAAGAGCAGAAAAAAAAATACAGAGATGGTCACTTAAAATAATAGATAGTTCTCTATGTAAGAATAAACCAATTTAAAAAGCAGAGTGACTACAAAAGAGAAACATGACTGAAGTTTGTATGATCAGAAAAGATTTGGATAAAACCCAACTGAACTTGTTCACCCAATCAGGAAATATTAGAGGGAAAAGGGAAAAGATGCTATGTTAGGACTGATAAATGAAAATCTACTTTGAGCAATGGACAGAAAACTGAATTCATTCTTTCCAAGATGTGGGTAAGCTAAACAGACCAATAACTGGTGTGGGACAACTGGCATTAACCCAAAGTGCTGCAATGAAAGGGTACTTAGAGCATTTGCAATCCCACAACAGCATAGAAACAACTGTTCTTACCATCTAGTTTGCAAGAATTATTAATTGATGTTAGAAGCTACTAGATGGATGCCAGGTTCACCACGTAGCAGTTCTTTAGGTACCAATGCCAATGCCTGAAGCCCATGCAGCATTTCAAAGTATAATTCCTTTATGCTTTAGCCTAGATGTAAAAAAAATGACTACTTATGACTTAAAATCATAAAAAAAATACAAATTTTAAAAAGGAGAAAAGGAAGTAATTTTCATAGTGTCCATGGAGTTGGATTTGATGACCTCTAGTGAGAGATTTCTTATCATTCTAAATCTATGACTGGCACATAGTAGAAACAAAAGAAAACAAAACAACAGAACAAAAAAATGCCAATTGATTCTGTTACTTACAAACTAGAAAACAGCCATCAGAACTCAAACTCAGGTCATTTATTTGAAAGTTCAGTGCTTCTTCCATTTTGTCATATGATCTCCCCATTTGAAAAAAAAAGTAGACATTATGATTTCATATACACACATATCAATGATTCATCTAGTCTAACGTTTAGCTTAGCTAGACCATATAATGCTAAGTGGGTCTAAATCCTACTTAATTTAACAATTATTAAGCTCCTACATAGACTTTAGAAAATTGCTTAAGGTACTGTTTTTGGTGAGCCAAAACCTTTACCAAATAGGAATATTTGTTCCTAGATCTTGCTATGGTTTCTAATGTATATAATAAGCCATCTCCATGTCTAGAGGATCATCAGACAGTGAAGTTCACAAGTGAGAAGAGCCATAGTATTAATGATGTGGGCTCTAATTTTAATTTTTATTAAAATCCACAATTTCAGGAGAAAATATCTTTTAACACCAACGTAATTGCTTTGGGGATCTAGTCTCAAGCTAATTTGCATAACAGTACTCACCAAAGATGAAATTTGTTTCTGTCTTCAGTTTATGTCCTCAAAAGAGTTAAATAGCATGACTTCTTGGAATAGGATGCTGGACTATGAACAGAGTGAACAGGGATTCAGGAAGACTTGCATTCATGTTGAACCTTCAGTAGTTTCTAGCTATATGATTTTAGCCAAGTTCCTTCAAGGTTCTGAGCGTCACCAGAGGAGTTGTCATCAGTGCCAAGGGAGAGAATTTCCATGCAAGAAAAACCATATGTCTTTGGTATATACATAATTGAACATTTTATAGCATTTTGAAGTTTGTAGCATCACAGATTTAGAGCTAGAGAGTAATGTTAAAAGGAACTGCGACCAATCCCCCCATTTTACATGAGAGCTACCGAGGTGAAATTACTTTCCAAAGATCACACAAGTACCAAGGGGGCAGAGCTGGGGTTGGAACCTGGGTCCCCTGACTCCAAGGCAATCATTCTTCTTAGGCTACTACACTGTTCTAGGCCTACAAACTGTTTTCCTCACAACAGTGGTTGGATTATCAGCCCCATAAGGAATCTTAGGGAAGTTAAATGACTTGCCTCTAATCTTGAGTCTTATCCTTATCAGAGCTGGGATTTGAGCCCAGGTTTTTATGACTCTGAGTTCATTGTATTTTATTATTGTGATGGAAAAGGCTTTGCCATATTATTACCAACTGATCCTCAGTTTTCTTAAAGAGATTGAACTAAATGGGATCTTTTTCTGGTCCTTTACAGTTGTAAAATCTATAACCTTATGATCCTTACTCACAACCACCCTGAGATAAATACTCAGGTGCCGTTATGCCTTCTTTAAAGATCAGGATGATGAACCTCAGGGAAAGTAAGTGATTTGCCCATTGTCTCCAATTGGTCAAGATTCTGAATCAGGTTTTCCGGACTCCCAGACCAGTAGTTTTTTTTCTCTATAATAATATTCTGCCTCCTACAACAAAGTCAGTATGTTGTAGAGAACTGAATACTAGGTATATGACCCTGGAAAAGTCTAAATGCTGTTAGCCTTAGTTTTCTAACCTATAAAATGGTCACAGTGATAGCATTTACTTTGCAGCATTATTGTGAGAATCAAGTGAAATCGTATATGAGAAGTTAAAATAATATGTGTAAAACATTCAAAAGGGCTAGGCAGACTTTATTATTATTTCTTATTGATCCACTCCTACCACTCCAAAAATAAATCTAAATATTTAATCTTTACAATAGTCCTTTCTGAATCTCATGACAGTCTAAAACTCAGCAATCAATGGATGGGACATCCACATTCTGATTGTAGGTTATTGATGGCTGACAGCTTTCAGCCCCAGGCTTTGATTTAAGCTAAGCTTATTGACTCAACAGAGTTTGGCCTCCTCTTTTGAGGGAAAACAATAAAAGAAACTGGAGCCCTGGGAAGTGAAGTCAGTAACTCCAGTGGCAGTCTGACCTTGTGCTTCACTGTAGAAGAAATTCCTAGCAGGATAATAAGGTTTTCTGTTAACACTGGACTAAAACATTCCTTTTTCAAAGAGATAAAGGCCCACCAATAGCATTCTTCTAACCATCCCAGAACGACATCATCAGGCACTCATGCAAATATTCCATCCCTAAAAAAGTATTTTTGGTAGAATAATTTGGCCCCTTCTCACAATCCAGACAACTTTGCAGATACATTCCAACATGCCCTTTTCGATCGAGACAGGTGGTCGATTGCTCCTTCATACTGGCACCTTAGATAATGTACTTGAGAGATCTGTAAGCTGAAATTTAACCAGAGACCTCTGTAAAGCATTTACAATGGTATAAACTTACTAGAGACTCTCTCATAGACTTTATATCAGTCATTGATATTCTCTGCACACTTCAGAGAGTTATAGGAAACAGGTTTTTTTTCTAGAGGATTTATATTAAAATTTGAGTCAGCTACAGTCACAAGAGTTATGAACTTTTTTTTTCCTAGAAAGTGAATTGAACAGCAAAGCTAATGCACAGATAAGCTGGGCCATGTTCTTTATTCTGAGGCTGGATGATCCCCTGTGTAACTTTCATGTTTGTCATTTCATGTAGGACCACTTGTAGACTCATATTCTTGTGGCACTTTCTGAGAAATCTTTTAGCCTGCACAGCCAGTGGAGGAGATGAGACCAGTGGGGGAATAAACATTCAAAAGGTACTTCTGTAGCCATGGAATCCTCCCTCCTGGTTGCAAATAAGATCTGTACGCGGCTTCTTTTTTGTTTTATTGTCGGTTCTCTAGTCATATCTTAGACTCACAAACTTTTAGAGACAAAGGGAACCTGAAGAGGTTCCATGGTCCTAAGACAACATTCCATCAAACTCCTCTGCACCTTTGCATGCTTTAGAATATACTCCTTCTAACCTCTATCTCATCCAGCTCTTTCTTCTTTCTTTCTTTCTTTCTTTCTTTCTTTCTTTCTTTCTTTCTTTCTTTCTTTCTTTCTTTCTTTCTTTCTTTCTTTCTTTCTTTCTTTCTTTCTTTCTCTCTCTCTCTTTCTTTCTTTCTCTCTCTCTTTCTTTCTTTCTTTCTTTCATTCTTTCTTTCTTTCTTCCTCCTCCTTCTTCCTCCTCCTTCTTCCTCCTTCTTCTTCTTTTGCTTTTTAGAAAGGGAAGGTAGGACAGTTGGGGTTAAGTGACTTGCCCAAGGTCACAGGGCTAGGTTTTGGGGGGGGTTTTGGTGTTAAGTGTCTGAGGCCAAATTTGAACTCAGGTCCTCCTGACTCCAGGGCTGGCGCTTTATTCACTGTGCCACCTAGCCATCCCTAGTCCCTCGCTTCTTAAAGGAAACACATCTCAGGTGTCTCACATCATGTAAGACTTGTCCTGATTCCCTAGCATCTTAATGTCTCCTCTCTCCCTTTCAGCTGTTTTATACCACTTTGCGTGCAAAGGACTCTATTCTCTTTTGTACGTACTTGAGGCTTAGGTGATCTCTGTAGCTGCTCTGTCTCATCTCTTCCTACGTTGCCGTCCCTGGCACAATGTAAGCTTGTGAAGGCTATGGACTGTTTTTGTCTCTATATCTGCAGCTCTTGGCATAGTTCCTTGCACATAGTAGGTGTTTTAAAAATGTTTCACTGACTTGAACAGAACTGGATGGGACTCAAAAGATCATCAGGAGCAGCACCTGACACAATGACTTAGTAGAGACTTAATCAATTGACTTGAGTAATCCAACTGCTTCATTTTACAAGTGAAGAAACTGAGACCCAAAGAGATAAAGTGATTTGTCTGTTGCAGTGGATAGAGTACCAGGCCTGAAGAAAGACTCTTCTTCCTGAGTTCAAAACCAGCCTCAGACACCTACCAGCCATGCGACCCTGGGCAAATCACTTAACCCTGTTTTCCTCAGTTTCCTCATCTGTAAAATGAACTGGAGAAAGAAATGGCAAACCACTCTAGTGTCCTTACCAAGAAAACTCCAAATGGGGTCACAAAGATGGCATCCAACTGAAAATGACTTAAGAATGGCACAGCTAAAAAGTGGGGAAACCAGGACTTAGAATATGATTATCCACAATAACAGGGTCATAGGATGATAACTTGAGAGCTGAAGGGACTTTCAGGGTCTTCTATTCCAACCCCTTCATTTGCCATTCTGACCTAATAAAATATGATGCCTTTTGTGCGATTCAGGACAGATCATGGCTCTTACTCCACAGCATGGCTCAGCATATGTGGAGCAAAGGCACATGGCAAACCATAGCCATGTGACCCCAGATTCAGGAGGTAGTAACCTCTCCCAGACCTACCTGTACTGAGAAAATGGTAAGAATTTAGTTTGGATCAAATGCTGACTTGAAATCTTTGTGGCAAAGTTTGATGCTGAACTCCAATTTTTCTCAATTATTTCCATCCCATGTGGGTCATATATGAACGCACATACATAAGTACATGTGTACCCTATTGGCCCCTAGGCATTGGAAGGAGATGGACACCCTGTTTCCAAGTAAAATAAATCCCCAAAGTACTGTTTCAAAGTGGGTTTTCAATAGGTGCTCATTGCCAGCAATAAGGAAAATTAACATGGAAAGAGAAGTCTGAGATTCCCAAATGATACCAGGTGAGTTTTTCCACAGTATAGTGTCTATTTACAGATAAGCAAGTGGGGTACTACAAACATCTCCAGATTTGAAGGTTGGATTTGTTGTTTGTTCTTGTTGTTGCTTTAAATACAGTTCCTACAAGAATTGGTGCTTCCATTTCAAATGAATTTTCAACACTTCCACCCTCCTTTGTCTCAAATTCTTCTTGTTTTGTACTTGGTTTAATTATATCAACATTTTTCTGAGGAAATTTGAAAGTTCTTAAGATTCACTACACCCTGATTTCTCTAAATACCTACAACTATAAATAGTTCCTTCCAACTGAGCTGTTGCTATAGGTTGAGAAGGAGGAGCCATGCAACTTGGCAGATGCGGGAAATGACTGGGAGATCTTGAACAGAGGGTAGAATCCTGAAGCTTTGACTGGGTAATTGAGATGGCTAAACCTCTTAAAGAATTATCCATTTTCAGCAGGAAGGAACCTTAAAAGGGAAGAGAAAACTAAGATCCATTGGAGTGAAGTGTCCTGCCCCAGGTCACACTAGTGTTAAATGAGAAAAGAGAATGTGTATCCTCTGGACCCCAAATCCCACATTCTGGTCTATTGCTTTCTCAAAGAAACTAAGCATGTGGTCACAGAAGTTAGTTCACTTTTTCAAATAAGGATAATATTTTATTACTCAGTACACACATATAATCTAATTAGCATCAAAAAGAGGTTCTCAGAGGTGTAGAAAAAAGACTTTCTTTGTGTGCAAGATTTTGTGACCTTGAAACTCTTACTGCACAGAAGTATTGCCATATCAAGAGAAAAAGAGAAAGTCTTGTTTTTATTAGTATTATGTCATTTACTTTGTACTTTCTCAAACTAAACACAGTTTATGCTACATGGAAAAAATGACTGGTTCTTTTTGTGATATAAGCTGAAACCCTAAGAACCCATTTCACTGGTTCTTTCTTTATATGTTAGGAAACATTATTTGGGTTTCATTTTTAGTACTATGGAAAATTTTAAAACATAAATTACATTGAGATCTGGAAGGTTCAAATCCTAGCTCTGCCACTTATGACATTGGACACATAGGTCTTAGTTTCCACAACTGTAAAATGTAGGTGATTCAACTAAATTAGGTCAAACGGAACTTTCACTTCAAAATCTGTGACCTTAGTGAAGGCTAAATGTCTTCTGATAATTTAATATGATCATGGAATCCAGTCTTATTCCCAGTGTAAGCTGCTTGGCCCCACCTATACTGGTGGCATAAGGCTGTTTGCAAGGTAGATGACAGAATGATAGTAATCCTCACATGACTATTTCATTTGAGATTTGATTCATCAGGTAGGTTCTTTTTACTACTTTTAGTCATGTCTATTTTTGCAAAGCAATGTGAGTCTGGGGGTAAGAATGGTATATACACTGGCAGTCACAGTCAATGTAGCCGTCACTTTTGTGCAATTACTGTTTTCCTTTATTGTAAGGGAGAATTTAAGGGGAGGGGACAGAGAGGAAGTTATATGCAAAGTATTGTCACACAAAAACATAAAAATAATAAAACAAATTATACATTTAAGTCAATGGATACATACTGTAACCCTTTATACATGACAGGGGAGAGAAAGGGGGGAGAGAAAGAGAGAGAGAAAGAGACATTGAGAGAGAGTGGTTTTATTAGTACAGGAAATTCTCAGATGAGGAAAACTTCCTTTATTGATACAGGTTGTCACTTTCTCTGTAACTCAGAGTCTGAAAAAGTTACCTAGAAAACCTAAAGGTTAACAGCTTAAATGTGCCTAGTGCCATGTAGTCAGCCTGACTTCTGGTTTACTCTCTATACTAAACCTTGCTGCCTTTTATGTGTATGAATGCACACATATATGCATTGTACCTATATGTGTATATATAAAATGCACACACATATATAATGTTTCTATATATACACATACACATGATATATATACACATCCATATGTATATATACACATGTTTACAAACAATATGTGAATTTACATATATACCACATAAAATACAGTATAGATATATGTTCATGTCTATATACACACGCATCTACATGCATGCTCATATATGCATAATATGCATGTGTGTATGCACATACATGGTACAGTACAGATGGCAAACCTGTAGCCAGGAAGACCTGGCTATATGACACTGGGCACATCCAAGCCATTAACCTTTAGATCTTCTAGGTAATTCTTTAAGATCATAAGTTATAGACAAAGTGTCAGTCGTCATCATTAGCATGGGTTTTCCTCACCTGGGAGTTCCCTGTACTAATGAAATCATAGAATAGATAGTTAGATACATAGATAGATGATAGGTGGATGGAAGGGTTGATAGACTGAAAAGAGAGAGAATGAAGATAGATAGATAGATTGATAGATAGAGAGATTGATGGATAGATTGATAGATAGATTGATAGATTGATAGACTGATAGATTGATAGACTGATAGATTGATAAACAGACAGACAGACATACACATGTATGAATACCAGTGCTCAAGTCATTCTTGGGTTAAGTGCCCTCTATCATATCCCTTAGCCATTATTAATGAGTTTAATCATGACTCTCAGTAAAGACTAAATTTAAACAGGATCTGGTAACACATGCAATTTGCTAAGGACTATGATATTCAAAGGCCATTATGGTATCAGAAGATAAAACAATAGTGAATAATAATAACCACAAGAGCCAACATCATAGCACTTTAATGTTTGCAGAGTGTTTTACGTTTATTGAGAGCATCATGTGCACACTGTGGGCCGGGCAGTGTACTAAACTCTGGGGATGCAAGTACAAGCAAAAAAGACAGTCCCTGTGTTTGAGAAGTTCCCATTCTAATGAGAGAAGGCAGCATTTAAGGGGAGCCAGAAAGGGGCTGGAGCGGGTCCCTGTGGTGGGTGGGCTGAGACCATGGAGGCAGAGAAGTCTGAGAAGTAAATAGAGCAGGCAGTGAAGTAAACACGGCTGGGACCCCTCCCAAAATCATAGAGATGGTTTCCTTTAAAAAAAATCAGGTAAACTCCCTCCTGATGTCTTTTTCACACCCAGTCACTCAGTGGTGCAGTCATCTCTGTGAGGAATAGCTGTAGTCCTTCCAAATCTCTCTGCCTTTACAGTTGTCTTCAACGGGTGTCTCTGCTTATGTTGATGTCCACAGCAAACCGGAGATTTTTCAACTGGGCTTGTTCTCATTTTAAATGCTTTTGGATCCAAGCTCGAAAAAATTGTGTTGTCTAGACACAGCATGATTTCCCACAGTACCCAAAGCACACTTTACCAGCATCGTAAAGCTGACAAGTTTGTTCTTGAGTCTCTTCATACACAAAGCATAATTCAGTCCTGTTGTGAGCTTATTGCATTTAGCCAACCCAATAGCATATGTAAGGCTTATGTTAGTTCATCCTTTTCCAACATTTAAAAACTGATATCTAACTCTTCAAGAAGATAAATGTTTTCCTAAGTCCAGAAAAAAAAAAAAAAACCTCAGTTCAGTCTCAGGCTGCATTAGCTTTATTGAGTTCTTCAAATACATACCAGGTTAACAATGGCTAAACCATGGTGTGCCACGTTTTTTGATAAATATCGAAGGTCTCTTTGATCCTGATAACCCACAAATGTTCAGCATGAGTGAGTTTTCACGGTCAGCATGCAATGATTTTGATATTTGACTTAAGCTGTAGCTGAATGTGGTTTATTTTACTTATGGGGATGGTATGCTTAGAACTAAGAAAGCAGGAAAAATTGGAAACAGCACAGGGCCCTAAGAAATGACACGGACAGCTCATTTCCCCATTTTGCTAAGGTTTCGAGAGCTCTTTGTGCGAGAGACTTTTTGAAGTATAACCATCAGGAGTTCAGGGAAGCCTTTCCTACCTTACCAGGCCAGACCTGAATGGTTTAGGACTGAAAATTGGCATCTTTCTTTTGCAGTAAACCTAGCTGACAGCAGAAAGCAGCTCTCCTTACCAAGTAGAGAGCACTCCCAAAAGAATTTAATGAGACACAATACCTAGTGGATTGTCTGGAATAAACTAGATACTTAATAAATGGCTTTTGATTGATGGCTTAGTTGCCCATAACGTGTTTAATTTGAGTGACAGCATTAGAAAAATAGATTGCATGTAGAAAGTATTTCTTTAATAAATTTGAGTCAAAGTTTCTCTGCTGTAGCTTGCAGGATTCTATACACATAAACATATTATACATACCTACAGTCAGTCAGTTAGTAGTATCTTTAGTTAGTCTAGAAGACAATCCCTTGAAAGGTTCAAGATCGAGTCTTGAATTTGGAGTGATGAAATAGTATATTCAAAGGACACTTTAGACATTTACTGGCTCCATGACTGTAGATAAATCATTTAGCCTTTCTGAGCCTCAGTTTCCAAATCAGAAAAAGGGGGTAATAAGAACTGTAGAACTTGCCTCTGAGGTTTATTGAGAAGCTAAACTAAGGTGATGTGTGCTAAGCTTCTGTAGAACCTGGACATGCTATATGAGAAGCAGTTATGAAAGAACGGGATGATGCCATGATTGACAGCTCACATTAGAAGAAGCATGAAGTTAGGAATAAAAGGTCACACAATCACCATTTTGCAGATGGCTCCAAGTACAGCGAATGCTCTTTTCCCAGATCTCTCCAGTCATCTCTAAGGGGGCCAGCACCTCTGCTTCCTCAACTTCCCAGTGTCAGGCAATGGCTTCAGAGCAATGACTGTCATGTGTGCTTCTCTTTCTTCCTCTAGCATTTAGAGATGCCTGGCATACAGTAAGTACCTAATATGTGTTCTACTAGTGACAGATATTTGTGCACTTACAGGACTTTTTTTTCCCCTTTTTCTTTGTCTTTAACAGTGATGTTTTTTGGCTTTGAAAGGTCAAGTACAATTTATTAGCTTCTGGGTAATAAATTCCAAATTGTTTTCCAGAATGGCTACACTAATTCATAGCTCCATCAATGTGTCTGTTTGGTTTTGGTGTTTGTTTGTTTTTTTACAACCTCTCAAATATTTGTCATTTTTATTTTTTGCCAACTTTTCCAGTTTGATGAGTGAGACAGAACCTGAAAGTTGTTTTAATTTATGTTTCTTCAGTTACTAGGGATTTAGATTACATATATATGTATATATATATATGTATATATATATGTATGTGTATATATGTGTGTGTATGCATGTGTGTATACATATATGTGTGTATATATACATATATGTATACATGTATAAAATCTTCCCTTGAGAAATTCAAGTTCACATCCTTTGGATGTGAATTGTTTTATTTATCAATTGAAGAATTGTTTTTATTCTTCTAAATTTGAAATGAGACCTATATTAGAAAAACTCAACACAGAGGTTTCTTTCCTAGTTAATTTTCAAAATTCTAATCTTAGCTTCATTGGATTTGTTTAGGGAAAAACATTTTAATTTTATGTACCCAAAATTATCCTTTTTATTTTCTGGTCCTTTCTATCTTATTTGGTAATGAACTCTTCCTTTAACCAAAAATTTACATGATAATTTGTCCTTCTTCCTCTTGTTTCTTTGTAACATGATCTTTTATGTCTAGGTCATGTATCTATTTAGAACTTTCTTAGTATATGGTATAAGATGTTTGTCTAAACCTAATTTCTGACAGACTTATGACCAGTTCTCTCAGCAATTATTGTCAAGTAGTGAGTCCTCACCTGAGTAGGTGTGGTAGAGACCACAAATTCTCTCCCAGAAATACTACATGTTCTGAATCTTATAAGACCACATTCTTTGAGGAATCAAGTTTGAAAAGGCCTAAATGAGCAATACAGTAGAATCAGAGGACCTCTGTTCAAATCCTGGCTCTCCCACTGATTACTTGTGTGACCCTGATTAATTACTTAATCTTCCTAAGTCTCAGTTTTCTCAACTATGGAAATGGAATTTGGACTACATTTCTAAGGTCCCCTTCAGCTCTAAACCCCATGCCATAAGATCATGTACTTATGATGGGGACAAACAGACTAAAGAATATTTTAGATAATAAACTTCATTCAAAGACTATTATAAGGGTATATAATTGAGGAAATGTATGATCAGAAAAGGAAAAGAAACAGTCATAAGGTGAGAGAGTAAGCATGAAAATCAACAAATATTTAGTAATGCCTACTATGTTTCAGGCAATGTGCAAATACCAAGAGCAGTCATGAGGTGAGAGAGTAAAAATCAGTCAACAAACAATTATAAAGTGCCTACCATGTGTCAGAACCCAATGAAGACATAAGACAGTTCTTTTGCTGAAGGAATTTACCATCTAACAGGAGAGATAAGACAAAAAGAAGCTGGAGAACCAGGGTGGAGGAGGTTTGAAAGGGAATAAGGTTACTAGGTGTATCAGCAATGCAGCATTCGCAATGCCTACAATAACTATAAGTATGCTGATATGGTTATTAATCACAAAATGTAACAGGCTCTCTACATGAGAAATATAGTCAGAGCATTTATTCAAATACCAGAAAACTGAGTCCCAAAACCAGAAAGTCAAAGCCAACACAGTAGTTATGAAGTTGGCACATGTAGTTAAAGTAGTAAATACCTACATTCTCAAGCCTTCAAAACAGGACAGGCGACCTCAGGCAAAGGTCCTCCTCTCTTCACTCACAGCAACTGCCCAGCGTCCAGGCAGCTTGCTCCCAGCAGCTCCAGCCCCTCTGCAGTTCTTGTCCCTGGAAGTCCTCAGCAGGAGTCTTTAGCAGAGATTCTGGCTGGCTCAAAGAAAAAGGAGTTCACGCTGCTGCCACTGCCACCACCACTGCTACTGCTGCTGCTTTCAGTCACCAGCACAGACCATAGCTTGGTTCCAGTGTTCTCTTGCTCCACCCCTTCCTGCTACATCAACAAGTTCAAGGGGCATGGAAGATCTTCAGATCTCAGTATCATTACACCAGGAGAGGAACTGAGCCCTAAGAGAAAGCCAGCCTCCACTGGAGCTCAGGAAATCCGGCAAAATCTGGAGCAATTGGTTCTTAAACTGCAGTCCATAGATATTCAACGTGTCTGACAGGCTTTAAAGGGTCCATGAATTTGGATATGAAGAAAAAAAAACTACATCATTATTTTCACTAATCTCTAACTGAAATTCATCATTTTCTTCAATATGCATGTAAGCAACAACCATAGTAGTATCAGCAGTATCCATGGCTTTGTCACCAATAGAAATCATACATATCTTCAAATTACATTGCAGTTGTAACAAATATCTCAAAATATATTTTTGCTCACCATTCCTTCAAAATTACTGTACTAATTATACACCATACATGATCAAAGTCTTTCTGTATATGCATTGTATTGATGTAATCTATTTCCTTTGTAATCCCATACACGTTCTGCATTTAAAAACATTATCTTGAAAATGGGTCCATAAGGTACCTCAGACTGCTAAGGGGATCCATACCAGAAGAATGGAATGGGCCCCAATCCGGAGAAAGGCATACAGAATACTGAATGGGTCCTCTGTGAAGATCTATACAAGAACATCAACAAAAATGATTCAAGGTGAGCAATAGAGATGAGTCACAGCCTGCACCAAGGTAGTGCCCACATCATCAAGCTCATGAATTGATCAATATTTTGAAGTCATTCTCTTTTTGACAAGACCTAGCACTTCATTGAGCTAAGGAAAGCCTGAAGGGGAAATTTCTCTCGACCATTCTGATGCTTTATGCAGTACTTGGCACATAATAAGTGCACTGGGCCTGAAGTCAGGAAGACCTGAGTTCAGATCTAGCCTTGGACATTTACTGACTGTTTTGTCCCTGGGAAAGTCACAATTTCTGTTTGCCTCAGTTTCTTCAACTATTAAATGGGGATAATGACATCACTTACCTCAAAGGGTTGTTGTGAGGGTCAAATGAAATCTTTTCTCAGTAAACAGTAGTTGTTGTTTAGTTGTTTCCAATGCTTACTAGAGCCTGCTCTGAAATATGCACTCTTAGACATTACCTAGATTTCTAAAAGTTTGTGAGTTGCTCATAGTTATAACCTTCAGATGTATCAGAGGCAGGACTTGAATCCAGGACTTGATATTTACCCAATAAGCTTTACTGCTGACACTGTTAAGTTTTATTTCTGCTTTGGTTTCCCAGCACACAACTACCCTAGTTTTATAAGACTTAAAATGGTGACCACCCTGGAATGTCTGTGGGCTGACTGATTGATGATCCATAGCTCTCCAGGTTGGGAGTTGAAAAATGGGAAGAGAAGCCATGTTCCTAATGTAATATTCCAATGAAAAAGAAGAAGAAAGATCCAGCTCACCTGCTCTGAAAAAATATGCCAAGGAGCTCGCATCTCTGAAATAATAAAATCATGAGTTTCCCAATGGTAGTTGAAGCTGACTAGTTGGTAATTGAAAAGAATGAGAAATGCCATCTCTCTGGTCATGAAGAATTATGGACCAAAGAGCCAATTGCATACTGCCTCTGGTAAAATTAGTAGTAATTGGGTTATTAAGGCGATAAGCCAAATGACAAGTTGCTCTGAGATAAAAATTGTGGATAAACATTCATACTAAAAGATGTAGGGGAAATAAAACAAGCATCTACTATCCAGGTGATCTGTCTGAAGGGTGACATGCCAAACTCCAAAAGAGCAATGTATCTTGAGATCCGTTTTTATGAGGACAAAATGCTTTCTGTTTAAAGGGCATCCCGTCATGCTTTAAAAAAAATAGCTGACTTATGGCTTGAAAAGGAAATGATGCTGTCCAAATTCACTGTTTAAGCAAGCACTGTTTGTCAGGGTTTCATTCTGTTCACCAAGAACATAAATGCTTTCTTTTTTCCCGGGGCCAGATTTGGATCACTAACTTGAGCTGGGCCTGAGGGAGAAACCCAGCGTGTATGATGAGCTGATTAATTACCAGAAATCAAATGCCTTGCAGTCAGGAGCACGGGACTTGAAAGAAAGCATGGGTAGTGGAGAAGTGCTGCATATCTACATGCATGCATGGTCAGGCAAGAACACCACTGGGGATTAGGCTTCACTGTAGCCTGAAACAAAGGACTTAGAAAGGATTGTTTATCCTTGACAGTGTGACCTGTGCCAATCTTTATTAACAAGGGCTTTCCATCTATTACTTTTAAAGTCAAAGAACCCTCATTAAATCAACTTCAGCTTTCCAAAAAAAATTAGCAGAATTTTCTCAATATTTCTTTCCAGGTCTGTCCCTACCCCACCCTTCAAGAAAGCTCAGTAATAATTCATAATTAAAGGTTAGGCTGTGTCTTTATTCAAGCCTTGTGTGCATAAGTATAATCCTTTGAGGCTGTCTCTTAGGATGAGCTCCTCATTTAAAGTGAAGTGGATGCCTACCAGGGAGATATAAACGGATACAGAAGGATAGGAAATATTGGCAATGCTCAAGAATTATAAGAGGCTGTATTATAAAGGGCAAATTGGCTTTATTGACAGAATATTGCATTCTTGAAGATGACAGGAATGACTAATTGATCTCCCCCTGTTCCTTCTCCCACCTCCATGACTTTGCCCAGACTCATCCTCCATGTCTGAAAACCACTACATCTTCCTCTCCACCTCTTAGAATACCTATCTTCCTTTCATGGCCACATCTTATAGGATGTTCCTGTACTACTGTTACCCCTGGGGCAAGCCCTTATCAACTGATGCCTTGATTACTGCAATAGCCTGATGATGGGTCTTCCTGTCTCAAGTCTCTCCACACTCCAATCCACCCTCCAAAGTGATTTTTCCTAAAGCTGGGGTCTGACCAAGTACGCCACTCCCTTACTCAATAAACTCTAATGCCTTCCTATTGCCTCCTAGATCAAGTACAAAATTTTCTGCTTGGCCTCCAAAGCCCTTCAACAACCTACCCCCCCCACTCCCCCACCGTGACAGTCTTCCTAAACTCAGACTCCCTGATGGGTGCTCCTCAGTGTTGTGACCCTGGCCTCCTGGCTGCTCCACAATGAAGACTCTCTTGTCTCTCAGCTGTGGGCATTTCCTCTGGCTGGTCCCCATGGCTGGGATGCTCTTCCTTCTCATCTCTACCTATTGGTCTCCCTGGCTTCCTGTAAGTTCCATCTAAAATCCCATCTTCTCGGCAAGACTTCCCCTATTCCTCCTAATTCTAGTGTCTTCCCTCTCAGTTTCCCCTCATCCCAAATATAGCTTATTTGTCCATAGGTGTTTGCTTGTTGTCTCCTCCAGTAGCTCCGTCAGCTCCCTGAGGGCAGGGGCTGTCTCTGGACTCTTTTTGTATCTGCAGTACTTAGCCTGGCACAAAGTAGGTGCTAGTAAATGTTCATTTACTGATAGCACCCCCTACATGTTAGTACTCCCTCATTGTCATTGAGTTGGGGTCAGAAGATTTGGTTTCAGATCCCAGCTCTGCCTTTATAAACATAAGCAGTGGCTGTAACTACATTGGCCACATTCACAGAGTGTTAAGGACTGCAGAGAATTCTACATTTATTTTTCTCACTTGATGCTCACAACAGCCTTGTAAGGTACATATTCTTATTATACGAATCTTACTTATAAGGAAACTCCTCTTGAGAAATGTTAAGTGACTTTTCCAGGGTCACAAAGTCATGAGAAAGAGCTCAAATTGAGATATTCATGGCTCAGAGTCCAGCACCCCTCCCTACCCACCTCACATACTTACTGACTTTGTGACCTTAAGCAAGTCACTTAACCCCTCTCAGCCTCAGTTTCCTCACCTGTAAAATTAGGGGGCAGACTAGATGGCCTCTTAGGTCCTATCTAGCTCCAAAACAAAGGATCTATGGTCCCTACTCAAATGAACATCCTTCTCTAATTTCATGTTGCATTCCTCCAATAGAACGTAGAATGTAGGTCCTTTCAGAGAAGGACCTGTTTACCTTGGAATGCAATGGTCTCTGAAGAAATGAAAATAAAGTACCTCACTGAGTGTAATTTAAAGACAAATTTTAATGGATTGAAATATGTAACAAATGAAGGAAATATATAGTGAGAAAAAATATATAGTGTCTGGTCAAGTGGTAAGGTCAAAAGACAATGAGTGACTAGCCAGAGTCTCCACTGGTTGATCAGTCGGAACTGTGCAAAGTGATGGCAAGAGAAAACCAGGAAGACCTTCAGCCTTGGGCAGACCTCCATCAGGGAACCTGGAGCAGGGTAGGTCATATGACCAAGAGACATCCAGGATGGGTAGGCATGGAGGTATCGTGGTCAGCAAGCAACGGGCTGGAAGGTCAGCTACAGATAGTCAGTCCTCAAGTGCTTGTGGGAGTGAATCAAATCAGTCAGTCAATGAGCATTTCTGCACACCTACTATAGACACTGTCAGGCACTGTCCTGTACTTTGGGGATAACGGACAATAGCAGAACAGCTTCTGGCTTCAGGGAGCTTATGTACTTGGGAGGGGAGAGCATGTACATGTAAAATGTATGTCTTGTATGTGCAGATGATGCGTTTTCACATAGGTTGTCTAAATGTGGCTTGGAGGAGAAGGTGAACAGGTATCTCTAGAATTATGCCCACTGTCATTGTTTGTTCTTCATTTTCAAAGAGAGCCAGTGACACCATAGAGTGATGTCTCGACTCCCACATGCATTGGATTTAAGGGAAATGACTTTGTACAACTCGGCCTCATGCCCACTACTCTTCAAGGAGACTTTCATTCCTGCCTAGAGTTGCTGGAGGAGGCTGAAGGAGCTGTGAGATTGATTCTCCGCTCTCCTCTCCTCAAATATGAAGTGCTTAGCTAGAACATATCTATATTCCCCCACACCCAAATATCGTTAGTCAAAGGGACATCCAATCTATGGATTAGCATGTACAGGCAATGCATTAAGTGAGTGAGCTTTCCCTTTGGGAGCAAGATTATAGTTCAAATAGGAGAGAGTCTCTGATTTCACCCAAAGGTAAAGTCCCCAGAGTTTCCAGGGATATGAGCAGGAAGTCAGAAAAGCACTGATGGGGCTGACTTTCTCTACATGCCTTTCAAAGTCTATTCTCTTCCTCTCTAAATTTCTCCCCAAAGATGGTCAAGAGCTACATGTGTCTTCTCTTGAAGCCAGAAGGAAGAAAATATTTTCCTCACAAACTCTCCTATTCAGGCCACACCTCCTATAGGCACTAAGTGTGAACTAAGAGAAGAGCCTCATACCAAGATATGTTTACACACACACACACACACACACACACACACACACACGATACAAAGTAGATATAAGGTCATCTTAAAAGGGAAGCCACTAACACGTGCAGAAATTAGGAAAGAACTCCAACAAAGGTGGTATCTTAAAGGAAAAATGTGGTTCTATAGGCATAGGTAAGGAGAGAGTTCTAGGTATGAAGGTCAACCAAGACAAAGACACAGAAATGGAAGATGCCACATTGTGTATGGGGAAAGGCCACATGGATTGGATGTGTAGCTGAGATTCTTTTCTATGCCTAATGTTCATATAATTCCAATTATGTTCACAGATTCATTTATATTAGAACCCCAACATCACTGGACCTGGTCCTCACTTCTCATTTTAGAGCCTTTTCATGTTATTTTAGTTGTTGTTTATATAATTTTTCCTCAGATAATAATCCCCCCAGGACTCCAGAAAACGGTTGGGAAGTTTACCTCCTGACAGCCAGAAACCCACCTCAAAAACTGATGTAAAGAAGCCCCCAGTATAGGAATTCTTCTCCTAACATCAAACAATCTTGGGCCAATGATTCTCCAAGAAGAGTTGCTCAAACACCTGAGCCCCATCCTAACCAAGACTAGTAGACTAAAAAAAAAGCTATTGAATAGCAAGCAAGCACAACAAAGATATTTTAAATTAACCAAGTTTGTCTGTCTCAGAAAATTGGACAGCTTTTCTAGTTTCTGAGTAAAACATTTAATGGTTTGTGCCTTCATGTTGGTTTTCATTCCATCTTTCCTAAGATAGCAATGGGAAAAAATTATCCGGAGAGACACATTGAGATCAGGTGCTCCAAAGACTCATCCCCATATTTAGGAAAAATGGAAACAAAGTGAGCCTGCAAGCCATACATATGCTGAAGGTAGCAGGTAGCTTAGGTTGAGATTGTATTTAAATATTCTTTAGGGGGAAAACACTACTACCAATGGGAGGAAGAAAAGAAAGAGAAAAATAAGGTTTATGTAGAGATTTATCACATGCATTTTCTGCATAGGAAAAAAAATCATTGGTCTTGGAATTCCCATCATTTGCTGGTCACAAAGTCTGGCATTTTCTGAAATTGCATCTTCTATCCTGGAGGGTAAGGATTGAATCACTCTTCTTTGACAATTCATCTATTAAGAAATCAGCCATATGGATTGGCTGGTCTTTGGTCCCTAATTAGAAAGCAACTGTCTTTCCCAGACTTTAATTTGAGTATTAAAAAAAACTTGCCCAAACATAGGAATGACTAAAACACCAGTAACAGAAAGTCCCCTGTCTAACCATAAAAATTAGCAACTCTATGAGAATCCAAGATCTTAGATAAATTAAACAAAGAAACTAAATAGAACTCCCCAAAATTGATTGACATCTGTTTTACCATTTGCTTCTATTCTTTGAAATATTTTCCATCAATTTTCCTTCATTTCCAATTTTTCTGCTTTGATCTCTCTGTCAGCACTCTGGTTCCTGCCATAAGGCCCAGGCTGCTGAGTAGGGAGTAGGGAGTAGGTCACCATTGTCATTACCACCACAATGCATTCTATCTCTTTTCCATGTTATTCCTCACACACACACACACACACACACACACACACACACACACACTCCTCACCCTTACTCCACACTCCAGAAAACCCAACCGTTTCTTTGAGAACTGTTAGCAAATCACCCCTATAGTTCCAGTAAAGCATGTGAATTCTAAGACCAGAATTCTTCTTCTCTCTGATCACCATTTCCCTATATCTTTTGTCTTTCCTTATTGGAACAGAAGCTTCTTAACAGTACAGGCTGGTTTATTTATTGTATTTTTATTCCCCAAATTTTTCATAGCACCTGGCACATTGTGAGCACTTACTAAATTTATTCATTCATTTAATTATGGAAAAAGTGAGGCACCCGCCTCCACATCTTTTCTTTTCCTTGACTCTTGTATTCACTTTACCTGAACCTGTAATAGGCCAGAGTGGTTCCCATAAAAGTCAGCCACTGTGTTACAACTCAGTCTCAGGCTTCTAGGGGAAACTCTAGTCTGGGGGAACCATATGTCTACTACTCATAATTATAGCTCCTGAATTTCCACTAGTGTGCTTATGATTTAAAACAAATCAACCAAGATGGCACTATTGACTCTAAATCACAAATGATTTAATAAACAAGAAAGAAAAGACAAGAATAATCATAACAGCCCATTCTCATCCCTAGATTATACTCTCTAAGCAATATGTGTATATTGTCTGTGGAGTAGAGACCACAGAATCCCTGCAGAGAAGTACAGAAGTAGCTAAACCAATGCCCTTTCATCAACTCACAACTCAATACAGCTGGCCTCGATGTCCTTGATCTATTTAGAGAATGACCTATGACCAGCAACATGCTGGAGAAGGCCCCTCTGAAGGCATAGTTAATGTTTAACAACTTGTTTGTTTGTATGTTTTTAGTAATGTGTGACACAATTCAATTTAATGTGAATTGCTAACATTTTCTACATCACTCTCTTAAGTTTTAACAATTAAACAATAAGTCAATCCCTGATGTGTTGTCCACCTGTATTCAAACAGTAAATATCCACAGTGAAAATCTAATAATCAGAAGTCAACATGAGCTGACTCCAGCACAGCCCTGGGCTGTTCCATTTCTAGGCTGATCCACTGTCCAACTGGACAGAACCTCATTCTCTGTTGCCTAGAGCCATCAGGCACTAAGGCTCTAAGAAGTGCTTTTAGTGAAAACAGAGACTCCAACCCTGTGGTCTGCATTGCTATTCATTGTTCCCTTGACCGGGCTCTGGAGCAACATAGCTCTCTCAATGAAAAAGTTCTCCAGAGATGAGACTCTACAGAGCTCTGCTCACTGCTTTCTGAAGGGCTTTGTTCCTTCCCAAGTTATAAGAAGCAGGCAAGTGACTGAGGGTTTCCCATGTTTTAAACTATAGGTCAGAAGTAAAGGACAAAATAGCCTTGCCTCTCTCCTCTACTTTTTCCCTAAAGAGTTTTTCAAATCACAGAAAATTCTTCTTTTTTAAAACAATAAGCAGTTTTTGTATGAATCTATATGAATATTATATGCATATTATATATGCACACACATACATATGCATATACATATATATGGGGGGGTGGAGTTACCAAGCCAAAGAAATTGTCCCATTATTTTTGGTATCGTTGAATGTTTCCACATTTAGTTAGCTTCAATTTTATTGTGGAAATTCGTACATGCTCTCCTTTTTGCAATCTGAAAATATCCAATCCACAAAATTTGGACCAGATTTCCTCCTCATCTTCATCATCATTAGTTCCCTCCAAGAAATAATAACAATTATAATTAAATAGTGCTTTCCTCCTATGACCCCTAAGAGAGTCGGGGCCATTATGTCGTTTATATTCCTAACATCTCTGTGAGATAGGTAGGAGGTAGGTATTATCATTCTCTTTCACAGATGGGAAATCTCTGGCATAGAGAGGTTAAGTGAATTGTCCAAGGGCGCATGTAAAGTCAGTAATCAAGCCAGCAGCAGAACCCAGTCACTAATCAGAGGCCAGAGCTCCCTCCCATCTAGGCCTCGGGGCATTGATATCTGGGCTGCCTCCAATTGATAAACCAGGAATGGTGAATTCACGAGGATATAGGTTAACATTGAATAGTCTTAATTACCAAGAAAAAGAGTTCAGTGATTATAAAACTGAAAGTAAACATAATATGTATATATGTATATATACTTATATAAATATATATGTATGTGTGTATACGATGCATGTGTTTCTTTTATCCCCACCAACAACTTAAAAAGATATACAGTAGATAGAAGATAAATATATGGTTATCTCATAAAGTGCATCTTCAACAACAGTTGAGCAAAAATTCTTCTTTCATTCTATAGCCTTTTGACCTCCAATCTCTGGTCAAAATTAAGTTAATAGTTAGAAATGACAAATGTGAACAATACTGGAAAGGCATGGGAAAGTTTACAGGAAATGAGGCAGACTTAAAAAAAAACAACCCAGAATCCAAAGATAATAACTAGAATCATGTTAATGGAGAGATTCCCCAAATGAAAGATGAACTCTGTAGCATCTCCTACAAGTCTAGAAGAATCAGAACATAGCTTCCTCTTACATCAGAGAGCCAGAAATGGTGCAACCCTTGTTAAATATGACCATCCTATCTGTTATTTTTGTGTGTTTTGCTTTGTTATAAAGGAAGGTTTAATTCTAGATGAAGACAGAGGCATGTATTGCCGTGTATAACAGATATGTACATATCTACATGCATATGCATTTGTGTATGTGAACACACATGCATATCTATGCATTTCATCATGCATGTATTGACATCTGTGTATGTGCATCAGACATGTGTCTGGAAATAAATGTGATATAGAATCAAAGGGCAGCAGTTTTATATATACATGCTTGCACACACACACATGTACATATGCCTATAAATAAAGTGTGATCCTCTCTGACTTCCAAACAAAGAATGACAAAATTTTATCCAGCTGTCCCAGCCGTATTCAGAGTGAGACAGCATCACCCCTTTCTCAGAAACTGAGAAAGAAATAAGACATCAACGGCATGCCCATTCAAAAGTCGAAGAAGTTCAGTCTATCCAAGGACACTATTACTGTTAGTATGTTGCCCAGAAAGCCCAGGTTTAAACTGGGCAAAGATAACAAAAATAATTACAAACAGTCAAATCCTGCCAAATAGGAAAGGAAAAGGGCAAATGAAAGGATAGATCTACTGAGAAACTGCAAGGTGTTATCTGCTACGTGACAACAATTAAATTGTTAAAATGAAAAGAAAAACAAAACACTTTTGCGGAGTTTGTAAGAGGAGGCTGCTTAGCCCCTCATTTTCATTATCTGGTTCATTGCCTTCTTACGCCCCCTGAATCTCCAAAGCAAAGATTCCATGGGGAATTCCTGGATTTGCGCATGTGGGAGAGACAGGCCCACAAGTCTCTGATCTAGGGAAAAAAGAATTTCATATAAGTGACATTTCTAGATAGCCTGTGACCATCTTTTAAACACCAACACATTTACTTAAAAAAAGTTTTTATTTGTTGTTCATTTGTTTCAGTCATGTCTAATTCTTCATGACCCCATTTAAGTTTCTTTTGGCAGAGATAATAGAATAGTTTGTCTTTTTCTTCTCTTGTTCCTTTTACAGATGAGGAAATTGAGGCAAACAGGATTAAGTGGCTTGCCCAGGGTCAAACAGCTAGTAAGTACTTGAGGCTACATTTGAACTCAGGTCTTCCTGATTCCATCCCCAGAGTTCTATCCACTATGCCACCAAGCTGCCCATCTAAAAAATTACCATGTTTAAAATCAAAATCTTTCTAAACATAGCCATGTAATTTTGATCCTCTTGGAAAACAAAAAAATAACAACCATGTTTAAAACTCTAAATCTTTCTAAAGTATGTAACGTATGCTAAACTGTTCACTTTCTTTATTTCAGAGATTCCATTACTAGGACTATAACCCAAGGTCAAAGTCACAAAGGACCTATGTCTAGCAAAATACTCTTAGAAAGGTTTTTTTTATTTATTTGTTTTAAGTGTAGTAACAAATAACTGGAAACAAAATTATTACCCATCAACCTGGGAATGGTTGAACAAAGAATCAGAACATAAATATAATGGGATGCAATCACCCTGTCATAAATAACAAATATGACCAATTCAGAGCAAAAAAAAAAAGAATGTTAGCATGAACTAATAAGAAGAAAAAATAGTATAATATGCCCAATGACCATAATCAAGTAAGCTAAAATATCACAAAAATGAAGTAATTATAATGATTAATTGTGACTCCAGAAGAGACATAAAGACACAGAATAGATATTGGGTAGAAATAATATGTTATTGAAAGTGATCACTATGTGGATTGGTTTTTCTTAACTTGTCCCTTTATTATAATAATAACTGGCATTTATGTAGCACCTTAAGGTTTGCCCAGCTAGTGTGGTTATTGCCTCATTTGAAGCTCACAGCCACACAAGCAGGTAGGTGCATTATTATGTCTGTTTTTCAGATGAGGAAAACTGATTGTGGGGGATGTCAAATGGCTTCCCCAGGGTCACACAACTAGAAAATATCTGAGGTGGATTTCAAATTCAGGTCTCCTTCCTGACTCCAAGTTCAGGACTATAGCCATTAGACCACACCTACTTACCTCTCTAAGACAGGATTCAAAGAATTGGCAGTGAGATGAATCCCAAAAATGACTGTGTCTTTGAAAACAAAAGGCATCAACAAACCATCATTTAAATACTCTCTCACTACCTTCCGAAATAGCTGACAATGGGCATACTTTTGCCATTTCTTGATTATGGTTACCCAAATCAACCATTGTACTGTGGGTGGAGTGATGGGTACAGGAGTGGGAAACCTGAAGCCTCAAGACCACAGTTAACTATTTGGATTTAGTTAAAGGGCTGCGTGTGGCCTCAAGGATGCAGGTTCCCCAGCGGTGGGAGGGTTTTTTAAAGTTTGCCCCTGGTCTTCCTTCCTCTTTCTTCCCCCACATATTTTACCAAGTCCCAATATTTGACCACAATTCACCAATGCCTCCTTTGCTTCTTCAGCCTGCTGTATCTGAAATGGACTTTTAAAAACCATTAGCAAGCTTCATTGTAAGACATATGGAAACCATTAAAGAGGTTTAAGGTTACTATGTGAAGAGAGGGCATATTTGAGGCCAGAAGGAAATGAAGCCATGGGACTCAGTCAGGTTCTCTCATTTTTCTTCTCTATTCCAGTTTTAGTCATGTTCTCAGGGAAATGGATTTTTGTAGATGAGCTCTAACTATGTGACCAGATATACAAGACAGACAGTGGAGAAAATAGGAAAAACTGAGAAACACAGGGAACCAAAGGCCTCAGCAGAGCCTTGGCTCTGGTATTTACAGGAAAATCTCTTGAGCAAGACATTTTAGGGACTGAATATTTGACAAGATTGACAGAGACAGAGAGAGAAAAAAAATAAGCTCAGAGAGAGACAGAGATATATGTACCTATGCAAACACATGTATGTATGTATGTGGGTGTGTGGATTGAGTTCCAGGGCCTGAAGTCAGAAACTCACCTTCCTGAGTTCAAATCTGGCCTCAGGCACTTACTTGCTAGCTGTGTGACCCTAGGCAGGTCACCTAACCCTGCTTGCCTCAGTTCGCCCTCTGGAAAAATGCTCTGAAGAAGGAAATGGCAAATCACTCCAGTATCTTTGCCAGGAAAACCCCAAATGAGGTTATTAAAAGTTGAACAACAAAACATGGGTGTATGTGCATATAAGTGTACATGGGTGGGTGTATGTGTGTATGCATGTGTGCATGTGTATATTGTATATGTGCACATGTACATGTGTGTATGTGTACATGCATATATGTGTATATCTAGCTTAAGAAATAAATGGCAACATTTTAGAATTATATATATGTATCTATCTCTATTTCTCTATCTCTATCTATCTATCTATCTCTATCTCTCTACCTCTGTCTGTCTGTCTGTCTATCTATCTATCTCTACCTCTACCTGTCTGTCTGTCTATCTATTTATCTATCTATCTATCTGTCTCTATCTCTCTACCTCTATCTGTCTGTCTGTCTGTCTATCTATCTAATCCATGTATATATTTGTGAATCATTTTTCAATTGTGTTCAACTCTTCATGACCCCATTTAGGGTTTTCTTAACAAAGATACTGGAGCGATTTGCCATTTCCTTCTCCAGCTCATTTTACAGATGAGGAAATTGAGGCTAACAGTGACTTGTCCAGGGTCACATAGCTATTAAGGATCTGAGAACAGATTTGAACTCAGGAGGAGAAGTCTTCCTGATTCCTGGCCAGTGTACCACCCAGCTTCCATATGTTTATATGCATACACACATAAGTAGCCTATAGATTATGTACATGTATATATACACACATATGTGTATACATGTACACATATTTATATTGACTACACACATATATACACAAAAAGATCCATATACATGTGAATATTTATTTTATCAAACTTCCTGCTATTAAAGAAAATTTTATTGGAGGCTAAAATTATCCACCTGTGCACTGAACATTTGTCAGTTTGCTATTTTATTTTTCTTCTGTTCACATTGTATTTCAATAGAAAGAATGCTGGATATGGAGTTAGAAGCTTTTGCTTCATTTCTTACTATGCTGTTTATTTCCTGTGAGACTATGAAGAAACCACTTTACATTTCTAGGACTCAGTTTCCTTACCTAAAATGAGAAGGTTGCTCTATTATTCTGTGACACTGTTGACATCAAACTTATGTAGTTCCTATGTAGAGGCTTAGTATTTGATGTCCTACTCCTTCATGAATGTAATAAATATTGAACATGTTGGTGCCTTAACTTTTCACAATAAATTACTGTTTCTTAACCCTAGGGACGGTGCATTTTGAGAGGGCTATGGCTGCAAACCATTGTGCAAAATGACTGTCGAGAAAGAGAGCTTTACTTTCTACTAAGGTGAGCCTGAGAGCTTTGAGTTAAGAGTTTGTGGGTATATTTATCAAACTATTTTCCCTCCTGGGAGAAAAAAGACAAGTGGAAGAATATCAAAATAAGCTTTCTTCATGGGCCTGTCCAAGAATTCACTGGAAATTCTGGCCTTCAATAGGTCATTTCTACTCCCCATTGCCTTTCTCTACTTTACCCACTACAAGTATTTATTTGAGGTCTTTCTGGAATTATGAAATAAAATAAAAGAAGAAGAAAAAGGAAGCAATCCTTCCTCTAAAGAAAAAGGGACTAGAATCATTCTGAAATGTTTTAGCCCAAATATACATTCTTATCACAGGGTCACAGATTTATAACTGAGAGGCCAAAGGTCATCTAGTACAACCCTCTCAACTTACTGATGAAGTGAACTATGACCCAGACTCACACAGGAAGTTAGTGAGGGAAAAGCAAGATTTGAACCCAGGCTCTCAGACTCCAAATTTAGTGTTCTTTCCATAATACCACACTGAATTCTTTTCAAAGTACTGCTGCCTCTCATGTGGCCATACCTGTAAGCAATGGGGCTTAAAATACTAATGCAGAGCAGATAGTCTTTCACTGTATTCACCTAACTATCATCCATGTGTATGTCTACCCTTGTTTGCAGTTGTGCTTCAAGGTTCTGTGGCCTTATTGAAGATTTTAATGAAAATAGCATTTTGTTTCTGATCAGCCTACGACAAATTGCACAGTCTATCCTGTTTCAAGTATAAAATCTTAGAGTCTTAGGGTCAGAGGGACCTAAGAGGTCATGTTGTCTGACTTCACTCTTAGGACAGAAACCCTTTGAGTAACATCCCTAAGAGATGGCCAAACAACCACCACTAACACATCCAGACATGAGCACCTAGTTCCTTATGAGGCAATCCTTTCTATAACTCAACTCCAGTTGTTAGAAAGCTTTTCCTTATATTGAGGCAAAATCTGACTCTATAATTGCTTCCCATTGGACCTATGTCTAGCCTCTGACTAGAATAATTCTGTTCTCTCTGATCCCACATGAAAAATTTCCCAATACCAAAGTCCAACTTGTGCACTACCTATAAAAGGGTAAATTTCTGATTCCTGCCCTGCAGCTGCTAACATCTGCCCCCAGAATTGCCTTCTCAATAGCTCAGTAAAAATTGATTGCACTCTTACTATATACCAAGCACGGGGCTAAGGACTGTGGATATATATGAGGCAAAAGCAATTCTTGTCCCAAAGGAAATGACAATCTAATTCTATTTACTGTGTATATATTTTGTAAATCAGGCATGGAGTAATGCACAGAAAACTGGCCTCAACTGGGGAAGGCCTGTCTTCAAGTCTTGCCTCTGAAAATTCTTGACTTTCTGATGCAGGATAAGGCACTTAACAGGGCAGCTAGGTGACACAATTGATAGAATGCTAGATCTGAAGTCAGGAAGACTCATCTTCTTGAATTCAAATCCAGCCTCAGATACTTATTAATTGTGTGACCTTGGGCAAGTCATTTAACTCTATATGACTCAGTTTGCACATCTGTAAAATGAGCAGAAGAAGGAATTGGCAAACTACTCTAGTATCTTTGCCAAGAAACCTCAAATGGAGTCACAGAGGGTTGGATATGACTAGAAATGACTGAACAACAACGATAGCAAAGACTTTGAACCTCTTGGCACAACCAGACAACTCTCAAAGTATCTAAGACTGTAAGTTAGAGTTACAGAGAATCTATTCATTCTAGAGTTTCTTACATTGGTGAAACCAAAGTTCTACAACAATATAGATATTTATATTGATATAAATCATATATATGTATAGATATAAATTTTATATATTTATTTATACACATAAATTCTATAGATTTACATATAAATTTTTATATATTAATTATTTATGTATAAATTTATATATACATATGTGTGTGTGTGTGTATGGTTGGTGGTTTTTGAGGACCAAAGAGGACCAAAATGTGTCCAGCTGTGGCTGATCAGACCAATAACAAGCTCAGAGGGTTCCACCACAGGTCGGGCACAGAGAGTCCACAAGAACATTTGAAGTGGAGATATCTCTAAATTTGCAATCCTCACATTTCTTTTGAGCTACTGCAATTCTGCTTCACTCACTTTATTGCACCATTCCCCAGCACTTGATCTTTATATTTATTAATAACATCCTTGATAGGCACTTACTTTCTTTGCTACCACAAGAAGTACTGCTTCCTAAGTTCAAATATATTTTGATCCACATAAGGTCTTTCTGTCTTTGACCTTGGTGGGGTATACATCCAGTAGGAGGATCTCTGGGTCAGAGAGTAGGCACAGTTTTGTCTAAATCTTCTCTTCTCCAATCTACATATTTCTAGTGTTTTCCCTTTATCGTATTCATATGGTATCATATAGAAGGTTTTTTTTCCTCTCCTGATCACAGTCCTCTGTACATATTCCCACTTTATCAACATACCTCCTTAAATGAGGCTTTCAGAACCAGAACCTCCATGGCCCCGAAAGATTGTAGGTGTTTCTGTTGAAAGAAAAATTCTATATATGTGTCATAATCTGGGTGAATACATTTCCTAACAAAGCCATAAGAGAAAAGTCACATTGTAAGAGAGGCAGTATGCAAATCTTGCCCATGTGAAGGTCAGGCAGCATTTTGCATATAGAAGTTTACTCATGAAATATTGACAGAAAAATATCAGCTTGTAGAATACAGATACCATATATTTTGTGAATTTTATCCAATTTCATCCATTCTATCCATGGAGTAGGAGCATCACAAATACATTTTTTGGTTTTTTAATCAGAAAGAAAACTTAGACCAGACCTGTAATTGCATTGATACAGGCCACTCCATGTGGGGAAGCTACCTCTACCAAAGGTGGTTGTCACCTACTCAGTTGGTAGACAGCTAATGGATTACTGGATTTGGAGTTCCAAACAACCCCTTACATTCAGAGGCTGGGGTGGAGAGGAGAGGCATAGCATCATTTCTTTCTTTGGAGTCTGAAAGAGATCTTGACTCACATATCCCTCTCCTCTCTAGAAAAGAGAGTTTTGTCTTGTTTTTTATAAAATAACCCTCCCCCAATAAAAATGCTTCAATGTTTCAATTTAATTATTGAACTCTTGGCTTCTTAGGAGTTGAATATGAAAGAAAATTATTTCTGTCTTAGGGCATTTTGGGGCCCTGGGAAAGAAGTGTCAGGATTTGGGATATATGTTCTTTGAGATGGGAGATGCATTTGAATCTAGATCCCCAAACACAATGGAGGTCTTTCTGAGGGTTCCACCAAGCTAATATGTATGTACATCCTCAGGGTGTTAGGAAAATGATAATGTCTAGGCCATATTTTCTTCCAGTTTGTAACTAATTCAAACCCTGTTGCTGATGGCAATAAAACATCTGAACTAAATTTTCTCTGTGTCTACATACCTACTGGACATGGAAACCACTCTAACATATGATAACCGAATACAGTAGCTTTGACTGATTTGTGGGTATAATAACTTCAAAGAGCTTGCTTTTCACCCTTAAGGAACAGACTTGAATTAGAATCTGATGTAGACCAAGCTTCAGGTTCATTAGAATGACTTTATGAGACTGCTAAGGTTTTAGTTCTAAATCTAGTACTGAATGCCCTCATATACCTTATGAACTCCATAAGACATGAAATGGCAGAGCAGATTCAATGCTGGCCTCAGAGTCATGGAGCCTTGGGTTTGAGTCTCACTTCTGACATTTACTGGCTATGTGAATCTGGGTGAGACATTTAGCCTTTCAGTGAGGTGGATGACCCCCTAAAACCATAAATCGCTGAGTAAGAGCCAGTCTGCATTGGCAAAGGGAGTCTCTTAATGACAGTTCCCTAAACCAATCAAATGATATCAGGAGTGAGGTTAAAAATAAAATGAAATAAAATAAAAAGGAAAGACCAAAGGAGTAGATATCTGTAAGATGGAGAAAAAGGCAATCCTTAAGTCCCCCAGACTTGTCACATTATAGCTGTGTATGTACCAAATAAGTTACTGCTACTACTACTACTGCTACTACTACTACTACTACTACTACTACTACTACTACTACTACTACCATCACCACCACCACCTCTACTACTACTACTGCTACTACTACTACTACAACTGCCACCACCACCACCACTATTGCTACTACTGCTACTACTAATAATAATAATTTATATAACATTTTAAATTTTGAAAATCACTTTATATATTCTTTTATTTGAATCTTACAACACCCCTATGAGGTAGGTGCTACCATTATCGTCCCCATTTCACAGATGAAGAAACTGAAGCAGAGACATTTCTTCAGGATAGGAGGCAGCCTGGTGGCCCAGTGGATAGAGTGCCTGAGCTGGAGTCAAGGAAGACTTATCTTCCTGAATTCAAATCTGGGCCTCAGACACTTACTGGTTTGTGATCCTGGACAAGTCACTTAATCTTGTTTGCCTCAGTTTTCCCATCTGTAGAATTTGCTGAAGAAGAAAATTGTAAACCCCTCCAATATCTTTTCCAATAAAATCCCAACTGGGGTCACAAAAATTCAGACATGACTGGAATGACTGAGTAACAACAAAGTAGTGGAAGTAACAATAATAATAAGAGCTAACATTTATATAGCACTGTAAAGCCAATCAGCAGTAGATTCCTGAGAGAATGCTACTGTGAAGAGCTTTTAAGATTCAGATCACACAGTATTAGTGAACACTCTGTTTATTCCATTACAAAATCAGATTCAGTACAATGTTCACAGTTTCAACAGTTCACAATATTATATACAATCTTCAGAACAAGGAAAGACTCAATATTATATCTTATTACAGAAAGGAACAAGGAACAAGAGAAGAATCAGCTGGTTTCCCTAAGGGAGAAACCAGCTTCACATTTTAAGATTCAATCAATCAGTTAACAAAAGGAATGACCTAGTTTCCCTAAGATGGAGTTGATTCAATCAACAATTCACAATATACTGATCTGCCACTCCTGGG
>CM053593.1:39546922-39610816 GCA_028646575.1 Pseudocheirus occidentalis | reverse complement strand
AGAGAGAGAGAGAACTGTGAATGACCTCTCCCTTCATTCCCACTGGCACTCTGACTGACTAGCTAGACAGATGCTAAATTGAAGTTGAGTTATACTGTAGATCTGCTAAGAATATTCCAGATGAGGGAGCAAATGTCTTTCAAGGACATTTCACAACTATAACACAAACCTCAAATCTCATCATCCTGAAAAAAAATGTTCAACTTTTGAGAGAGAGATGGGGGGGGAGGGGGGAGAGGGAGAGAGAGAGAGAGCGAGAGCAGGACAATGCAGAGAAGAGATAGTCACCAAGTAGCAAATGCCAAGGGGAGCTGAAAAAAAGAGGTTCAAGACAAGAATATGTGGTGGCAGCAATGAAAATAATCAAGAAAATGGTAAGCATATTAAACATATAAAAGAAATGCCGCAATTGAAAAGAAACTGAAAAGAAACCCAGGCTTGGCTCTATTCTCTAGCACATAAACACTGAGGGAATTTGTGCCCTGTGGCCAGAGAAAGGATATGTCTCTATTAGCTGTACTTATTCAAGAAAATGTCTAAGAATTCAAGAAATGGGACTGTGGTGAGTTGTTGGGTACCCACTACCACCACCACCTTGCCTAGGAATTTATTCACCCCTGATAGACATGGTCTCATCCTTTGGAATTGGATTAATTTGTTCCAGCAGGCACAGTAATCAATATGGCAAGATTCAAAAAGGCATCATTTTTTCTTTATGTTCAAATCTGCCTGGGACTAACTTGCATGTACTGATGCAGGGACAGGGAGTCATCCCATCTAAATGAAAGGTTTCCAAATATACCTTGTGCGGCATTTGGGTAAAATCAGAGATTTAGCAGGAAGTTGCTTAATACAAACCCCAGAACTCAGCCTAAGTGACAAAGCTTCCATGCTTATCACAGATAGCTTGATTTTTTTAAAGTAGATTGTAGATTTAAATGAGGCAGGGCTATACAGTCACCAGCCTGCTGGTGACTTTGCACAGTCCTGCCTCGCTTAAATCTAATTCACTTGCAAGCCATGACATCACCTTTCCCAATGTTTTGGTCCTCTTCAAGACCAAAGGACAAACAACAACAAGATTCTAGATGTTCTTTTATCATGACAGTTCTCAAAGTCTGAGCCTTCAAAGTGACCTCCCAAATTGCCCCACAATATCCATTTCCACTCCATATCTGGTTTTGGTTGGAATAAAACAATTATATTTTTATGCCTTCTGAAAGATTACAATGTCTGCAATAGGATATCATCATAACTGCTTCCAAAAGTAGACTATTCATCTAATCAGCCTTGGTTTTACCCCCAAAATACTGATAATGGTGTGGCTGTCAAAAATTATGAGTAACTAGGTAAAATAAAATCCATTTAAATAAATCTTAGTAGCTTAACACTGATCATGTAAGCAAGGTGCAGGTGAATGTAGCAAGTTCTGGGACAATAAATAACCCACAAAGTAATACATATTAATATTTCATAATTGAAAATTGACTAAAGAGCTTGGATCAGTCTGATAGTTTTCAAACATTCAGGTATGTCATATATAAATACGACCCACTGAAATAAAATGATCCCTTTAAAATACTTGTTAAAGAAAAATGACAACTGAAAAAAAAGTCTCTTCTCACCCCCTCCCACCTCTTTTTTTTTGGTGCCACAAGGTTAAACAGGTTTCTCCTACATCATCTCAAGTAAAATGAAATCCTTTAAGAAGCAGCCCTTGGTGGGGAAAAGGGGGGAGGGTGGGAAATACCCCTTTCAGACACATAAAAATGGAAAGGAAAAAAAAAAACCTCCCAAGAAAGGCAAGCATCCCCTTGACAGATAAGCACAAGCTCTGCTTACACAGTAATTTATGGTAATATCAGAAAGCTTTTGATAAAATTTCACATATATTGCAGGGTAGGACATAGGAGAAGATAAAGGACTCAAAAGAGATAGGGCCAAATTAAACCATTTGGGGGGTGGGAGAAGTTGCAAAAAAAATTGACAACTGTGTTTCCCACTCCCTGACAATTTCTGTAATTTGTGACCCTGAGACAGTTGCTGTCAGTGACAGGAGAGCTTTATGTTGTCCCCATGAATTTATTGAAATTATTCTTTAGAACAATCAAAATAGTTTTGGTGTTTTTTTCTGCTTAAAGGGAGGGGAATGGTCTGCTGCATCTGGTTGATGGATGTATGTCTGTTAATTTCCCATTGCTTGACTAGTTTCAATCCTTTTATGTAGGATTTTATTATTTTATTTTATTCGATAGTCTTTCGGTTTTTTAAGGAAAGTATTTTGTGCCTTAAGGATCTCAAAAACACATACCTTCCTTCACTAGGGCTCTTTCTGGCACATATTAATAGCCATTTTATACCAGTAGCTCAGTAAATTAATTAAGAAAATGTGGATCATTTTGTTTTTCTGCATTTTCTGAAAAATAATGAGCTTAGCTAATACTGTTCTTATCTCTCTTTAACCTCTGGCACTCAAATTAATGTTGCACTTGGAAGCTGTATGCTATATTTAAAGTCCAATATTTTCTGTGAAGTTTCGGCTTTGGGGGTTTAAGGCCCTATTTGATGCAGGGTATTAGGAATGCAGTGGTTTCACCTAACTTCTTTTTCCTAAATTGAACGAAGATTATATAAATCGAGACTAAACATATTTATTCACAGTTAGACTCAATCACCGTTTTCTGAACTCTATACCTATTTTCTTCAGTTTCAAAATATCTGAATTCCCTTTTGGATTATTCTTATTGAATTCCCCACTGAGTATATTTTTAAATAAGTTTTATTAATGCTTTTTTCTCCCAGTATAGTCATTTAGAGTTATATTGCCCACCATGAACCTTCTTCTACTGTAACAACAATAAAAGTGAAGCAAATGAACCAATATTGTGACTACCCTTTGTCATCAGCAGTGGTGATCACCGTGTATATTCATTTTAGGAAACATAAAAAAGTTATAGTTTACACTGAATGGTAATTTCATTCAAAATCTATTTGCGCAAAATAAAAAGTAAAAACCTAATTTTGTTCTTATGCCTACCCAAACAGGGAAACAGTTGTCTGAACACTGTCTGGAGAATTTCTGGAGGACTTTAGGTGGTACAGTGCATAAAGCACTGGGCCTGAGCACGGGAAGGACCAGAGTTCAGTTCCAGACTCAGACTCTTACCAGCTGTGTGGCCCTGGACAAGTCACTTAACCTCTGTTTACATGTCTCTGTTTATTCACCTATAAAGTGGGAATAATAATAGCCTCTACCTCCCAGGGTAGTTTTGATGATGAAATAAGATACGAATTGCGAAGTGCTTAGCACAGAACCAGCACAGAGAAAATGCCTTTAAATGTTAGCTATCAATATTATATTATTCTCAGACTTCAATCTCTGACCTTGAAATGAAATCTTTAGGAAGATTCGAATAGGCAACCACTGACATTTCTTCTAATAGAGGGTTGTTACTGCCTATGATGGTCAATATTTGGAGTTGGGGTGCCCCTAGCTGCCCCCTTCCAAAAGATGTTATCAGCACACTTACCCTGGTTTGAATTTCATGAGGTTTTTAAAGGAAATACTCTGCAAGGAGGAAAAGTCAGCTTTAATGTTGTTCACATGTTTCCTCAAAGAATGAAAGCTGATCTACAAGGGACTCGAAAATATTACATGCTAATTTCATTAAATAGGAGGAGAGGGGTGATTAGAAAGAGCATCGAGGTGAACGCTGTTGACCCCACTGGCGAATGACTGAGTGCAGAAACTGGTTCTCCCAGGCTAATGTTTTGTGATCCATGTGTCATAGCAGAGCTGCCTTGGAAATTTACACTATCATTTCATTTCTAGCAGATGTCCCTTAAAGCAAACATTTTTACTCTATGCAACACAAATCTTATGGATAATTGCAAAGGTAATGTGGAGTTTCAGTCATGCTATAGATCCTACAGTGTTTTCTATAATGGATTATGAACAAGGGGAGAAAAAAAAGAGACTGATACCGATCTCAGACTGAAGGACAGCGGGTAATCAAAACAAGGCTTCTGCAGATGCTCTGGGGAAACTTGTTGTTTTAAGGGGAAAGGTAAAAGTTGAAACTGCCTATTGAGCCGACTAATTAAATCATCATTTGTTCTAGATGAGTTCTTTGGGTCAGACTGAAATGACCAGATGTGAACAAAGTATGTGTGTGTTAAGGAGAGCATTCAATTCAGATCACAGGTCCGCTTTCTAGATTATGGTGCACATAATTTTATTTTGATTTTTTTTTCCTAAAGAGAACCATCATGCTACTTGAATCTGTCGTCCACCCAGAGAAAAAGAAAATTCAAATCCGAATTTCATTTTCTGAGCCGGATCTGAATTGTATTTTCCTTGTAACTCGATTTAAAGTGGAGAGACTTAAATATAATATCCTGTGGCTGTATGGGTAATTGCCAAGCAACATCATACCAAAATTTCAGCATCTCAAATTTAGCTCTTAATATGATGGCATAAAGAACAATTAAAGAGGAAAATGGATCCTATCTGCAAAGTTATACCCAGGAAATAGAACAGGGAAGGGAAAGAAGAGAAATAACAGCTTTGCCCGGGAACGTGGCACCCACTTTAATTGTCCGAGGAGCAGCCTGTACCAGCTGCAAATATTTATTTCTGCCCCTTGTTTCCCTAATTAGCCAAGTTCAAGATAGTGAAGCTGGATAGGAATTTGGGAAATTGAAATCCAAAGGAGCCAAACATATACTTCTGTTCATTTGCCTGTTCATTATGCATGGTTGGTAACAATGCACATTTCAAAAGGAGAGTCATTAAAGTAATATGCCTGTTATGTTCTCCCAGCCCTCGGTGACTACAGCAGTATAATCTCCCTGGACTGGAGCAACACGGGCCCATGACAAGGACAAGATAGTGACAGAATTTGTAATTGTATATGCTTTTTTTAAACTTATATTATAAATCAGTAATTCCAAGGACATGATTCAAAATGACCCCCACTGAAAATTAGAAAAAATAAAAGGTGGGTTGATCATCCTGTGCTGATTTGCATTACTGTCTGCAAGAGTTTTACAATCCTCCTCCGTCTCTGCCCCTGGTGGAGCTTCAGAGGGATTCTCACTATTACAATTCTGGTCACAGATGAGGGTTAAAATATCGCTAACCTTTACAAATGTATTATGTGGCACTACTGACATAGCTTTTTTTTTACAGATAAAATCTATAACAAATTCTCTGTGTGACAGGAGAAGAACATGATTTCATATTAAATTCCGATGATAGAGACATATTTCTTCTCTTGTACTTCTGAAATGTTTTGGATATAGTAACAACAGGCAAAGCTTCCCATTCTATTATACCAAAATAAAGCCTCAAAATCCACTTCAGTTTTATGGGTCCAGAGCTCCAGTAAATGTTTCTTCAGCAGAAATTAGAATTAGGACTAGGGGAAGGAAAAAAAGGAAGGAAAGAAGGAAGGAAGGAAGGAAGGAAGGAAGGAAGGAAGGAAGGAAGGAAGGAAGGAAGGAAGGAAGGAAGGAGGGAAGGAGGGAAGGAAGGAAGGAAGGAAGGAAGGAAGGAAGGAAGGAAGGAAGGAAGAAAGAAAGAAAGAAGACATTGAAATGATGAATAATATGGGGGATTGTTTTTGTTTTCTTGTTGTGTTGAGGAATTTTTCAGTCATGTCTGACTCTTAATGACTCCATTTGAGTTTATTTTGGGGTTTGGGATTTTTGTTTGTTTGTTTGGCAAACTACTGGAGCAGTCTGCCATTTCTTTCTCCAGCTCATTTTACAGATAAGGAAAGTGGGCTAAACAGGGTTAAGTGGCTTGTCCAGGGTCACACAGCTAGTAAGTGTCTGAGACCAAATTTGAACTCAGAAAAATTAGTCTTTCCAACTCCAAGCTCAGCACCCTAGCCTCCTGGCTTCCCTTTCAGTCATTATTACTAGCCACAACTCCACCTGAGGAAAATTCATAGTCTTCAGTTAAAATATTGAAGAAACCTTCATGGCCATCAATCTCCTTGTTACAGATAAAGAAACAGATCATAGGGCAGCCAGGTGGCACAGTGAATAGAGTTCTGGACCTGGAGTCAGGAAGACTCATCTTCCTAAGTTCAAATCTGGCCTCAGACACTTACTAGCTGGGTGACCCTGTCAAATCACTTAACCCTGTTTGCCTCAGTTTCCTCATCTGTAAAATGACCTAAAGAAGAAAATGGCAAACCAGTCCAGTATCTTTGTCAAGAAGATATCAGATGGGGTTGTGATGAGTCAGACAAGACTGAAATGACAGAACAGCAAAAATCAAAAAGAAAAAATAAACTTAGATTCACAAATGTAAATCAACTTACCCAAAGACATGTCATAACCAGAATTTGAACCAAGCTCCTCCAACTCCAAATCTCACACTTTTCTTTGTACCATTAAGAACCCTCAATTCATTTGTTGGAGAAGAGACAGGGAATTCAGAGCACAGTCCAACATCAAATGCAATAATCTCAGGGAAAGGGGAGGCTTGCAAATGTATCAGTTGAGATGAAGGTGAAGTAAATGATGCCATTTAAAAATGTGACCTCTGGGGATGGCAGTCAAGAGGATAGTTGTGATGCCCACTACTGGAAATCCACAAGGCAAGGCCCAGAGATGGCAGTGACACAGGGAAGGAGTCAGTGTAACAGAGAAAACCCACAGCTGACCCAGCCCAATTGCAGTTCTTTCCAGACCTTCCAAACTGACTTCTTGAAGTTAGAAAAAAGAATTCTGATTTATTAGGGTTTTTTTTCCAGATTTTTGCCCTTCTGAAGTAGTTCCATAGCTGCTGTGCTAGACTTTCAGAGAGCAGAAAATCTCACCTTCCTAATGGACATTATTCCTTCAGGATGATAGGAATAATAATAAATAATGATGAGGAGGATGACCATCATTATTATCACACCTTCTATCAGCTCAAAGGTAGATAATAAACCTTAAAGTGCTACATAAATGCTTTAATAATTAAGCATAACAATAATATATAATGTTTCTATGTTACATAATAAACATGATGTGATATGGTTTTATTATAGCATTTATGTAGCACCTTTAAGATTTGTATAGAAAGCAACATATGTATATGTATATATGTGTGTGTGTGTGCACACACCTAAGAGTAGAGTCTGTTTAATATTTGTATGTGTACCCCAGTGTGTAGAACAATAGAACAAACAATGCATGGCTCATCGTAGCTGGTGAAAAAATATTATAACATTTCCATAGCACTTCAAGATTTACAAAGTACTTTCTATATGTTATTTCATTTACTCCCCTTTCACAACCCTGAGAGGTAGATACTATTATTAATCTCTATTTTACAACTGAGGCAACTGAGGCACACAGAGGCTGAGTAACTTGTCCATAGTCCCCCTGCAAACAAGTCTAGGAGGTTGAATTTGTCCTCAGGGTTTCCTGACTCTAGGTCTGGAGCTCTGTCTACTGTGGCGCCACCCAGCTGCCATATTAACCACAGATGGCTCTTTTATAAATTAAAGCATGTTCCTGGGTTTGTTGACCATTTATCAGTGTCCAGATTCTTCTCTATTTATCTGTCCTTTTTCTAGGAAAAAAAAACCTTCTCAATCAATATAGGGAGCATGCCTACAAACAGAAAATCCCCCTGAAATAAGACTAGCATTTCATAGACGACATATTCTTCTGGAACTTCAAATGCTTCAAAACATCACATGTGGCTTTAGTTTGATTTAACTTATTTATTCTTTCAATTTATAAAAAAATATACCCTTCCCTTAAGCCTTTGGGCACATATGCATAATAAAAACCACTGCTGAGCATAAAAATGCATATTAACTACATCCATTAGGAATCCCCAAAACATTCCATCAAAAAGATTTTCTAAGAAGATGTTTTTGTTATAGCCTCTCTCCAATTGAGATTCTGTTCCCTAAATAATTCTCTTCAATTATAGGCTGCTGCTTCCTCCTTCCATCCTTTCAAAGGCTGGTGAATTCATCTAGGGGGGTATTCTCTCCTCTGATTGAAATCTCAGCCTTTCTACTCCTTAGTTCTTTGAGGTGGTGTACCTGCCACCTTCCCCCTCAAAAAAAGAAAATCCTCTTTCTTTTGATAAGCCTACCTACCTCAACAAGGCTAGTCCATAGATATGAAGTCTGGCCCTTTTCCTATATGAAATCAAAGACATCATGTTGATATGGCAACAGTGACATGATAATTGAGTCAGAAGAGGTCTGGGTTTGAATCTTGATTCTGGTCTTTTCTAAAAGTGAGACCTTGGATTAGTCATTGTACCTCACGGAGCTCCTGTTTCCTTGTCTGTAAATGGAGATGGTAAGATCTGGGCTCATTATTTCATGAACTGGTTGGAAAGAAAGTGTTTTATAAATCTTAAGGCCCTAAAGAAAGTTGACTTGCTCTAATCATTGAAGTCCTTCCAGATTGGCCAAGTCTGTTGGATCTCATATTCTACTAGTATGACTTTACTACCTGTGTGACTCTGGCCAAGTCACTTAACCTCCCTGGGCCTGTTTCCTCATCTTGAAATGAGGATAATAATAGCACCTACCTCACGGGATTATTGTGCTAACCAAAGGAGATAACATTTATTTAGCACTTTGTAAAACTAAAAGCACAATGTAAATACCATTTTTATTATTATCATTTCTGTTACTCTTTATTAAGTACATACTATGTGCCAGATACTGTGCTTGGCATGGGAGCTACAAATGCAAAAATTAAACAGCCCCTGACCTCAAGGAGCTTACATTCTATTGGGGGAAGCAACATGTAAATACACATATAATATAGAATGTGTGCATATAACATATGCATGTATTTATACAAAATCAAAACAAGATGCTATTGTTTGGGTGAATGAGGGGCAATTGGGAGAAGAGCTAAGGGAACCAGGAAAGGTACCTCATAAAAGGTAGTACCTAATCTGAATCTTGGGAATAAAAACAGAAACAAACAAGGTTTCCTAAAAAGAAGAGATGTGGGAAAGGATTCCAAGAATATGAGACAGTCATTGCAAAGGCAAAAAGATGGGAAATGAAGTGTCATGTGTGATGAACAGCCCAGGCCAGTTTGCCTCTACCTTGCAGCATGCAGAGGAGAATGATGTGTACTAAAGCTGGAAAGGGACAATGGGGCCAGATTATAGAGAATTTTAAAAGGTAAACAATGGAGTTCATATTTTATGCTTGAAGCAATAGTGTACTACTAGAATTTATTGAACAGGATGAGGGAAAAGGGACACGATCAGACTTACATTTTAGGGAAAACACTTTGGAGGTTGTGTGAAGGATAGATTGGGATGGGGACACACCTGAGTAAGGGAGAAGAATTAGGCTCTTTCCACAGTCTGGGTCAGAGGTGCTGAGGGCTTGAACTGAAGTGGTAGTAATGTGAGCAAAAAGATAGGGACAAATGGGAAAGATATGGCAGAGACAGAAATGGAAAGATTTAGCAAGTGATTGGATATGTGGGGCTATAAGATTAGGCATAAGAATGGATTGAATAGGAGAATGACGAATGAGAATTTAAAGATGACAGTGAAATTGAGAGCCCTTACAAAGAGCAACGTGTATTATGCATTTATTAAGTGCCTACTATGGCTACTACTATGCTAGACCCTGAAAGACAAAAAGTGCTTCAGTCTCTGCTTTCTAGGAATAGATTTTCGACTCCATAATATCTGTGTGCCTATAACTTTTCATTGTTTACCTCTCAGCACACCTACCTTCCTGTCCTAAATGATTCCTGCCTGTATCCATTTCAAGGGGATTCTCATCAGTGTTCTAGGACCTGCCTCAAAGTCTCTCAATGATAAACAGATATTATTATAGCACAAGAGCTGTCTTTTTGTTCTGTCTTGCTGTTGCCATATTGGGCCGCCTCCTAATTTAGTTCGGTCAAACATATCTTTGACCTTTATACAAATTCCTTGGCTCAGTTCTTCAGTGGTAATATGTTGTAGCTTACTCATATGCCCAATATACTTCTTTATTGACCATTGGCTACTTGGAATTTAGAAATATACTGTGCCTATATTTAATTAATCATATTCTTATATCAGCTCTGCAGAGCTATGGCATTCATATCATATGGCAGGGGAGGGAGGTCTCATAAGTTCTCATCAATTTTTACTGTTTTAATTCTTTTTTCTACTTGGCCTGCCTTGGTCTTTTCCAGATATGCAATTAGTCAGCTTAATTAAGCAATTTGTTTTTTCCCTTGATTTCTTGATAAATTAATCAAAATCATCTGACCATTTGTATATTCTATAGAATGAAAGCTCTTTGAAAGCAAAGAATGCTTCATTTTTGTTTTTATATCTGCAGCCTAGGCTGTCCTTAGCATGTGCTGAGCATACAATAAATACCTGTTGACTGACCCAGTAGTCATAACTTTTTTGAAAGCAAGAATATATTATAGAGAATTTTGATAAAAATAATTGAGTTTGATAACATGCTACCAACTGCTACAAGGAAATATTTTAATATGAAAATGTGTTGCTTGTGACAAAGCACTCCTCTCTTTACCAGTGGAAAGTCTGTTATTCCTTCTTGGTTCCAACTCAAGTTCTATCTCTTCCATGATGCCTTCTTTTTAAAATCAAAAGAATACAGACCTGTTGATATCTTCTTTCTCAAAACTTCTATAGCATTTTTAGCTTACATTCTACCATTTTAGACTTAGAGCCAGATTATAGAATTGGAAGCTAGAAGGACTCTTAGAGATCACTGACTGAGTCTCAGAGTAGTTAGATACCTCAAAGGCCATCTACGCACAGCCGTCCCTGAACTAGAATTCCATCTACCATGTATCAGACAAGTAGCCATCTCACCAGTTCTTGAAAACTTCCAGTGAAGAGCAACCCATTGCCTCTTGCTACATCCCATTACACTCTGGGATAGGTGCACTTCTTAAGCAAATATTTGCTAACCAAAGTCTTCCTGTCTGCAAAATCCACTCATTTTCATTTCAATGCTATCCAATTCAAGAAATATTTATTAAGCACCAACCATTGGGAGCCATGGTGCTCAGCAGGCATCAGAAATACAAAGGTAAAATGAAAAATAGCTCTTTCCTTCAAGTAATTCACTTTGGGGGGGAAGGCGGGGGGGTGGGGGAGAACACATGTGATCCTATCCTATTGGTGTTAGTTAGACCCCTGAGAGCCTTCTTTCACATTTGTACCTCTAGTTTTAGATCTGTGGAAGCCAGAACTCTGAAAGGTAAAGTGAATCATCTAAAGTTACACAGCTACACTGCAGAATCAGAACTCGAACCATCTTCTTAGGACTCTCTTTCCTTGAGGTTCGAAAACTTGCTCTTACCATCAAGTGTCTTGATGCTGCCTTTCAGCATACCGCCTCTTAGAGATGCCTAGCAGGACCCCTCATTCTTTCACAGCTTGAGACTTGTATATCCACTCCCAAGATCACTAATCAGAGTTATACCCATTGGACATGGTGCTTACACACTTGAATTCCCTTTGGCTACAGTGGGGGTGGGAAGAATTTATGTGCTTAAGATGCACACTATGACTTCTGTATTCAGGATAAATGCCACACAATCAGAGGAGGTATTTGGATGGTTCATTGCAAGACTAAAAGATGATATTTTTGGTTTTGAATGTTGATATTGGCTGATGGAGTAAATAGTATTTTCAGGTCAAAATGAAATCTCCCAGAAATTGACTTCTTATTGCAGTTTCTAATTTCTTCCTTTGCTAAACACACAGGCCTTATCTAGTTATCTTTTTTCTCATTCTTTTTTTTCCTCATTTTGAGTCAAATGACTTTAATTCTCCCGCTTTGTCATAAAAGATTCAATAAATTCTGATTTGCATTTCAAATTCCACTCCCTTCTTTTTGGAAAAGGACATCAGATTCAATGACAATGACATCACTAATCTCTTTAGCACTGACAGTGGGGAGCCAAGCTAGAGCTCCTTCGTGCTGGGGTCCTAAATATGGAAGATCATGTGATGCTTCCAGCTCCACTAACAGAATTGGAGTGTGAAAGACTGTCTTCTTTTCATTCTCGTGTGCCCTCCTATAAGCTGTGTGGCTGACTTAGGTGTTTGTGTACTATCTATTCTTGGAATAATTGTCTCCCGTTACTTCAAAAATATAAATGATTTTTTTTCCGTTGAAAGTGGCTTTGGTTTGGGGCTATACTCAGTGATTGAAACAAAAGTGTATGGGAGCAGAATGAATTAGAACCCTTTCCAATGGGGCTTATGAGTCCTTTTTAAAACAGGGTTTTGCTTCTGCTTTCTGTTTTGATGGAATCGTTACTGAGGAAACCATTTTTTTCCCATTTGATTATTCTTTTATATTCATTATACTGGAATCCTGTCCAGCCTGGTGGAATTATCCAGAGTTAATGCTAAGCTGGTATAGCCTTGCAGAAAGAACCCAGGTTACCTCTACCTCACAGAGAAGCACTAGAGGGGGGGCATCAGTGGAGTAGGACAGCTGAGCTGTGAGCTAGAAGTCAGAACCTGCTGCCTATAGCTTTGATGGAAGACAACAACTTCATTCCCATTCTTCAGCTTCCTGTAGGTATCATATAAGGAGAGCCAAGGCTTCCAGGCTTATGTTCCTAATCCAACCTATATGATGTGACCATTGAGTTGTATGTAGGGAAGAAGGGCATGGGGACAGAAGAGCATGATGACCTCTTGAGATTTCACTGTGGCTGAGCCCTCCAACCCTAAAGAATCATGTTACCTGGCTTGTATTCCCTATTTGTGTCTGTGTGTAACTGTAAAGGGGATCCCTGGGAAAATCACATATATCAAACTGTGTCATAAGTTCTCAGGTATCTTTTACACAGAATAAAACAAAGTATTATGTAAGAAAAGTTGTGTAACAGCTTTTGTAACAGGTCAGTAACAGCTATGTCCTAGAAAACACATTCTGAGCCCTTCTGTATTCCATTCTGGACCCTGGACCCTGTCATGAGTAGGATGTTTGGACATTATAGGTCTGCCAGCAAACTTTGTCGTCTGCAGCCTTATTATCAGAAGGTTAGCCACTAGTGATAGGGACAGGGTCTGGACCTGGGCATTTTTTTTTCTAATATGAGGAATTTCTTGATGAGGAAAATGTCTGTATAAATGCAGGTCAAGTCCTTCTCAGGAACTAGGAGTCTAAATGAGTTGCTCAGAGCAACAGTGATTTCCCTAGTATATATCAGAGATAAGACTTTGGAATGGAAGGGAAGAAGGAGGGAAAGAAAAAAGAGAAGGAAGGATGGAAACAAGGAAGGGAGGGAGGGAAGGAGGAAGAAAAGAAAGGACAGAAGGAGAAAAGAAGGAAAGAAGGAAGAAAGAAAGGAAAGGACAGAAGGAGGAAGGAAAGAGGGAAGTAAGGAAGAAAGGAAAGGACAGAAGGAGGAAGAAAAGAGGGAAGGAAGGAATAAAGGACAGGACAGAAGGAGGAAGGAAGGAGGGAAGAAGGGAAGGAAGGAAGGAAGGAAGAAAAGAAGGAAGGAAGGAAGGAAGGAAGGAAGGAAAGGAAAGGACAGAAGGAGGAAGGAAGGATGAAAGGAAGGAAAGGAGAAAGGAAAAGTCTTGACTTGTCTATTACTTAAAGTGGCAATAAGTAACAGAATCAGGATTCAAACTCAAGTCTTACTATGATGCCAGGTTAGATGCTTTTTTCCATTGTACCTACTAAGCAAAGAATACAAGTAATCCAAAGGAAAATGGAAAGGTCATTAGGACTGTCTCATAGGTTGTAATGTAGAAGAAAGAGCTCATCCGGATTGGTAACATATAACCCCAACCGGAGGTGATCCAGGTCCATAAGATGAATCAGAATATTTGGAATGATGGATATTTGCGATTCAATTGAGCAACTGCTAGGAACCCTCACTATAAACTCAGGACAGTTCTAAGAACATTGGAATAGTTAAACTTTTTTTAAAAATTGGATAGGTGAATGCATCCAGGAATGGAAGAACCCTCCACTGCTACAGGTTACCACCTACTCTCCCCAGGCAACTCTTAACTGAAAACAACTGCTTACTTCTGTCCAGATGGTTACATTGATTTGGGTACATGTGAACAGCCTATTCTAGGAAGACAATTATTTTCCTGACAGCCTAACTGAACTACTGATACTTCTGAGATAGTAAAAGAACAAGAGAAGTTTCTTAAGGGCATTGGGTGAATCTCCTATGGAAGATTTAAGGAAAGAGGTGAACAAAACTTACAGCGAATGGGAAAGTATGAAAGTGTAAACTTCATCAAAGTAGAGAGTACCCACAGGTACAAGAGCACAAATGTATTTAATTCATTTTGAGTGGTCTGAATGATGGCACAAAAATGATTGTTTAATATAATTTACCTGCCCATATCCTTTTTTGGAGGGTGGGGGGATAATCTGGACAGATGATTTTCATCAATGTAAGTGAATTCATGGTGAAGGAACTCCCTGCAACTCTTCCTTTATTTAAAGTCTTAAAGAGTTTCTTGGAAGCACTGAGGTTAACTTCATAGGGGTCATAGAACCAATATATGTCAGAACTGGGACATGAACCAAAATCTTCCTGACTCCAATGCTAAATCTATTCACCAAATCATGCTACCTTTTACCTATGGACATACGGACATGTTTATGAAGTCTGAATTGCATTATGTCCATATATTGTGTAGAACCACATGGCAATGCCCTAAACAATGAGATCAAAGATCCACTGTGGTGCTGTAGTAAACACATCTGTTTATGGTGAGTGAAAACCAAGTTAAGACAAATGCTGTATCTGGTTTTCAAATGAATTTTATTGCCCCTCTGTTCTACCTTTACATTTAACATTTCCTTTGCATCATTAAGGGAGACAAACTGGAGCAATAGAGCAGAAGGAGAAGTGGATTTGGGACCAGAAGACCTTCATCCAAGCCCCAGCTCCATTACTACATTTAACTTCCTCACCTCTCATTTGAAGAGAATGAGCTAGATCAGAGCTTCTTAAACCCACTCACAATCCTTTCATGGAGTCATGACCCACATGGCTTCTGAGTGCTCTCTAATGTCTGAATATATCATCCTGTAATCTTAGCCCTGGTTTTTTTAGTCAATTGCCTTTGATTTTTTGCATTTCTAATTGTTAAAAATCATTATAGACTCAACAAAAATATATCCATGATATCCATTCATATGTAAGTAATTACAGCTAGACTGTAGGAGTTTTGATAATATATACAGGCACATACCCTAATATGTGGCTAATGCAGAAAACAAACATCCACAAAATGTAATGTTTCTACAAAAACATTTAATTAACAACATCTTCCAAACTCAGTTTAAATGACTACATTTTTTTCTAATGGCTCTTAAAAATAACTTTCCTTACCTTGAAAAGCTCTAGTGTATTGAAAAATCTCAATGAATAATCATCTTGCCCATTTGAATACCAAAAGTTTTCATATTTTTTCCATCATCAGCAGCTGTCACCCCCACCAACCCTTCTTCTAGTTCAAATATAACAAAATTTTTAAGTAACCCAGGAAACTACCTCTTACCTATGGGAATTTCTTGATTTTTTGTTGTTGTTTTGGTTTTTTGTAGAACAAGAAATTTCACGTGGAAAGCCTATATCCTAATATCTCACAGAATCATAGGATATCAGTGTTGGAAAGTACCTCAGAGGTCACCTCGCCCAATATAAATTCCTTCTACAATATATTTGACTAGTGGTCATCAAGCTTTTGCTTAAAGATCACAAAGGAAGGGGAGAGGAGACCTCAGCGGTCATCTAGTCTAGGGGAGTTAAACATATAGCCCTCAGGCAAATGCAAACCAAAACCCTCCTAAGAACCATGTGTCAGCAGAACCCAAGCTCTGGCAGGTACTTTCTTGATCTTGGCAGTGAATTCTGGATACATTGTCCGAGGACCAGCATAGCTCAGTTTAAATTAGCTTGTCACCAGGGGATTGTATCCCAAATAAGGCCTATTTTGTTTTTTCACCGACAGCAATCCCTGAACTATAAGACTATAGATGCTGAGCTATACAGGACCATTAGAGTCCAGCTATCTCATTTTACAGATGAAGAAACTGAGAATGAAACAGATTCAGTGACCTGCCCAGGGACACATTATTGTGTATCCGAGGCAGGATTTGAATTGTCTTTTCTGACTCCAAACCCAATTCTCTACCCATTGTGCCTCCTAAGCATCTAAAGACCACCTGAAGACTGTCTACAAAGACATAGAAGGGATAGCCTGTACCTTAAAATGGAGAAAGAAATGGCAAACCACTCTAGTATTTTCGACAACAAAACCCCAAATGGGGTCATGAAGAGTCAAACACGGCTGAAATAACTGAACAATATAATACCTTAAAGCAATGGTTCTAAAACCTCAAGGGTCCTTAGAGGCTATCTAATGCAATGACCCATTTTACACATGAGGAAACTGATTCTCAGAAAGCTCAACTGATTTGCCCAGGGTCACACAGGTATTAAGTAGCGCAACTAAAATTTGCAGTTAGATCCTATGATTCCAAGTTTAGCTCTCCTTCTGCTGCATCACATTTCACCCCACTCCCACCCCCATAGCCAGGTGAGCTGTCTCAGGATGGAATGATTACCCATAGTACTGAAGAGGGAATTTTTCCATATAAAGCTTTCACACACACTTCCATTTGGAAATCCATCTCATATTTATTCCTGTAATACATTTGCAAGATAAAATGCTTCCCTCTTCCTCAAAATACTTTGTTTTGAAATCTATTTCATAAAAATATATATTTAACATTTCTGACATAAAATTTACATTAATAAATAAAATGAAAGCTTTGCACATTTTAACACACTCCATTCAGTTATAGGCATCTCTTTATGTATCTAGCAATGGTATTAAATCACAATAATAAGAACTGACATTTATATAGTTCTTTAAGGATTACAAAGCATTTTCCAACCATCTAATTTGAAAAAGCCTTACAACAATGCAGCAAGACTACAGGCATTATTATTATCACCAATTTACCAATGAAGATGCTGAGGTTCAGAGAGATTAAATCACTTGTCCATGACCACATAATCACTTATATATTGTGAGACTTGAACTCAGATCTTCTGGACTACAGATTTTTTTCCTCTATTATCCCTTCCACCAGAGCTGTTTTTGAAGGCTAAGTTTCTGATTTCACTGAAGAGGAAACCAAATTCCAGAGAGTTTCTAACTTGCCCAACATCACAGAGGTGATAAGTAACAGAGAAGTAACTGGGAAACTTTCGATCCCTCTGGCACCAAATTTTCTACTTTTTCCACTAGATTGTCTCCCTTAAAAGAAAATTCTTCCAGAATGTGTATTTAAAATAAGATACTGGCAAGCACAACTCAGTACTATGCACCCTTACAACTACCAACGACTCTTTGGAAGAGGAACATTTTTAAAAGGGTGATATATAATTATGTGAAATAGTCAGAGAAGTGATGTCTGTATCTAGCAAACTCAGGGGCACTGCACTGATTTAGGCAGTACTTTTAATGGAGGAGGAGAGCCTGTTACTGGGGAAACATTAAGGCTTTGATACAAGTTAAGAAGATGTTTCCATTTCTCTGTAGGACATGGGATACTGCACTGATAATGCTGAATGTCACACAGGCATCCCTTGTTCAGCGATGGCAAACTCAAATAGAAATGGGAGCATTAATCCATGCATAAGGATCCTGAAAGTCTGCATATTGACTTAGTTTTTAAAATTCTGTGTTATCTACATTTTATTTCATTTTTATTCATCTTGTTAAATATTTCCCAATTATATTTTCATCTGGTCTTGGCTACAATTGGCAGTGTGGGTAGCATTTGCTTTGTTTGGCCCTTTCTGTTCTGGATCGTCATTTAGGGTGCCGTTAGGGTGACTAAATGAATTTAGACATATAACAGCTCCTGGGATTTGGGAGAAAAAAGTCTTGATAAAAAACTAAAAAGTTATAGTGGCTTTACAATGATCTAAAATGTTGGACCAGCTCTTGTAAGAGGAAATATAATCTAGGTGAATGTACAGTTTTACATTTCAATTAGAAAAAAAAAACTTGCCTAGTAAAAGGTGGTAATAGGGTAGCTAGATAGCACTTTGACTAAGAAAAGATACAGGAAAATTAATAAATATAATTATAATGGTAAAAACTATTTGGTAAAAACTAAATGGTAAAAAGACTAGTATTTATGTAGTGTTTGAAGATTTGCAAAATTTGTACAAATCTCATGTGATCTTCACAATAGCCCCTGGGAAATAGATATTATTATTAACACCATTTTACAGATAAGGAAACTGAGGCAAACAGAAATTAAGTGATTTTTCCCAAGGTCCCACAGCTAGTAAATGTCTAAACTACACTTTGAACTCAGGTCATCCTGATGCCAAGTCTAACATTCTAGCCATCTAGCTGCGAATGGCGCTGCCTGTCAAATGAGACAACGTGATTCAGCAATGAAGGTAGCAAACATATTCTGAGACTTAATTAAGAGAGCCCTATCATACACTACTAGAGAGGTGATAGTCCCACTGTATTCTGCCCTGGACAAACCATATCTATAGTGCTGTATTTGGTTTGGGACACAATGGTATAGCAAGACTTTGCTTAGCTGAAAGGTAATAAGGGTGGTGATGGTCAACCTTAAATTCTTGCTGTATATTGAAGAAAATGGGATTATTTAGCATAGAGAAACAAAAGACTCAAGGTTTTTGAATGGGAATAATTTGTAACAGGGTTTGGTCTTGTTCCTAAAGTGCAAAACTAGGAAAGATATGTAGAAACTGCAAAGAGGCACATTTAGGATTGATATAAAGAGAAACTTCCTAACAATTGGAGCCATGCTTGGCCTGCCCTGGGACATACAGTAGGTTTCCTCTCAGTCTAGGCCTTCAGGTAAAGACCAGCTGACCACTTATCAGGATGCTATAACGGGGGTTCTTTTTCAGGAATGGATTGAACCAGAAGGTCACAGAGTTCCCTCCCAACTACTAATTCACTAATCCTCTAAAGACCAAGGCCTCTGCCCTAGATAAATCTAATTGATCTGGTACACTTGTTCAGCCATCTAGATTATAGACTAAATCCATGAAGAAAGAGCAAGTAGGTGTGTGGTTCTGAAAGCAGACAAACTCTCTTAATAATTTTTTTTTGAAATATACTTCTTTTTCTTTGAAGTATATTTTCCATTTGCATTATTTCAGAGATTGCTATTTCTTTTCTTATTAGTTGCAGTTGTAATAAGGAAGGTTTACAGACTTAGAATTGGAAAGACCTTTATAGTTCATCTAATCCAAGTAAATCATCTCTTTAATGAATATTTTGATTTTTATTGGCCAGTTTAAGATTCGAAATTAAAGGTAGAAACAAAAACATGAAAACAGCTAAATAATGTAAAAAACATGGTTGTAAATGACTATGTGGATCAGCTTCTCATTTTTATTTAGTAAAATTGAATAGGTAAAAATAAGTTACATTTTAAAAATCTTGAAGTATTTCATCTGAATTTTATGATCATATGATTTTATTTTTATTGACATAGGACCAATGAATGTGTATATTATTTGGGGAAGAAAGTTCTATTCTCTTACTATATAGTGTCCTTTGTCTTCATAAACTTCATATTTGTTATTTCTTATAAACTAATACTGTCGGAGGGTCATTTTGGGGAAGGATGAAAGACACTTCATTCAGTAGCCGTCTGATCCAATTCTCTCGTTTTGTACGTGAGGAAAGTACGGCTCTGGGAGGTCAATTCTTGTTTAAGTTCCAACAAGTAGAGTCAAAACCTGAATCTCAGCCTTCTGACATCTGTCAGTGCTCTGCCTAGTGCCTTCTTTAAAGAAACACAAGCCCTGCAAATCCTGTTTTAATTAGCAAACCAGGATTCATTCTTTAAAAATAACGTATTAACAAACACTTGGGGAAATTTTTAAAGATGTTATTATCATCCTTGAAAGAAAATGATGCTGTTGCTAGACCATTAATTTATTCATTTAATAAATTGATCCCATTTTGAAGCACTTTTGGTGCATGTAAATAATAAAATAGCCCAACAATATGTAATATAAATGCAACAAAACAGAGCAAAAACTTTTTAATTTTTCCATAATCGAACAGAGGAGGGGAGTAGGGCAGGAAAGAGGTGTGTGAATTGATCAGTTTCAAGTTGTAATTGAGCTTAGAGATCATCTAATCCAACCTGTCCTTTTCTGTCTGAAGAAACTGGGGCTCGCAGGGGAGATGTGGCTTGCCCCACATCTGAGAGATAGCTAATCGCAGAGCAAAGTGCAAACACAAGTCTGCTGACTGCAAATTCAGCAGTCCTGCCAGTGGAACACACAGGTATAATTGCTCTGGTTTTAGTGTGATTGCCATAATATTGCTACAGTAACTTAAAATTTGATGGAGAGGGGTGGATAGTATTTAAGACACCTAGTACTTGAAAACTCAACAGGAATGTTCGTGCAGTGAATGGAATGATGAAATCATTTTTATGTTACTTTACAAAAATATTGAAAATGAAATAGCATGATTTGGAGGGGGGAAAGTGTTCACTAAAAAATAATAATGGTGAAATTATGAACTAATGTTAAAGTGGCTCCTCTCTGGACCTCTCTGGAATCTATGTCCATTGTTTAGGCTCTCATTTTTTCTATTTCCCATAGTTTCATACCCTAAAGCTAGCACATCATCATCATCATCATCATCATCATCATCATCATCATCATCATCATCATCATCATCATCATCATTCTCATCCTCATAGCATTTTATACAGCATTTGACATTATGGCTGGAATGCTCTCCTTTCTCATTTCCACCTCCTGCCTTTACTGGCTTTCTTCAAGTCCCAGCTCAAATCTTCCAGTCTGGGAAGCCTTTCTCCATCCACATTAATTATAATGACTTATTTCTGTTGATTATTTCAAATTTATCTTGTATATATGGCTTGCTTGTTCACAAGTTAGCTTCTTGATATCACTAACTGTCTTTTGCCTTTCTTTGTACATTCCCAGAGTCTGGTACACATAGTAGGCAATTAACAAATGTTAATTGACTGGCAAAGCACCTTATGTACAATATCACATTGAATCCTCTCAATAACCCCAGGAGACAGGTGCTATTATTGTCCCCATTTTACAGATGGAGAAACTATAGTAGACAAGTCAAGTGACTTACCTAGGGTCATACAGGAAGTAATGCTGGATTTGAATTCAGTTCTTTCTCACTCCATTCCTAGTGCTGTAGTCTAGCCACTGACCACCTGGTTGTCTTTGTAAATCTCAATCTGTATGTTTTGGGTTTGTTTGTTTGTTTTTCATTTCCTTTCCTCTATTGAATCCCAGTTCTGCCACATCAAAGAATTCTTTCTCTTCCCAGTTCTTGTCCACTGACCCATTTCCTCCCATCCTCAGCCAACCACATTGTCTACATTTTTTTTTATAATGCCTTGCCTGGAGTCTGACTGTTTGTGCTATCCTTGGGGTTAATACTTGAGACTATGCTTTAATTCTGTCCTTCAGGACCATAAAAATGTCAGCTAGTATAACGAGTATTGTTGCACATATCTTGTAAATGTCTTTTTATGGTGACCTCTGAAGTCTGTTCCACCTCTAAATCTATGGTCCTACATCCACACCGTCTTCTCCATTAGCATTCCAGTCCATCAGTAAGCATTTATTAAGTGCTTACCATGTGCCAGCTAGATAGAGCATTGGACTTGGAGTCAGGATGAATGGAGTTCAAATCCAGCCTCAGACACTTACTAGCTATAAGTAACCTAGTTACCCTGGGCAAGTCACTTAAACGCTGTTTGCTTCTGTTCCATCATCTGTCAAATAAGCTGGAGAAGGAAATGGCAAACCACTCCAGTGTCTTTGCCAAGAAAACTACAAATGGAGTCAGCCATGACTGAAACAACTGAACAACAAAAATGTGCCAGGTACTATGCTAAGCAATGGAAACAGAAAGAAAGGGGAAGACAATATCTGCCTTCAAGAAGCTTATAATCTAAGGGAGGAGACAATCTATGAGTAGCTAGGTATATAGATGATATACATAAAGTATAAGGGAGGGAGTGTCAGAGAGGAAAGCACTAACTTTAAGGGCTGGGAAAAACGCAAGGTGAGTCTTGAAGTTCTTCAGGAGCAGAAGTTGTTTTACCCTCAGCCCTTAACACAGTGTCTGCACACAGTAAGCACCTAATAGATGTTTGATGACTATTAATTTGATTATTGATTGATACATTAGACTGTAATCCCCTTGGGGGCAGGAACTGTTTTATTGTCTGTTTGTTTTGCCTTTTGTTGTATTCCCATCACTAACCATAGTGCATTGCACGTGGTAGGTACTTAAAACCTTTGAGTTGATTATTACTGGTGTTATGAAGTAAGTAATAAACCTTTTGCAACAGCAGATTTTTAGCTTCTAATCCTAAATGTTCAAAACCATCCAAAGATGAGTGAACTCTCTTGCCAGTTGCTATGTTAGCCCTAGATAAAAGTCTTTAATAGCGGGGTCAGTGAACATTTTTCAGGGTTGCTGTAGATGAGATTTGTGCTGAGGTCTGACTTGGCCCAGAGAGCCACTGAGATTCTGTGACCTTTGATAATGTAGAAGGAGAATGGACCTTATAACCAATTCAGAATAATAGTAGTGGGTTGAGTTATAATGAGAATTCAATCAATGTTCCCTCTACATTTTAAAAGTTGTGAGCAAACTATCTTGGAGCAAGAGCAATAAAGTATAAAGACTGAGCTTATGTTCTTAGAAGAAAAAGCAAATTCTGGAAGCTACAGGCTAATGTGGATATTATCCCTAATTCCCAACATTGAACTTCCTTTCTAAGGATGAGAAAGTACATGTGATTGACAAAGTTCACATAAGCAGGACAAGGCTAACTCTCATGAACTCTTCCCCAATTCTGGAAAATTCAGTGTTTTGGCCTCTCTAGACCACAGTTTCCTCACAGATACAATGAGGTCTGATCAGTTTGAAAGCCATGATTCTATGATCACTGATTCTATGGCCTTATCTTCACTGGGGAGGGACAGGAAGAGAGAATGTAATGGGAAATTACCAGACATGTCAGATACCATAGGTCCACTCTCCACCTGCTAGATTTTCACTCAATCCACCATGTCCCACTTCTTCACTCATCAACGCTCATGGAATAGTTATCTCATCTTTAATTTGGTCCACAATGTAGACCAACTATTTGTCCATTATCTGGCTCCCTTAAATGCCTTGTGAGAAATATTAGTGCTGTCAACTGTCATCTGAATTAGTTCTTCATTGAAATCCCAGCTACTAGTGTAGCAGTACCCTGAAGGGAATCTCCCAGGCCTACCACTCCCTTCTGACTCTCAGTCTCACAGTAACCTATTATTGTAGGGAAAAGGAGAATTGATTAAGAGTCAGAAGACACCTGAGTTCTAACATGTCTGATTGTGAAACCATGGACAGTTGACTTAGCATTTCTCAGACTTTGCTTTCTCGTCTTCATAATGGGTGTACTTGCTTTACAGGTGAAGAAACTGAGAACCACAGAGCTGAAGTGACCTCCCCACCCTCCACCCCCCAGGTCAGTCAGGTAGAAAGTAGCAAAGCTGACATTTGAACTCACTCTTGATTACAGTGCGTGGAGATGGGGATCTGTCCAGAGTGCTGGTGCTCAGTGTGGACAAAATTCAGAGATGGGAAGGATTCCAAGAAACTGTAAAGAAAAGAACATTTCAGACATGAGGGATGACCAGTGGGGAAGTGCAGACATAGATGTGTATAGAGTATTCAACCCTTAGGGAGAGATACTACAGGTTTTTTTTTAATGCCCCTTTGACCAAGGAAGAAATTGAGGCCTGGAAAGTTTAATTAACTCATCCATTGTTAACTACTTGGTTAGCACAAAAATTCAATTATAGGTCTCCCTCATTCCAAATCCAGCAGTTTTCCCATCACCTTTCTAAGAGCTTCTCAAGAAACTTTCTTCAAGAGGGATTCTTTCTCCTGGGGTCTGTGGAATATATTTATACAGACAACACATCTGTATATATGTGTATATGTGAGTATGAGTGCCTCTATATGTATGCATGTTCATATGTATACATATATATATCAGAAGAGAAATATAGATATATAGCTAGAGATGATAGAGATATATAGAAATATTCACAAATATAGGTATATATAGAGGGGAAAAGAAAGAGGAAAGGAGGGTGGTAGACCAAGGAAGAAGAGAGATACAGACATGGACCCAGGGAGACAAAGACATCTAAAGAGTCAGGAGCAAGAGCCAGAGAGAGTGAGACTGAGAGAGAGTGAGACTGAGAGAGAGAAAGAGACAGACAGACAGACAGATAGACAAACAGAGAGAGAGAGAGATGGACAGACAGACAGAGAGCAGCTAGGAGATGCAGTGGATAGATCATTGGACTTAAGAGTAAGCAAGACCTGGAGTCAAATCCAATCTCAGATACTTGACCTGTGCAAGTCAAGTCATTTAATCTTTGCTTGTCTCAGTTTCCTCATCCGTAAAATCTGGGGATAGTAAGAGCACCTACATAGATGCCAGGGTTTAATAAGAATAAAATGGGACCATATTTAGAAAGGGCAATCACTATATAAATTCTAGCTATTTTATAGTCATTTACATTTTAATTTAATAATAATAAGCTAATAATGCTTAAAACTGCACTAAAACTTTGAATCATCATGTATGTGTATATTTCCTTTGTAATGAAATGAATTATAGCCATTTAAAAACATTGTTCTGAGAAGAGACCCATAGGTTTTTGCCTACTATCAAAGGAGTCCATGACAAAAAATTTTTTAACTGTTCCATCAGCCTATAAACTTTTTTCTATCAGTGTCTTATTTCAGACAATATTTGGAGATGTAGAATGTCATGGTAGATAGGACTTGGCATCATGAAGACCTGGATTTCAATCTTGCCTCTTATACTGATAGTCTATATGACCCTGGTCAAGTTCCTTCACCTCTGCCATTAGTTCATTTCTCTGAAAAGTTGAGGGGGTACGGGGGGGAGGAGTTAACAATCCCTGTGGTACCTACTTCCTCAGTGGTATCATGAAGCTGAAAAAAGATTGCATATGTCAAGTAACTGAAAACTCTTAAAACACTATAAGAGTGCCAGTAGTTGGTATTGTAAGTGAAAAAGAAAAAGTCATTCTTTAAATACAAGGTATTATTGTTTTTTTCCTTTCTATGAACCCTTCAGGATATGGATGGTGCTTATTATTGTGCAAAGCACATTGTAAGTGTTCAATAAACACTTGATTGACTGACAGAGTAGTTAAAGGCTATGAACAGCCTATGAATATGGACTCAGGTCCAAGTCCCTTGGAGTAGCTAAAAGAGTTGAGACTCCAGTGATGAGGCCAAGTCTTCAGCAAATCTATCTGTATTGTTTATTGTGACTCCCTTTGCTGTGGTCCACAAGCACAAGGTGAAGAGTGGCAAGAGGCAGGAGCCCAGATTACTTAAGGTTAAAAAAATAGTTTTGCTCTAATCATTTTGGTATTTCAGAGGAAAGTGGTTTTTGGCCTGAAATGAGGTGATAATTGCCTCACTTCTCCAGGTCACATTGCACATTTCACTTTAGCCTCAGGTTCTCATATCCAAACGTTAATTCTTTTTTTTTTTCTTCTCTAATTTAAGAAATGATTGGGATACAGAAGTCTGATTAAGTGTGAGCAAAAGAACTCTAAGTGAATTTACTATCAGAGGGAGTTATTAGCTTCCCTGCCACCCAGGCATGCCCAGTGGTCGCATGGAATCCTGGGAAGGTAGCAAGACTGGAATATTATAATACCTGGATTCCACAGTCTTCTAACCTCCCTTTGTTATAGTTTCTGAAAGACATAATTTTTCTGCATATAATTAGAAATGGAAATGTTGCCTTCCCTGATACACTGTAAGCTCTCTGAGGGCCAGAATTGTTTCATGGGCATCTTTGTATCCACATATTTAACACAGAATAGGTGCTGATTAAATCCCTTTTGATCAATTGATTGATTCCTATCTCTGTAGGAATAGTAAATGTGATGAGAGATCGAAATGCTTTGAAAATTGAAAAACACTGAGTAAATGTTAACAGTATTTTGAAATTAACTCCCTTAGGACTCCAACTGCCATTAACTCTAACTTTGGTCAAAAATTCTTTCCTCTGGCTACCACTCTTCTCTGTTATTTATCCTGTATTATAATGAAAGCTCTATGAGGGTAGGTAGTGTCTTGCTTATTTATACAGTTATCCCTTCCACATTGCAACTTTCCCCATCTCAGTTTCAAAATATTGCCAGTTGACATTAGAAATTAAAGGGAAATTTGGGGGAAGTTTTGCAGAAGCCAAAGATAACATGCAAAGGTCAGCAGATGACACGGAGCCTATGAACAAATACTTAACCCAAATTTTATAATAAGATGCTATAAATACCCCCATAAAAGAAAAAGAAAAAAATTCAGACTTCTTCTCTGATACAAAGGGAGGGCCAAAAGATTTTATGGATTTTGCAGATCAGAGGAGTACCATGCCCCTAAACCCCACGAGGTGGGAGGGATAACTACTTGTACATCAGCAATTAGAGACTAAGCATTTAATTAATGTGTTTTCACACATTCACCCTATTTTCACGATTCAGTCAACCAATAAGTATTTTATTAAGCACCTATACATACAAAACAATTTTTGTTTTTTGGTTTGAATTCTAAAGTCAAAAGTAAGAACCAGTATGTGACATCTTATTTTATCTAAGGAATGGTAGAAGACATTACTGAATCATGAAATTTATAAGTTAGATAAGACTTCAGAGGTCAGCTAATCCAAACAATATCTAAACAAAAATCCGCCACTACAAATACCTAGCAAATGGACTTCTAGGCCCTGCTTGATAAATTCCAGTGAAGTTATCCACTCCCTCCCATTGCAAACTATGACACTTTTGGATAGCTATGATTGATAGGACACCACCTTCATTCCCATCCTTGCCTTAAGGCTGAAATTAGTTTCTTTTCAAGTTCTACCCATTGCTCCTAGTTCTGGGCTCTGGGGCCAAGCAGAACAAAACCAATCCCTTTTCCACCTGATAGCTCTTTAAATACTTGAAGACACACATCATGTCCCCTGTAAGTCTCTTCTTGAGGCTCAACATCCCCAACTGAATGATTCCCTTTGCTCTGTTCCTCATCTATAAATCTGTAAGAATAAAAATTACCTTCATACAAAGCTTATTGAGACATTTACTGTTAATTTCATTTTTAGTGTTTTCCTGGATGCTAATTCTTTTTGCTGAATACCTCTCTGGGACCAGTAGAATAGAGGGCCATGTGTAGAGCATTTCTAAAGAGCAAATGAATGTTTTTTATAAGCAATAATGTATCATTAACATGTTGATTTTAATGATAGTTGTTCGTAAGTTGTGGTTTACAAACATTAACCTATGAATCCTTGATGTCCATCTGATAGCAAGGTCAAAATGTTACAAATCCCATCACTTTTACTTTATTGGTGAAGGACAGAAACACAAAGTCACCCTCTTGGCGTTTTTCTGATCAGACAGGACAAAAGAAATGAAGTATGTGATCACATTGACTTCCTGAGGCTTTCTTCCAAGCTAGACTTTCTACATCACCATCAAACATGATACAGATTATAAATTGTATCTTCAGTTATAGTAGAAAACACCAAAATATAAATATTTCACCTTCCATTACATTTGTGAATCATAAGTACTTTTTTAAAAAATGAATTATCAAATGACAAGGACAGAACACATTTCATCTGCTACAAAAAAATGTTACCACTTGTTTCCTTTCCAATTACCTTGTCCCACTCCCAACCCCATAACCCAAAGCTCACCTGGAGCTTGAGGAGTTTTTATTTTGCACTAAGATTATCAGTAAGGACAGCACACTGGGTCCTTTATGGGCAAGTGGATAGAGCACTGGACTGGGAGTCAGCAAAGCTTGGATTTCAGTCCTACCTAAGATACGTGCCAGGTGTATAATCCTGGACAATTGGCATAACCTCTCCCTGTCTCTGTTTCACCGTTTGAAAAGAGGGTAATAAAAGCACCATCCTCAGAGGGTTGTCATGAGGATCTAGGAATCAATCCACCAATAAACATTTACTAAACACCTACTGTGTGCTAGACACTGGATCAAGTCAGGGAACGTCTCTAAAAAGGTTTGTAAGATTTTTTAAAACATAATAAAAAGAGCAACTCTAACTCCTTAGCTTGAAAAGATCTGCTCCATAAGGAACACAAACCTTCTCTGGGCAATAACATTTAGGAAGTACTTTGGTACCCATTGCTTGACATTTGACTCACCTCTTAGCACAGTACCCATGTTGTTATTTAGTCACTTTTCAGTCATGTTCAACTCTTCATTACCCCATTTCCTTTTTTTTTTTGGCAGAGATACATGAGTGGTTTGTTATTTCATTCTCCAACTCATTTTACAGATAAGGAAGCTAAGTGACTTGGCCAGGGTCACACAGCTAGTAAGTGTCTGAGGCTGGATTTCAACTTACAAAAATGAGATTTCCTGACTCCAAGCCTGGGGCTCTATCCACTGTACCACCTAGCAGCCTAGCCCATAGTAGGTGCTTAATAAATGTTTATTAACTGATTAATTAGATCTCCAATTGCCACCAACAAACCATCTAAGACTGCTAGTTACAAATGTCTTTGTCATCTGCGTCAGTGGAGGGAGTCTCAACACAAGAAGTTCCATCCACTGATGAAATCAAAGGTCAGGACCAAAAAGAAGATTAATGTTTTACTCTTTTCCACTCAGTTGGCATGAATGTCAGTAAAAGAAGAAGCTGTCAATCATATTCTTTAATTCATTTAAAAAATAAAAAGGTAACTGTGCTACAGATTGAGGGCCAGTTCCAAAATTTCTGAGCCTAAATGCTGACTTCCATTTAATGAATATGTTGGAGCACAAAAGCACATCAATTATTCATGCCTCCTGATTTGTGTTGGAAACCGGGTGCACATATGTGTGTTCGTCTGATAGAGTTCAAATTAGCAGTAAGCTTCTAAAAATCTGGCCTTAAGTAACTTCAACAAATGTCTTTTTAGGAGCTTATCTGGAGCAAAACAGAGACTTTTAAATCAAACTTCTATTTCATCGCTTTCTTCCTTTATTACCAAAATGAATGAAGTAATTCTGAATGGGAAACTTAAATGCTTATCAAAATTGGGAAGTAATAAGTGCCACTACAATAAAAACCATTTGTTAGAAGCTTCATTTGTTATTATGAATGGAGTGTGTGATACATTTGTCTTTTTCATACCAAGCCACAAAGATTTCTTTAAGCTGAGAGCCAAAATGTAGGCCACGTCTGTTGGTGGTGAATGAACCAAACTGGGGATCCAAATTACAGCTAGTTTATTTCACAGCAGCCAGTTTCTACAGGAGGGCAAGGTCACAGGGAACCAGCAGCACAAGCTTTGCCACTTACTTAAAAAAAAAATGAGTCCTTCACAAACAATTCAGGACCAACAGTTTGAAAGGCTATCACATAGAAGAGTGGATTAAGACTTGGGGGGCAGACTAGCAATGGGTGAAAGTGGCAGAGAGGTCAACTTAAGCATGATGTTGGAAAGGACTTCCTAACCATCCTTGTAGCCCAAAGTAGAACAAATTGCCTTGGCAGGTAAGCATCTCTCCTTACATTCAATCTTTAAATAGAGGCTGGTTGGCCACTTACTAAAGTATGGAATGGCATGGTGAGGAATCACATTCAGGTATCACTGGCCCCTAAGATCCACTCCAACTCAGTGACACTCTCATTCTTTGAACTATATATAGTTGACTATAGCATTCTTCAGTTTCTTGTAAATATACCACATGGCAGTAAAATCAAATGAATACAGCATTTTTTATTAGAGCAATGAGCCTCTTGTCTCCAGGAGACTCAATGACTTTGCCAGTATGGCAACTAAACGTATGGGCCACAGCTGGCTGTTTTAACAATCGGTCCAGATTGCCATGCACCTGTGGCACATCTGGATTAATTGTAAGGACTGTCTGTGACAAACAGTCCCAAACTATTGTAGAGATATATTTCTTCTCTTGAGTAGATGTAGCCCATTCCTGTAGCTTTACCGCACAAAGGGAAGGGAAGAGTTGGGGGGTTACCCACCTAATTTGGTCAAGGGGATAGCTAATTGGGAAAATTCAGTCCCTCAAAATTGATTTGGGGGTTTGAGCTATCCACAGTATCTATCTCCATCAAGGTTTTATATATCCAAGCAGGGTAATGTGGAGAATAAAGGTAATTCTCTTCTATGGTTTAGGCCAAGCGACGCTTGAACTATCCAGATAATTAAGGCAAAAATGATTTCTGGCTTGAATTCTCCAGATAATTGCTTCCATTTTCCACTTCACTTTTTGTGCATAGACACAGGCTTCACATAACTGAAGGTTATCTAGATATATGGAAAGATAATTATCTAGCAGATGTCGGTAATTTTGAAATTTTGGGGAAATGATTTTTTTTTCTTTTGTCAGCAAGCTCCTAGATTTTAAATTACTTTTCATGGTAAGGCCCAAATCAGAGTAGACAGCAACATTTCATTTATATTAATGTCTTTAATCTTTTTTTTAATATAATACTTGAATGTGTACATACTTTTCCTTTCTCCTTCGCCCTGCCCCCATCAGGTAGAAGCTATTAGGTCATGAGCTCATTCCAATTACCTGAAAGGGGCATCTGTCATTTCAGCCACTCATTAGCCATTAGTCAAGTAGCAGTGGCCTCCCTTTACCAGGGGACTTCACTCCCTCCCCAGCACATGGCTGCCATGTGCTGCTAAACAGACATTCTGCGAATAGAGATTTTGGTTTAAGAATGGACTGAACTAAATGGCCTCCAAGGTTCTTTCCTTTCTTCAGTGTTTCTGTAAAGATAGCAAAGAATAAAAATTCTTGATCATTGCTAGAAAACGAAAAAGTTATTTTAACGTACACAATAAACAAACGAGCAAGGAATGCTTTTATCTAATACAGCATTCAAGATACTATTGTACTGAGACAATTTGTTGACTTGAAGGATGATTCCACTTGTTTTGACTTATTGCTAGATTCAAAAAGCAAATCACAAGAGGATATTTCACAGCTGTCCAAAATTACATTGAATCTCTCAGTTAGAGAAAGCCAGGTCAGGATCCTCCAGAAAGATCCATGCCAGAGATAAGATCAAGACTCAGTGGCAAGGGTTCTTCACCCTATTTTTGTGTCCTGGATCTTTCTGGAAGCCTGGTGAAGCCCATGGGTCCCTTCTCAGAATAATATGTTTAAATACATAAAATGAAATTCAGAAAATAAAAAAAGAAATGTCACTTTGAAATACAGATGCAACCTTTTTTTTGTAATCCAGGTCCACAAACCCTTTGTAATCTGTCCACAGAACCCTGAAGTATCCATGAACCCCAAGTTAAGAGGTGTGCTCTAGAAGATGATCATCACATATCCACTAAATACTCTCCTTGCTTCATCTTTATCCCAGAGCACAAGGCAACGAAAAAACCCACAAAGAACCTTTTCCATAGAGTCTTCTATGTACTTTGGTTCATAATAGTTAACTAGTTAGAGAGATCTAGGATAAAAGGACAGCAATTTAAGAAATATAATGAGGCACTAAAACAGCACCTTACAGTTTCTATTACTTTAAAAATGCTATACCATCATTCTTTCTGAAACTGTACTTCTTTGTTTTTAAAGGGAAAATAAAAAAGACTCAGATAGAAAGGCTTCTCTTTTGTATGTTGTTGTTCATTGATTTTGTACCCATTATGGAAAATTTTTTAGGAGATTTTCAGATAATCTTATTTCAATTGCCTTAAAATTATAGTGTGGTATAATTATTTTCTTAGGATAATATCATCACACTAATATAATTTCTAACCATATTAGTAGATGTTGCCATTTTCTTCCTTTATGTTTATTTTTAAATATATATTCATCGCATGTGTAAAACATTAAATATTTCATTAAAATATCTATACATAATTTCATTCATTCGCATAGATATTTAAAACTTTTTTTCTAAATTACTTAACGTTCAAGATGGAAATTTGTATTTCTCCTACAAAATGTAAAATGATAATAGCACTGAAACCAATTTCTAAAATGAAAAGGAGAGTTGATTGAAGCATATCATTAGTACTACAGTAAACTCAGGGTAGCAAAAAAAAATTTGAGGGAGTTGGGTCAATTACACCCATAGTATGTGCTGACTTCAAAGTAGTGTCAGAAACATTTCCATTTCCAAATGATAATAGCAATTAAATAAATAAGAGGGAAAAATTTTTCAGAGCCAATACTAAGTGTTGTCATTTTCCCCTAAACAGCATTTTCTGGGGCATTTATTATGTTCAAGTCATTTCAGTCATTTTGAAGGGAGATATGAAGATGTATATAAGACGTACCTGTCTCTTTCCCACTGTCTACACACGATCAGAAAAAAAAAACAGCTCTTAAAACCAGAGGAATAAAACGTGTTAAATATTTTTTTCTCTTTTCACTAGGTTGAATATCCCCAAGAAACTGAATCTTGAGACTGTTTCAAAGTTTCTGTATATTCTAGGATCATCCCAGTGATTCCCTCTAAGACTATGGTGTTACTGAGAGAGCTGTGCACCATAGAAGCAAGAAAGTGGCATCATAGGTGGAATGTTAGGATCAAAGTCAAGAAGACCTGTGTTTGAATCCCACATCAGACACTCACCTGCTGTGTGGTCCTTAACCTTCCTCTCTGCCCCCTGTCTCTCCTCTCCTCTCTCTCTCTCTCTCTCTCTCTCTCTCTCTCTCTCTCTCTCTCTCTCTTTCTTTCCTCCTTTTCTCTTTCTCTGTCACAGACTTAGCATCTATAAAAAGGGATAACGGGGGAAAAAGTATTTCACCATGTTCTGAGGATCAAATTAGAATAAATAAAATGCTTCTGCAAACCTTCAAGTGCTGTCTACCTTATTATTATCAATATTAATTATTATTATTTTACCATTATCCTTACTCATGGAAAGCCAGCAATTACCCCTAGAAGCCCGCTCAATTTCCAGACTAACTTTTAATATAGAATTCTCACCAAGGAGGAACTTTGTTGGTTCCAGCATCCTTCCTATGGATGTTCTTGCCCAATAGACCAATAAAAACTTGCATCAGGAGAGAGACAGAGACAGAGAAAGAAACAGAAAGACAGAAAAGAGAGAAGAGAAACCTCCAGCCGGATTCATCCATAGTTGGTCGTAGAATTTGTTCCAAACCATCCTGTCGGCTCCTTTTTCTCTTTTTTTTTCCCCACAATGTAGTTATCTTAAATTAGTATCTAGGAAAACACAATCATATATTTAGTGCTAGAAGGTATTGAGTCATAGAAGCCATCAAGTCCAGTCTCCTAATTTTACCATTAAAATTTTAAAAATTGAGGCACATAGAGGATAAGTAACTTTCCTAGTGATTAAGTGCCTGAGGTGGGATTTGAGTATTACTGACAGTATGGCACCCATATGTTAATGGGCAATGAGAATGGTAATTCTGGTGGTAATAATAATAACAATAAGCATATGAAGTATATGTGCATATGTGAATAATATAATATATAATTTAATATACAACATAATAATAATATATGATACAATACAATATATAGTATGGTATAGTATGAAATATAAAAATAATATGAAATACAAAATAATTTTATAAAATATGGAATATTTAAATTATAATAATATTCTGAAATCTCATCAGCTTTGGGGGTTACTATATGATACTCAGCTCGTTATTGAGCTTAAAATTTCCTAAGACTCCTAGTTTTGCTTTGTTTTGTTTCTATACACTGCTAACAATTCCTTTCCTATCCCCATAGCTAAGTTCTTTTAACCCAGGCAAAAGACTTTGTATTTATTCCTATTAAGATTCATCTTAGAAAGTGCAGAGGAGTTATGATCTCCAGTAGTCCATTTAGCAATCCTTCATTTAACATTTTTGGACCTTGACCATCTTTTGTGCCATCAGAAAATCTGCCAAGAATGTTATCTCTACCTTCACCCAAGTCATCAGAAATATGATGAGTCCCACAGGAACATTCAGCATATCTAGGATGCCCTACTTAAGATCTCCACCCATGTTGACATCAACACACTGACCCTGACTCTTTAGGTCAGGCCATTCAACCAACTCCCAATACTCCCACTTATCCTTCCATCTAGTCCACTTTTCTCCAACTTGTGGCAAGGATCTAATCCAAGGGATGTTAACCTTTTTGTGTGTGCATGGACCTCTTTGGCAGTGGGATAAAGCCTATTGACTCATCCTCAGAATCCTGTTCTTAGATGTGTAAAATACACAAAGGAAACCAATTGTATTGAAATACAATTATTTTTTTTTAATTTCATGAACCCTAAGTTAAGAATTCCTGAGTTAATGAGAGGCTAACAAGTGTCTTGCTGAAATACTATTTCTAGAGAAGATTGCTTGTTTTAGCTATTGTCTCATCACCTGCTCTAGAGAATATGCCAAATCAGAGGCTCTGGGCCAGTCACCCCTAATATTCTTATCCTAGAGACTCTGGCAAACAACTGTTTTCCTCCCCTCTCCCCCAAAAAGCTAGTAAAGGTTCCTAGTGCTTATATACTTTTTTTTTATCACCTCAGAGTCGGGTAAACCGTTTTCAGTGAAAAGAAGAGGTACTGGAGTTGAAGCATAAGCCCTGCAGGCTTCTCTTGGAAAAGGTCATGGGCACTAAAAGGGAGAAGTGGTGACAACAGAAACCCAAGACAAGCCACCATCCCCATAAAATATAGGTTGACCGATTAGAAAAATAAGATACATTCTTGAGGCTGGGAGAGGTTGGGGAAGGGAGAAGGTGTGGTGGGTGATGAGCTGATTCAATATTCCTTATTCCAGGCCTCAGGTCAAAAGCAGCAGAGTTACACACACACACACACACACACACACACACACACACACAGATCAATTTTCTTTCTGTTCATTGGTAATGTCGACAGATACTGCATAGTAAATGTGGGAGGGATTAGGAGAGGAGTGCAAAAAGAATCCCATAAAAGCAAAGAAGCATGAATAGGATATAACAGAGAGGAGGTGGAACCTAGCTGTTGGGCAGTGAGGTGGTAGGAGTCAGAAAGATCTGAGTTCCTACTTCTGGCTACGTGATCCTGGGCAAGTCTTTTAACTTCTCTTTGCCTCAGTTTACCCAACTACAAAATTAAGATGTTAGCACCTACCTCACAAGAGTGTTATGAAGAATAATTGGGATAATATTTGTAAAGGGCTTAGCATAGACCATGGAACACATTAGGTCCTATAGAAATGCTAGCTATGGTTATTATTATTAAATATCTTCAACAAGGGTAGGGGTCCTAGTTTCTTTGGTCATACCTACACTTGCCAAATAAACAGACAGCTCCATCACTTTATGGAGAAAAAATGAAGTGATAGAATAGCAACTCTAATAGTTTTTTTCTTTTAAATTATATTTTTCTCTGACTTCTACAGATCAAAAGGAGAAAATCAAATGCAAATTTCCCTATAAAATTCTCACTGTTGAATAGTACAGGTATTCTTCTAGACAACCCAAACTAGTTCACTCTTTTTATATCATTTTTCCGGATCGAGAGAGAGAGAGAGAGAAAGAGACACAGACAGAGACAGAGAGAGAGAGACAGAGAGACAGAAACAGAGAGAGAGAGGAGGGGGGATGGACGGATGGATGGAGAGAGAGGGGGGATGGACAGACAGAGAGAGAGAGAGAGAGAGAGAGAGAGAGAGGTCTTCCTCTAAAATCTTCTCAGTGTTGTAATTAGTATGCATTCTTTCCTTCCATTCAGTTTTCCTAGAAAGTAGGTCACCCAGTTTTCCTGGACTGAAAATGCTTCTCCCCCCCCCACCCCAGACTTCTGAGAAACCCTTGCTTCATCCTTACTGACTATGGTATCCAATCCAATCCACCAAACATTTGTCAAGCGCCTACTAGGTGCTGGGTCTCAGAAATCAGTGTCCTCCCAACCCCCTTTCAGTGGAGTGAGAGTAAAAGAGGGGTGCTTTGAAGCCAAGTTGTCTGTTACAAATCTGTTGTAAGTAAGCTAAGATCTGGTCAGTTTCGTGATTTGCAGGAATTTGATTGTGAACATCCAGCCGCTGTGTTGGCATTAAAAACTACATACAAATATGTGCATGCACACACAAACTATTCACACATAAAAAGGAAAAGTAGACCTATACACATTAAAATGTGCATCTCCCTTTCTGGTATCTTGACCAAAACCAAGACGGAAATCTTCATCTAATTTTATTGTTGTTGTTAAGGACGTTAACAAGTTTAGATACCTTTTCACTAGGCATCCACTCCTTTTCCGTGTGCCTCTTCACCCCTATCTTCCAGCCAGAACTCAGTAAACAAAGGGACAGGGTTCCTGACACTTGCAGAATTTCAAGCTGTTTTTCAAGAAGGAAGTCCCAAAAATCTTGTCAGAAATCCTGTTTGGGCGAGATTCCCAGCCCAGTTTTGCAGACCCAGGATGTCTGGGTAGTCTTGGGATGCCTGGGATAAGCAGTTGAGGATTTTTTTTTATCTGAATAAAATCCAAACTCAAACCTAATTAAAATACCACAACATAGTTAACTCTTTGTTATGTGAATCATGTTATTTATCTAATGGAAGGAATGAGTTCTGCCCCCTCTGTGATTCTCCCTTTCCTGTAGGCTTGGGCTGATCACTTATATTCACATTTCAGTGCTATTCTTGCTTTTTTTTTCCTTAGGCAAAAAGCATAGTCCCACTTTTTCATTGCTATGCAAACATTAAGAGTTGCAGAAGAAAAGCAAACTTATTGAGACTGAATATGAAAGATTTAGTTACTGTTGCTTTTATTTGAAGTTTCTTTTTATTTATGCATTTTACTTTCTTCTCATAACTAGGGGTGCTTTAGACCATCCCTTATGCTTTCCCATTTAGGGCTCTTTTGGAAGAAAGAAACGTACCAGAATGTCTGGAATTTGGGGGTCTAATTTGCAGCCTTGTATCTACTATTGTCTCTAAGAAAAAATATAATGTCCTTTGTTTGACATTTAAAGCCCTTCACAATACAGTTCCGACCTATCTTTCCAAGGCTTCTTTCAAATTAATCCCTCCTCACATACTCTATAGTCTAACTAAACTGACCTACTTGCCATTCTCTATAAATGCCAACCCATCTCCAGCCTCTGGAATTTTGCACATGCTGTCCCTCATGCCTTGGGTGCTCATGTACCTCTATTTCTTAGAATTCCTCATTTCGTTTCAAGATTCGGCTGAAGTGTCGTTTCATACATTCTCTGATCCTCTTGCTATTAGTGCCTTTTCTCCTTAAAACTGCCATGTACTTACCAGTTATCCTTCCCACATCACAACTTTCTCTGTGGTGGTTTCTATATATCATGGATTGGCATAAGAAATTAAATGGGAATTGAGGAGAAGTTTTGCAGAAACTACAAGTGACACATGAAGGCCAGAAGATGACATGGAGGCTATAAGCAAATACTAAACTCAAATTTTATAATGCCATACTGTAAACACCCTATAAAAGGAAAAGAAAAAATTCAGATTTCTCTGCTATGAAAGGAGAGGGAAAAATTTTTACCTAGATTTTCCAGATTGCAGGAGTGGGAGTTAAGTGACTTGATTAGGGTCAAACAGCTAATAAATGTCTGAGACTGGATTTGAACTCAGGTCTTCCTGACTCCAGGGTCTGTTGCACATATATACAACCCTATATCAAATTGCTTATTGTCTTAGGAAACAGAGAGAGAAAGAAAATTTAGAACTCAAAATTTTTAAAAAGTGAATGTTAAAAGTTGTTTTTACATGTAATTAGAAAAAAATAAATACTATTTAAAAAAAAGAATGTGCCCTAATTTGGTGGGTTTTTTCCATTTATTATTTTTACAATAATTTATTATTTCTCCTTCTCTCTCTCCACCACCCCACTGAACTTTTTTTTAAACCACATCCAACTTGCATAGTACAGCCTACTGTATTCCCACATTGGTCAAATGCCAAAATACATACGTCATTCTGATTCTTAATCCATTGGCTGTCAAACTGCACATAGGTGGTATGTTTCTTCTTCAGTCCTCAGGACCTATAATAAATCATTACATTAATCAGAGTTCTAGAGTTTTTCTAAGTTGTTTTTTCTCTATAATGTTACTATCACTAGGTAAATTGTTCTCTTAGCTTTGTTCACATTGTTCTGCATCAGTTCGTGGAAATCTTCCCCATTTCCTCTGGCACTGCCCATTTCACCATTTCCCTAATTCAGTGTAAATATTTTGAATGTCTACCTCTAGAAGCCAAATGCCTGTCTTCTCACTATCCTTGATCTATTTCCCATTGTATGATCTTGAATTTCCACAGCATGATCTTACTGTCTTAATTCTCCTGGAAAGTCCCTGAAATTCCCACAAAATATTTATCATTATTAACTTTTCTGTTCTTTACTTGACTGTTTTCTTAATTTGAACCAGAACTGTGACAGGCAGCATATTGCCCTGGATAGAGCGGATAGAGAGCCAACCTCAAAGTCAAGACCAAGTGGTTCAAATCCTGTCTCCATCACCTCCTGATTGTATAATTCTAGGCAAGTCACTTAACCCCTCAGTGATCAAAGGAAGTCTCCAAGACAATAAATTGCAGAGCATTAGCAGTCCTGAATATTTAGAGGGGTGTTTCCTCATGGGGGGTCCACTTCACCAGTGAAACCATAACTTTTGGGGGGGTAATAACAATAATTCACATTCATAAAGTGCTTTAAGGTTTACAAAGATTTTTATTCACAATAATAATATTTCCTATTCCACAGATGAGGATATGGAGACTCTGAGTGGTGGTAACCAGTCTTTGATTATCTACAATATCTAGCAAATGACTCAAGCAGAATTTGAACCCCAGTTTTCTGACTTACAAGTTCAGCGCCCTAGGTTACATTGTTTAAAAGAATCAGTTACAAATTTTGATGTGAAAAATCAATATGCTCCAAATTATATTCTTCTACTAGCTTTCAACTAACTAAATAATAAGCAAGAATTAGGCATTTACTGTGGGCCAGGTACTGCATTAAGCCCTGACCATGTTTTATAGAAAAAGCCCAAACAATCCCTGCCCTCAAGAAGTTTACAGTCTAAATGAAAAGACAGCATGAACATAAGTAGGTATAAGGGTTCAAATGTAGCCTCAGACACTCACTATTTGTGAGGTCCTGGCAATATTCATTGCTTTTAAGTCTCAGTTTCTTCATCAGTGAAATGGCAATAATAATAATAATAAATAATCACTAACACAAAGTTATTGCAAAGATCAAATGAGATAACATATATATATACATACAGCATTTTACAAACCTCACAGTGCTGTGTATGAATGTCAGCTTTTACTAGCATTACATTTTTTTCTCTAATAGAACAATATAGACTAAAGTTAAGATAAGAATAGAACAATTAGCCAAAAAAAATCATATTTAATCTTAGAGGGAGAAGTCTAAATTTGTGATCTCAACAGCATAGGCAACTCTCAGTGAGCAAGAGTTCTGTCATTTTTAGTCTCAGAGTTTGTCTGGATCGTGGATAGGTGAAATGATTTGGCTGTGGTCACAGAGTCAGTATGTGTCAATAGAAGGATTTGAACCTAGATCTTTCTAACTCCAAAGGAGACTACTTATCCATATAGGGAAAGGAAGGAAGGGAATAAGCATTTATAAAGAACCTACTCTGTGTCAGGGTTGTGATAAGTTAAAACAGTTGTGAATATGTGTAAAGTGGGTAGTATTATCCTCAGTAAACAGCTGAGAAAGTTGAGGCCCATGAAGGTTAAGTGATTGGCCCAGGGGCACAGAGTTAATAAGTGGATAAGGTCAAATTTGAACTCAAGTCTTCCTGAGTCCTAGCCCACAGCTGATTGTCCTGTATCTACAGCTGTTTCTCCTTGTGTACATATACCAACTCAAGGAAAATCCTTATGTCAAGGCAAATAAGTGTATCTGTCCCAGGAAGGTCAAGAAGTAATTGGTTAATTAGATTTTTTAGATCTATTATTCATCATGTCTTCTTTATGGTAGAAATGTCTTCCTTGCTCTCCACCTTTCCTAGTGACAAGTTCAAGGTCTTCATAGGACATAGCAGGAGTATTCAACTCTGATCGTTTTACAGCCTCTCTGTTGTTCTGTCTTCTCAGTTCTCTCATCTTTTGTGACCCCTTTTGAGATTTTCTTGGCAAAGATACTGGAGTGATAGGCCAATTCCATCTCCAGTTCATTTTACAGATGAGGAAACTGAGGCAAACAGGGTTAAATTACTTGCCCAGGTCACACAGGTAGGACGTGTCCGAGGCCAGATCTGAACTCAGGAAGTTGAGTCTTTCTGACTCAACATTAGTACTCTACGCATTGCATGACCTAGCTGCCCACTGCCTCTCTAGCACCATTGTGGAATATCAGAATCATTGACCTGAGTGGCCATCACTAATCCAGTACCAGCATCTTCCCCTACTAGTGACAAGCTAGTGTTTAAAAATTTGACGTGGAGTTAGGAAAATAAGCAACTACTGAGTGTTTTCTGTTCCGCTTGCTTTTGCTTTTCATAATGGCTCCAACAGGGAGGTTACTTGCTTTATCATTAGGACTGTTGTCTTCCACCTTTATAGAAAAATACAGACTTGAGAGAGTTTCATGTTTTTGATGACACACTATTGTTTTACGCTGACCTAAAATGATTAATTCCTTTATGTTTCTATAGTTACCTTAGTTTCTTCTTAGTGTCTCATAACCCTATTTCCCACGTGCAGACTGAATTTACTATTTATATTACCATAACAATGGCCATGAAGCTTTCCACTTAAACCTCATTTGACCTTTATTTTTTTTAAGGATTCAAAGCTCAAGTAACTGGCACCATAAAGACTCCTACACAGCAATCCAAAATAAAAATAAAAATTATAACAAAGAACAAAAAACCTGTGCTTCTGGAATGAACCTCAACTCCAAATCTCAAATGCAAAGGCTCCATTAGCTTATTATCATTTTTTTTATCTTTTAAAAGTGGCCTTAACCCAAGACCTCCAAGTACTTTACACATTGGAGTACCCTGAGTAAATAATTATCCCTTTTTGGAATTTTAGAGGGCAAACATATATGAGATACCTTGGTGATGAAGCCAGGAACTAAGAAATCCTCATATCCTTCCTCAAATAACTTTATTCCCAAATCTCTTTCTTTTCTTTTCTTCATATGACATTCCATATGCCTAGAGGAATCTCTACTATCTACCAATAAAGCCATCTTTTAGACCTTCTTATATGTTTTAAATTCTCTTTAACATGAACTTTCTTAGGCATTGAACCTGATTGCCTTTCTGAGCTATGAACTGTGTTGGTCTAAGAAATGTCATGCACTGCTTCCCCTCCACTCTCTCCCTGAAGTTTGTGCCCCTTATCTGTGTATTAAATGTATTCTGGGAGCCTAATGGCCTATTCAGCTCCATGCTTTGTATGCCACCTATAGCAATGTCTCGTGTGCCCTGCAATGGGCCTGGAAACAGACCATGGAGTAATCAGAAAAGAAAAGGGAAAATATGAGCATGTAATTCAGAGAGACAAAGTCCTAGAGACCCTTTCATTGTCCAAAGGAGTCAGTTGTCCCCCCTATAAGGAGAGGGCCAGGGACACCTGCAGGGTAGAATAAAGATGAGGAAATGTCTACTGGCTCAGTGGAAGCCCAGCAGAGAAAGACAGCAGCTGTTTGGAGATAGGGGGAAAAGAGGGAGGGAGGAGGATAGAAGGCAAAAGCTGATACTGTATAAAACAAAATTAAGTTGATGAATGAGAACTCCAAGGGATTTAGATAAGTTTGAAGAAAGAGTTGAATTGAGCTTCCCTCCCTCTTCCCCACCCTCAAGTCTCAGCAGTGAAAAGGCAATTTTAAAAGATTCAGATACAGTTAGGGATTCTGTTAATCAGCATAATTTTTTAATCATTTGTGGTTTGGGTGCCCTTTTGGGGGTTTCAATTGTCATCCTGTTTATGGGAAATTGGCAGTTATTAATTGCTGTTAATCTTATACCCGTCCTTATTAGGATTCAAATATATTTCTCAGTACTTTGTCCAGTATCTATGCAATCATTTATCAACCCTGAGTTTTACTGTAAGCATAATATTTACAAGAAGCAATTTTTCATGCCTGGGTTAAGTACAGAACCTATAATATTTTTCGGTTGAATGTGTCAAAATGACCAAGATTCAAGCAGTAGGAGAGAACAGAAGGATCTTAATATGATGCTTTTGCATCTGGAGTGGGAAATTTGACTTCTCATTATCATTTTCTACTAATATGATTCTTGGGTTCTGAACAGTGATTTGCATTAGTGGTATTGATATCCATTATGGTTTTTTCAAAGGATTGCAACATTTGCTCTTTATGAAGTGCTATATGAATTTCAGGACATTGGTATAATAAAGCAGGGATTTTGACTTATTTCTTTTCTATACCCAGGGTGTTGAGTCTCAAAAAATATAATATTATTGTATATGTGCACATGAATATACATCCATAGCTTTTGAGGAAGAAGGGTGAAGTGGATTCCAACAAATAATTGTGTTTCAGTTCCCCCAAGACTAGGAATCACTGGTTTAAAGGCTATAATATCTCACTACTGTCTTGAGAGTTTTACTGCCCAAGACAAGAGAGTTTAATGTCATACTAGTCTCTCCATGTATGACTAGCAAAGTGTATACAGATAGAAAAGAATGAACATGGGGAAGAAAGAGAAGCCCATTGCTATTGCTAAGGCAAAGTTGTGAAAAGAAAACTAAAAACAAGGCTGGTTTGTTACTAGACATATTTTTAATAAACACTTTTTAAAAACCTCTGTAAATGCATAGAATTATGTAATCTACATTTTATTCTTCTTTGTATATTGAAATAAAAAAGTACTGCTGTCATAAAAATGCAATTCTAGGTTAACTTATAGAATAAGGAAAGTTGGTCATATTTGCTTCCCATCTTCTATTTTAGTAATCCTAGAGGGATCTCTCCTAACCATCATAGTCCCCCAAAACCCAGAGTTTTCATACTTGGCTGACTAGAGCATCTTCTCCTGACCTCACCACTAATTAAGCCTGCCACTTCTAGGCAACATTCTAGCTTCCGTAATTACTCCTCCTGCCTCTTCTACCCCTATCCAAAACGTCATTCTGTAACTGTGCTGAATTCAGCTCGTCACTATGACAGGATTTGATAAGAGTAATTCTCAAGGATGTGAATTAATGTGTTGCCATAAATGTGTGTTTTTAATACCTCAATTCTTGTATGTATATTAACAAAAGAATAAGAAGCATACAATCCCAAAAGAATGAATGTCTAATGTTGAAACTTCAGGCAATATGACAAACTAGTTGGGAAGATATTTTAGGCCAGGGAGATTTTACAGTTGTCCTTCAAATGTCTACTTCTCTAGCAGCTCCTCTGGGAAAAACCATTTCTATCTTTCCCCTTTAGAAGGAAAACATAGAAGGGACATGAACTGGTTGTCATAAACCAGGGACCTTATTAATATAAAATAACAATAATAATAATAATAATAATAATAATAATAATAATAATAATACCACCATAGGCTTATATTTCCATGGTTCTGTCTTGACACAAAGTGACTTGGAGAATTTCTAAATTTCTCTAGTTCATTTGACCTTAGATTATTTGAACCTAGAAATGGCAATGAATGCCAGTCCTCCAAGGACTGCTATCAAGTCCCCTTATAAGCACTGAGATTTACAAGGCATTGACCACAAAAGAAATTTTATTTATAGAATAAAAGGCATAAGAAAAGGATTCATGTACAAGTTCCTAGGGTGTCAGGAGAGTCTCTTTCCTTCACTTCTGTGGGACCCTTTTATCTCTACTCCAGAGACCCTTAGAGTTTCTGTGACCTTGAGTGGAATTCTAAAAAGGAGAGAGGTGAAGGTTCTTCTTCCCAATAATCAGCTCTACCTTACAAGCCTCCACTCCCAGCAAGCATCCACCACTCCTTCTTGCCAAAGTCATTCTCTGATTGCTGACCAATATTATGGTCAAACTGGCTGTCACAGTACTCTGTGTTGTTTCACAGTGGCATGTGGAATCTGTTAGATAGGTAGAGCAGGTGTTATTATCATCAGTTTACAGGTGAGAAAATTGAAGTTCTGAAAGATATAGTGATTTGCTCAATTCAACAATGTCATTAAATGTCTACTTTATGTAAGGCTCCTGTGTTCCATGTCATATTGCTAGTAAGAAGCAGAGATGAGAACTGAGCCCCAATCATCTTGTCCAAATCCAGTGTGATTTCTGCTGCCCACAGAATGAAGTTCAGAAGATCACCTTTCCACTCCCAGTAATATATAGTGATGACATGCTTCTGAAAGTGAGAAACTCAAAGCCAACAGAAATAGCTTCAGCTTATTATGAGTGCTAACAGTTTCTTCATGAGCCACTGGCTGGTGAGTATTCCCTTGCAGAATTCCATTATTTATGCAAGAAAGATGAAAGTAGATAAATTAGTGATATATGCATATATGTACACACATGTATATATATATGTGTATATGTATATGGAGTATATCATCCATATATTCACAACCTTTTATACTGCTGCCCAGGGCTATAGTGAAATGATCACTGGATATAGTCAGAGGCCTTTGTTTCAAATCTTGGCTCTTCTGTTTGCTAATGTAATACTGTAGATGAGTCATTTTACTACCCTGCATTTCAGTATTCTCATCTGTAAAATACTGTAGGTGATTTCTACAGTAACTTTTAACTCTAAATTCTAACTTTATTGCTTTACATTTATTTTATCTCTTTATTAACTTTATTCTTTTGCTTGTCTTTTTGGAGATACACACACACACACACACACATTTCTGTGTTCTGTTAATCATGTAACTGTGATTGGCAGTAATGGTTCCCAAAGTGTGGTCCAGTGACCTCGTGGGTCACCAAGATCGTTTCAGAGGTCCTATAAGATCAAAACTATTTTTCAATAATTCTATGATATTTCAATTTCTAGTATGGTAAATATCAATAGATAGAACTCCCCTTTGGGGGAGGGAGGAATCCTAAACAATTTGTTAAAAGACAAGTATCTGGAGTAAATTTGAGACCTGATGATCAAATGAACTAAAGGTAAATTCCTGACCAATGGAGGATCAAACTCTGAGTCCTGATTCACCTGTCTTTTGCATAGCTCAGTCAATCAAGGCAATGGCACAGTGCCTAGCACATAGTAGGTCCTTAATAAATATTTATTGACTAACAGCCAAACAATCTGTCAACTGAGACCAATTAAATGTGTTTCCCATGACACAGAACTATGTCCCCATGACTGATACCTGACAAGGGCCTTAAATACCACGGAACACACCACCACTCTTTGTTTAAAAGTGATGATAAAACTCAGTTGCAGATTGGTGAAAGGATTTGTCCAAGGTAACGGGGCTATTATGTAACCGAATTCTAACTAGATCATCCATCTCCAAATTCAGCCTTCTTTCCTCTAGACACAACATTGGTTGATTGTCACATCCTTTTTGTTTTTACTGGTTATTTTGGTTTTATGTAGACTGAGTTATCATCAAAAAGAAATTTCAAAGGATAGAGACTGGACCTGTCATTTTGTTCATGTAGAAAATTCCTCTTACCAGAATAGGTCAGCAAGTCACCTTTTCTGCAATTTAAAGCCTTGCCTAGAACTGAGAGGTTGTTAAGTGATAGTTCCAACGTCACAGGGCCACTATACATAAAATCTTGGGGCTGTAGTAAATCTTATGGAAATGCATGTTGGGACTTACTTTAAGGATTTTTGTTTATTTGTTTTCTGTCAAACAAATAGGCAGTAGAAGGTCCATTTCTACTGCCTATCTTTTTATTAATATCATTGATTTGTTTATCAGAGTCTGAATCCAAAAATGCAATTTAGCAACCCGTCTTCTTTCTAAGCTTTGAAAATATTGTTCATATGTTCAGTTTTGGTGTTTTTATATCATTTTAAAAAATTAACTACACCTGAATCAGCTGATTTACACTGACTAGTGATGTATACATGGAACAATGGACCCAGTCAAGTTGTTTCCATAGGGCTTTTGATTGATTCAGTAGAACAGTGGGCTTGACTGACAGGTGTTTTTTCACTGAATTTGACCCAATCAAGTAGCTGTTTTGACATGTCTTGACAAAGCCACAGAAAGAGTATCAGGCCACATATTACCTTGTTAAAAGTAGGGTGTCTGCATTATCTTCAGTTTCTATCATGGGCTTATAATGTGATTTGGGGTGAGAATAAATTAGAAAAGATGTACGTAGTAACTTGACTGGAAAATGTTCTCAATGCATTTGATGGTAGGACATTCTGTGCTAAGAGGTTAAGAGGCAACCAAAACATAAACTGCTATTTTCCTTCAGTATGTATTCGGGATGGGATAGAAAGTCTTGAGAAATGTAGTATATAGGAGTGTATAATTAGAAGTGGAAGGGAGCTTAGAAACCATTGAATCCAACCCCTCCCCTTCATTATGAAGATGAGGAAATTGAGCCACAGAGTAGTTAAGTGTCTAGGTCAGGGTCACACAGCTAGTAAATGGTTAAGACAGGATTTTAACTGCAGTAGTATCTTAATCTGTTACTATTGAGAATTCTAGAAAGAAAGGAGGCCATGAAAAATAAGCAGTTGTCTAAGAAGATAGAATTGGAGAATGGAATTTGGCATTTTGACCATGGCTTAAAATGTACATAATGATGAGTTCTTAGTTAACTGTAATGTAGTATATGGCTAATGAGAATTAGCTTGAAAGAATGACTTTAAAATGGTATAAATTTCCAAGGGAAGGGGCAGAAGGCACAGTAACTTAGATGTCATAGAGAGAAGTAGGTATGAAGTAGAAAGAATACCTAAAGAAGTGCTCAGTAATTCTTAGGAAACAAAGCCCAAAGAGTACATGGAACTGAAGAGATGGTGAGGTCTTGTGGAAAGTATTCTGGACGTGGAATCAGAGGGTTAGGATTTGAATCCTCCCTCTCTTCCATACTGCCTATGGGACACTGGGAAACCTCTCTGGGTCCATGTTTCATCATCTGTAAAATTAAATAATTGAATAAGACCATCTCTAAGGTCCCTTCCACTGCCAAAACTCATGATCTTTATATTCATGATTGTGTTTTCCTTTCTTTAAGAACATAGACTTATAATGTTTAATTTTCTCTTGGATAAATCTAAATAAATAGGAAAAAACTATTAAAATTTAAAAGGATTCTTTTAAAACAAAAACAAAAAGAAACATCTGCCTTTATAGTGCCACATTTGGGTTATTCTAAATAATTATGATTAATCACATTTCCAATACTTCCACACATCATCATCTTCCGAAGTTAGGGCAAGCAACTTGTCAGCACTCTGGAAAGTCAGTCTCATGTCGATTTCATATCTATGAATCATGTTCCAAATTGTGTGTGTTCTTTTTGTTGATGTGAGCATTCACAGAGAATTCACCATTCACTCCCAAGCATTGCAATGCTCCAAACTCATTTAGAGTTGCATGAGAATATGTCCCCTTGATTTCTAACAAATGATTGAAAGCCCCCTGCAACTCAAAATCCTGGAATGAACAAATACATACACACACGCACCAAAAAGAATCCTCAAGTGTTCCCCAAAATTCGATCAAACAGAGCAATCGGCTCTTTCACATCCACATTACATATAGCATATATATTTTCCCAGTGATTAACCAGGTCTTAATGACAACAGTTCTTATCTTACAACTATGACATGAAGAGGGAGCTGTAGCTCTTTTGAGACACGGCTCTGCATGAAGCAGCTTATCCATGCTTTCCGATCTCCTGTCTTTTTTTTTCCCTTTCTCCCTCCCTTGCTCTGTCTCTCATTCATTCCCTCTTGCATCTTTTGGCCATCGCGCCAGATAAATTTAAATGTATCGGCTCCGAATCTGTCCAAGTGGAGTTAATCCATGCAAATAAGAAGCCCCGGCTGTCCATGCTTGATTCACAAAGAGGACTCAGCTACAGGAGGTCACTGGTTCCCAGCTGCTCCTCCCATTATATTTTCTTTCCCCCCCCTTATTGCAGAACTGCTATATGTATACAGGGACTGAAAGGATCCAATTTACTGCAACTGCTGCCTGGCTTTTACTTACAACTTTGTTTGAAGGAACTTACCTTCCATCTGTCTTTGCAAGGTAGGAAGTCTGATTCTTCTAAAGCCTGGGGGGGGGATGATGCCTCCCAGCTCGGCTCATTCTGGAATGTCACTTGAATGCTGTAGACTGTTGCTAGCATTTGGGTCCAAATGCAGTCCAGGTGGCTAGTGCTTTTGTTACCCAAATGCATAGGTACAATTGTGGAAGTGCCTGTTATTGTGATGTGCATTTTCCCCTGCAACCAGCCTCCCTTGGAATCACAGAAATTGCCTGAGCTCAAATCTAGATATACAATTCTCAATCATTTTAATGTTATTTTTCTTTTCTCCACCCCCTTTTTAAAAAATCTCCTACTGTGTATTTAAGTTATCCTGAATGTGGCTATAAGATTCACATGTAAAATACAATCCTGGTTTGATGCCTACCCTTGAGGCTTCTTACTGTTGTTTTCTAGGGGGAAAGGGCTAACTGTTGAAATGTTTTAAACAAATAAAAGCTTGCATTTGACTTTATGTTGCTAAAAGGTAGGGAGCTGAAGGCCCCATTGCAAATGGGCCTGTCAAGTAGATTTATACTACTATATAAATAAATTGTTCCTTGAATAGTCAGGGATAGGACAAGTATGAGAGTGAAATTCAAAATAGTGCTATTTATTTTAGAGAAAATATTTAAATCGCTCATTAAAAAAAATAAAAAGTTTAATTGCAGGTAGGTTTAAAAACTTGCCCAAATCTGTAGGGGCTATGGCTGTTACTGACATGACTGAGAAAGCAGTCCATGTGTGTGGTCAATAGGTACCTAGTTAAGTTGTGATAACAAATGTGGCTATGAGCCTCCAGGTCTGACAATGCACACTCTGACTTGTGAAGGCAGTCGCTGGGCTGGGATTCTTTCATGCGTGTTTCCTTTGATTGACTTAGAAGCACATCAGCAGCTTGGCTTTATAAGTGAATTCTAAAAATACATTGAGATACTGAAAAAAAAAACTACTATAGGTTTAAACGCACCTTTGCTGGTTAGTGCAAACCAGGCTATACCATTTGTCCAGCACAGCCTGGGATTCAGCAGTGTTCATTCAGTATGCCATCTAGGGAGCTCCTTTATTTCTATGGTTTCCTGGTTTTGACCCCCCCCCTTTTTTTTCATTGAGTTCTCCTGATATAGTCATGCCCATAATTTTTTGGAACCAGTATAAGATAGAAATCAAAATGAACAGTAAACAAAGTTGACAGGGTAGAACAGGGAGGGAAAAAAATCATCCTTTAGTACCCTGAATACTTCTGATGGCATAAATCTTTACATTTCATCTTCTGGGTAGATACTTGTAGTTAGTCGAGTTCCAAAGGGGGTGGGGGGGGGGGAATTTATTATCTCCATAAAATATCTCTGTGCCAAAAAGGTACCCTCCTTTTCCTTCTTGATATAGAGTCTGCTATTGGAAAAATGCATTCTGATTTTTTAGGACAGCACAAACCAGGAAGCCCTGTCATTGTTAGCATAAAGAAGACATCTAAACAAGGATTTCTGTGCAGAGGGTAATCTTTCTGTCTCTGGCATTTGTTAGGTTACTGTACATAGAATTTAACAGATAAATATCTTCTGCTTTATGGCATTTTAGAGATCCTTGCTATTGGTTTTCCAGCTACTCCACTAGGTAACAACTGAAAAATAAAAGGAGTATGTTTTATAGCTGAGAGCAATGAAAAGCCCTTCCCAGTGATATAGGAGGAGTTTGACCTTTCTTCTTACACACTAATTAGAATTTTTTAAAAACTATTTTAAAACTATTTTTTAAATTATCTGAAGGACTGAGGTTTGTCAGTTTTTTCAAATATATCAAAGCTTCCTGGAAAGGGCTCATGGAATCACTATATTGGAAACACTTTGGCCAGCTGTCAATGTCTCCTGCCATAGACCTATTGCCATCTGAGGAGCAGGTGGATTTTCAGGGAAAGAAAGGGGTTTGGAATTGATGATCTAGACAAGTTTCTCCTATTTCTAAGAGTGGAAGAAGTTAAAAGGATTCCACCTGGGGGGAAAAAAAGTAATAATAACTTCAAGGAAGGAATTACAGAGGGTTCCTGGCCAGGATTGAGCTGGATGATTCTGCAAATTGGGAGATGTCCATTCAGAACCAGGGAGAGTTCATGCAAATCAACTTGTCCCTTCCCGGATATGTAAATATGGCCAAAGGAGACTGCTGGACCCTTTGCCTATCTGTAGGATTAGAGATTTAGAACAGGAAGGAACTTCAGAGGCTAATTAGTCTGACCTTTTCATTTTACAGGTCAGGAGAGAAAGTGACTTGCCCAAGGTTTCTTTGTTTTACTGAATCCTCCTCCTCCCCCGAAAAAAAATAAAATCACTCTGAACCTATTGTTATATATCTATAAACAGCCATAGTTTACCCTAGCTCTGCTACAAGCTCCCTAAAGCCAGGGAGCTTGTGTCTTTGTGTCTCAGCTTCCAGGGAGGTTCCCTCTTAAGGAGATTAATAAATGTTTGTTGATTGAATGAGCGTGACTATGTAGGCACTTAATAAATGCATTTCAAATGAATGCTTGAAATTATTAACATTTGATATGAACGAAAGCATTTTTCATGGAGCCAGGAGGCAGCAAAGAGCTTTGAACTTGGAAACAAAAAAATCTATGCTCAAATGCCACTTTAAACACCAGCTATCTGAGTGAACTCAGTAAAGTCAGTGGAGTTCTCCAAGCTTTACTTTCCCCATCTATAAGATGGGGATGAGAGAAGCATCCACACTGGAAGGCTTGCCCCGAGGCTTCAATGTATGTAAAACCCTTGCAAGCCATAAGGTGCCATATAAATGCCAGCTATTATTACAGAGTTATTCACAACTACTATTTTAGAAGCCTCTGCATTGATTTGCAAAGCTCCTAGGAAACTCTCCATAGACCCAGTTTCTATGCCTTAAGTTAGGTTTTTACTGTGTATGCTAAATAAATGGTCTCAGCCTCTTACTCTCTTGGGTTCTTTTCACTTCATCTGTAAACTTGCCATCCCTTTAGTTACTCACTCAAGCAACTCTTCAGGATAAGTTACATTTGACTGTATTTTAGTCCACCTTGCAGGGGACCTATAGAACTGGCAAAACTCAGAGCTGTATATAATACAGTGCCTTCATTCCCACCTGACTCCTTCCTGCGGGTTTTAGAGTACTGTTAAAAAGATAAATTATCATCTTAAAAGGCTGCTATGAAGAGTGTTAATAAGTTCTCTGTAACTGCAGGAACAGGCAGTTAAATAGGTAGCTACCTCCTGTTCAAGCTCAGGGAACCTTGTCCTGAGATTGGGAAAACAGGACTCGGTTCACGAGTGGCTTCCCTGTATATCTACCATGTTCTAGGACCTCTCTGGAAGCAACCTGCATTTTTTTTTTTGAAAGAAGGAAATCACCACAAATTCACAGCACTCTAACGCACTCTGAATCTGTTTCATGCATTCACAGAAGTCTGATTATGAATATACAGCCCAGTTTCAGTTGCCTGGAACACTGAAATCTTAGGGGATTGTCCCAAGGTCACACTACCACTATGTGTCAGTCAGGACTTGGACCCAAAATTTTTTGAGACTGAGGGTAGCAATCAATCTACTACATCATGGTGCCTGTTCAATTACTATTTGTAAGATTATAAGTTAAAGATAATTTAAAAATCTATACTACTGATAGAAATTTCGCCCCCAACTTGTGGTTTCCCTATATAGATGAAAATTGTGATACATGCACATACACATAACATATACACACATATATACATATATACATATGTGCATGTGTGTATGCAGTAGGGAATGGAACAAGAATTTATTAAATGCCTACTATGTGCTAGGCACTACACAAATCTTTTTTTTTTTAACAAATATTTCTTTTGATCCTCACCACAACCCTGGGAAGAAGGCACTATTATTTTCCCAATTATACAGGTGAGGAAACCAAAACAGGCAGAGGCTATATGACTGGCCTTTGGGCATATAGCTAGTAAATATATGAGCTCATGTTTGAACTCCAGGATTCCTAACTCCAAGCCACTCTCTATCTACTATGCCACCTAGCAACCACAACACATAAATATAAATGTGTTTATATATATAAAAACACACACATATACACATGTGTTCACATTGTTTGATTCCGTTGTTTTTCAATCATGTATGACTTTCTCTGACCCCATTTGGAGTTTTCTTGGCAGAGATACTAGAGTCATTTGCCATTTCCTTCTTTAGCTTGTTTTCCAAATGAGGAAACTGAGGTAAACAGGGTTAATTGACTTGCTCAGGGTCACACAGCTAGGAAGTGTCTGAGGCCAGATTTGAACTCAGGGAAATGAGTCTTCCTGACTCTTGGCTCAACACTCTGTCCACTGCACTGCCTAGGTATTTATACACATATATACATGCATACATGTACATTTGTGTATACATATATGAATGTATGTGTATGTCTGTATAGATATGTGCATATATAAATACACACATATAATCATAGATTCAATCCTTTGTCTGTATCTGAGTCAGCTTGGTGGCACAGTGGAGAGAGCACCAAGCCTGAAGTCAGAAAAGGCAGAGTTGCAATCCTGCCTTAGATATATGCCAGTCATTTGACCCTGGGAAAGTCACTTCACCTCTGTTTGCCCTAGTCTCCTCTACTGCAAAATGAAGACAATAATATCATCTACCTCCCAGGGTTATATAAAGATCAAGTGAAATAATATGTACAAAGTTCTTTGCAAACTTTAAAGCCCTGTCTCAATGTGTCTGCATGTATATCTACACGTATATTTATTTATCTTTATATCTATAAGTAGATCTATATCTTTACATAGATCTATAGATAGAAATGATTACATAGAGGGAGATATATCTATTCAGTCCGTTGATTTCTTCTATATCTAAACTGATAATAGATGATCGAAATAATAGATGGTAGAGATATAATAGAGATGGTAGTATGTATAAAGAGAAAGGAATATATGAGAGAGATTTATATTGGTTAAAAGGACAGTTTGATAGAACATATTGAATCATACACACATTCACACTGTCCATGTTGGTTTCCCGGATAAGATGTAAATTCCTTGAGGGCAAAGACACGATTTCCCTTTTTTGTCCTTGTATCTATGTGCCCAGGGCATATGGTTGGTACTTACCAAAGCCTTAGAGATTGATTGATTAATTGATTGATAACTAGCTAATAGTTTTCCAGCAGATGTGGCTTATTTCCATAGCTGGGCCAATAACACCCTTTACTCTTCTCCCTCCCTCACCCATCCATCAAGGCCTGCTTTTCACCTCATTTGACTATTTCTTACAGCAGCATATATAACATCTGCTAATAGCCAATTTCAAAATACATTTCTTTCCTTCAGTGTGTGGGGAAAAATAGCATTTCAGTAGGGGAACCTTATAGCTCAAGGGGTTAAGAAGCAGCTTGGATCTATAATTGACTGGCCTCCTGACAGCCTTTGAAGTACCCCTCATATCACCTCACCCCTCAAGATTGACATCCCTTTATATGTTTGGAATTCTTCAGCCAGCATAAAGTGCTTGGTAATGAGTGAAATTTACCTGAGGCTTCATCTCTCCACAGTTACTCGGAACTTCAGGGAAGTTTGGTAACAGTTAACATTTTGATGCCAACAACTGTTCCCTTCAGAAAAATAATAAAATAAAAGCATATTCTTCTGTCTTGTCCTTCAAAACCTCTGGGGTGATGGAAGGTGGTTGACTTTTGCTGTTGATTTTCCTTCTTTACCTTTCTTCATTTGGTGGCATCTGAATGAAAATTTTGCCTGGTTGAAAATCCAGGAATGCATTAGAAGGGCAGATAAAGAAAACAAATGGAGTGGAAATGCATCTTTAAATGGTTAGTCTGTGAAAGGCTGTGTAGTTATGTGACGGGGTGTCACTGGGTGTTATCTCCTTGGGAAGAAATGAGCAAGAACAAGTGCACCCAGAAAAGCAATTCTTGCTTCCTTTGTATCTATTTATTTGCATTACTTTGAACTGGGTCCCACTGTTTTTTTTATTTTTTTTCTGTTTTTTATGATTCGGGTTATTTTTTTTATCCACTGTGATAAGATTAAGTATTAACCAAGCAGGCAGTAGCAATCAGATTCAAAAGCGGTGTTCATTTGACCTCTAAACCCCCAAGATCTCACCTAACCAAAAATCTGAACAGCATCAGTACATAATCGAGCAGCGGAAATGAGTCCAACCTGGGTCGGTGGCAGTAGAGGAAAGGTACTCACTTCTAGAGCTGAAAATGGAAAAGACAATTTTGATGTTGCGCTGTGATACCAGCTTCCTTTTTCAAATCTTATTTGAAGTAGGTAGACGCATGAACTGGCCTGCATCTCCAGGACATATCTGTTTGAGGGCAGAAAGACTCTGAATCTGTCTTGAAAGTCATATTAATGTGTCCATCTGGCCAGCATAGGCCAAGAAAGGCCTATCTCTCTGGTACACTTAGGGCTGTGAATTAATTTAAATGTGCACTTCCAGCATGAGAAGCCCTCATAGGAAGGTATTTTGTTCTGTTTTGTTTTAAATGCCTCTGATATGTTCCTTTGTAGCTGATCTTCCTATACATGAGGGCATGAAGATAGGGAGAAGAGGGAGTGAAGAATTCCCTGAGGGCTTGAAGTTTTGAGCAGGCAAGCTGGCCACCATTTATTAAGCTCTTTGGATGAGCCAGGCACCATGCTAAGCCTGAGGGACGCAGATGGAAGTAAAAATAAAGATAGTCCCTGAGCTTCTCCAGTTTATAATCTACAGTGGAAGGCATTATACAAAAGAGAGCTGAAAGGAGAATGGGTGGGGTGGTGGGAGGTAGCCAAGTAGGATCATGGTGGTGAATTCAAGAGGGTGAAAAGTACAGTGGGAAGCAAATAAGAATTCCTTGGAGAGTCAAAGAGGTGATTGAAATTTGGCTAGCCTAGATCCACCTCCAAAATGGAGGCCCCAGAAGGAACTCGCCAATGAAAGAAGAAGGTCAGCATATCACTGAGGAATGTTTTAGAAGGAGAAGGTTGCTGAGTTTTGCTGGTGAATTCTCAAAGAGCCAGATCAGAAACACAGCTGAGAAGGAAATGAGGCATGCTTGCTCAGGGGCTATCCACAAAATGGAGGCCCCAAAAGAAATGAACAGAAGATGGGGACCAGCATGGTGAAGGGATGTTTCTGGGTGAAAAGGCTCCATCCAGGGACTGAGGCAAGTTTCAATGTGAGAGCCATATTGGCAAAGAACAAAAGGTCAGAAGCCTGGCCTGGTGGATCATGGATTTAGGACTCAAAGGGGCCTTAGAGGTCTTCTCTTCCAGGGAGTCTTAACCTTTTTTGTTTCACTGATTTCTTTGATATTTTAGAGAAATGAATGGATGCTCTTCTCAGAATTTTTAAAATGTATAAAATAAAACATATAGAATTCCAAAGGAAAGGAATTATACTGAAATAGCTATAATTTTGTTTTTCTTTTAAAGTCACAAACTTTAAGAACCCAGTCTGAGAAAACATGGTGTGCTAGAACCTCAATGAGGGAGACATTGGTTCAAATCTCGCCTCTGAGACTCGCTAGCTGTATGATCATGGGCAAGGAATTTCACATCTTTGCCACTCTGTTACCTCATCTCTAAAATAATGGTAAAAGCTATATTACAGGGTTATTGTGGAGATCAAATGAGATCATCATCATCATTGAGCATTTATTATGTACTTGCTGGGTGACTGTCATTGTACTAAGCCCTTGAGGAAACAGAGTCAAAGTAGATTTTAAAAATAAGTCCTGTTTCCTTAAGGAACTGACCTTATAGTAAAGGAGATAATTGATACATATACAATGAAATGAAAACTGTCCTGTAAACCACCCTGTTCACTTGACAGATGAGTAGACTGAGATCTGGAGAGGTAAAGTTAGTTGGGATCATATGAATTTTATGTGACAGAGTCAGGATTTGAACCTGCATCCTCTCAAGCAATATCTGGGGCTCATTCTACTACATCAAAATGATATATTGATACAAACAGCTAATGGCGCCAAAACTTATGCCAAGCCCTTTTGGAAGATATTACCCTTCTTTTTGGCCATTGTTCTGTTTTTCTGGGGAATTTTTTACCTAGGGGATTCTGTAGGGTGAAAATCTAAAAGGGACCTTTGAGGTCATTGAGTCCAAATCCTCCTTTGACAGAAGAGGCAATTAAAAGTTCTGTTTTACACAAATAATAAGTAGCAAAGCTAGGATTTGAATCCAGGTCCTCTGACCTCGAATCCTCGTACTTTCTACCATGCCACCTCTACAAAGAGGCATTTCATTTCCTGCATGTAATGAAAACTAAACTCTATGAGATTTCAATAAAGGAGTAGGATGGGATTGTTTACAAAAATATATGTCCACTGAAATTCACAGAAGGATTCATTCAGTCATGCCCAACTCTTTGTGACCCCATTTGGGGTTTTCTTGGCAAAGATATGGGAGTGATTTGCCATTTCCTTCTCCAGCTCATTTTACAGATGAGGAAACTGAGGCAAACAGGGCAAAAGTGACTTCCAAGGGTCCCACTTCTAGTGTCTTTGGCCAGATTTGAATTCAGGAAGAGGAGTCTTTCTGACTCTGAGCCTGGTGTTCTATCCACTGTGCTGCTTAGTAGCTGTTCCTCATTGAAAAATGCACAATACCTATCACTGAGTGAATCCAATCAATATTCCACCTTGAGAAGAGTCAGAAACCAGCCATAGACATTAAGCACTTACTGCATTTGGCACTGCACCTAGTAGGTTCTTAAATTCTTATTGACTAACAGCAACATGTACACAGATATCCTAATGCAAAGGGGTGGGCGGCCGGGGGAGGGAATCTTAAAAGGCTTCCCTAGATTGAAAAATTAATTTTAAATTTCTACTCTCAAAATCTCCTTTAACCCACTGGATATTTGTTTTGAAATGAAAAGCCACATGAGTCTCTTTCCTCTCCCCTCCCCAACAAGGGTTGGGATTTGAACCTGGGTCCGTTTCTGCAGCATCTAGGGCTCTTTCTGCTACACCCAAATGATATATTGATTCAAATGGAGAGAGGTGCCAAAACTTTGCCTTCAATTCTCTTCTATGCACAAAACTTTTACTATAAAACACAAAATTCAGACCTCTTGTTTCATGTTTGTTCTTGAGATGCATCCATAATTTTCAAGTGAGTCTCATCCTCTTAAAAGAATTTAAGCTTCTTGAAGGTCAAGGTCTATATAGCCTGTTTAGCGTTTTCTTTTTTATGCTACTATATTTTCATATTATATTACATTCTATTATATGATAATACACAATCATATTATTATTGTGTTATAACATGTTTTACATACATGTGTGTGTGTGTGTATGCTATAATAGCTTTAAAGCTATCAGTTGTTGAGCACACACAGTGCTTGAAATGAGGAAATGTGTGTTTCGTTATTAATGGTGCCTGTCTCCCCTCAACTTACTTCACACCCACTTACAGTATGTGTCATTCAGAAGAGAATATAAGCTCCCTGAGGACAGAGAATGCTTGATTTTGTCTTTGTAGTTTCCCTCGTTTTCTTTTCAACCCAATCCGAATTCGCCTTTATGAAGGTAGCTTTTACTGAGCCCTCTGTTACTACTAACTTCCCATTCCAGATTACTTTCATATACTCTCAATATATCTTGTATGTGCCTAGAGATTTATATATTGTGTCTCCATTAGAATGTATGTTACTTAGGAGGCAGGAGCTGTGATTTTGCTTTTCTTTTTTCACCTGGCACTAAGCACAATGCCCAGCTTAATAAGCACTTAATCAAAGCTAGACATTGTATCACTTGTTCTATCAAGAGGTCCTAAAGCAGTGCCTTACACGCAGCTGGTGTTTAATAAATGTTGATTGCTTGTTGCTCATAATAAAAAATATCACTTCATTCTCTGTGACTCTTTGAATAGTTTTTCCTTTTTGTGTGTCTGCCTGGGAAAGCCACAGGCCAAACTCATATTTATTCAATTTACCTAAGCATATTTTTAAAATTTATCGGTTTATTATTCTGGCCAGCTAAGGCAATGAGGCTCAAAGGAGAAAGAAGAAAGAGCGAGGAAAAGGGGTACAGACAGAAGAAAGAAAAGGATGAAAAGAATAAGATAAGCAGGAAAACAGAGAAATAAAATTAAAAAAAGGCAAAAATCAAAAGTAACTGGGTCAGAAATGGACACCCAGAATTAGAGCAAGAGGATCAGAGATAATCAGATATATTAAGAATTTCCTCCATTTGGGCATTTCTTCCAGTGATGTGCCTCTACACATCCTAACCCATCATCGCCGAATCAGTCATTAAGGAGCCTCCTAATAAGCCCATGGACTTTCTTCTCTCTTTCTTGACATTGCATGTATACTAATGGAATGTGCAGGAGCAGCACTGGGGGTGCTCCTTGATTATTCCTCCCTCTAGCTTTCATAATTCACTCATCTCCCCCCTCCTCCCATCATCCATTCCTCTGATGACATCCTTAAGATGGGTGTCTCCGATTTTTCTTGGCACAATAAGCTGCCTACTTGGGGTGTTAGTACCTTTTAATGCCCTTTGTAATGCTAAATATTTGCTTAACCACAGATTCACAGTTCTAGCTATTCTTTATCCTTAAATCTAAGACTCTGCGAGAATTGGGATGGAACAGTTTCTGGAAAAGTTAAGATTATTCTTTAGACTATAGTAGATTCAGTGAACAATGTAATATTACCCTGAGGGCCAGGTGAGATAAAGTTCCCCACCCATTCTTTTCAAAATCACAGACATTTAAAATTATGCACATGAAATTTAGGGGCAGATTCTATCAGCAGATCCAAATTCATATTTGTTTACTCAACACTTCTTGTAGAAATGTGCTACACATTTAGAAGTATGAGGGTGAGGGTGAAGGTGGGGTTGGGGTAGGATGGGGAGGTTTACCCTGGCTTGACAGTTTGTACAGAATAGAAACTCAGTTCTAACCTTGGTCTACTATTCATTGGCTCTGAGGAGCCTTAGAAAACCCCACAGTTCCTCCTTCCCAAGTGCCTTTGCCTATATAAGAAATAGAGGAAAGCATTCAGCCCCTTCCCACAATCAGTGTGCAGTACCTAGAGGAATGGGAGCACCTGCTGAGGGGGAGGGGCTGGAAAGAGGGGGAGGGGTTGCATTTGCCATTTTCATTAAAATTATTACTTCTGCACAGCTTGATTTCTTTCAGGCCCCATGTAATATCCTTAGGCCCCAGGCCTATGGGCTCATGCTAATTTGTATGGCTCTTGAAATGGCAGGCTTGTCAAAGCTCCCAGGTACTTCAGTGATAGGTACTAGTTACAGTGATTGCTCAATTTCCATCAGAGAGTGGTGAGCGTGCAAATCAATAGGAGTATCCCACACCCTCCGTGTCAACCTGGGGAGTTCAAAGGCCAGACAGAGGCTTTTAAAATATTCGATTATAGGTTAGGGAAATATAAAATCCATCCCCTCCAAAAACCCACCCCCAAATTCTTTTTTTCCCTCATAATTCTTAGGAGATGAATTTCTTTGTGGATTAGCATGCACAGTAAGCAGAGAAGGAAAAAAGCAAAAAAAAAAAAAAAATCCCAACCAAAACAGGGTAATCATGGTATCATGTCACAAGAGCGTTCCATCACTTCTCCTGGCTTTTCCCATTGCTTTTGAAATTATGCAAATGGATTCTTTAAACTCAAAACGGGCATCAATCCGGCTGATTTCCATTGATTTGATCGTCATCACTTCATGTATGTGTTCTCCCCAAACATCTCCTATCGATATTTCTCTCTCTCAACTCTGCCCCTCAATCCATTATAAGTGTATCATTAAAACCTGTTTAATTTCCTATGAAAGATTATATTAAGTGCACTTTTAGTGTAATTATGTCAATAGTGGAAGATAAACATGTATTAGGCAGTGCGAAATGCTGATTATCTGTCAGGGTAAATCTGTTTATTTCAGGAATAGCAATCTGACAACCCCCTGTTGTTAATCGGAGAAGTACATGCTCTTGTCAGACAGCGTTTGGTCGGGTTCTGTCAGGGAAATGTTCTCCCTGAGCTCATGCTGGGACATCATTTTCATCTCTTTGATAGGTAGATAGATAGATAGATAGATAGATAGATAGATAGATAGATAGATAGATAGACAGATAGATGAGTGGATGGATGGATGGATATATAATAGAGATGACTGCTAGAAACAGATACATATATCAATGTGTGGTATATTTACTCAGTTTCCTTATCCTGTGCATTTCTGACCTGTTTTTCTTTCAGAAAACAACAAAGCAAGAAGCTGCCAATAAACAATTCAGAGCCCAGCATTAAAAAGGGCTTGTGAGAAAGAAGAGGAGATTAGAAAGATTAGGCTGCTGCTCAGTTTCTGCCCATGACCAAGCTGGCCCCCAGTAACGTCAATGCAAAAGGGAAGGAGGGAGAGGAGACATAGGGACTGTCTTGCCTTCTCTGTGCAAAGATAGTATTTATTTTCTTTTTTTTTCTTTTAATGTTTTTCTTATTTTTCTTTCCCTGATATTTTCTAAATATATTCTAAAAACTGTCCCCTGCAATTGACTGTGGCCTTTCTCTTTAATGAGATGAGGTAGGAAAATGACTTCACAACCCCCTTCCCACATTCATAACAACCTCAACTCCAAAATACACCCTAAATTTTGCCAAGTTCTTTGTGTTCCAGAATACAGATTTTAATGAAACATTAATAGATGTTCAGTCCTAGTTGACCAAACTCTACTGAAAAATAATTTTGTCTGACTTAATTGCATTGAGACCATTTCATGAAAGCCAAGAACTACTGAGTAGAAAAATCAAATTGATACTTGTATTGGCATTTCAGGACTCTAAATAGAAGGCAAGTAAATATGCAATCCTTTCTCCAAACCCTTCCACTGCAGACTAAGTCACTTACTCTAGGATCCCTTACTAGGCTTTAATATAAATGTCTCTCAGAAATAATCTCTCTCCAGTAGATTATGCACATCTTTAGTGTAACTCAGAATTTGCATGTGTAGTTTGCATATTTTTACATCAGAGTGTCTGCTTTAAATTAGATAAAGGTCACTGTCATTCATAATCAAGAAGAAGGTGGATTAAAGGTCAGGATTCAATAAAAAAAAACTGATTAGATGTAGAGGTTTGTTCCTATGATTCAGTATATCACTGGATAAGTGGAAATCATGACTCAACAAATTAACCTCAGTATAATGGGTGACTTGCTTCATTAAGATCAAAAAACAGATTCATGTATAGTTCCCAATGTATTCCTTGTTTGTCTCTGTGTAACAGCAACAGATATTTATACTTAATTCTTTTATCACTGGGTATTATATGAACCAATGAGTTTCAGGAGTGACATGACTTTTTTTTACATTTTCAAAATAAAATATTGTGGGATATGATGACTTGATGGAACAATATGGATGAGAAAACACCTAAGGGCACGTAGTACCTTTAAACTTTCTCCTAAATAGTGGGGTTCTCAATTTTTTTTAGTCTCAGGACCCCCTTATATTAAAAAAATCATTATTGACCCTCCCACCCCCAACGCAATGAGCTTTTGTTTATGTGGGTTATATCTATAGATATTAGCCATATTGGACATTGAAATGTCTTAGTATTATGAAAACAGACTTAACCTTACAGACTCCTTAAAGGGCTGCAGGAGTGGGGAACTTGCAGCCTTGAGGCCCCATGTGGCTCTCTAGGTCCTCAAGTGCAGCCCTTTGACTGAATCCAAGAATGTGAAGCTTGGCTTCACCTTGAGGTCACAGGTTCCCCATCCCTGGTTTGGGGCATCACCAGGCAATCCCAGTCTAAGAAATGATGGTCCAAAACACAAATGCTTGATTGAAAGGAAAAAGATTGTCTCTTTTTGAGGAGAGAAGAGGAGCTGTCACAATAACTTTTGCCCATCTCTCTCTTTTCTCTCTGACACCCTCAGAGCCTTTCCACACTCTCTTAATCCTGACATTTTTTTCACCATCTCCATGTACAGTTAATAACAATCTGTAAGAGTCATAGAGCACCTTAAAGCTTGCAAAACTGTCACATGTGTAACTCCTCCTTCTGGACTGCTCACAAGATAGGTCCCCTGGTAATATCTAATCCATTCAGCTTCAAGGCATTCTGTGCATGTGTGTACTTGAAATTATATCTCACTAGCTTCCACTAATGGATTTACCTTTACTCTCATCCAGTTGACACAATTAGCTCAAAGCAAAGGCATTTACTGAAATGCCATAGCAGGAAGAAAAGCAACAAAGCATTCCCCAACTCTATCCAGGGATGTTTGTAAATGTGTAACAATAGACTCTAGGGGGAAAAAGCATGAAGTTTATTTAAGTTGCATTAGGAATGTTTTCTTCATTACTTCCTTAAGTCTAGACAATCAACAAAACAATAAATCCAGCCCTGATCTGTAGTGTTTGCTCATTTCTGAGGTGTAAATGCTTGTACCAAACATTTAATGATTGAATAGGGACTGGCACTGAGTTACCTCCAGCACACCCCTGTATTCTCCCACCCCCATGAGGGTGGGGCACAGTATCCAACAGATAGAGAATACTTAGGATGAGGAGGCATACGCATGGGTGTACTTCTAGAGAGACCTTTGTTTAGAGAATAGTAGGCAAGATGAGTCACATTTCTGGTGCTGCAGGACCCCAATATATTATCTCATTTAAGTTCATTCACCCCTATAAGGAGGATATCATTACTACAGGTAGAACAGTGGTTAGAGTTGTGATGTTTCAAAAGTCTGAGAGACATAATTTCTAAGTAATTAATCATTTTATTAATGATGCTAACATTTTATTAATAAAAGGGTCAGTGGCATTCTCAAATGCCAAAGACCAGTCATGATGGTGGGCTCACAGTTTATAAGGGAAGAGTAGGTTTTCCTGAGGGTGGCAATAAATTCTGATTGGTTAATAATTAATGGGGGAGAATGAATATTGTAATGACAGGTAGACCTATTCTAATGAAGAGCTTAGGGATTTAAGTTTGATTATGTGATTTACTTCTAAGTTACCCCCAGCCTTCAGCAATCTAATCAAAGAATTTATCCCCACCCAAAACTGAGAAAACACAAACAGGCAATAATTCACCTAGATAAGATGATCTAGGTCAGTGGTTCTCAACCTGGGGTTGCAACCCCTTTGAGGGTCTGTAACAGCAATCAGTTTAGCAGATACTTAGCACTTAGAAACTTAGGGCTAAGTATGGAGGGTGTGAGCTCTGTATAGAAGGTGTGAGCTCTGTATGGAAGGTGTGAACCCTGTCCCTCTTTTAGGAAGGTGTGAACTCCCCTGTTGACTTGGAAGAAGGGGATTGACTGAGACAGGAGGCCATTGTGTGTATATAAAGAAGAATTCTAGAGGCAGAGAGATAGAATTGGAATTTTACTGTTGGAGGAAGGAGGATTGCCCCAGCATCTGGGCTGCTGGACTGAAGAAGTGAGCTAGAGTTTTCTTGAGAGAGAGAGGGAGAAACAGAGAGAGAGAGACAGACAGACAGACAGACACAGAGACACAGAGACATAGAGAGGGAGGGAGAAAGAGAGAGGGAGGGAGGGAGAGTT
>CM053593.1:39486136-39546822 GCA_028646575.1 Pseudocheirus occidentalis | reverse complement strand
AAGGACACCCAGAAGGCTGATATTCCTTCTGGGTCCTAGGGTCAGCTGAAGTACTGGAGGACTGAAGAAACATGACCAGGATAAGACTTTGTTTGTTCCTGGCCTGGCTGATCCTTGAGTTCCAGGCAAGAGAAGTGGTGAAGGGTTTGAGATGTGCTGGACCTTGTGAACTTCAGTGTGTGCCAGGGACTGCCCTGAGGACTGGACAAGAACCTGGGAGCTGTCTGCTTCTGAATCCAGGTAACTGTGTTTTGGATTCAGGAAGGAGCGGGGCCCATGGAAGGGGATCCAGGGAATCAGAGAGACCACCCAGAGTCAAGATGAAGAAAAGGCCTCCCGTTGGATGAAATTGAGGTTTGCTGGACACCAAGGAGTGGAGAGTTTGTGTGGTTTCGTTAATGACTTTATTTGTGACTAATGATATTTAGTAATTGTGAATCTAGATTAGTGACTGATTAAGTTAATGGTTGCTCCATGAGAGAAAGATTGATATTATTGTGAATTGATTGAATGCTTAAGTGAGGAGGGTTTCCCCCTTAGGGAAACCAGATGATTATTCTTTCTGTTCCTTGTTCTAAATATTATGACCACAGTAGTGAAAACTGTGTGGCCATTCTAATGTTAAACTGTTATGAATACCATATTGTAATGTTCTGTGATAAGATGTAATGTTATGAATATTATATTGTGATATATTGTGAATGTTTGCCTTGATTTGTAATGGAATAAACAGAGTGTTCACTATACTGTGTAATCTGAACCTTAAAAGCTATTCACAGTAGCATTCTTTTGGGAATCTGCTGATTCATGGGGTTACAGGGTTGAATGACCCTTTCACAGGGGTCACCTAAGACCATCATAAAACACATATTTCCGATGGTCTTAGGAATTGAGATACCTCTCCTCTATTTGTCTCCAGGTGGGTCTTCCCATATGCAAATATACCCGCATATGAGTATTAAAGGATTGTGGCATTAGGAAGATTGAGAACCACTGGTCTAGGTGGAGCAAATTTTTAGTCTAGGCCAGTTCTTCTAAGACTGGACTTCAAACAAGGGAACAGGATGAGAGAAAAGGCTGGATCTCCCCTATAACTGGTTATTAATAACCTTTTCTCTTATTGTGCTAGACTGGGAGTCACACAGACCAGAGTTCAAATACGTCCTCAGAAACTGGTTGAACCTAGGATAGTTACTTAACTTAACCTCAGTTTCCTCATCTGTAAAATTTGGATAACAATACCACCTACTTCCTAGAGTTGTTCTGAGGGCAAAATGAGATAATATTTATAAGAGTGCTTTGTCAGCCTTGAAGACCTATATAAAACTAGTTATTATTGCAAATGAAGGAAGAGTTTCAGAAAGTTTGAGTGACTGGCCCATAACAATGTAGTGTCAAAGGTAAGCTTTGACTGCCTGACTCCAAGTCCATGGAACTATTCACCAACATGTTCCTGATCATCTCAGCTAAGCATCCCTCCCTCTGAAACGACCTTATGCTTAACATAACTTATTCTATACTTTATTCTATTAAGGTTTATTTCTGCATGTATTTATATATCTAACTGTTATCTTCTCCTTTAGAGAGAAATGTTAAGAGAAAGAATTGTGTCATTCTTCATATTGGTCTCCCCAATACCTCTCAGCAGGGGGTACATGACATATAGATCTATGCTTATCAATCCTTGAATTATGAACACCTCACTTATAAATAAATAAGTATGGGAGGGTGGGGGTCATAGATTTTAGAGACAGAAAGGGCCCGATAAGTGCTTGTTGATTGATTGTACACTGTACCACACCACCTCCTAGTTAGAATGGATGAATACAGGAAATACATGTGAGTCTACCTGGTGCCAGTTAGGTACATTTTTCAATTTCTTGAGTATATTTATTTATATTTAGCAATGAAATGGATAAATGAAAATGACTTTTTAAAAACTCAAATGGATCTTTGGCCATGTTACATCTCTATTTTACACAGAAATCAGCCTGAACTTTTTGAGGAAGGAAAAAGAAATCCATGTGTAATTTACTTAAATTCTGGATTTTAAAGAAAGCATAAATGTAGTGACTAAAGCAGTATTCCTGAGACTAGGATTTTACCCAACCCCCAAAGTAAAAAAAACTGAATAAAACTGTTGTCTGTTTTCCCATCTGGTAATATTTCTTTTCCTCCTGAAATTTGTTTTTGATTTGTTTAAAGGGAAAAGTTGCCTTCCTTCCTAAATAGTTTATCTACTCTATTTCAAATACCATAGTATTATGTGCCAAATAAAAGGAAAATTGAGAGGAGGAGGAGGAAGAGGAAGAGGAGGAGACATTGCCTTAGCAAAACCTTATTGTTTATTTTTCCCAATAAAATTAACCATATTAAAAGGAACTATAGTTGTTAAAGTGTTTCAAACAGCATGTAATTAGTTAACTTCATTATGCAGTTATTGGATCAATTTTGCGTTATTTTAATTACCTTTTGGTGGCTATGGTTTGGTGGATAAACTCAGTTAATGTCCAGGAGGAAACAAAATTATCTTTCCCCTTGGTAGACTTAAGTTACACAAGACAATTTAAAAATGTCTACCCTTACTTTCATCTGGAAATTTCCTTGGATTCCTACACTGATTGTAGCTGTGTGCATTGTGTTGTTGGGTTTGTTTGGTTTTTTTTTTAAACCAATCATATTTTTATTTTCCGTTTTCATAGTTTAGTCCCTCTTATGTAGGGGAGGAGGGGAGAATAATGAAACTGCAGCAAACAGATGTTCCCTTATTTAAGTTATCCTTGGAATTGATGTTGTTCAGGGCATTTATAAGGTTGATTCAGTCCTTGATTCTTCTGGAGTACATAAATTGAATTCAATGAAGTTTATAGTGGACCCCTCCCCCTTCAGAAGACCTCGAAAATGGATACTGTCTACTTTGGATGGACCTTAAATAAATGGTGACCAGCATACCCCTGGAGTATACTTAAGAGAAAATCGCCTTGTATATTTATATACATACATAGATTTATACTTTTCAATCCTTCAATTATGAACACCTCACTTATGAACCGCAAATACTAATAAATAAGTATGGGAGTGTAGGGATCCTAGGTTTTAAAGATAGAAAGGGCCTCAGAGGACATTTAGTCATGGGGTCAAGGATCATGAGCCAGAAGGAGATTTTCAGTCCAGACTGTTCATTTTTTGGATAATGGAAAAGGTCCACTGAGGTTAAATGTCTTGTCCAGAGTTACAAAGATGCTAAATGGCAGATCCAGAATCTAAACCCAAGTCTTCTGATTTGGAATCCATTGTTCTTTCCACAGGACTGCAGTCTCGAGCCTCAAACTCTATTAACCATCAGAGTCACTGTCTTGTGTTCCTCAATAAAGGCCACTATGGAATGATGGAGAAAGAGAGAGAAAGAGAGAGAGAGAGAGAGAGAGAGAGAGAGAGAGAGAGAGAGAGAGAGAGAGAGAGAGAAAGGGGGGAGAGAGTAAGAAACAACAAGGAGGTCAATGTCACTGGATCTCAGATTAAGGGGATGGGGCAAGGCCTAAGATATAAAGATCTTGGGGCAGCTAGGTGGCACAGGGAATAGAGCACTTGCCCTGGAGTCAGGAGGATTTGAGTTCAAATCCAGCCTCAGACACTTAACACAAAAACTAGACATATGACCTTGGGCAAGTCACCTAACCCTAATTGCCCTCCAAAAATATATAAAGATCTTGGGAAGGAAGGAAAGAAGGAGCCCAATTATGAAGGACCATAAAAACTAAAAAAAGGATTCTGTATTTGATCATGAAGGCAACAGGGAGCAGGTAAAGTTGATTGAATAGGAATTGACTTGAACCTTAGGAAGAACAACTGGACACGGGAGCGGAGGGTGAACTGGAGTGTGTAGAGATAAAGCAGGAAGAGTATCCAAAGACTATTTCAATATTTTAGATGTGAGGTGAGGAGAGCCAACAGCAGCATAGTGGCAGCATGAGAGGAGAGAAGGGAACGTATGAGAAACATGTTGTGAAGTTAGAACGGTAAGACTTGGCAACTGAATAAATATGGGAAGGAGGGTGAGAGAGGGAGTGAAGAGGTAACAGGTTGAGAGTCTGGATGATTGGAAGGCTAGTGGTACCCTCAACAGGAATAAGGAAGTTAGAAAGAGGAGAGGATTCAGAGAGAACAATCATGAAATCAATTTTGGACATGTTGAATTTAAGATGTCTGTGGAATAGCTATATCTCTATATTCAATGGGCAATTGGAGATGGGAGTTAGGAGCATAGGAGAGAGGTTGGAGCTGATCTGAGCACAGATCTGAGACTCATCTGCATAAAGATGATATAGCCAGTCCACAAGAACTGATGAGATCTCGGAGCTGTGTAACCATGGTCACGGTCACTTCATCTCTTAGTAACCAGAGGCATGTCTCTAGATCTAAAAGTTACAGAGAAGTCGTGCTTTAGGTGGAGTAGGCTTTAGCCTGGGTAAAAAAAGAAATGAAGAAAAAAAATATGAAAACAATAACAAGAAATTGATTGACATGCTGCAAAGCGCATCCCAAACTTCCTGGAGTAAACTTACTTACCCTGGCAATAGCTGACTGTGCTTACATCTCAGTGATCTAGTTCTTTACCAGTTTACCCTGACTTAGATAGGGCCTACTGGTCATTTCTGTGGCCTTCTGGGAAATTCTCCCCTTTGTAATTGCCAGGTGAGTTCATTTCCATTCTTTTTCAAGGGTCCTTCTTTTCTTGAAATAAAATAAGTTGGGGGGGAAAAGAGTTAAGGAAGATTAAAAAATAAACAATTCTACCAGATTAATTTCTAAATAATATGTTTAGAGGCTCATCCTTGGGTTTTTGCCAACTTCTTTTCAAGCCTCACACTCTTTTCCTCCACCCTCTTGAATCCTGTCTCGTGTAGGTTTTTTTTAACCCTTAGTTACCAAAGGCAAAGGAATGATAGATATAAAGTCCTGACATTTTATTTGACAGATGAAGAAAGTGAGATTCAAATAAAAAAATTACAGTTTGCTTATGCCCAGGAATATTGAATTTCCCACTCCTCAAGAGAACAGCAAAGGTTGGAGGAGAGGTGCTCCTGATTTCTGTCCTAAGATCATACTCAGATTTTTTTCCTAATAAAATTTGCAATTATGAATAGATGTTTGGAAATCAGGTCTACCACTCTTTTGCTAAGGAAGTTTTCAGGAAGAATTTCTTTACCTGGGGCCCCGATCATATTTTTACTTAGTATCTTAAAAGTAGATTTCAATATACTCAGCTTCCATCATAACTCGTATATTTTTAAAAACGTATTTTATAACACTATTCTGAGAAGGGGTCTATAGGCTTAACCAGATTGTCAAAAGAGTCAATGACACACAAAAAAGCTTAATAACCCTCATTTAAGGAGTCCTGAAAGAACATAATAGTAAACTCTGTATTTTATATAGTATGTAAATATACTATTTAAATAGGATGGAGTCTGGATCTGTGATTTCATTAGTGTAAGGGAACTCCTGGGGGAGGAAACTATCCCCACCCCTGCAGGTCAGAATTTTCTCAGTAATTTATAGGAAGGTGTCTAGCTCATTGAGAAATTAAGTGAATTGCCTGAGGTCACAAGCGGCCAGTACTTGTCTGAGACTGGGCTTGAAATAAGGTTTCATGGACCCCAAATCAGGTCTCTATCCATGTCATGCTTCCTATCTATACTATATCAATGGTATATGGAAATAGCATTGAAATAAATAGTACAAATGCTATATGATATAATATGCTTTCCATACACATTCAATATATTATGGGATAGATAAATGGGTGTCAGGACTAGAAATCTAGCCACAATTGATAGCAGTGTTTCTGTAGGGAAAACGTGCCTCACATTTATAGACTTACAGCTAAATTTAGAGTTAGAGAACACCTCAGAGGTCATCAAATCCAGTCCCTTCACTTTATAGACAAAGAAACTGAGGCCCAGAAAGGTAACCCCCTTGCCTAAGGTCACACAGGGAGCAAGTAGCAAAGGGCAATCCTAATTTGTGTCCTGTGACTCCAAACACTCCCTCCTTTGTATTAGACTGACATCTCTCCAAGCAAACTTTAAAAAAAAAGAAAACTAATGTTTAGAGCTGAACTAGCTCAAAAATTTGGGACTGTCTATGCATGTATCCTACATCAGAGTATGCATAGAAGCTTAATTATATGTTTATCAAACATGCCATGATTGCTTAATTCTTTTTATTCAGTAAGGTATACATTTTAACCAAAAGTGTATTTATTTCAGCATGCATTGCGACTCCCATCCATATATTCTCATGAGCATATATATGTGTTCCCACTTGTAACCCACTTTAATTTTCCAGCATTCTGCCCATGCTTAATCTCTGACTGTAATTGGAAATAGCATTGTACTCGGAGTCAAGAGAACCCTGGAGTTGAGTCACATCTCTGACATTTACTAATTGTTTAACACAGAGAGAGTTCTTCAGAGAGTTAAACCTCTCTGAGTCTGTTTCCTCATCTGTGAAAAGGGCATGAATGACTCAAGGAGCAACTGAGTGACTGACTTGTCTTAATGAATGAAGGGAAATGCGATCTGCACTTAGAAGGCGTCAGGCACTGTGCTGAGTGTCGGGGGCACAATACAAATGACAGACTAGGTGCTTACGTTCTCATAGAAGGAGAAAAGGAATTAGGGGAGTGTTGCCTGTGGAACAATATTTTGGTCTGGAAAGTTGAAAGACTGGTGAGTACAAGAATAGGTTAGTCAAAAGAAACATTCTTTCCATAGGCAACAATCAGAGGCTTAGTTTGTTTACTATAGAACCTTGGGGGGAAAAGAAGAGAAAAAAAGAGACAGTAATATTTGCGATATTTGTTTACAAGGTTGTAAGCATCCAGTAGGGGGCAGCTAGGTGGAAGAGTGGGTTCAAATATGACCTCACATACATTCACTTCACCCTGTTTGCCTCAGTTTCCACATCTGTAAAATGAGATGGAGAAGGAAATAGGGAACCACTGCAGTGTCTCTGCCAAGAAAACCCCAAATGGAGTTACCAAGAGTGGGACACGACTGAATAATGACTGAGCAACAATAAGGGTCTAGCAAAGTGCTTTGCTGAATTGAAAGCATTAAATAAATATCAATGATGATAATTTCTATGGAATTCACCAAATATATAAAAATTAAAAAGTGATACAACTTTGCAACAAACACTTGGTAGTTCCCAATGCAATGACTTACTTTTCTGAGTGTTCCACTATGGTTGTGGCCAGTAAAGTAGGTGACTATATCAGAAACATCTGCTGCCAGGACTTTTGACTGACAAACACTGATAAATATTTATTCTATTGATCAATTATTTTTATACGTCCGTGTTGTCTCACCAGAAAAAAACGGATTCTTCCTGAGAGCAGGAATTGTTTCACTTTTGTCTTTGATTCTTCATTGCCTAGATCAATGTCTGGTACACTGTAGGTGCTTAAAAACATACTTGTGCATTGACTACTAGACTACAGAGTCAAAGGGATTTAGGTGGCATTGACTGGAAATTCTAATAGCAATGGCCTGTGCAATCCACTTATCTTTGGCCATACTATAGACTTTATTTCTCCATAAGGACAAAGTGAATAGAAATTTGGCCATTCTCCAACTAATTTAATCAGTATAAGTAGGCAGCTGTATTGTAGTGGAAAGGAATACTGTACTGCTTTTAGAAGTGAATGACCTGCACGTGAGAGTCACCTCTGGAAACTTTATTAAATATAAAGTTAGCCAAACAGGGTAATGAATAGAGCATTGGGGCTGGGGGCAGGAAGATCTGAGTTCAAATCTGGCCTCAGACACTTACTAGGTCTGTGACACTGAGCCAAGTCAGTTAACCTCCATCTGCCTCAGTTTCCTCAACTATAAAATGGAGGTAATAGCAGCACATACCTTGCAGAGTTGTTGGAAGTATCAAATAAGATAATATTTGTATATTGACATAGTATTTGTAAAGCACTTAGCACAATGCATGACACACAGTAAATACTAATTATCATCGCCATCACTATTTTTATGACCATTATGATATGAGCTTGGCTGAGTCATTTATTTATTTATTTATTTATTTATTTTGCTTTTCGGAAGGCAGTTGGGGTTAAGTGACTTGCCCAAGGTCACACAGCTAGTTTTTTGTGTTAAGTGTCTGAGGCCAGATTTGAACTCAGGTACTCCTGACTCCAGGGCTGGTGCTCTATTCACTGCGCCACCTAGCTGCCCCATTGGCTGAGTCATTTAAGCTCTGAACCTGTTTACTCATTTCTGAAAGTGGGGCAACTAGGTGGTAGAGTAGAGGAGCATCGAGCCTGAAGTCAGGAAGACTTATCTTCCTGAGTTCAAATCTGGGCTCAGTCACTTACTAGCTTTGTGACCCTGGGCAAGTCACTTAACCCTGTTTGCCCCTGTTTCTCATCTTTAAAATGAGCTGGAGAAGGAAATGGTAAATCACTCGTGTATCTTTGCCAAGAAAACCTCAAATGGGGTCATGAAGAGTCAGACAGGACTGAAAATGATTGAACCAAAAAAAAGTGGGGACACCAATATTTGAACTAATGTCTCATATTGCTCTGGACAGCAAGTAAGATAACGTATGTAGAATCATGAGATCCTCACTTTAAACCTGCAGGGAACCTTAGAAATCCTATATGACAGTCAATCAAAAAGAAACGCTTGCCCAAAATCTCACAAGGAACACAGCAGAGACACATTCTGAACTCCATGTTTGTGACTACAGATGTGACTCCAGTTCTGGTGTTTTTTTTGTTATTTTTTAAATCTATCTATCTATCTATCTATCTATCTATCTAGTAAATCACTGTATAAATATCTGGCAGGTCCTGCTAATGTCCTGCTGCTAATGTCCATGTGGAATAATGGAATAGAAATCAGGCTTAAAATTAGGAGGCCTGGGTTCAAGTACTTCCTGTGATACTTTTAGCTGTGTGAGCTTGGGCAGGATTCATAACCTTAGTTTCAGTATTTACAGCATGAAAAATGAACTTAATAATATGCACAGTCTTGGCTTCACAAGGTTATTGGGAGATAAATGCTTTGTAAATTTCAAGATATTGAAACAACCTGCTATTACTATGGGTGTTTTGGTCAAGTTTAGTCTGCTCGCCAAGAATCGACAGGCCTCTGTTCTTCTTCTCCATGCTCCCATCAATCACAGGGCCCTGTTTTATACTGGCCACAACTTCAGGGATATCCTGCCTGTTATCCTCTTCTCTAAAAGTACCACCCATGGGACCTGTTGAATTCACTTTCAAATTTAATCAAATAGACATTTTAAACCATGGATCATATTTCAAATATGTCAGTTTTATTTTAATAGCACTTGATTGTTTAAAGATAAAATATTGTCATTCCTATTTTTTCTTTTATCCATTTGTCCCTCCCATTAACCCACCACCATTGAGGAAATATATATAATTATATTATATTATTATTATAATACATTGTCTTATGAATATCTGATATACTAAGTTAATTAGCACATCATATATTAGTAATGTATATTATAATGTATTTTATTATGTCAATACATGCATGTGTATATGTATTGCATGAATGTGTGTTTATTATATACATATGTGCAGTGAATAGAGCAGTGAATAGAGCACCGGCCCTGGAGTCAGGAGTACCTGAGTTCAAATCCGGCCTCAGACACTTAACACAAAAAACTAGCTGTGTGACCTTGGGCAAGTCACTTAACCCCAACTGCCCTCCAAAAAAAGCAAAAAAAAAAAAAAGATTTACAACCATTGCATAGAATGAACTCTGTTAACAGAATCCGTAGTGCTCTATCCACTGTGCCAAATTTCCCAGCACAGTACTGATTAAGAACTTTTGGGTCAATCTGGAAGAGGATCTACAATACAGTGCCCCAAATTCCTTCCCTGACTCTGCCCTTTAAATATATGTTGCTGGCTTGTTTTAAAACATAGAAGACCCGCTTCTCATATTTGCAGACAGAACAAAACTAATAGGAATAGCTAATGTTCTGTATGATAGGATTAAGATTTGCCATTTTCTTCTTGGGCTGATAGACGGGGCCCAAACCAACAAAATGGAATGTAAATAGAAGAAATATAAAGTCCCTAATTTAGGTAAAAAAAAGAGAATTCAGTCACACAAGCACTGGATATAAGAGACTCTGGCTTGGCAGCAAGTCATATGAAAATGAGTTAGAGGATTTTGCTTGACCACAACTTTAATATATTCAATAGGGTGGTATTGTTTCAGGGAGTGAAGGGATGGCATTGTTTAAAGGAAGGAGTGAACCAAATGTAATTTAGATATGAATGAAATATTTTGACTGTGTATCACTTTAATTGATAGTTCCCCTTGCATCAAACCATGTCTGGCATATAATGTTTAATTCTGGGTACATTTTTTAAAAAATGTTTTAAAATAAGTTGTTATTGATTCTTTTTTGCTCTCTTCATCCTATTCTACAAACAAGACCCTCTGTCTCTCATCTCTGTGGATTTTCTCTGGCTGTCCCCCATGCCTGGAGTGTTCTCCCTCCCCATCTTCACTTCTTGGCTTCCTCTAAATCCCAAATAAAATTTCATCTTCTACAGCAAGTTTTTCCCAGTCCCCCTTAATTCTAGGGATTTCCCTCTTTTAATTATTTCTTATTTAGTCTGTTTATAACTTATTTGTACATATCTATTCCCTTCTTTTCTCTCCCACTAGATTGTGAGCTCCTTGAGGGCAGAGACTGTATTTGCTTTTATTTTGTAACTTCAATAAAAGACTTTCACTGGTTCCTTCTAAAATAAAATATTATCTCCTTAGCCTGGAACTTAAGGTCCTCCCTTCATAAGGTGACTCTAACCTAATTTTTCAGACTTATTTCTCATTCTCACCCTTCACACACTCTGAGTTCCAGCCTTTCTGAAATTCCACCCTGTACATTCACACACCCATCTCCAAAGTCTGGAATGTACTTTCTCTTTATCTCTACCTTCTGAAATCCTAATTTTTCAAAGCCTAATTCAGATGCTACCTTCTCTTCCCCAATCCTTCCAGCTCCCAGATCATGTTTTGTCTCTTCAAATTTTCCAAGAAAAGTTTTCCTTAAATCAATGAACCAATGCTTACTCAAAAAGTAAAATGTAGAAAAATGCCAGTTTCAGGTCCACATAAAGAAAAAATACTTACTTGGAGCTGTCCAGTAATAAATTGGTCTGCCTTCTTTCCACTAGGAGATAGTGAGTTCAAGATGGTTATAGCTCTTCAAGCAGAGAGTATCGTAGGGAATTATGGCTAAGAAACGTTGGTGTCATGTGGAAAGTAGGACTAGATTATCTTAAAAGGTGCCTTCAAGCTCCAAATTTTGTGGTCTAGAAACTAATTTCCAAAAAGAATCAACTGATTATCAATAAGCATTTAATGGAAAGCAGGTGGTATGTTAAGCAATGTGAATACAAAGACAAAAGTGATATTTATCATTTGTATACCATTGGAATATTTTGCATGTTAAAATATATGTCATGTTATATATTATTTATTAAAATATATACTTCATATATTATAATATATACCTTAAAAGGATTGCAAAGCACTTCACATTCTCATACCAGCTCTATAAGATAGGTATTGATATCATCCCCATTTTACAGAAAAAGAAACAGGTAGAATTTAAGAAATTTGCCCAAGGTCACATAGCTAGCTAAATGTCTGAGGAAGAATTTAAGCTTAGGTCTTTCCAGATTCCAAGTCCAGCATTTTTAACACTTTACCACTACCTTGCTGCTCTGTCTTCAAGAAACTTAGTCATTGAATTAGGTCATTGAAAGTAAAAACAATTTATGATTTGCAGGGTTTATCCCCTTAATAGCATCTTATTTTTTACATAACAGTATTTTGCCTTAAGGAACTTTGTAAATGTTGTGAAGCCTCCACTGGGTAGTCATAATATTCAACAATTCAAAAATCTGTAATGTCATGACCATGGGGGCTCTCTTCATCAAAACAGATCACAACTTCTTTACAACTTTGTAAATACTCCTCAAGAGTTGCTGAGGCCATGAATTAATCACTCCATAGCCAACCTACAGATAAGCTGCACCAAATTCATTAGACTTGTCTTTGGGTAATAAATATGTAGTCAATTACCAGACCTACACTTGAAACTTTTCTAAGCTAATGTAATATTTGGCTAACATAGACTTCAATATATGTATATACATAATATATTTATATATTATATATACATACATATTCATATATACACAGACATATATATATATTTGTGTGTGAGTATGTGTATAGATACCTAGAAAGGTATATAGGTATGTAGATGATAAATTGATTAGATAAAATGCCTTGAAACCTGCTTCCCTATGACAGCCCTACAAATATTTAGGTAGTTATCATGTTCCTCAAGAGTCTCCTCTTTTGAGGTGTAAACATCCCCAGTTCCTCCTTAATCAATGTAAACTTTTATGATGCTCATTATTAATATAATCAGAAGCCCACTGGAATTTCTGTCATACCACTTTATCAGGTGGTAGTTGCTCCTGGGTTAATCATAGTCAGAGATTTCTAAAGAAGCAATATACTACTTAAAAAAAGAAGCTGCATTTTCTCTTTCATATACCCTAGTGTTTAGTAATATATGTGTGTATCTTATGTGGTTCAGAGATAGCACTGCATAATACCCATCATATAGAGGGTAATTTTCATATGTCTTGAGCTCTTTAATAAATGTCTATTAAGGCCAGCGCACTGACTGATTAATATGTTGGTTCAAGTAGACTTTCAATCGGGTTTCAGGAGTAAGTGCTCTGCCTGTTTGATGAATTCTCATACTAAACACAAATGTTGTTATTTGTCATATTCTAACTGTTTTAATGAGTCATTCTTCATGATCCTTAACAGCTATGAATTGATCTCTGTGACTCAGATGTCACACACTACAATCCAGATGCATTCCAAGAATACATGTGTAAGTGAACCATGTTACAAAAGGAGAAAAAGTCCTCAATTTATTCTAGGGACAGAGGTATATTAAGCACAGTAATGAGACTGGGAGCAACAAGGAGTGAATTAAGGATGTCATTTTTTTTCCAAAGCACAAATATAGTAATCAATGCAGACAGCTATATTTTCAGATCTTCAGGTTTTAATAAAGGTAAGCTCTAAGAATTCTATTTAGACTTTCAGAGCATTACATCTTGAACCATCAAAAATAATCAGATATGTGTTAAATCTGCTGGGAGATAAACTGATCGATTTCATACTTGTAAAACACAAACTCTAGAGGTAGGTTAATTTTCACATTCATCATTTGTAATTATTTTCCAGCGCCTTCAGAGCCGTGTTGAGCTCAGTTTTCCCTTCTGCTGATGGGCAGGTCTGTGCCACTTAATCCAAATAAAAACCCCAATACTTGGAGATGAAGTGAGTTGTATTTTAAAGAGGCTCTGGACAAGCACTTATGTCCTCAGAGTACAAAGGGATCTGCTTGCTTCTTTATCTTATAGTCTCAGATGACAACATTAACAAACCGATGTTTTATGCATTTCATACATAATGCTCCATGCGATTATAAAATGCAGACTAGGTCACTGAATTAAGTTTTCTGGAAATGAAATGGGGAGGTGGGAGGGGAAAGATTTATGCCAGTGAGGAAAATCGCCCTGTTCCTTTCTTTGGGGAGATCTGTAAAAAGCCATTCTTTTGGCAAAGGCTCAAGGAGAGACCAAATGCGATCAGAGAGACTCCCAATCTGAAGAGGTCTGCCCTAGAAATTGCTTCCAAAATATGAGTTCGGGTAGGGGACACAGGGGATTGGGGTGGGGTAAGACTATCAGTGTCAGTGACTGATTAAATTTCATTCATCTATCCAAAGCATTCCCTGGTTGCTTGTAAAATGCTCCATATAATTACAGTAACTATGGTTTTTAAAGGAATTTTACACATTGTCTTTTATCATGGGACTCTCTTTGTGGGTGTGTTTCCACTTTAAAATCAATATCCCTAAAATAAACTTTATAAGATTTATTAATTTTATCTATGCAGACCTTTTTAAAGTCAATATCAAATATCTTTCTCCAGATTCCTCTTGGCATTTGGAGAAGCTCTGATATAATCAAATGTCATGCCCTCTGTATGTTAAGTGATCATTGTTCTGGGACTTAGCTTGTGTGTACCACTTATCCATATTTTAAACTTTGAAAGATTTGAGAATCAATACCAAATACTACTTAAATTAGGTGGGGTTATGCTGATAGATCTCAGGACTATGGACAGAGACTATAAACTCTTTCCTTTGTGATTAAAGCTCAACATGAGTAGATCACCTAGACAGTGAGTTTAAAAAATCAATCCACAAATAGTTATTAAATATCTGCAATGTCTCCAGGACCATACTAAGCATAGTAGATGCAGATACAAAGAGAGAACTGTTCTGACTCTTGGGAAGTTTACATCCTATTGGGAAAGCAAAGGGAAGTTCAACAGGATTAGAACCTGACTGACATTTGTAATGCCATGCAGCAGCAGATTCCCAAAAGAATGCTACTTTGAACAGCTTTTAAGGCTTGGATTATATAGTATAGTGAATGCTGTGTTCATTCCATTACAAATCAAGGCATTCACAATATATCACAATATAATATTCACTACATTACATCTTATCGCAGAAAATCACAATATAGTGTTCATAACAGTTTAACATTAGAATGGCTACACAGTTTTCACTACAGTGGCCACAATATTTAGAATGAGGAATAAAAGAATAATCATCTGGTTTCCCTAAGGGGGAAACCCTCCTTCCTTAATCATTCAATAAATTCACAATATATCAATCTTCCTCTCATGGGGCAATTATTAACTTAATCAGTCACTAATCTAGATTGACAATTACTAAATATCATTAATCACTACTACAATCATTAGAAAACCACAGAAACCCTCCACCCCTTGGTGTCCAGCAAACCTCAATTTCATCCAACGGGAGGCCTTTTCTTCATCTTCACTCTGGGTGGTCTCTCTGATTCCCTTGATCCCCTTCCATGGTCCCCGCTCCCTCCTGAATCCAAAACACAGTTACCTGGATTCAGAAGCAGACAGCTCCCAGGTTCTTGTCCAGTCCTCAGGGCAGTCCCTGGCACACACTGAAGTTCACAAGGTCCAGCACATCTCAAACCCTTCACCACTTCTCTTGCCTGGAACTCAAGGATCAGTCAGGCCAGGAACAAACAAATTCTTATCCTGGTCGTGCTTCTTCAGTCCTCCAGCAGTCCAGCTGGCCCTAGGACCCAGAAAGAATATTAGCCTTCTGGGTGGCCTTCACCAGATTTTGGTCTCAGGAAAGCTCCATCTCAGTTCTGAGTCAGCTTCCAGATGCTGGGAGAGAAACTAACTTTCCCTCCCTCCCTCTCTCTTTCTCTGTCCCTCTCTATGTCTCTGTCTCTGTCTCTGTCTCTGTGTCTCTCTGTCTGTCTGTCTCTCTCTCTCTGTTTCTCCCTCTCTCCCTCAAGAAAACTCTAGCTCACTTCTTCAGTCCAGCAGCCCACCTCCCAGATGCTGAGACAATCCTGCTTCCTCCAACAGGAAAATTCCAATTTCATCTCTCTGTCTCTAGAATTCTTCTTTATATACACACACTGGCCTCCTGTCTCTGTCAATCCCCTTCTGCCACACCATGAGGGGAGTTCACATCCTCTCAACAGGTGACAGAGCTCACACCTTCCATACTTAGCCCTAAGTTACTAAGTGCTAAGTATCTGCTAAACTGATTGCTGTTACAATATTGCACCATCATAGAAAAATCAGTGTTGAACTATCCCAAAGACCTAAGCAAAAGAAACAAAATGGTTTCTTTGGTAGTGTGTCTCCACAATGTCCAAATTCTCTAATCAACACGTACTGCTGTGAGGACTCAAGTACTAAAGTATTACAGAGTCCAAATCCTTCCTTTCATGGAAGGAATTTAGTTATTGCTTTTCTTTATGTCAGACATTAAAGTGAAAGAGTCCAAACTACCATCATGTCTATCTACTTCATTTCAGCATAGTACAGTAGGAAAAGTACATATTTTGGTGTTTGAGCACCAAGGTTCTGACTCCACCACTGACACTAACAGTGTTCCCTGGGACAAATCATTGAATCCCTCAGGCTTCGGTATCTTCAAGACTATATGAATTAACTCAGTGTTTCATGTGAACCAAATCAAAGCTAGCTAACTCCACAGAAAAATAAAATGTTTGGGACAGACTACTAAGCACCTTTTAACAAAAGGATCTAAACCTAATCCATGACTGGTCACACTAAAGCATCTGTGATTTAGAGCAAAAAGTCAAGGCATGCTGGAAGTCGGCTCTACCTAAAATTCTCAGAGTGAGCATTTATACCGCAGAAATTGGGAAAGGCCACAATTCAAGATCTGATTCATTGTTTTATTGATAGTCTCTAGATTTAAGAAAGTAACAGAGAAAATGTTAATAATTCAGATTAAATTTAAAAGTTTTAGGCATACGTTTTTCCCATACAGAAAACCAGCATATCCCTGGCTAGAAGGGATCATTTTGTCCAATCCCTAGCCCCATTTTTCAAATGGGGAAACTAGAGTCCAAAGAGATTCAGTGACTTGACCAAGGTCATACAGATATAAGTAGCATAGATAAGATTTAAGCCAAACAATGGTGTTCGTAGAGCCATGCAAAGATCTCTTAAGTGATCCTTTCTTTAAAAGGTCTCCAGGGAAAAGGACTCTATAACTTCCTCAAGGAGTTAAGATTTAGCAGTCCTCAAATTTCACCTCTAAATATGCTTCTAAATCGGCTTAACTTGGGAGCTGCTTTTGACATCTTTGAATCCTGTCCAAAGATGTTCCCAATATACTAGCTTGATAACATCTTTCTTCTTGGGTTAGGGTACCGACCTAGGCACTATCACATGTCCCAAATAAAAGCAGTTGAAGTAATTGAGTTTATAAAGGACACTACCCAATTAATACAAAATGGATTTTGTAAAATTTTGTTGATGCCTTGTTATGCCACAATCACTTAACCCCGGTCATGATTGGAAAATCTCTTTTGTATTGAAGAAAAACATTGGAGTTAAGCCAACTGATAGAGTGATGGTGTCTGACAGCATACATTTTATTTGACATTGATAGACCCCTTACCTCTCTACTGATATGAGAAATGTGTATTTCATTAATACAAATCTTAAAGATTCTCTTTACAATTTTTAAAAATTTGTATGATCAAGGCTAGTTAGCTAGCTTTGATTTGTACAGGCAAAGCTAATTATTTTCCTTTTACATATTTAAGAACTCTAAATATAGCATTGAACACGTATGGTGAACAGATACTCCTAGGCTGAAAACACATCACTGTTTCACCATTGACATACCAAAGACAAGGTAAAAAAAAAATGTATAATGTGCTTAGTATATGTTAGGCACCATGTTAATCACTGAAGGTGGAAAGAAAGGCAAAATAGTCCCTGTCCTCAGGAAACTCAGATTTTAATAATCATATATCTAGTAGATACCTACAGCTAGGTGGTACACTGGATAGAATGCTAGACCTGAAGTGAGGAAGACTCATCTTCCTGACTTAAATCCAGCCTCAGACACTTACTAGCTGTGTTACCCTGAGCCAGTCACTTTACCCTGGTTGCTTCAATTCCTCATCTGTAAAACGTGCTGGAGAAGGAAATAACAAACCACTCCAGTATCTTTGCCACAAAAGCTCCAAAAGAAGTCACAACAAGTTGGGCATAACTGAAAAAAAAAACTAAACAACAAAGCTATAGACAGGGTAGATGGAAGGTTATCTCAGAGATGAAGACGCTAAGAGCTTGGATGATTGGGAAAGGTAGCTTTCAAAAGGTAGGGAGTGAGTAAAGTACTGAAGGAAGCCAAGAAAACTAAAAGGAAGACGTCAGGAAGGAAAATAAGGTCAGATTTAAAACTGAAAGGAACTTTGGAGGCTTTCCAATAAAGACACTTTAGTTCATACATAAGGAAATTGAGGTAGTCAGGATTTGAACCTTGGTCCTTGGACTCCCCATGCAAAACACTTTCCATTGCAGTACTGGTTTCAAAGTGGCATTTGATTGATTGTTTCGTCTCCAACATTATGATTGCTAAAAAAAAACAAGATTTGAAAAAATAATTACTGTGTAAGTAACGGTTTTATAACTACTTTTGAAAAAAAACCTGTATCAGAATAATTTTTGCAAAATATGATCATAAGCTAAAAAATATCTGAGGTAATATGCAAAGTCTGAAAGTTATATTTCTGATTAATTTAAATTTAACTTGTCCTTGGTGATGTTGGTTATCCAAGAAACAGACTATCTCCTAGCTGATACTTGATATGTGCCAATAAACAGGAGCGTCATCGAATTAGGAATCAGCAAAAATATTAGACTTTTCCCATCTGTATTTAGCATCTCATCACCATGATTAGAGTGCCTAAAAATATCTGAAACATTATGTTTACTCTGGAAAAATAGGGTCATAGTAGATAATCCAGAATGTTGTCCCAACAGGGATTATCTCGAATGGATTTCTAAAACTGTTGCAAAACACAAGCTGAGCAAAAGACTTCTGACCTCCCTGCTATGTTCATGTCCTTTTCAGGTTATAGCCCAATAAGGGAAATGGAGGTCACATGTTTCTTTCAGCCACAGTGTAATACAGTTTGTCTTTGAGAGAATTCTGCTGCCAGGAAGCATGTAAAATTCAAAAATTTAAATTTTGGACCAACATCCAAGGCCAGATCATAAGACTCTTCATATCATGTCAAAATCATGTTTCCATGTCAAAAAATAAAACAGTTATCTGAGGATAACTTGAATATCCTAAAATCCAAAAAAAAGTTAAAGATTAACTTTGCCAAAACCTGAAATGGACATAAATTAATAAAAGCAGCTCTTACACCATGCCAATATTACTTGAATACGCCATGCCAATATACTTGAATACAATAAAACTTTCATCTGTTAATATGTGGCATATCTGACCATAAATTGCCAATAAATTATCTCAATAATCAGAGAACTTTTTCTCCTTTGTCTTCCAGAAGTCAGTTTTACCCAGGTTGGAAACTGACATCTTCTATATGTGGAGATGCAAGGAAATATTTGGGATGTGTTTGTTTAATTGAGTTAAAAGGTCTGCACTTCATTAAGATTCACCCATGGCTTATTTTGAAAAAATGCCATATACTGTATAGAGGTGTGAAAGGTTAGCTGGGAGGATTGCTTCTATGGAACTCAACACACTGTGCATATTAATGGAATGGCATTATTGTTAACATCTGTGCATACTAACAATTCACAAAGCTTGTGGCTACATCCTTAGCATTTGTTCTGAGTGGAATTGATATGTACACCACTGGATTGGAAGGTTTCCCAGGGAAGGGATCCTAGAAGTCACTTCTGTGTATACACCCCAGTGTGTGCCTTGTCATTGTGTAGACAGTAAGTATTCAGCAAATGTTTACTTTGTTGCCTTTAGGTTATTGAAGTTTATAAATCCATTGGATGGATACAGTGGAAAGGGTATTGACCTTGGGTGTAAAGGACCAGAGTTAAAATCAGGGTTGTTACTAACCATGTGGTTTCCCATTTATAATAATGAGGGGACTCAACTAGAAGCACTGAAGGGGTCATGACTGGAAAAAGTTTAAGAAATCCTGGACCAGATCACCACTAAGGTCTCTTCTGGGTCATGTGACCCTTGGATCATGAATTGGCCAGAAAAGTCAGAATTTCTAAATTGTCATCTTTTTACTTTTTTATCCTCAGATACAGGAAAATTTCTGTTTTTTTAATCCAGGTGGAAAGGAACATTTACAAAACTGCTAAAGACACTGAAATGCCAAGAGAGAGGTTGTTGGGGTTTTTTCACTTTAAAGTCAAATAAGTGGATTTTGAAAGAGAGGACATCATTAGATGTGTACACATGCATGTGCGTGTATTTCTAATTTTTTTTTAATTTGGGGGAAGGAAGAAGAGAAATGCAGACAGAGGTATACCAAGCCACTGGCATGTGGAGAAATTCCTTACTGATTATATCTTTTTTCACTATTACTGCCTGGAAAATATATTTATTTTCCCCAAATAATTATTAGCTTTATATAAATAATATACTATAGTCCCTTGATGGAAGAAAATGATATTTGACATTAAGGAAAGGTCAGGCCTCATGAATGGGAAACCCCAATGAGCATCGCCTTTTGGCTTTATTGAATTAAGAGGTACATATATTTGACAAACTATAGAAATCCAATAGCTGCTGTGTTATCAGTGCCCTTTCTCTGCCATAGATTTATTGACATTTTGCTAAATATAAAAAAGAGAAAATAGGGAATGCTTCCAATGCATTATGATGTAAAATCTACAAACACCTCCCTGCTGATTAGGTGAGGGCATTCTAGGAGTAGGAATTCTATTGCTGATTGGAATTCAGAGCAGACTACCAATTAGAAAGGGGACCTGAAGAAACTAATGAACACTAGCCTGGTGACTTTCACCTCTGCAGCCCAAGGAACAAGCTAGGCCTTTTGTAGTTTACGTCGCACATAAAAATTAGGTAGATTATTTGAGGAGCTCCCTCAAATGTGGTGGATTGCATTCTGGGCTCAGCTTCAGCAATACCTGGATTCAAATCCCGCTCCAGAGGTTTACTAGCTGTGTGACATTCCTAGGGAAGTTACAAGTCTCCAGTGATTCCCTAGGGCTCATCCGCTAAGATACAAAAGGTAAATATTAGTGGAAATAGTCATCACGCAGAGAGTTCCCCATGCTGTTGTAATCACACATCATTGGTGTATTTAGAAGCTTATTTTAGAGTCCTGTAGAGTTGCCAAGTAGAACATGGGGGTCTCCAACTTGCCCCCAATTATAATGCAGGTAAATGTTAAAGGTAGGATTCCCACCCAGCTCTTCCTGCCTGTGAGTCCATCAGGCCAGGGTACAATGGGCCTGAAACAATGGGCATGTTTGTGTACAGGTGCTGTCACCTATCTAACACCTGACACATAAGGGCTTTCTGGCTGATTATATTGTTTGTTCATATAGTATGTGTGTTAATGTGTGTACTTGCATGCATACAATATATGTCTATAAAGGTATAGGCACATTTTAAATGTGTAGTGTGAATACAGGTTTATATACTTGTATATGTACCCACACAAATATAGACATAGCTATATTGTATATCTCTGTATATACATATGTATGTATCTATCTATTATATGCCTGTATTTTATGCATAAGCATTTAAGCATTTGTATATGTGGATTCTGTGTGTACACACACACACATACACAACACATGTAGCATGAATGCAAACATGACTATATGTACATATACATACCTTGCACAATACATGCATAGACATACATTTTATATGTTTATATTTATGCACAGGCATATATGGGTGTATACATGTATATTATACTTATATGCATGTAGATATACACATGTGCATGCACACATGTATATATACACATTCAAACATGCTTGGACTTCGGTTTCCTACGTGAATATAAATATCTCATATTGATATAGATTTATAGAATATATATTTACATTGAAATATATAAAGATAGATAGATAGATAGATAGATAGATAGATAGATAGATAGATAGATAGATAGATGATGGATGGATATAGACGGGTGAATTTATGTGTATTGATATATGTATGAGAATACACACACCTATAAAATATACACACAAATATATATACTTTGTCTATGCTCAGAGACATTCAGAAAGGAAATCCAATTCCATAAAAAAGATGGAGGCTTTCAAGGCTTTTCATTTATCCTATCATGTGTACATCAAGATGAGTGAATCCTTCATATAGTCAGGTTGAATTTCCATTGCATTTGGCATATTTGTATCCATGTTCCTAGATTTTGAGAGACACTGAGTGCAAAGCTCTTCATGAAAATGTGATTTAGTTCCAGGTAAATGCTCTAGTTTGTCACTACATGAATGATTACATGGCTTTTGAAATTTATGCAAGCTTATACTGCATGAGAAAGGTTGTACTCCTTAGAAGGAACTGTGCAAATGAAAAGTGAGGGTCTATTTCTAGAGCAGCAAGGCATCTCTCTCTGTCTCTGTCTCTGTCTCTCTGTCTCTGTCTCTCTGTCTCTCCTTCCCTCTCTTTGTCTCTCTGTCTCTCTTACTCTCTGTCTGTCTGTCTCTATCTCTCTCTGTCTGTCTCTGTCTCCCTCCCCCCTCTCTCCTTTCTTCTGTCTTCCCTCTCTTCTGTCTTCCCTCTTACTGCCTTTTCTATGTCTGTCTTTGTCTCTCTTTATCTGTGTTTCTCTCTCTCCTCCCTCAATACCCTTCCTATTTCTCTGTCTCTCTTTCCATTTCTCTTTCTCTGTTGCTCTCTATCTCTGTCCCTATGTTTGTCTCTCCCCCATTTTTAATGCCTTTTATATGACCCCAAATAGGATAGCAGAGAAAAAGCAACTGTTTTTCCTTGAATTTACTTTTTGATTTCCATTATTCAATTTTCTCACCAATTTGATATTTAATTGCAAAACAATTATATCACATGTGCTCAAAAAAGAAGGAACGTTTTAACTTGATAAAAAACCAAGGAACAAATCCCATATATGTGTTGAGTATATGTATGTCACTTCTCAAAGGGAGAACACATTAACATAGAATCATAGAATTGTTTGAGTTTGAAAGGACTTTTGAAGTCATCTAGTCCAAATCCTCCATTTTACTCACATGGAAACTGAATCCAGTGAAGGAGAAATTATTTGTTCCAAGTCAAACATTTAGAATGTAGATAAAACCTCAGGTCTTCTCTCTTCTGACTCCCAGACCATCTCTCTCTGTCCACTTTATCACAGTTTCTGGTTTCTGTCTCATTTATATACAATACACATACAGATGATTCACTTCCTAAACAATTAAATGAAATATATAAATAGATATAACTTAAAACTTCTTAAATTACAATTAGGTACAAAGTCTCCATAGTTCCTGCCTTCAGGAGCTTACAATTTCATGGCAGGGGTGGTGAGGAAGAGGAAGGACACTTACACATGTAAGTATGATATAAACCTAACGTGGCAAGGACAAAATCAAGTCAATGCCACAAACATTGATTAAACATCTTTTATATGCAAGGCACTGGGCTTGGCACTGGAGGTTCAACCATAAAAATAACAACCCCTGGCCTCAAGAAATTTACATTCTACACAAAGGGCCTTTTTGCCAGGGGAAAGAAAAATGTTTAGACAAAGTTTTTAAGTAAATTGGAGGGGAGAGAGATCACGTTAGAGGATCCTTAGGACTGGATTGTTGGATGGGCAGAATGGAAAGAGGGGCAAACATAGTTAGTATAAATTCCGTCCTTCTCTAATGAATATCATAGCCTAGAAGGGACATCTAATAATAACTAATGTGTATATGGCATTTTGAGGTTTCAAAATGCTTGATTATATTTTATATAATTTAATACACATAACGATTCTACAAAACAGAAGATATTATCATCCACATTTTACAGATGAGGAAACAAAGATTAGGAGACTTCTAAAGATTATAAAACTAATCCATGGCAAGGTTAAAATTCAAGCCTTCCTGATACGAAGTCAACCACAACTAGTTTCCTCTTAGTATAAAAAGACTTGGTATATATGAAAAATATATACACATATGTATATATATTTCTCTTAATATATAAAGAATTGTAGTACAAAATAGTTATGATCATTTTTTGTTTTTTTTTTAATTTATTTACTTACACTGAGTATACAGCATTCATTTCCACAATCCCTTGAATTCCAAATTGTCTCCCCCACCCTTTCCTACCTCTCCCCTGCCGTGGTAGCATACAATCAAATATAGGTTCTACAAATACCTTCACATTAAACCTCAGTCAGGTTGTAAAGAAAGATTATAACCAATGGAGTGAACAATGAGAAAGAAAGGACAAAAAAAAAAACCACGAGAGAGAGAAAAAGTAGTTTGCTTCAATCTACATTCAAACTCTGTAATTCTCTGGATGTGGATATCTTTTTTCCATCGTGAGTCTTTTGTACTTGTCTTATAGCCTCATATTTCTGAGAGAGGCCCAGTCTATCAAAGTTAGTCATCACAGATACAATGGGTCTGTAATTGTATACAAAGTTCTCCTGGTTCTGCTCCCTCCCCTCATTCAGCATCAGTTTATATAAGTCTCTCCAGGTTATCATGAAGTTCATCTGCTCCTCATTTCTTATAGCACAATAGTATTCCATTGCGTTCATGAACCACAACTTGTTTAGCCATTCCTCAATTGATGGGTATCCCCTTGACTTCTGATTCTTTGCCACCACAAGAAGAGCTGCTATAAATATTTTTGTACATATGGGTCCACCTCCACTTATATGATCGCTTTGGCATATAGCCCGAGAAGCAGTATTGCTGGGTCAAAGGGTATGCACATTTTTATATCCCTTTGGTCATAGTTCTAGATTACAATCCAGAATGGTTGGATCATTTCACAACTCTACCAACAATGTATTAGGATTCCAATTTTTCCACATCCTCTCCAGCGCTTATCATTTTCCTGTTTTGTCATCTTAGCCAATCTAACTGGTAAGATGTGATACTTCAGAGTTGTTTTGATTTGCATTTCTCTAATCAATAGCGATTTAGAGCATTTTTTCATATGCTTATAAATGTCTATAATTTCTTCCCCTTAAAACTGTGTCCATATCCTTTGACCATTTATCAATTGGGGAATGACTTGTATTCTTATAGATTTGACTCAGTCCTCCATATATTTTAGAAATGAGGCCTTTATCAGAGACACTGGTTGTTAAAACTCAAGTTATCAAAGATTTGTTAATAATTGTGTCCAATGGCCTTTTCTAGTTCCTATTTAACTTTTTTGTGGATTTTTAAAGTATTAACCAATGACTCTCCCTCTCCTCTAGCTTTTATTGTTGTTCTGTATTTTCAGGTGTATCTAACTCTTAGGGAACCCATTTGAGGTTTTCTTGGCAAAAATATTGGAGGGGTTTGTGGGTAGACTGGGTCAAGTGACTTGTCCAGGGTCACACAGCTAGTGTCTGAGACAGGATTGACTCCAGGTCCACTGCACCACCTAGCCATCCCTTCTATTATACTGGTTCTTTTCTTATCTATTTGAATGACACCTTGTCATATTCCTCTTCTTTAAAAAATATTTTATATTTTATTTTTCCTAGTTACATGTAAAAGCAATTTTAACATTTCTTATTAAAACTTTGAGATCCAAATTCTTTCTTTTCTCCCATCCCACCCACCCCCATTGAGAAGGCAAGCTTTTCAATATAGGTTTTACATGTGTAATCATGCAAAACATATCCATGACAGTCATGTAGTGAAAGAAAACATAGACAAGCAAAAAAAATGCTCCTCTTAAAATATTTTTTACAGAAGCTCTTTCTTAGACCATCTTATATTTCTGTACTACCTGATCCTATCTATTCATTCAGGTTCAATTATCACCTCTTTGCAAATTAATAATTGTAATCAAGAAGCCCTGAGTTCAAATCCTGTCTCAAAGAACTTGTGTGACCATTAACAAGTCATTTACCTTCCCTCACCCTCAATTTCATAGTGTGTAAATAGAGATAATAAATAATCACCTTAACACAGCTATTAGTAAGAAGCATTGAGACAGCATATGTAAAACTTTTTGTAAACCTTATTGTGCTCTATAATGTTAGGTATTATTATCATACCAGGTTGTGCCATCTACATTTCTAGCCCAGCATGTTCAAAACTGAACTCATATTCTCCACTTAAAGCTACACCTTTTCTAACTTCCCAATTTTGTTTAAGGTGTATAACCAGTCACCTAGTTTGGACTCATCCTTGACTTCTCTCTCTAACTTACCCACTTATACAATTATTAACCAAGTCTTGTCCTCTCTATCTACCTCCCAAGGTTTTTACAGCAATCTTAACTCTCACACTGCCAAACTCTACCTTAGGATCTATCTCTTCACCTGCACTATTTTAACAACTTCGTAATCAGTCTCCTTGCTTCTATCCTTCCCACTTTTCTACCCATCCTCTGCAGAGCTGCCAACCTGATCTTCCTTCACTATGAGTCTGACTACATTACTCCTCTGTTCAAAAACAAAACAAGACAAAAATTTCTAAAAAACTATGATGGTTCCCTATTTCTTTTTGGATAAAATACAAACTCTCTGCCCTAATTTTCAGGGACTTCCAGAATCAGATTTATACTTAACCTTCCCGTCATTATTTCATAATAATGTCTTTCGTGTGCTATATAATTCACTTGCAAGTTGTGACATCATCTTCCCGATGTCATGGTCTTCTTTGAGAATGAAGGACAAACAATGGACATTTCTACTAATAAGCCATGCTCCCAGAACTCAGTGTTCCATTATCTTCTTCCATGTACTATCTAAGCCGTCTGTATTGTTAGAGAACACTCCCTCCTCTTCTATACCTTTCAGAAAACACATCTTACTTCAAGGATAAGTTTATCCTCTTTATAAAACATTCTCATTTGCCTATATTAGATTATCTCTTTAGAATTTGAGCTTTTTGAGAGTTAGTCTTCTCTTATTTGATTTTGTATTGCCCGTCCCTAGCATATTTTAGAAACTTAATTAAATGTTTGTTGAATTAAAGTCAATTGAATGAGCTCATAGTAACACTCACATATTTGTCCATTCAAAAAATTCAAAAAAGAATTACCTGATCTCTCCCCATTGGCTTATTTCTTCAAGAACTTGAAGGGTTTAGATTCACCTGACCTTAGAAAATTCATCTGTAAAAGAATGTTAAATAAAATAGATCTTAGCTCTGATATATGAAAATCCTCATTCTCTACATGTGTCTATGTACAAAGGCACTTTCTTATCCTCAACCTATGTTTCCTGCATCTGGGCCATTTCCTGATATATGACAAGACTTCTTTCTTAGAACTATGAGGACTCAATTGTCTTATTACCCTTAAAATGGAATAGTGTTTTTTTTAAAATTAGATGTTAACTATGGCTACAGATTTACCTTTAATTGCGCACTCATTTGCAACATTCAGTAATTCTAAATTATTTCTCAGGCATCATCATCCCTTGTAGGAACCATGCTGCATTTTCTTTAAGGGGTTATATTTTAAGTGTTTGGTGATCCTCTTCTTTCTTATACATTTGACCCATTTGTCCAATGTGGAAGTGAAACTCAATAGCCTATAATTCCTTAAGAACATTCTAGAGTATTTCTTAAAACCAAGGTCCATATTTGTAATCTGCTAGTCATCTAATGCACTGACTGCTTAATGTAAGAGATTATGTATTTATACCAGAGTTTCTCCAATTCCATTCCAGAGTTCCTTCAAAATGTTTGGTTGTCATCCAGGTCCAGTGATGCATCTACATTTACTTGCTCAATTTGACTTAGAATATAATGAATATTGACCACTATTGGATTTAATACCTTCATCTTTCCATTTCAAGGAATGATTTCAAAGTGGAAAATCCCTTAATAGTATCCAATAACAAGAGAAAGAATTCAACCTTGAGTCACATTGTCATCAAGAAATTTCACTGACTCTTTGGCTGATTTCTTCCTTTAATATAGCTGAAGAACCTCTTTTCATTGGTTTAAAAGCCTTCAAGAGCTATACATGTGTGTATGGGCTCTCTTTCTCTGTCCCTCCTCCCTCTCCCCTCTCTCTTTCTCTTTCTCTTTCTCTTTCTCTCTCTCTCTCTCTCTCTCTCTCTCTCTCTCTCTTTCTCTCTCTTTCTTTCTTTCCCTTTTTCTTACTCACACACACACACACACACACACACACACACACACACACAGGACGCTCCTTGGAAATTTCTTCAGACTACCCAGTTTCATGAATGAGGCCATATGGCTCAGTCTAAAATATGTTCACTTGGGAATCCAAGGATCTGATTTCAAATCCTCCCACATTCTCATGGCATTGTGAGAAAATCATTTCACTTTTCTGAGTCTCAATTTCTTAAGAAGAGATTAGACTAGATAATCCCAAAGACCTATTCCTGCTCTAACTCTGTAAAACTATAACTGTACTTTGTCCATTTCTTTGTTCTTCTGTATTCTCTATTTCCATTCTTGAAGGATGAGTTTCCTTCCTGCTAAAACGGCTCTGACTATCAAGCCCCATACATTCCCTCCCTTATCCTCCCTCTGCCCCTCCCTGTTATACTTGGTCTTTACTATATATTTGTCCTGGACTTCCAATAACAGGCTTTAAATGATCTTCAGTTAGTTTTAATTATGGATTTTTTAAAACAAGTGTACCTTTCTGTTTTTTCCCTATCTAATGTTTGCATGTGATCATGGGTTCTGTTTTGCAAAACTGAACCGATACATGTTGAGGTAATCCCTGAGTTCCTTCCTCCTGCATAAAGATTTTAAATTTGGTCCTACTGTGACCATGAAGACTTTATTGGCTCACTCAATAGTCAGTCATTTCCTAGTGAACTGAGTAGCACCTTCATTCATTCATTCATTCCACTGCCATTCATTGTCTTCTGTATAAAGCACTCTGATGGGTGCTACTTGAGATACGTGTGATTTCTGACCTCAGGGTGATTACTTTCAAACAAGGAGAATGGCACACATGAAGTACTTAATAGCACACAATAAATATATGGTGACTCTGATGCAGAAATAGAATGTCCTAAGTGTGGTAGGCTTGCCAGATTAGAGCTGAATTAATCCTAGGATTTTATGATTACAGGGATAGAACTGGAAGGGGCCTTAGGAGTGACTTGTCCAAAGTCATCTGGTAGTAAGCAGTTGAGCTATGATTTGAACTCAGGTCTGCTGACTCAAATCTCAGGGCTCTTTCCACTCTGCCATAACTGAGCAATGCTATGTGAGGCTGAAGGAATGAAACATCATTTCTAAAAAAGGGGGCAGTCAATACCAGGTCCAGAATATAGTTCTTTTTTCAGAGATCTTAGAAATATAGATTTAGCAGTGGTAGTATAAAGGTCATCTAATCCAACCCTCTTGTTTTATAAATGAGGAACTGAGGACAATGAAATTAAATGACTTGTTCAGAATTAAAATAGCCATTATTTATCAGAGGCAGGATTTGAATCCATCACTATCTAACTCTGAATCCAACATTCTATCTCTTAAGCAATGTCCTTCTGAACTACCTGTTCTTTGTTCTGTCTAAAACCTGTGTCACTTGGCAGTATGGCATAGCGAATAGAGCTCTGGGCGACTCTCAGCAGAAGAGATCTGGAGTTGGTAACCTATCTCTGTGAATAAAAACAAATATTTAACTTTTCTGTGTCTTTGTTCTCTTATCTGCAAAGTGGGAATAATAATAATCTGCTCATAAGACTGTGGGCAGCTAGGTGGTACAGTAATTATGCAGAGCACTGGGCCTAGAATCTGGAAGACTTCTTTTCCCCAGCTTAAATCTGACTTCAGACACTTACTAGCTGTGTCACCCTGGGCAAGTCACTTAACCTGTTTGCCTCAGTTTCTTCATCTGTAAAATGTGATGGGGAAGGAAATGGTAAACCAATCTTGTCTTTTTGCTAAGAAAACCCCAGATGGGGTCACAAAGAGTAGTAATGAAAAATGGCTGAACAGCAGTCTGACCATAGAATGCACAACATTTGCTAATCAGCATTGGTAAAGGAGTTTTCTCACTGAATGAACTCATATATTTAGAGTTTAGGTCATCTAGTGCAACCCCATACTTTTGTGGCTTAGGAAACTGAGGCCAACGGAGTGAAGTGACTTGTCCAAAGTCACAGAGGCAATTAATGACAAAACAGAGATTCAAATCCAGGTCCCCTCACTTCAAATCTAACATTCTTTCCTCTGTAAAATTACATGTACAGACCAAAAAAAAAAATCCCTGGCAGGCACTGGAGGTCAGAGGAGGGTCTAGAGCAGCGGTTCTCAACCTGTGGGTTATGTTCAGTTTGTAACAATGAAAATACATCCTGCATATCAGATATTTACATTATGATTCATAACAGTAGCAAAATTACACTTGTGAAGTAGCAACGAAAATAATTTTATTGTTGGGGGTCACCACAACATGAGGAACTGTATTAAAAGGTCATGGAGTTAGGAAGGTTGAGAACCACTGGTCTAGAGGTCGGGAGAAAGATGAATGATAAAGACAGATTTTCACCTGCTTTACTATCTTGTGCAGAGCTGGTGCTGGCTAAGTCATTCAGCCCCATCTTGTCTCTGGCTTTTATCAGCTATACCATAGGTTGTGGACTCCAGTGACATTGATCAGTATTCTCAAGTTGTCTTAAAGAACATTATTATAATTTGTTTCTCCCTAGGAAAGAAATGAGAAGAGAAGTGTATAAAGTCCATCTATTTCTGCCATTCTACTATTACTCATCTGTGACCGTCCATTCAGCTCCCTCCCTCTTCTTGCCCCCTCTACCAACATTGTTTGCCCCCTGCCCTTCTCCCTTCAAAGCAGTGTTGGGTTTTGGTTGTCTTGATTACATTTCTGAGGCAGCTGGTGGCACAGTGGATAGAATGGTGGGCCTGAATCAGGAGGACCTAAGTTTGAATCCAGGCGCAGACATTCACTGACTGTGTGACTCTGGACAAGTAGATTAAATGTTGCCCCACTTTTCTCCATAATAAGAGTACCTACCTTGCCTGATTGTTGTGAATCTCAGTCTAAGGAGATACTATTTCTAAAAACAACTTACAATAGTGCTTGCCACATAGCAGGGACTAAATGTTTGCTTATTTTGGTGTTTTTTTTTTACCTCTTTCCCTTCCCTTCTAAGAGACTGGAAAAGCATTTTATTGTAGGGTCTTTTTTCTACTTAAGTTAGTCAACAACAGTAATTGATCACTTACATTTTTAAAAGCCTTCATCAAACTCTATGGAAAAAACAAAAGAGAAAGAAAAGGTGACCCCTGCCCTTGGCACTCCTTAGAAACTGGCCAAAGATAGAAGACAAACAGAAGAAAGCCCATCCATCGAAAGCAATTTAAAGACATTGATATATTTACTTTATTCTGAGTGTACATTACATACACTCCTCCCCGCTCCTCCATACAAACCCCTTTATCTTAACTTCTGCATTTAAAACTTGAGGGGAGAAGGGGGAAGGAGATTATCAAAGCATTGGCCCACTTTCATCTACACTAGGTTTCATTCATCTTTGAAACTTCCATCCACTTCAAGTAAAGTATAATGATTCACCTGCAATCATGTACCACTCTCCTTCCTCTCCTCCATGGCCTGGCTTCCTAGGCTTCCTTCAAGACCAAGTTCAAATGTCACCTTCCCCAGTCTATCCTATTGCTTATCCCTAAATGGCAGCCTGCATATAGACATAGGTGTTTATATGTTGGCTCCCCATTAGGATGGGAACTCCTTGAGGGCAGGGATTATGTCTACCTTGGTCCTTAGCACAAGTGTCTGGCATGTACTAAGCACTTAATAAATGATTGTGGACTGACTGAAAAAATTAATTGAAATACAAATTTCCCTGTCTGCTAACATTTCTTATTTCCTTTAGCAATTCATGGCTGTTTAATGTATAAGATAGCTTTAAATGAAGTTGAGTCTGAGGTAGAGAAATTATTGTAAATTCCCTCCTTTGGAATCACCTTTCCTTATCATTCTTTTCTTCCTGATAATTTTTTTTTTAACAGCAAGGTTTGTCAACACATTTCCTCCACGAGAAATATCCTCCTTTAAGATCTGGACCTCCCATCTTTTCAGTTTATAATGTTTCTTGCTATTTAGATGTGCTTCAGAGACCAATTTTGTTTTCAAACACTCTGGAAATCCTTTACCATGTACAGTAAACAAGTAATGTTTACTGTTTTCAAACCCCTATTCTACTTGCTGGGGCACATATATCAAGCAGGTAAAGGTGCTACCTTTAAGGTACTAACCATCTAGACTAGAGAGAGACAAAATAAGTATATATATATTAAACATTTACAGGCATAGTAGATAAGGCATGGACTTAACATATAAAAGACCAAAGTTTGTCTTACATGCTGATTAGTTATATGACTAGCAAAGTCACTGAAACTTTCTGTGTCTGTTTCACTTGTAATGTGAAAGTTGAATGTGATACAGTCCTAAAGCAATCGATATGCATTTATTAAACACCTCTCATGTAACAGGAACTATGCTTTGGTATTGATGATAGGGTGTGTGTGTGTGTGTGTGCTTGTATACAGGGTGTCCCAAAAGTCTGAGTGCTGAATTAAGCTTTAATACCTTTAAGTTACACTCAGACTTTTGGAGTTCCCCTCTGGTAATTAGGGTAGAAGGACCAATGTCCTTGTTGGGGATCAAGAAAGGCTTGGGTAGAAGGTAGAGCTGGAGTTTGAAGGAAGAGAAGAAATCTATGCAATTGAGAGGTAAGGAAAGTACATTCCAAGAATGGCCAGTGTGAAGCATGGAGAAAAGAAATTGGATGTTTTGTACAAGTGCCAGACAAAAGGCCAGTTTGCTTCTATAGTAGAGTGTGAGAAGGAAAGCAGTGTCCCAATAGGTAGAAAGATACTTGAGGGCCAGTTGGTAAAGAGCTTGAAAATGCAAACAGAAGAGTTGATGTTTTATCCTAGAGGCAATACGAAGCGAATGGAGTTTGTTGAGTAGATGAATGATGTGGTCAGATCTGTGCTCAAGGAAAATCACTTTAGCAGCCATATGGAAGATGGATTGGAATGGCATGAGTCTTGAGGCAGAAAGACCCAATTAGGAGACTTTGCAGTAGTTCAAATGAAGAGTAACGACGGTCTGAACTAAGGTTGGTGACTGTATAATTAGAAAAGGAGTCAGAGATGAATGACACTACAAAGATAGAAAAGGTAAAGAGTTGACGATTAATTGGGAACGTAGGGATGAGAGGAATTGGGGAATTCTAAATAACACCATGGTTGCAAACCATGGACAATGAAGAAATAGCTTTACTTTTCAGAGAGGTGGTTTGATAAAGGACTAGATTTGGAGGGATGATGATAAGTTCTGGTGGAAAGATGTTGAGTTTGAGGTATCTCTGGTACATTCAGTTTGAAATAAGTCCAATAAGTAGAGCATAATAGGAATATGGGTCCATAAGAACCCCATCCTTGAAGCATGCAGAAAATAATAAATCTAGGACAAAAAGGGACTTCACAGGCATAAGATCCAAGCCCCTCATTTAACAGGTAAGGAAACTAAACTAAATCATCAGCATCAAGATGATAATTAAACCCATGGAGATTCATTAGGTGACCTCAAGTGAGTATGGAAAGGAGAGGAGAGTTGGAGAGCAGCAGGAAATAGAGGAAAGAGGAAGGAAAGGTCAAGAATCTTAGAGGACACCCACAGTTCCAGGAAATAATACGGATGATGGTTGAGCGAAGCTGACTGAGAAGTAGCGGTCAGGAAGGAAGAGGAGATCAAGGAGTCAGTAGAGTCATGAAAGGCTAGAGAGAAGAAAGTATCTAGGAAGGGAGGGGACTTCTGAGGAAAGACCCTCAGATATAAATCTCTGAACCTCTGATCTCAAAAGTTATATCATGTGATGGATGTGTTCAAGTGCTTAACAAGCTTAGAACTGTGTGTTTTATTCAGAAAGCAACAGGGAACCACTGAAAGTTTTTTTTTTACCATAGGATTGAAGTAGTCACTAGTACTAAAAACTGGGAATAATAATTTATGTTTAATAGGACTCTTATATAAAGCACCTTTCTCACAACAACCCTATGACATAATGAAGGCAACTATTATACCCATTTTATAGCTGAGAAGATTGAGGTTCAGAGAAGTTAAGCAATTCAACTACAGTCACAAAGCTAGTAAAAGAGCTAGAATCTGAACATATTTAGCATAATGGATAGAAAGCCAGTCATGGACCCAGGAATTCTGGGTTCAAATTCTTCCTCTTCCCTAAGCAAACTCTCAGTGTTCCAGGCTACTTTCTAAAACTACAATTTACAAAGAAAGTGCAAACCTGCTTTTGTGGAGACAGCTTCCTATTCTGGTCATTCCCCATAACAATGAAAGGATGGGGTACAGTCCCTGTTTGGAAGGTTAACATTTGTATGACCACGTCAATAGGTATTCTTCCCATCCCTATCATTCTTAAGATTGCTGCATCTTATAAAAGGAAACATATTTCATTAGTAGCATATGAGCATTAATCTCCTAACCAATAATATTTTATTTATTCTTTATGATTTATTATTCTAAAAATAATTTTAAATGTATCACTCATTTTCTGTGAAATCATATTATGTGTTAGAATTTTCTAACAGAATTGGGGTTAAATATAAATAAACTGGTTTGGTGTCCAGCCTTTTTCATTGCAGGTTTTCTTTTTTCACTTAAATTAAAAGTGGGAACACACACTAATCTTATCACTAGAATCCAAGTTTCTTCATTTGGAAGAATCAAAGTCACTGACTCAACTTGAGTTGGTCATGGGTCAGGAGACCACACCAATGCCTCTGCTACAGAAGCAATTTTAGGGATTTCAGGGTCATCTGATTGGACCTTCCATGGCCCTAGCTGAATAGGAAGGGAATTAAATTGCCGTGTAAAAATGAAATTACTCACTCAAAGAAGCATTCACATATTATCTTTGGCAAAGACCATCCCTGACACTCATTTATGATTAAAATTAAAACTCTAGAAATGACAGAAGATTTGGTACCTCTTATATGACAATAAAAATGGGAACACCAAATTAAATCGATGGCCCAAGCCTGTGGCCTAACAGATAAGGAAATGGTTTTCTCAGTGGTGTTTTCAAGTTTCGGATGTTCCTGATGAGAAGGGGAAAGAGAATTGGTGCCCTTGATGAGAGATGTTCTATATAAAACTTCTGCCTGGAATGAGCATCAATTGAGCTGGTGCCAGATAGGGTTAGTACAGGAGCAGCACCTGGACATGTTTCCCAGGGGAAATTGTTAAAGTGCAAAAGGTCACTTTGAATAGGACGCTAAAGGCCTAAAAGGGGAAGCAATGTCTAACACAGCCTAATTTTTCACATTTGCCAACAGACTTGCATGTCTCTACTTTATTTGATTTCTGTTCTGGCTCTTACCATAAATTGATTTATATCGATACAATTTAAAATCTGGCAACAACCTCAAGGGCCAAAATGTTATATTAACATGAATAGGCAAAAAAATACGTTAATAAAATCCTGAAATACCAGGGAATTAAGATAAAATGCATGCTTTAAGAAATTTGTGACAGGATAATATAACCTAATTTTGAAATTATTCCAAATCCTGTGCCAATGGAGGAAATAAATTTTAAATATTAGATTCTAAAAGATCAATATTGATTGTTAGGCATAAAAAATGTTATTTAAAAGGCCATGGAATTCATAACTCCATAGTTTCCTGGAATAAAGAAAATGCCAGGGAGAGAGGGGGAAAAAAAGAAAGAGACAGAGAAAGGAGAGAGAGAGAGAGAGAGAGAGAGAAAGAGAGAGAAAGGGAGGGAGAGGGAGAGAGGGAGGGAGGGGATAGAAAGAGAGAGAGAGAGAGAGATGATTAGATAGATAGACAGATATATGGATAGATAGATGGATGGATTGACTAAAGCCTCCCCTAGATTAATGTGAAAGGTTTCCTCATTTCTTTGGCCTTGTCACAGAGGGTAAACAGTACAAAAAACATTCATCAGCTAAACTGTTTGTCTTCTGGAAAGAGTTGCTTTTTTTTATTATGCAAGCCTGCTTTTTAGCCTCTTAGTAAATTTCCTAGCATTTAAACACTGTACAGTTATTATTCCTTTCTTTTCTGGGTCCTTCAGCTTTCAACATATGTGTCTTCTCTCTTCTTGTAAAAATCAAGCCCTTTTCATTTGTGTTAGGGCCTGTTTTAATATTTGGTTCCAATCTTTTATTCTGATTCTACAGCAGTTTAATGGTGATGGTAAAATAAGCAAATCTCATGTGATTGTCCTATTAGATGGCTATGTATTTCCCATCAAAAGTTGGATGGTGCAGCATGCTGGGAGTTATATGCATTAGTAGAACTATTATGCACCTGCCTGCTAACACCCATTAACACTAATGGAAGGCTGAGATCAATTACCAGAGTTGGTTTTTAGAAATTATATCCTATTTTAGATCAAAATTTGCATCAAAAACAAAATAAGACAAAAAAATTAAGCTTTCATATTTCCCTTTAAGTAGTGCGATTTCTAGTTGTAATTTAGATATTTATAGGAGGAAAAGAAAAGGATGAGCTATGTGTAATATTATTAAGACAGATGACCTGAACATACAAGACTAAGAAGTCTCACTAGATTTCCTTCCCAGAAAACCCTACTTTGCCTCTCTCAGGCACATGGCTGATATCACAGTACTTCTGAATCAGATAGAGACAACCCGATTTCTAGACATTACTTTTCTGTGATAAAGGTCATTACGGATAGTGACCAGAAAATTTTCACTCCTATAATCCCAGGTGAAAATCATACAAGAAAATCTCAAATGATAGGAGATTAATACCTCTTTTAAAATTTAAAAAAAAACCTAAGTACTGCTGCTTGCTGTTATTTCTTGCAATATATCTCAATTCTTTCTAATCAGTCAGGTTAGAATCCATGATGCCAAGCCCCAAATCTTAGGAAGCTGAGAAATAATGCAGAGTGAGTTCTCTGCTTCATTGACAGGTGAGCTTGCTATGTCTCCTAAAATATAATATTGCATATTTTATCTTTGTATCCTTAGTGCCTGGCATTTAATAAATGCTTATTGATTGACCATGTTTCTGTTTTGTTTGTTCCATGATAATTTACAAAAGCATTTTTTTGTGGAATTGAATGAATTGATTTGATGAAAAGCTGGTATACTACCAAAGGGGATCATGAGAAGCCTCAAAGATGATTTGTATTTTATTCCCTCTTGAAACAAATGGGGAGAGGGAGGAATGCAAATTTTCTAAGGAGGGTGTCTTTTATAATTTTAAATGGATGTCAGTGAATCACAAATTTTCTTGATTAACCACTCACCAGGACTCAAGGTCCTCAGCTTAGCATTGGACCTAAATAACAAAAGTTAAAAAAAATAAATACTAAAGCTTACAATTTAAAACAAACAAAATGCTCACCAAAACGAATAGAAAATATTGTCATTCTTTTGATGAAATACCAATGAGGGCTATTATAAGTAAATAATTTATTCATGCCTGAAGGAAAAACACGAGCCAAAGCATCCTAGGGTTGGAAGGGACCTTTGAAGTTTGACCCTTACCTGGAGCAAAAATCCCCTCTACTGTGCTGGTCTATTGAAAATATTAATATTAGAGTACTAGTGGGTCAATTCTTCCTCTTTTTCCTCACATTTCCTTCCTCATATTTGTATGGCCCTTTAAGGTTTGCAGAGTGTGAAAGCATATGATCTTCGTGTGAGTCAAAAAAGATGAATGTGTGTATGGAAAGAGCATTCATCAAGTGCTTACTGTATAATAAGTACTAGGGGAACAACCACAACAACAAAAGCAGAGTCAAGCCTTGCCTTCAAGGAGATGACATTGTGTTGGAATGTATTAGATTGTGAGGGCACCTAGGTGGTGTAGTGGATAGAGTACCTGGCCTGGAGTCAGCTAGACCTAAGTTCAAAGCTGACATTGCACACTTACTAGCCATACAGCCGTAGGCAAATCATTTAATTCTGTTTGCCTCAGTTTCCTCATCTATAAAATGAGCTGGAGAAAGAAATGGCAAGCCGTTCTAGCGTCTCTGCCAAGAAAACCCCAAATGGGGTCATGAAGAGTCGGACATTACTGAAAATGACCAAACAGTTGTCTAGAGAACAATTATGGGTATGCAGATGTTTTAGGGGCATTTTGCTAGATCCAGAAACATTCTATACATAAATGATGTTTACGCCACACACATACACACACACACACACACACACACACACACACACATGTAAGATTTCTAGAGGCACCATGGTGTTGCGGATAGACCTAGGTTTAAGCCCTGTCTCTGACCCACGTTTACTATGTAATCTACTAGTTGTGGAGGGACATTCCATACCTAGGAGTCTTCTGTAATAGTGAAATACCAGGTCTACTCCCTTACCCTGAGTATTAATATAGATATTAAGTTTTGGAGCATTGTACTTTAATTTCACAATTTCTGGAATGTTTCAGCCTAAACCCAGATACATAATTGTGTGTAATGTACATTCTGGTTTTTTTAATTTAACTTACCTAGAAAACATCAATGGTTCTATTTCTTTTTAGTTGGACTTCCTCTTGTATTTTACATCTTAGTAATATTTTTTCTCAAATTCCCAGCATCTCTTCTTTTGCCTTTTATTTGGTATGATAATAAATAATAATAGCAATAATTTACTTTTCCATAACATTTTCCAAAGAAAGATTATGAAAGTATGCTCTGGTAACCTAGGACTAATTATACCCTGAGAAATATCACAGCTGTTTCTAGTAACATGAAGAGCTTTACTTAACAGGGGAAGAAAGGGAGCTGACAATGTCATATTTACTACACAGGTGCTTTATTTGCAAATATACCATGATCTATCATCCCATCAGTGAGCTGCTTCAGTATCAGGAACAAGCAGGCCTGAATTCAAAACCCATTTCTGCTGTTACTGTCTGTATGTCCCTGAGCAACTCACTTCCCTTACTCTCCTCATCTAAAATATTGGGGCGGGTGGAATACTAGATTACATTTAAGGTTCCTTTCATCCTTCAAACCTATGGAAAAGGTATGTTTAGCATTATTGTGATTTCATTTGCTACACTCAGTAACGAGTGTTTATCTATAATGTTTGTATTGCTTATTATTTACATAGAGTATTTCATTTTATTCTTAACTTTTGATGTGATTTTATCAGTTCCATTTTATAGATGGAACACTGATGATCCTAGGAATTAAACAATATTCCCAAGGCTACACAGCTAATAAATATCTGAACCAGCACTTAGGTTTTCCTCTAGACCCAATACTGTGTGTAATACGCCGTTTTGCTTTTCAATAGCCAAGCATACTATGCAAAATTCACTGGCATTTCATAGCACAGAGTACTTCTTAACATCTGACTATTTGACAGTCCACTCTGTCTGGGTAAGGACAATATGATTTGGTTATTAGAATCAATTAGTTCCCATTGTGTTTTTGCCTTGTGTCACACTGGCATCATCATAACCATCTTGGAAAGCAGGGTCTCTAACTATCCTTTAAAAATACATTAGTTGGTCTTTTACCCAAAATTTGAATGAAATCACAAAGAAAGTTTATTATTTAAACAGAATGTCCTTAGAATTTTACTATTTGGAAATACTTGTTTAGTTCCAAAAATTAAAAATAAAATTTAATAATAAAGAAAGTAGTTGACTTATAAGATGTAGGTTTTATTCAAGAACTGTTAAAATCTTAAAGCTGTCCAACTAAGGTTAAAAACAAACCAATAACAACCTTGAAGATTACATTGACCTTATTTAAACATAAAGAAGATTGAGAGGGAAATCTTTGAGTGGTGTCCTCGTATTTTATAGCCAATGTGTGTCAGAGGCAGGATCTGAAGCCAGGTCCTTTTGGCTTCAAGGCCAACTCTATCCACCACGTCATGTTCCCTCTCAGTAAACAATTGTTATCTTATAATGTCTTTTTCTATTTAAATTGAAAAGCCTGTCCAGAAAAAAAATTAATTAGGACAGCATGAAGTCAAAGGCCCAATAGTGCTTTTCCTGTGTAATCCTGAGTAATAGTAAACAACTACGTAATATAAACCAACCGTCCGAGGAGGAGAAATGACAATAAAAGGCAAGCCTCTGTGTGCTCCATTGATTTATGATTCTTGTTCAAAGTCACAGAAGCCTTTATGCATTCACTGATTTTAGGAGACAAGATGTAGCTGTATGACCTTTCCCTGTTCCAAAAGGCAGAACGTACAATAATATTCCCAAGGTTCAAATGGCCTTGTTGAGTTTTGATGACACTTGAAATCATAAATTTTCGCTTGGTTTTGCTCTAAATTTTTTGTCTTCTCTTTTTGTTATTGTTTTCCTGGCAAGGGGCTCCATGATTGTGTATTCATAACTATTGATTGTGTTTGGAAAGAATCATGGCTTCTGAGAGTAAGAGAGTTAATACATATTCACACAAGCAAAATTGCATCCTAAGAACTTGGGTTGGGCTTGAATCAATGAAGGCAGAGACATTCAACTAAAGTAGGGTCCTTCATTGCCAGGGTTCAACTGGAGTTACCACTGGAAGGTAGTTAAGTAACTGTCAGGTTGTAACAAGCTGAGCTGGACAAATGGTGTGCAGTGATAGGAGACTGAAGGAGGAGGAATGAGAAGTCTGGGTCACTCTTATCTGCAAATTCCTCTGCTTTTGTTGTTTTTTGTCCAAACTACTCCTTCTATTCACAGAGTCTTTGCTATGTCAACTTTGCTCTTTGTTTTCTGTTCTTTTAAACTCAGAGTAATGTCGACTTTAGCTCATAGGCCCAACCTGAAAGGGAAATTGGAGACCAAAAGCTGAGTTCTGACAGGGACACGCTGGCATGTTATCTTAGTGGCCCGAGTTTTGAACTTTACAAAAGCTTGCTTTGGTGAATCTCTTTTCACCCAGCTCCAACCCTGCAGCAGGCCAAAGAAAGAGAGCACAGGAAGGGCCCCTGTTTCTTTGCAAGCTGTGTACACATGCACACCCGGCTGTTCCTTCTTGACTGATGACAGATAGAAGGGAAACATTGGAATATAAGATTTGCCATATCAGATCAGACCACTGATTTATCTATTCCTGTAGCATACCTCTGGGAGTGGCCAGTGTCTGATGCTTCAGAGGAAGACAGGGGGAAAAATCAAACGGAAGAAAAAGACTCTGACTTCAAGCATTTATAAGGAACTCATTCCCCAGTCACGCCTATAGTTCACCAATCTTCTGTTCAAGCATTTTTCTTATAAGGTTTTTGCCACCCCTTCCCACCCTGAAATCAAAGCCAAAATAATGACTTCAAATGCCATTTGTATATTAGCCTTTGTATTTTGAGGGCATTGAAACTCACTGTTCAGTCTCCACTCACTCCATCCCCCTTCCTCCCCAGCCATGTCAGTACTTCACCTGTCTTCTCTCCAAGGTCCCCCCTCTCACCCCCACCCCCCACCTTAGAAGGTGGTGGTGGTGGTGTTACCATTTTGAAATCAAAACAATCTTTCTCTCTGTCTCTGTCTCTCTGTGTGTCTCTCTGTCCCTGTCTTTGTCTCTGTCTCTCTGTATCTCTCTGTCCCTGTCTCTGTCTGTGTGTGTCTCTCTGTCTCTATGTTTCTTTTTTTTTTTTTTTTTTTTTTTGCTTTTTGGAGGGCAGTTGGGATTACGTGACTTTCCCAAGGTCACACGGCTAGTTTTCTATTTCTGTCTCTGTCACTTTCTTTGTCTCTCTGTCTCTCTGTTTCCATCCTCTCCTTTCACTCCATCCCACTCCTCTCTCCGACCTTGCTATCTTGGAAAAGGTCCCCAGATATATCTCCCCAGAAATAAATCCTTTGCCCCATCCTGGACTTAGTTTAGTCTCTACATTTCCATTGTGGAAATTCTGAAGAAAAACAATTGGAGTTAAGTATATGGGTATGATGGTGTGTATCTGTGTGTTGTGTGTATGTGTGTGTTCTAAAGGAATATCAACCCCCAAGCCTGTTATTTTCTGATTCATGAAGCAAGAGCAAGAAGTAGGCCCACCTCCCTCTAATATTCAAAGTGAATTTTTTCTCCTTTTTTATGGTCTTATGAGCTCATGAGATATGGTAGGTCTTATGTAAACAATGTTTAATGTGTTTTTATTATTTTCAGTGAATAAATGGAATTTTTAAAAAATAAGGATATTTAAAATCTGGAACATATTTCCCACCAGATTATGACAATTTAAAACTTGGTCAAAATTTGACCCTAAATTATTTGACAATGTCCCCTTAAGCCCTCTAAGGGTCACTTAGCATTTCCATTACAAATCTCGACTTTCAGGGGTTTAAAACTTGGCAGTTTCAAGTTGCAGCAGTCTGGAACTTATACAAGTTGTCAGGCCAGATGTTTTTTATTTATTTGTGCAATGTTGCTTACCCCCTCATCTATACTTTCTTGCTTCATTAAAAGTTCCCCTAAAACTGCTGTTAACTTACAAAGCACGTACAACATTGAACAACTTTAGGTATTTTTCTTCAGTTGTTGATTTAAATTTTTTCATTTTAAAATGATATCTGGTAGTGAGTTAATCTTCTTCTCCAATAATGAAGACTGAGTCAAGCAGTTCCAGAAAACTGGGATCATGTTCATGCTTGGGCCAAAGATGAGTAGGGTAAAGAAAAAGGAAGTTTTGAAAATATTAAGATAAATGAAAAATAGTCAATTAAGGAGAAATGGAGTCAATGGAAAGAAACCCATAGAATGAATATGGCAAAATAACAATGAAAAATGATTTGGGGGGAATTATGAGAAAACCCTTGATATTTTATAAACAGAAAAGGAAATGCACTAAGACGAAATATAAGAAGGATATTTTAAAGAAATGAAGGTTAGTACAATAGTTCTATGAATTAGAACTGGTTGAATTGGTAAAACCAGAGAGCCATTACCTCTTTTTTTTAATGTTCATTATTGTAGGGTGACCTGGACTGGAGTACTCTGGGAATCTGTGCTAATTAAGGATGTAGTGTGGAGGGCTGACCTGGGTTCCAGTCTTGAATCTGACCCACACTGACTGTGGGACTATGGACTCTAATTCAGTGAGGTACAGACAAAAGACTGAGAGGAAGTTTGCTCACTTGGAGGTACTCTATACCAATGAAATCACAGGCCTTGTCTCTATTCCTACCAGTGGCATGCTTCCTAAATTTGCAGATGACACATTCTTTGCCAGTCTGAGCTCAGGACTTCCTCTACCATACCACAGATCTTCATCCTGAAGCTTCCTTCAACCCTGGATTTCACAAAGCCTCCCTTCTACCCTCGTGTGCTATACCTCTGATTGGACGGCTCCTCTTGAAATCTTCATTTAAGGAAGATTTAAAGCCATTTCATTTAAGGCCAACTCTGTTTTGTTCCTCTCTAGGCTGCCCTCCAGACTTTCTCTCCTGTGTCCCTGAGCCAGAGTACCTTTGTCCCATCCCCACTTTCAGTCATCTTTTATGTTGTCATCTCCCATTAGAGTGTAAGCACCTTTGGGGAAAGGACCATCTTCCTCCTTGTTTTTAGATATTTGGTACTTAACACAGTGCCTGAAACATAGTAAGAAATTAATGAATATTTCTTGACTGATTGATCAACTGACAGATTAGATAGCTAGCAGATGGCGGAATCAGGATCGAAACAGGTCTTATCACTCTAGACTCTAATGGGCTAAAATTAAGTGGATGATAAATATAAAGTCTTTTACTTGGGTTCTAGAATTCAGCTTCTAAACTTTAATAAGGGGGCACGTTCGGCTAGACAGGAATTCTGCAAAATAATGGAAATGACCTCAGCAAATTCAATAGCTTGACCTGGCAGCCAGAAAACAAACAAACAAACAAATTCAATCTTAGCTTTTATTAGGAGAAACCCAGAACTTAGGACCAGGACAATAAGAGTTCATGATCAGATCAACAAAACGTGTCATATTCAGTTTTATATTGTACGTTTTTAGATGTACAATGATAAGATGGAGAATGTCTAGAGGAATAGTACCAGAAATTGAAAGGATTCAAGACAGTGATGAGGATTACAGCGTGGAGCAGTGGTTCTCAACCTTCCTAATGCCGCGACCCTTTAATAGTTGTATGTGGGTGTGTCTGCGTGTGGGCGGACATGCCTGGAGATGGATAGAGGAGGTTCCTAAGACCATTGGAAATATATGTCTTCCAATGGTCTTAGGTGACCCCTGTGACCCCTGTGAAAGGGTCATTCCACCCCAAAGGGGTCACGACCCACAGGTTGAGAACAATTGGTGTAGAGGAAGGTAGAAGATGAATTTGAGATTTGTTCTTCTTAACCCCAAAGGATGGATTGGAGAGTGCTGTGTAGGAGGAACTGCAAAGAGGAAAACGAAGGGAAAAAACAAGTTTCCTAATAACTGGAGAGATTCCAAAGTAGAATGACCTAGCGGAAAGTAACTGGGTTCTCCCTCACAAGTCTTCAAGGGAAGGTCCCTCAAAGTGACTTTCCCAACTCTGGGAGCTTGGATTTTTGAAATCTGCAAGAAAAGCTTCTAAGAAACCAGAGGGAAACTCAAGCTTAATCACATTTCAAATACATTTGCATTTTCTACCACCAAAATATCACAGTTCCATACATCTCTTGGTTTTTTTTTAAGTTCATTTGGGAACTATATTAGTGGAGACATTATCTGTCAAGTAACAGACAAGTATTTTCTGGCTCAGGTTAAAGAAAATCCAGAGTAGCTACAAGTGTGCACAACTTCCATTTCACTTGAGGGGCATTTTGAAAGAGAGCTCATTGAAGTGGAAGGAAGCCAGAACCTGAAACCCATAGCAGGGGCATGTGGAGGGATGGAAGGCTCTGTCTCTCTCTCCTCTATTTCTCTCCCTAATTTTCTTCTCTGTCTCTGTCTCTGTCTCTGTCTCTGTCTCTCTCTTTCTCTTACACACAAACACATGTGCACACACACACACATGTACACACGCACACAATTTTCCTAATTCTTGCTCTGTTTTCAATCTCAAAAGCACAGTTCAAATGTGCTGTAGAAAACTAAGTCCCAGCAAAGCTCTGAAATATGTTTGTACTTGTCTAATAGATTACTCCCTGCACTGACTCACCTTTACTTATTGCTCTTTCTCTCCACAGTTCCCAAGACAGTCCAAGGTCATGTGAAGAACATGGCATTTTCAATAGTGGGAGCTTTCAATGGCCAGGGAATATTTTGCCCCTTCAGGGTCCTCCTTTTTTTCCTTTAATTTTAGAGGGGAGAGGAAATGTCAGGACCTGTGATTTCATCAATGCATGGAACTCTTGGTGAGGAAAATCCTTCCACTCACGCAGATAGGCAGCTCCTCTAAATGTAGTTTAGACAGGCATCTGGGTCACTGAGAGATTAAGTGATTTGCTCCAGGTCACCCTTTTAGTGAGCATCCAGGTGGCACCATAGAACACTGAGCCTGAAATCAGGAAGACTTATCTTCCTGACTGTGTGGCCCTGGTCAAGTCATTGAACCTTGTTTGCCTCAGTCTCCTCATCTGTAAAATAAACCAGAGAAGGAAATGGAAAACCGCTCTAATATCTCTCCCAAGAAAACCCCAAATGGGGTCATGAAGATTCAGACACGACTGAAAAACAACTGAAAAAAACACATTTGGGATGGACCATGGATAGCTCTGAACCCAGTTCTCTCTGATGCCCAGGCCTTCCCTCTGTTGATTGCATGACTGGTCTCTGATGTGAACTTTCCCTCCTATGGGATCTGATTCAATTCAATTCAACTCTATTTGATTCAATGAATTTTGTGCTTCTAGGACTAAAAAGTCCTTAGAGAACACACACACTTGTGCATTCTCTCTCTCTCTCTCTCTCTCTCTCTCTCTCTCTCTCTCTCTCTCTCTTTCTTTCTCTCTCTCTCTTTCACTCACACACACACACACTTTTATGTCTGCACATACATATATAAGTATATATGTATACGTGTATATAGTATATGTATTGGACTGGACCTGTGATTCCATTGGTGCAAAGAACTTGAAATGAACAAAAATTCTCTATCAGCATAGACCAGTGGTTCTCAACCTGTGGGTCGCAACCCCTTTGGGGGTCAAATGACCCTTTCACAGGGGTCCTTGGGGTCACCTAAGACCATCGGAAAACACATATTTCCAATGGTCTTAGGAACCGAGACACTGCTCCTCTATCTGTCTCCAGGCTGGTCCACCCACATGCAGATACGTCCACATATGAGTATTAAAGGGTCACAACATTAGGAAGGTTGAGAACCTCTGGCATAGACCATCATGGGCTCAGCAACTGCGAGTCTTACACAGAGGTCTGGGGATCTGAGAGGTTAAGTGACATCCACTGTCACAGCCATTAATGTGTCAGAGGCAGCCCTACAACTGAGCTCTTCCTGACCCGAGTCTTCCTGGCCTCCCTGGCTCTGATTCTGGTTCTGGCTCTCTATATCTATATATGCGTGCGTGCATGTGTGTATACATACATGCACATATATGCAAATGTATGTGCACACATGCATGTTTGTATATTTACATGTACACACACATACATGCATTTATAACATACACACAGAAACACATCAAAGGAGACGGTGACCCACTCCACTTTGAGATATCTCTGCTTATTAGTAAATGTTTTTTCTTTCATCAGTCTTAGATTCTTATTTGGCCAGAAGTTTATCTGGGAAAATGAAAGCATTGAATGAAGCCCTTACTGAATGTCACAAGCCGTCCCTTCTGCTGCATTTATTCTTCTGACTCTCTGTGTATTCTAGATCTAGCATCCGTTTGCCTCAGTTTCTTCCACTCACGACCATCTCGCGAGTATGGTGTGCTGTATGAACATCAGTTATTATCACTATTATTAGAATAAAATGAAATAAATTAATCAGTGCCTAACATATAGTAGATATTATGCAAATGCTGGCTATTATTATTTTGACCAAGCCTCTTTTATGTAGGACTCCATTTCCCCATTTATAAAATGAAAAAAAGTATAAAATTTGTCACCACGGAGTTTTAAGATTGCTCCCAACTCTAAATCTGGGATCCATCGGGCGGGCATCTAACATTCACAACTAGATCGTTGACCCTCCAAGGGCAAGCTAGATTCTTCTTCATTCGCACCAACACCTTGTCCCTCCATACTTAGCACAGCTTCTTATCCATAATGTTCAATAAATGTTGGTTGATTGATAAAAAATATTAGTTGATTAATGAATAATAAGTTCTACATTCCATTTGAGGATGAAAATAGTTAGTACTATGAAAATTATAATTCAAGAAATGAGCATTAAGCACCCATTATATGAATTTGATGTCTGGATCTAATTCAGCACAATTAATTAGATCGTAGTTGTCTCCTAACAAGCTGCTATGCTAGTCATTAAGAGTAAAAAGACCAATTGAGACAGGCCCCGCCCTCAAAGAATATATATTGTGCTGAGGGTTATGATATATACATACATACAGGTGTAGCATTATTTTTAAAGATACTATTTGTAGAGCTCTGTGCAAACCTTAAAGCACTCTAGAGATACTACCTGCTACTGTTAAGTAAATATAGGATAACGCGAGGAGACAGAACCAGTCGTGTTAGTTGTTGTCCTTCATTTTCAAAGAGGACAAAAATGATCTTATCATGTTAGAGTTACAGGATGTTAGACTGTGGCTGATCAAACCAATACGAGCTCTGAACGCTCTGCCACCAACAGAGGAAGACCTGAGCATCAGGAATAACTGCGTTCAAGCCATCGATGATGAGAACCTGGGCCGCGTCACTGAACCTCTCAGGGGCCCAGATGACTCTCTAACAAGTAGGGGATTATCAAAAGCTTCTCATAACACTGGAGACTGATGGTCTGTCTAAACATGGGCCTAGAGACAAGATGACACGCTGAGTTCAAGTAATAGCAACAGTAATAATAATCGCTAACATGTGTATATACATATATAATTAATGAATAAATTATATAATTTTATAATATATTAAATATAATTTATAATATAAATTATATAATTATATAACAAATAAATTATATCTATATAATTACTGTGTGCCGGCCTCTGTGCTAAGTTGCTAAGTGTATTGCAGCAGATAGGCCAGTCTGGATGGAAGAGACTGGGATGGGAAATAATTTGCAAAGATTAGAAAAGGAAGGCTCTTGGTACAGAAGGTATAGAATGTATACACTGACAGTAACCTGATTGTGCTTTAAACGGCAAGCTGCAGAGTCTGTCGTTTATTCCAGAGGAAATAATGTTTCTTCTTTTTTTAAGTGTTGTTGATGAGTTTTATTCTTATATCACAATCATGTTGTTGTCCTAGTCATTCCCAATTTTTTGGTTAGTAGAACTCTTTGTGACCCCTTTTAGCATCTTCACAGCACAGATACTAGCATACTTTGCCACTTCTTTCTCCAGCTCATTTTACAAATGAGAAAACTTGAGGCAAACAAGGTTAAGTGATTTGCCCAGCTAGTAAGCAACTGAGGCCAAATTTGAACTCATAAAGATGAGTCTTTCTGATTTGTGCCCACTGCACCACCTTGCTGCCCATCACGATTATTTCTGAGGACAATAACAAAAACGATTTTCTTAGATCACAGGCTTCCTTGTGACAATGAAAAATAATTACACAAAAACAAATGATGTACTGATTACACTTGAAAATGTCTACAGCATTCTATCCTAGCAGTTCCCTGACTCTCATGTGTAGCCAGTCATGTTTCATACATATCTGTACTCCAGGACCTTCACTAGTTTTTCTGATAAACAGAACCAAATTCCTCTTAGGATTCTTTTCATTCTGATCATTGTAGTCATTGTGTATGGTGCTCTTGCATCAGGTCACATAAATCTTCCCATGTTTCTCTGAATTCCTTATTATTTGCCACTTCTTCTGGCACTGTAATATTTCATCAATGAACCATAGTTTTTTCATTCATTCCTCAACTTATGTACACCTACTCATTTCTAGTCCTTGGCTGTCACAAAGCATGGGCTGCAGATATTTTTAATATAGGTTAGACATTTCCTTCTGTTGTTGACTTTCTTGGGATAAATGCCCAATAGTAGAGTTGCCTGGTCAATGAATGCATGTGGGTGCCTTGGAAACTTCTAGAGAAAAACATTTATGTGCTCAAAACTGTGCTTTAGGAATGTCAATTTGGCAGATTGTGGAGGATAGATAGGAGAGAGGAAATAATGGAAATGGGAAATCAATTAAAAAGTTGTTGTAACAGTGAAGACAAGACATTTTGAGGAAGTGAGCTAGATCGGTGGCCGTGAGTGCAGGAAAAGAAATAGTGAAAGTGATGCTATGGACAGTCAAGTCATAGGACTTGGCAAGTGATTTGATATGGGGGTAAGGGAAATATAGGATCATGGATGACTGAGCTTACGAACCTGGGTGACTGGAAAGATGATGGTGCCCTCAAAAGAAATAATGGAAGTTTCCAAAAGCAATGCATTTCTAAGAAAAAAATAATGATTTCCATTTTCAACATATTAAGTTTGAGATGCCTTGGTTGGAAACCATCTAACTGTCCAATAGGAAGCTGGAATTCAAAAGAGAGGCTAAGTCTGAATACATAGATCTATAATAGTGTCTATGTACTGTCATATCTTTGAATAATGATTCCAAAGAAAGCATAAAACATTTTGGAAACGGCAACAGTATTTTTTAAAAACTGCTCGATATAAGATGTTGCTCTTTTTGCATTACCTGTCACTAATCACCACTAACATAGATATTCTTTCTCAGCTTTAATAAATCCCCACTTTCACAGTTTTTATTCTTGAGCCATTTCAAATAATATCAGGGTGAAATTTGGTATAAAAATCACTAGCAGGGTTTCCAATATTGCTCTGTACATGTACATTTACACATGTGCAAATATCCTTTTAATCCATAAAACTTGCTTCGATTTATAGAATGGCAAAAAATGTAAATTATTTAGAACTTCAGATGCCTCACTAAATATAAGATAAAAAAATGATGGGTTACATATTTCTTCAATGGGAACTTAATGCCTTGTGACATATGGAAAAATAGTCTTTGCAGCTAGGGCTTATATAGTGCTTTAATGTTTGCGAAGTGCCTTACAAATATTCTCTCACTTTATTCTCACAATAACCCTGGGAGATAGGTACTACTATTATCTCCAATTTACAGATGACACATCTGAGGGCCAGAGACTCGCCGAAGGTCACATAGGAAGTATCTGAGGTCATATTTGAACTCAGGTCTTCTCCATGTCCAAAATTTTATCTATTCTGCCATCTACCTGCCTAAATAATGTGCTTCAGAGATAAATATCTAAAATGTGGCTATGTAGAGTCGAGCGTATTGAGGAAGTGTCTGCTTCAGAATTTCCAGGAAACTCTGGAGACTTAGAAGGACCTTTTTATCTGACTTTGGCAAATCAGTAATAGCTATTTCCTCCTGCCCCAGATGTTACCTCTACCTTTTGACCTTTTAGACCTTCTTGGATGGTGGCCATGGATCCATAAAGCTAACGTTAACATTGACCTAAAACCTTCACCTTGTGTCACATTTCACACCTTGTGCAGTTTATTTTCCTACAACCACCCTTACTTAATCTCGTTACTTTGCCCCTCTCCAGGTGTCTTTTTAGACTTTTATTTTGTGTCGGGAATGAATATTATGGCACTAGGTACCCTGACCATATGTCTCAAATTATTTTTAGTACTGAATGATTTGCAAATGGATGCAACTGTGAGGTCCCAGAAGAGCATTGCAAGCCACCCTCCTTAAACTCGTATTTTTATTATAATATTCATTTTTTAAAGTTTTATTTATTTTTTTTTATACCAGCCATCCTCTGATACCTCTTTCATGCTCAATGTGAACTCTTTGTTTTGACACAGGGCAGTAGCAAAACTGGCTGACAAGATGACAGCAGGTTATGGTATATATGACATTCTGTACCTGCAAACCTACCCTTCTCTACTCACAGGACAGAAGAACATTTTGTTATCTCTTCTGCAAGACCAAACCTGTCCATTGTAATCAATTTGAGTATTGCCTTGTGGAGGTATAATTCACATTCCTGCTTTATTATTTCTATTATTCTTCTGGTTCTACTTTATCCCATGCACATTAATCCATACGTATCTTCCCAATCAAAAAACCTTTTCTCCTCACTATTTATTCATTTGAATGATCTATTTATAGATTGATCGAGATAGAGAAAAGTAAAGAAAGGAAGAAGGAAAGAAACAAGAGATAGATGGGTAGATAGATAAATAGAATGATGGAAAGATAGATAGATAGATAGATAGATAGATAGATAGATAGATAGATAGATAGATAGATAGATAGATAGATGGACGGATGGATAGATAGATAGATGTTACTCTGTGTAAAACATGTAAATATCTTAGTTCGGATTTGTAAACATGGAATGGGATACTTCATAATCATAAAAGGTCTTTTGGCAATGGCTAGTTTACCAATGCTTAAAATTCTTTGTAGAAGGGATTACTGGTTAGATTCTGGTTGTACTAGGCATCCTCTGAAGTTCCTTCCAACTCTGAGATTCTGTAAGTCTATCATTCTAAGAGAGGTCAAAGACCATTAAACTTATGAAAAGGCAACTGGATTTGATGATTAGAAAGTCATTTGTGAACTTTGAAAGATCCATTTCAGTAGGGTGTTGGAGATGGAGAGAAATACATGGCTCAGTGGATACAGCACCAGACCTAAAGTCAGAATGATCTGAGTTCAAAAATGGCCTCAGACACTTACTAGCTATGTGACCTTTGACAAGTCACTTAATTTCTGTTCATCTTAATCTGCTGGAGAAGGAAATGACAAACTCCTCTAGCACCTTTGCCAAGAAAACCTGATGGACAATATGGTCCATGGGGTCATGAAGAGTCAGACACAGTTGAATGACTGAACAACAAAAATGATGGGGGAAAAAAAGCCGTCTGGGGATGAAAGACATAACTAAAGAATTCCTAATAGTTACAGCTGTCCAAAAGTGGCCTTGTCTGCTTTTGGACATAGTAAGTTTCCCCTTCTTGGAAATTTTAAAGTCAAGCTTTAAAGACCACAGATCAGAGACATTGCAAAGGGGTTTCCCGGTTAGGTATGTGGTATGCTAAATGGACTCTGAGGACTCTTTCAACTATTTTGACTCTATGAGCTCGTAGAAACCTTTCTAATGTCTAAGGAAATGTACTATCAAGCTTTAAACAAGCAAGTCATATTGCAAAAGAACCAAATATTCTGGCTAAGTCAAAGGAATATAAAATGACAAACATATGATCCCATTTTACAAGGTAAAAATTAATATATGTATATATATATATATATATATATATATATGTGTGTGTGTGTGTGTGTGTGTGTGTGTATGAGTGTGTACACACATAAAATGCCAGGAAGGAGGGTAGAAAAAATACTGGGAGCAGTTCTAATACCAACCTAATCCTGAAATGAATAAGATGATGCTTTCCTCCAACATAACCTTCCCTGAATATCTTGTCCAGTTATTTATAGGAAACTAAATTCAGGGATAGGACAAGATATATTGGAATATGTTATATCTTAAAGTTATGATGATAGCTATTGATTAGAGAAATGCAAATTAAAACATCTCTGAGACACCACATCACACCTATCAGTTTCACTAACATGACAGGACAGGAAAATTATATATGTTGGAGAGGATGTGGGAAAATTGGGTTAATGCATTGTTGGTGGAATTGTGATTTGATCCAACCATTCTGGAGAACAATTTGGAATTATGCCCAAAGGGCTATAAAACTGCATACCCTTTGATCCAGTAATAGATACTAGGTCTGTATCTCAAAGATATCATTTTAAAAAAGGTAAAAGGACCCACATGTACAAAAAATATTTATAATAGGTCTGTTTGTCGTGGAAAAGAATTGGAAACTGAGGGGATGTTCATCAGTTGGGAAGTTGCTGAACAAGTTATGGTATGTGAATGTAATGGAATACTATTTTTCCATAAGAAATGATGAGTAAGTAGATTTCAGAAAAACCTAGAAAGATTTACATAAACTGATACAGTGAAGTGAGCAGAACCAGAAGAACATTGCACACACTAATGGCAACATTATGTGATGACCAACTTTGATAGACTTAGCTTTTCTCAACAAAGCAGTGATCTAAGACAATTCTGAAAGATTCACGCTGGAAAATGCTATCCACATCCAAAGAAAGAGCCACATAGACTGAACGCAGAGTAAAACATCTCTCTTTTGGTTTTTTTTTCTTCCCTTTTATTCTGATTCTTCTTTCACAACATGACTAAGGTGGAAATATGTTTAATATGATTATATGTGTATAACAGGTCAGATTATGCTGTCTTGGGGAGGGAGGAAGGGAAAGGTGAGGGAATTTAAAACTCAGAATCTTATAAAAGTGAATGTTAAAAATTAAAAATTAATTAATCTGAGAGAAAGAGAGAGACAGACAGAGAGAGAGAGAGAGAGAGAGAGAGAGAGAGAGAGAGAGAGAGAGAGAGAGAGAGAGAGAAAGTTATGGTGATAGAAGGAAAGCCCTTAAATGAACACTTCTTGGGCACAACATTGGTATCAGAGTCACAGAAAAGTTTCCCTCATAATTGGAGAAGGTTGAGCAAAGCTCAGGCTTGCTCCTACAACCAAAAGCTAGTTAAGCCAGCTCAAGCTCCCCCCCCCCAAATCCCTTGTTCTCTCTAGCACAACCATAGAAGGAAACACCATAGAAGGGAGTTCCAAGGAGTTATGCCAACCCATACGAAAGGCTGGATAAAGAGGAAATTTCAGAAGTCTCATCAGGAAGGAGTAAGACTTTGTCTGACATCATCCTTATTTTCCAAGCTGGTATAGTATATTTTGCATATTCTCAAACCTTTAGAATTGAGCTGACTGGTTTAAAAATCACATCATCTCCCACTCTGATGCCTAAATACTAAAGAACCAAAATGGAGTTACGACCTCAACAATGCAGGAGTTCCCTCCATCTTGCTAATCACCAATCAAACCTCATTCTTATCACATGATCAGCCTATCTTCTTTTCTTCTCATGTATTTCTGGATTGTGGTTTTTACTGCTCTTTAGAGTTCCTCATTGGTTCTATACAGACTATTATTATTATAAGTATTATGTTGCAGTCTGCTCACACACATGGGGAGGGGGAGGGACAAGCAGGCACTGAGCATCTGCAAGGCTCTGTGCCAAGTACTTTACAAATATCTCATATGATCCTCAAAACAACCCTAGGAAGTAGGTGCTTTATTATTATGCCCATTTTACAGCTGAAACGAAGCTAGACAAACCTTATAGGATTACAAGGCTAGCATCTGAGGTCAAATTTGAACTCAAGCCTTCCTGACTCAAGGACCGGGGTTCCACCCACTGCACCACCAACCATCAGTGGGTCTCTCCTTTACCTTTTGTGTTATTAATGTTTAATTCGTTGGAGGTCATTGCATTCCATATATCACTACTTCATAGCAACCCTGATAGAATGCTGGTGTTGAATGGATAGGACTTTGCTTTCATTGGAAGCTCAGGGTCAGTAAAGGAGCTTGGCTATTTCCTCAAAGCAGCTTGTTCTCCATTTGTTCAACTGCTCAACCAGCTCATTGCCCATCTGCACTGTCTCTCCCAAATATACACACTGATACTCACATGGCAACCCATCCCTCTATGATACTAGCTTCAATAGCCCTGCTCCTAATGACTAATGCTGGGTAGTGACTAAAAGCAGCACTTCTCCCACCCTCTCTCCCCCACTTGTTGTGACCAACTGCTGCTATTCCTACACTCAGGCATCCAGTATCTCCATGTAATCCCTGCACCCTGAAATTGTGTCAACCCTGCCCCCTACGTTGGCTGGGGTCGCAGGGATCGCTCTCCTCACTGTCCTCAGTAAGGGAAACTGCTTCTGCCGGCTGGCCCCATCTCCTCCAAATGGCGTTCTGAATCAAAGACCCACAGAATGTCAGAGCTGGAAGGGACCTGAGAGGTCCTCTAGTGCTCCATTCTCATTTGACAGATAAAGGCTCAGAAAGGATAAATGGTTTATTAGAGTTCACCCAGATAACAAATAAATAAATTAGGGTTCACCCAGGAACAAAAGGGAAGCTAAGTGGCTCAGTGGATAACATGCCAGGCCAAAAGATGCGTCTTCCTGACTTCAAATCTGGCCTCAGACATTTACTAGCTGTGTGACCCTGGGCAAGTCACTTGTTTGCTTCAGTTCCTCATCTATAAAATGAGCCAGAGAAGGTAGCAAACCACGTCAGTGTTTTTTGCCAAGAAGACCCCAAATGGGGTATCAGAGTAAGATAACCACTGAAAAACAATTTAACAACTAATAAATAGTACAGTTGAAACTTGAATCCAAATATTCTGATTCTAATTCCAGTGCTGTTTTTACCACAGTTCACCTCCCATATTATTGCTGAAAGTATGACTACCTTCCCTTGTGCCATGACTTGCTGAATGCTTCCTCTTCTATTACTCTTTCATATTCTTTCCTGTTCTCACCACACAAAATGAAATTGTCAGGCGACCATCTAAACTTGCCCCCTCTCCCACTTTCCCTAATTCTTAGAATGATACCACCATCTTTCAAATCATCCTTGATTCAGCTCTCTCTCTCCAGACTTCCTCTCTACCTTCCCCATTAGCAACCTTCCCACCTGGAGATACCTACAACCTGAGGCCCATTCCCCTGACTGATTAGCTCCTAGCCCTGTGAGATCTTATCCATGGTCATTCCACCCTTGACCTTCCATTCCTCTCCACCTTCTCCCTGAAGTCTTGCTCCCTTCAGGGTACTCTTCCCCAGACCATATCATTCCTATTTCCCTTTTATGTTTTTTTCTCTCCATTCACACCTGAAGGGTAGAGATTTTCTAATAGTAATAGCAGGATTGATTTGATTGTGGTTCCAGAAGTGGAAAAAGAGTAGAATTGGAAGAGTATAGATCTTATGGACACTTAGCTAGTGGGGAAATGGACAGGGATATTGTTTCATTTTTCTGTTTGTTAATTTTTAGTTGATTTGGAGGTGGAAGGGAAAGGACAAGAAACACTGTGGAGTTAGAACAGACAAGACTTGGCAGCTCATTAAATGTAGGAAATGAGAAAGAGAGGAACTAAGCATGACTTCTAGGTTTTGAGTCTGAATGTCTGGGAAAATAATGGTGCTAGCAACAGAAATCGGGAAGGCAGGAACTGGTGAAAGTTCTGTGGGGAAGTTTTGGTAGTCATCAACAGAGAAGTGAAAATTAATAGGAACTGATGAGGTTAACAAGAGAAGTAGATCAAGATAAGCAGATACTGGGGATAGGTGGGCGAGGTGGTTGTCATGTGTAGGATATGAGTAAATGAAAGGGTATAAGTAGAAGGGAATAGAAAAAAGAATATATTAATAGAAGGAGAACCTAGTAGAGGGAGCTTTGTACAGTGGAAATAATATTAAATTTCAAGTCACAGAATCTGAGTTTGAAGTTTGACTCAGCCATTTACTTCTTGTAAGATGCTGGGTGGCAAGTCTTTGAATATCTCTCTCTCTCTCTCTCTCTCTCTCTCTCTCTCTCTCTCTGTGTATATATATATATATATATATATATATATATACACATACACATATATGCACACATATATATGTATATAGGACTTGGTTTAGACAAGTTTCCTTTTATCCTACAATCCTATGGACCTGGGGAGTACAATGTCACAGAATCCAAGGTATGAGAGAATTTCTTAAAAGAGGGAGTGTTCAAGAAGAATGTAGATGGAGGAGATGGGGAACCATTTAACTTGGTAATAAAGCCATCATTAAGATTTTATCCAGAACAATTTTAGTGGGGTGGTGAGAACAGAAGAGAGAAGCCAGGCTGTAATTAAAGTCAATTCATTTCAACAAGCATTTATCAAGTCCAAGACTCTGTGTAGAGTCCTAGGCACTGGGGGTGATGCAAAGTTTAGATAAGACATGCCCCAGCTCTCACGGAGTTTACCATGTGGTAAAAAGCTATGGATAATACAGAAATCCACTGTAGCTGGGTACTTAAATCTCTTTAAGCTGGCTAAGTAAAGACCTCAACACCAGACACCCAAGATGAATAAACAGAGTCTTTTCTATCCACCACTCAACCTTCCCCCAACAAAGCATGGATTCCATAATGCCCTATTGCCAGAACTCTTGTCCTGTGACTGTTTTCTGCCTTATAGAAAAAGGGGACCTTAAAAAAGGTTTCCAGTTTCTCCTTTCTGTCTTTAAATTTTAGCCACTGCGTCAGCTAATGGAAAATAACAATAGGTGGCATTTCACTAACCCCTTTCTCTTTAAACAAAATCTCAACCAGCATTCCCCTAGATTTGTTACATTTTTCTCTACGTTTTTCTGCTTACCAAAGTTTTCAGAAACTTTTCTACGAGGGTCGTTAGGCGGAAGCTGGCCCTATGATTTTAACCATGTATATAATTTCTTCTACTAATGCAGTTTGACACCTTTCTTGTGACTTGTACTCTTCTAGTTTCTTAAGAGAACTAAGGAGTTAAGTCCCATGCCTCTGGGGAAAGGGTTCAAGCATTTATCAAGCACCTACTACGTGCCAGGCACCTAAGTACTTCACAAGTATTATCTTGTTCAATCCAGAGACCCTGGAAGATAGGTACTGGTATTGTCCCCATTTCACAGTTGAGAAAACTGAGGCAGACAGCAGTTAAGTGACTTGCCCAAGGTCACACAGCTGACTAGTGTCTGAGGTTAGATATTAACTCAGCTGATCCTAACTCTAGGCCCAGCATTCTATCCTTAGCCATGCGGCCTGCTGTCTTTACACCATTCCATGCTGGCACTTAAGCTCTTTTAATCTTTTTTTTTTCAAACAAACATAACATATTAAGCAATGTTGAGTTATAACGAGATGATAATTACATTAGTTACCATCACATTATGTAGTGGCAAGTACCCAAAACATAGGATTTAAAGTCATAAGTCCTGGGTTCAAATCCTCACTCTGCTACTTACTTCTTGTATGACCTTATGTGATTCTTTTAACCTCAGTTTCTTTTTCTAAAAAATGAAGGAGTCAAGCTATTAGACTTCTAAAGTCCTGCCAGCTCTTAATCTACAATACTATATAAGAAAGCTTCTTCTGGCATGAATTCATTTTTACAATGATGAAACACTGAGGTTCAGGAGGATGAGTTTTAAGCTCTACACTAATTATATGAAACTCAGATAGAAAGGGATCCAGTAGGAAGGATCTCTGCTGGCCACATATTGAGTTAGAAAACCACATATTAACATTATCTACACTCTATTTTGTTTTGATCTATTTTGTTAAATATTTCCCAGTTACATTTTTATCAGATTTGGATCACACTAAGTCACATGTCTAACGCCTCTGCTCTACACACTCGTGTGATATTTTGTAATTTTTATTTTTTAAATCATTATAGAAATTAATTCATGGAAACAGATTCAGTGTTACAGTCTAAGTGACAAAGGGTGAATTTTGGAAATGATATAGGAAAAGGCACATTTCACATAAAAAGATGAGATTGTTTTTTCTGACATCAGGTGTACATAATGCTGGGAGGGAAAGTAGCGACCTCTTTCTCTTCTGGAATGAATAGGACTTGATGGATAACAGGGACAAGTCATCTCATGCCCTGTAGGTTCAGAAAAAAATACAAGCACAAAGTTTGTTTTCTTGAAACTGCCGTGTCTTAGAGAGATTGTTTTGTAAAATGTAGTCTAAGGACTCCTAACCTTTCTTCCTACCACAGATAAATCCTTCAGATCTCTGCAAAAACAATCTTCCCAAAGTTTATCTTGATGTCCCCATTGAAGTGTGCTGGACTGGACTTGGAAAACTAAGTTTGAATCCTGGCTTAGATATTCATGATCCTTATTAAATTGTGACCCGGGGAAAACCCTTTAATTTCTTGAAAGTTCAGTATCCTCATATGTAAGATGAGAAAATTATACATGAACTGAAGAAAAAAAGGTTGTTGCCATTTGTTCCACAAAACTTAGGAAAGATTTAATTATGTAGAAAACACTGTACTGAGTCCTTGCCCTCCAAGTAATTACACTCTACTTTGAAGAAAGTGCTTAGTAAACTGTAAAGCTCTCTATATGTGACTTTTTATTATCCTGTCACTCTGCTGTTTAAAAAAAAATCATTAACTTGCTCCCTGTTGCCTTTAGAATAAAGTTTAAATTTCTTTGACATTCTAGACCCTCTGTAATCTGACCCCAATTTATCCTTTCAATATTGTCTGGTAGAAATCCCATTCACAACATTTCTGTTCTATTCTCTTCATGCTGGATTCCTCTCTATCATCTTCTCTTGCCTTCTCTCATCTCTTTGCCTTCTCTCAGTGCTATTCCCCATTCCTGGGTGGGATACTGTCCCATTTCTATTCATCCATCTATACCTCCCTTTCTCTAAGGTCCCCATTGTCTGCCCTGATACTTCCCTCCACCTCCTAAGGAGTTTGTTCTCTCCAATATTGCCGTTATTTTTGAATGTCACCCCCCTCCAAAAAATTGTAAACTCCTTGAAGGCAAGATCAGTTTCATGTTTTATATATCCTTGTAGACCCTACACCCAATACAACCTTAGATATGGTGGGTGTTTATAAATGTAGATTGTAAACACCCTGAGGGTAAAGAATGTGTCACCTAAACTTTATAGCTCCTCCAAGGCAGAGCATAATGCTCTGCACTCAGTAAATGCTTAATAAATGTGTTTCTGCATAACTACCTGGTATTGAACTACTTTAAATTTATTTTACATTTTTCTCTTTATATTTCTCTTGTATATACTTATGTATGTATTTGTTTTCTCTTATACTCTTTGCATGGAGGAATCATTTTATTTGTATTCCTAGTACCAACACAGAATAGACATTTAACAAATACTTTATGATCAGCGATTTGGTTGTGTTGATTTAATTATTTGTTGATTAAAGGAATTAAAAAAACTTTCCAACTCCATCCCCAGGAATTTGAATTTTAATTCAGAAATATATGTAGTAGAGAATTTGCTATTAATATCTCAAAGATAATATATATTACATACATGCTATTCTCTTTTTTGTTAAAAAATTCATTAATATGCAGATTAACTTTAATTTATGACTAAAGACCTTCGAGCTAAATTTTTTTTTTGCATTTTACTTTTTAATGTTTCTCTGATTCAAATTGGTTTAGGATTGTAAGAAACCAAAGTTAGCAGCATTAGTGAATCAGAAACATCGAAGTCTCCTGTCATTTTAACTTTCATTTTTTGAAAACTATATGCATATGTACACACACACATGCATACATACATATATCAATATTTACACATGTATGTGTTTTGGCATGAAAAGTTTAAAGGTATTTTTACCTACAACTACATTTCATCTACCACTCCATTCCATCTTTCAGTATGAGGCCACCTAATCTCCAAAAGGGTAAGCTAAATAAGAATTCTGATTAAAAACATTGAATGGCCCTATTTTATCCAGGCTCTCAAACATTGATGAACCAGTCTCAGTTCAAGACTTTGCCAAAAGTCTGATCATATTCTATTAGAGATGGAACCAAGCACTCTTGCACCATTACCATCATCATCATCATCACCATCATCACCATCACCATCATCATCACCATCACCATCATCATCATCACCATCACCACCATCATCACCATCACCATCATCATCACCATCATCATCACCATCATCATCACCATCACCATCATCATCACCATCACCATCACCATCATCATCACCATCATCACCATCACCATCACCATTACCATCACCATCATCATCACCATCATCACCATCACCATCACAATCACAATCACCATCATCATCACCATCATCACCATCATCACCATCATCACCATCATCATCATCATTACCATCACCATCATCACCATCACCATCACCATCATCATCACCATCACCATCATCAT
>CM053593.1:39459025-39485636 GCA_028646575.1 Pseudocheirus occidentalis | reverse complement strand
CATCATCACCATCATCATCACCATCACCATCATCATCACCATCACCATCACCATCATCATCACCATCATCACCATCACCATCACCATTACCATCACCATCATCATCACCATCATCACCATCACCATCACAATCACCATCACCATCACCATCATCATCACCATCACCATCATCACCATTACCATTACCATCACCATCATCATCACCATCATCGCCATCACCATCATTGCCATCATCACCACCATCATCATCACCATCACCGTCATCATCACCATCATCATCATCATCATCACCTTTTTTCTTCATTCTCCTCCTCTTCTTGATCATCATCATCACCTTAACATTAAAATAATAATAATAAGAACTATAACTTATATCATGTATTAAAGTTTATAATACACTTTACAAATATTATCCATTTCATCCTCACAATAAGCCTGGGAAGGTAGGTGAAATTAAACAAGATATCATGTAAGACACATACAAGACACATGGTAAAGCCAAAACCCAGGCACTTTTTAATCCGCTGTCATTATCCTAAGTGAGTGGACAAAGATCATAGAAATCTGTAGTACAATGGAAAGAATACTGGCTTGATCTATAGGGTCTGACTTCAGATTCCACCTCTGACATTTACTAACTGACCAAAGCTAAATCACTTAACTTCCCTGGGCTTCATTTCCTCATCTATAAACTGAAGGAGGTTGGACTTAACGGACTCTGAGTCCACCTTTAAGTCTATGGTCCTATGATCCCATCTGCCCATGTGAGGAATACTTTCTGGAGTACCCAGGCAATACAAGTCCTGGACTTGGGAGGCTTGTGTGGAAGTAATTCTTACTCTACAAGCAATATGAAATACCAAAAGTGAAGGCCACGGTTACTAATCACTCACCAGCGGCTAGTCACTGGCCTTCCTCTGCTGTGAACATTCCAGTCACTACTACCTCCACTGGCTGCCATCACAGTCACAGCAGGGCAATTACTCTCAATTTAATTCATCAGGCCGCTGCCTCTCTCTGCAGTTAATCACACTACTAACACTAATTACATAGTACCGATCACTCTGATGCTATATTTTATTCTCATTTGTCTTCTTTCTCTTCTCCAAGGGCATTGCCTTTAGCAATAGTGGAGGCCCTTTTACTGGAAGTTTTCTCCTCTACACTTACCTCTCAGAGCCTAGAATTTAGTAGGCACTTGATAAATGCCCGTTTACTGACACATTGAGAATGTTGTGGAGGAGTTAGGTGGTCAAATAAAAGTGACCTAAAGATGCTTCTCAACTCAGAGATTCTGTGAGATCCGTTTTCAAAGGAAATCTGCAGAAACCATTTGTATAAGTACACCTGTACACCTTGCTTGGGCACAACATGTCCTACATGGCTAGAATTTGTGAAAATTAAATTTGTACAGATGGTATTTGCCCTGCTCCTCCATACATGAAAAATAGGCTATTAGAAGAGCCATAATGAGAAAGTTTTATGTTTCTACCACAAATTGCACTCACAACAAGTGACCTGGAATGTACCTTCAGTGGAAAAGCAGGATGGGAAGACAAGAACTCTGGTACCCAGGTGTGAGGCCTGCTACAAAAACTACCATGCAGAAACTGGAAGAGAAGAAGAAGGAGGAGGAATAGGAGTTCCAGCCAGCATTTATTAATTTCTTATTTTAAATACTCTAGATGCTGGGTTCTATAATTTCCAGACTGTGGAAGGCCTATAAGCAGGAATATGCTGGTAAAAGAAACTGGAAAAGAACATATACTCATGACACACTTTTAAGTTTAAATTAGGTTATTAATGTTTTCTCCATCACTTACTTATGTCTAGACAACCATCAAAACAATAAACCAAGCCTTGACTTGTAATGTTTACTGATTTTCTGAGATGTAAACGCTGACATTGAAAATTGAACAACTGCTCAAGATATGGTATGGCCCCAGTGTACATGCCCTTAAATCTTTTAAGTATTGTTAACACCCACTACCTTCAGCATCCTAGAAAAAGCCTGGTTCACCCCACCCTAGATATATAAGCAGTGGAAAGAGTAATAGATTTGGCATCACTTGATCTGAGTTCATATCTTGCCTATTCCACCTAGGCAAATTTGTTGTTTAGCCCCTCTGGTCTATATAGACCCATCTGAAAATGAGTGGATCGACTAAATGACCATTTCTGCATCTATGATCCTGAAATCCCATGGTCTTATAAAAAGACACATGTTGTCTAGTGACATTAAGTCTTTGGAAACATGACTTTTGGCCAAAAAAAATTATGAGAGGAAATTAGTTCCATATGAATTACACTTTGATGATGAAAAGTAGACTAACACTGGAGTGAACACAGCTGAATGGGACTTCTGGAGTAGCTTGGGTCCTTGCCAACCATTCTATTCTCATCTTGAGTCACTGGTAAATGACAGGACACTACATTTTCACAATCCTATAGCTGACTTTGGTTGTGATGTAAGACAACATTGGCCAGGATAGCATAATGTGTGTATAACTATTTCATTCTATTTATCCAAATTTCTGATCACTCTTCTTTTTTTTTTAATCTTTTTTTTTGAGGGCAGTTGGGGTTAAGTGACTTGCCCAAAGTCACACAGCTAGTTTTTTGTGTGTGTGTGTTAAGTGTCTGAGGCCGGATTTGAACTCAGGTACTCCTGACTCCAGGGCCGGTGCTCTATTCACTGTGCCACCTAGCCGCCCCCTACTCTTCTGTCATATAGATGGCATAATGGATACTGTTCTCAACTTGGAGTCATAAAGACTTGAGTTCAAATCCAACCTAGGACTAGCTATGTGACCCTGTACATGTTGATTATCTTTCTCAGTCTGGCTCCTCATCTATAACATGAGGAGCATAATACCTTTACTTCTCCGGGCTGTGAAAATCAGAGGAGATAACATATGCAAAGTGTTTTGCAAACCTTAAAGCACGATACAAATGCATCTATTATTATTTTCTTATTGTAATTATCTCATATGTGTTTAATCCCATGTGACTATTGGACCAGGACAAAATTGAAAATGTATCTGGGTCCTGATTAGTGCAAATTATGAATCCTGTAAATTGGTCATATTATTCAAATTATCACTGCATATTTCTGTTGGGCTAGAACTTATTACCATATTTTACATAGTTATAACTTAGAATAGTGTGGATTAGAATGGATACAACTTTATTCACATTAACCAGAGACCTAGCTGTGAACTTCTTTGGTTCATGGGCAGGTACTAATGGATTGCTATCTATATCACTGCAATGAATGTCAGTCTGTACCAGTGAGATCATAGATCCACTGGCATCTTGCAGGAAACTTGGCATTTGTACAAAAATGGAACTGTTATACTTTTAACAAAAAGTGATTTTTTTAGTTCAATATGTTTGCTTAGTATGTTTAGATAGGACTAGCAGACCCTTTAAAGAAAAATTGCTATTGGCAACAGTTAATGTGACTGACAACCAAGACTCCATAAAAGAATTCAGTTCTTGTAGTTCCCAAAATGTTCTAAATGGACCCAATAAAAAAGCATAGGAAGCCAGATAACTCCTATTCCATAAAAACTCAGAATCTGCAAAGGTAGTGGGATACATAAATATAAGGGACGATTTGACACAAGCAATGAAGTCTCCCATGCCATCATCATGATAATCCCTTTTTAATTCAATATAGTTGGGGAAATGAGGATAAGTGCTAGGCACTCTTTTGCAGTCTTTGAGACCACTGCAGTTTCAAGTTGGCATCTGAAGGGAGTAGATGCTTAAGTGTCCTGTTCTATCACTGACTACATTGAGAATAGAAAAGCATTTCCTTTTTCCCTCTCACCTTTCTTCCTTCAGGGGCAAAACAGAACAAAAGAAAAAAAACTCTTATAAATATAGAGTCAAATAAAACAAATTCCTACACTAGCCATGTCAAAAAAAATGTACGTCCCATTTAATTTCATCAACCTTCTGAGAGGGTGTAGAGAGCATATTTCATCATTAGTCCTGTGGAGTTGTGGTCAGTCATTGCATCGAGTTCTTAAGTCTCTCAAAATTGTTTTCTTTACAACAGGGTCATTACCATGTAAATGTTTCTCTAGTTTTCCTCTTTTCACCATGCATCAGCTCATACACATCTTTCTAGGTTTCTTTGAAACTATTCCTTTCATCATTTTTTACATGACAATAATAATCTTATACATCCATATGCCATAATTTGTTCAGCCATTCACCCGGTTGATGAACACTCTCCTTGCTTTGCATTATATGGGTCTTTTTACACTTTTTATCTCTTTAGATAACAGGCCTGTTACTGGCTAGGAATGGTATGAAGTTTAGAAACTTTCCACACTTGCTTTCCACAATGGCTACACCAATTCACACTAGAAACCAATCACCAAATGACAAATATTTACCAGACACCAACATATTTGCTGGAACTATAAAGTGAGAAACAAGAGAGATCTGCCCTGAAGGAGTTTACATTCTGCTATGGGGATATAACATGCACAGAGAGATACCTTCAAGAAAATATTAATATAAAACAAATATGAACCTTGACTAATTTTGCTCATCCAGATTCAATTGTATCTACAAGCCCTCCCATTGTGATCAAAACATCCTATAAGCTTTCAAAATCTGATTGGCTGAGCACAGAAGGTCATCTGCATATACAGTCAAATAGCCCAGCTTCTCTCTTCCTATCTTTAGATGCTACAGAAACTCAGTCACCTTCTTGAATAAAGTAAATAAAATCCTTTAATACTCCATAAAAATGATAGTCTCGTCTGAAGGTACTTTAGAATATGGTTCAAACTACATATTAATAACCACTACAATGGTTATACTTGTAATCAAATAATAAAGGTTTAAGAAAAAGAAACAAATCCTCACATTTGACTTAATCTCACCAAGTAGTGAAATTAATAATAAGAATCAAATCCCAAGGAATTACAGGAGCAAAACTTCCCTTTCAATGACAATAAGTATGGTTGAAAAAAAAACATGAGAAGCAAGTGATTTGAAAGATTTACAGAAAAACTATTTACCCCTTGACTTATTTAGCAGAGATAAATGGGTTCATGGCATAAATACCTACTGAAGAACAGGTCACCAAAGATACAAACAAATTCATGAAAATATTTGAACCTACTTTAAGCCTGGGCCATGTTGTGAACTGTATGTCTGTTTGCCCAAGAACAACCTAGCTAAAATTTGGAGAGGCTTATCGTCTTTCCAATTACCATAGGCTAATGAATTGTTTAGCCACAGCAACTCCAAAATGCCATCTACTAAGTTATAGAGGTTTAAAATCTGTGTTTAGGAAGAATCAATCAGTCAATCAATAGCATTAATTAAAGGTATAGATCTTTCAAGTGTTGAAGTAAGAATCACAGAACTGGAAGATACCAGCATCCCATAGCCTCTGATACAGGAATGCCCAAAAGAATGGGGAAGGACCCAAAAGGTGGTCTCAGTAGTGTAACTATCACTTTACCCTTCAACGTTCTTTTTGCCTAAGATCTCAGGCAATTTGCAGCCCAGTCCAGAGTGCAAAATATCCAGAGAGATACACACAGTACAGAGGAATACAAACATAGACATACCAAGAAAGCCATTCATAACACCAGATCCCCTGAATTAAACTGCTATGCCACAGAGAAGTATCACTTGGGTTTCTTGTCATCCTTTCTTCCAATGCATATAACTCTGAAATGATAATATAATACTATAGTACTCAAACATCAACTTTGCTTTTATTTGCCATATATTGTCCCCAAGTGTGGAAGAGATTGGTGCCTAACCTCGTTCTTCATTTTTTTGACATAAGAATCATGTCCCTGTGCTGGATACCTTAATCCTGACCCCCAGTTCCTACCTTTCAGCTCCCTTTTGTGTGTTATCACACACACGCACATACATACTCACATGCATGTGCACACACACACACACACACACACACACACACACACACACACACCCTTGGAATGTAAGCTCCTTGAGGGCAGGGAATGTTTTTCTTTTCACTTTTGTTTGTATCCCCAGAGCTTGGTACAGTGCTTGGCCCATAGGTGTTCTCAGTCCAACATGCATATGACCAAAAATGCACTGATCAGCCCAATTCCTCCTGGGACCTCCTTTGCATATTGCCTCATTTCCCTCTCTCTGTTCATATCACCTTAGAATTAGGCTTCCCCCATTAAAGAAGAACCATGGAAGGATCATTCAAGTGAAGTCAAAGGCTCTTTCTCACTGGGAGTATTCTAATTGTAGATGGATTATTGCTCATGGGACATATTGCAGAGGAGATTATGGAGATATGGGTTGTACCAAATGGGGGCATAAGATAGTAGATTTAGTTGCGAAAAGGAGCTGGTCATTGAAACTAATCTCTTTCTTTTTGGATAAAGATACTGAGGCCCAGGAAATTTCTCAGTCATTCAATAAACTTTTATTAAGCGCCTACTATATACCGGGCACTGGAGATATAGAAAAAAAAATTAAAAAACAAAATAAAACAAAAACTTATTCTAATGGGGCGCAGTGGGGTGACAACATGCAAACATGCATGAACAAACAAGATTTAGATTGGGTGAATTATGGGGTTATCTAAGTCACTCGTCCAAGATTGTGCAACTAGAAAGCACCTAAAGGTGGGATTCTAATGCAAGCCTTCTTGATTCCATTACCTAGCCCAGTATCTATGGCCCCATCCTGCCTTTCCATGAGAATCCCTTCTGGGTCTGATATACCAGATTGTGTGGTTCTGATTCTGTACTTCTGAGTCCGGTCCTTTTCTTTGACTGGACTGTGATCTAATCAGAGGCACACATGTCCTTTCGGTTGTTGTTCAGTCATTTTTTCAGGTGTATCCAACTCTTGGTGACCCCATTTGGGGTTTTCTTAGCAAAGATACAAGAGTGATTTGCCATTTCCTTCTTCAGTTCATTTTTACATGTGACAAACTGAAGCAGAGTTCAGTGACTTGCCCAGAATCACACAATTAGTAAGCATCTGAAGCCAGACTTGAACTCTAGAAGATGAGTTGTCCTGACTCCAGGCCAGGCCCTCTATCTACTGTACCACACTTTTAAACATAAGAGGATCTATAAGACAGCTTTATTCTATCAAGCTGGTAAATGTGGTATTAATCAATCCAGAGCTATGAGTTTAAGTGTCTTGGAAACTAAATGAATCATGAAATTCCCTAACTCCTGTCTGAATCCCTTATTGCGGTCAATCATGTACCATTGATCAAAACAGGAGTTGGATCTACCATAAGCAATAGATATAGTGATTTTTGAGCTTGGGCAGCACAACCCATCCCTGGGGTAAGTGAAACAAAACCTGCCCGTGAATCAATTATTTAAGCCAGAAAAATAGCAGCCCCTTATTGACGGAGACCCAAGTGCTATTCAATATCACTCTGTGTGACACCACTGGTAAGAGTTCAGTAGGGAAGGGCACAGAGGAAACTACTTAAGTTATAATCCTAGTGTGAGGAGAGGAAGCAGATCATCCAGTAGCTTCCTGTTCGAACTTATTCCTCTTGTTAACTAAGTGCTGAGCTGTTGTTGCTAAAATGGTTTCAGCACATTCTAATTGAGTGCTGCCATGCAAAGCCCCACTTTTTCTACCCTAGTGTAGAGGCAACCACACTAACATACCCAGGATAACTGCAAGCACGAGTCCTTAGATCTGCTTTACTAAGAAAGATAGCTGTTTATGGGGTCAACAATCTTTTAAAATTACATTCACTAGTTCAGGGGAAAAGTCAGTACCTTCAACTTCAGAGAAAATACAAGCAGAGAAATAAAGACCAACAGACAGGTCTCTGACTGCATGAATCAAAGCAATATTGCTATACACTTTACATACATCCCTGGATCAAGAGAGCCTTTACATTTGAGCAGTCAGGGAGCTCTGAAGATATGGCAAATCAGAATTTCAACCAGGGAATCACAAGATCCTTCTCATAAGCAAGCCCCCAAAGCAAAATACCAACTAAGACAATATATACACCTCTCAGAGCCAGAAAGCATCACAACCCTCTTCACTCAGTGCTTAATTAGAAATTAGCAAAAGGTATTAAAGCCTTCCTACTAGCAAGCCTCCCCTAAGCAAGTTTCCCTTAATGAGCTCCACCTGAGCCCTATTAATGGGAGGGGAAGCTCTTGTATCCCATTAACATTACACCTAGTTACAATGCTATGATAAAAAGAATGGATGTGTTAGTACAAATACCACTACTAGGATTTAAAAAAACAACAACACACAAACTCATAAGCTATACCCTACTAACCTCTTCTTTGCATGAGTATCTTTGTATTCTATTACAGTACAATATAATCCCCTTGAGGGCAAGAATTGTTATTGTTGTTTTGTCTTTCTATATAAGTGCATTCCACAATGCCTTATATAATGCCTATCCATTATAATAAACCCATGGTGAATAAATAGATGCATAAATGATTGAATGAATGAGTGCCAAAAGAAAGTGGAAACATTCCATTTAGATTTACTTTATTGGTGGTCATGGTGCCAAGGATAAAGTATGGGACTTGGAAGAAAGAAGCTTAAAGCCCACTCAGATGTGACTGACTGTGTGAGGAGTTGGTTGCATAATCTCTCTGTACCTCTACTCCCTCACCTATAAATTAGACTAATAACACCTGCTGTAGTTACCTCACAAGGTTTTCGTGTGATTCAAATGAGATCAGGGGTATAAGGACCCTCACAAACCTTAAAGCTTTTGATAAAAAAAAAACAGCTGCCATTAGTCATCCAGCAAGAATAAGCCATCCAATCCCCTCAAAAACAAACTGGAAATACACACACACACACACACACACACACACACACACACACCAAGTTCCTGATGACCAACCTTTCTTCTTTAAATAATGAAAAGACGTATATTTTCCACCAATTGTTCTGAAAACCATAACTAAGTTATCAGGTTCAATGAGGGAGGGTGCTACCCCTTAACCACCAGGTACAAGGCTCCTTACCTTGTGTCAGTGTGGAAATGGGTATGGAAGAGCTGCTTGATGCTATAGAAATTCAAATAACACTAAGAGCAGAAACAGCAAATCCCAACACAGCCCTATTGTGCAGGAACTGATTTTGTTACCTTATGGTTTCCTTTTTGTCTTACCAAAAGGAGAATACAGGGCCGCATGACAAGGAAAATGGATGCTCCCCTGGCAGGATGCCTGGGAGTAGTATTAGAGAGAAAATCTAGGGCTCTCCTTCCTCAGGGACATTCTTCATTCCAAATGGACTCACCCAGCCACTCCATTCCCATAACTGAAATACTTCGAAGCTACAGATTTCTGAGTGCTGATACCATTGGACACTTAGAAAAGTTCCAGGGTGCTTTTCAAAAAGCTACTCCCACAGAAAGAATCAGACTAATGGGGAGGAGGGGATCAGACCATAGTCTATGGGATGAGACAAGTCATGCTCTGGAAGCTGCCCTTTCAGGAAATTCTATGTAGAAATCAATGCCACTCAATTCAGTGAACAGAGGGTTTAACCTCACTTTGTGCCAGACAACTGCTGTAATAAACACAGGATGCAAAGAAAGGAAAACAGCCCCAGCCTTCAAGAAACTTGCCCTTTGCTACATCTTCTTCTTGACCACAGTCCAGAGTTCCAGGAACTGTAAGCATTGTGTCCTTAAGCCCTAAGCAATACTAGTGGAGAAGGTATAGTGGCTGGCATAGCATCAGAAAGACCCAGGGTGGAAGTCTGTTTTAGGCACTTCACTTTGAAACTTTGGGAAAGGTTAAGCCCCAAAGTCTCAGTTTCCTCATTTGTAAAGTAGGAGTAGTGATAGTACATAGCTAACAGAGTTGTGGGGATGAAATATCATCATGAAGGTAAATTACTTCCCAAACTTTAAAGTGCAATATCATCATCACCATCATCAACATCATCATCATCACCATCACCATCATCATCATCACCATCATCATCATCATCATCATCACCATCACCATCATCATCATCACCATCATCATCATCATCATCATCACCATCACTATCATCATCTTCATCATCATCACCATCATCATCATCACCATCATCATCATCATCATCATCACCATCACCATCACTATCATCATCATCATCACCATCACTATCATCATCATCACCATCATCATCATCATCATCCCCATCATCATCATTATCATCAAGCACAGTCAATGGACTAATGAATGGATGGATGATCCATAGTATTGTTAAGCACATACTACATGCATGAGGGACACTGGGGGCATCAGTATAAATGGAAAGGATCTTTATTCTCCTGGAGTTTATATTCTCGTAATGAAAGACCACACACACACACACACACACACACACACGCACACACACACAGGCTAGTGTTGTCCAGGGCAAGGGAAAGGCAAGGGGAGAAGCGCTGGTGTAGTGGCTGGAGTCCCATACACAGAGCCAGAATGAATAGGGTTTGAACGCCACCTCACGTACCTACCAGCTGTGTGACCTTAGGCAAGTGACTTAACTTCTAAGAACCTCAGCTTCCACTGCTGTTAAATGGGAAAATGATTGTACCTGTCTCTCAGGGTTGTTGTGAAGATCAAGCGAGATGTCACAGGCAAAGTGCTTTGCAGACTTTAAAAGTACTTTATAAATGTGAGATGTTAGTATTTCTATATATTTTATTAAGAAAAAATATAGGCCGGATAGTGAACCTCCTTCTTCAATTCAGGTCTCAAAGAGCATGATAGCATCTCCATTTAAAGGTGTAATAGTGAGATAGCAATTTCAATTCAATATTACATGCTTTTATTAAGTGGCTGCTGGGTGTAAGGCCTTACATCAGGTTCTGAGGATCCGTGATCACATCAATATCAATGTGGATGCTCTGTTCCCAGATAACTTCCCAGGAAGAAACTTCACCTGTTCAGGCAGATAAGTCCCTATTTGGCAACTGAGACTCTTTTCAAGAGTTGCCTGAAGCACTGACAGGTTCAGGGAGTTGTCCAAGATCATGGAGCCAATGAAGTGCATACCTAAGGCAGTCAGGTAGTGTAATGGATATATGACTGAGCCTGGAGTCAGGAAGACCTGAATTCAAATCCAGCTTCAGGCACTTACTAGCTGTGTGACACTAGGAAAGTCACTTAAACTATACCTCAGTTTCTTTCACTGTAAAATGGGGGGTGGGAGTGATAATAACACCTGCCCCCCAGGGTTCTTATAAGGATCAAATGAGGTGTTATTTGTAAAGTGCTAGTTCCTGTTAACAGGCACTTAATAACTACTTTGTTTCCTTCCTTCTTACCTCTCCTTTCTTGCTAAGAGAGGTACAACAGAGTGGTGCCGGAGATCCAAGGAAAGGCTCTCTTTTGGCTGTAGCGATCAGATTAATTTAGCTTCATAGGAAAGGTGGCCTTGATGAACCAAAAGGAATTTATGCAAAAATGGAGAATGGTTGCCATACATTTGTAGAAGCCAGTAAAATCAATCAGCAAACATTTATTAAGTGCCTACTATTTGTTTAGGGCAGTTATGAGAGTATTTAATGAGAAAAATAAGATGAATAAGACCAAGACTCTCAAGTAATTCAACATCACTAATGACTGTAAAATAATATATATGTTTGCAAAGTACCTTTCTTATAACAACTCCAGAAGGCAGATGATTTAAATATTATTATCCCAATTTTACAGATGAAGAAACCAAGGATCAAAGAAGTTAAATCTCTAGTATAAGTGTGTGTTAGGATTTGAATTGGCATCACCTTGATTCCATATCCAGTGTTCTATCACATAAATCATGCTGGTTTATAGATGGACATAAGAGAAAAGGTGGCAGATATGCAGCTTTTACAAATCTGAATCAGACAAGGATTATCTCACTCTTACCTTAGCCAGTAGCATATAAAAATTAACTGTGCCTAAAATTTCCAGCTATTGACCTAACCTAGCCATTCTTACCTGCTTTCATGTTGTTATTTATTATTAGAAGAAATGATGAGCTCCACTTTCAGAGACTAAGTTGCCTCTGTGTCCGCAATTTGGAACATTCTTCCATTCATATAAGTCAGTATTTCTTGTAAAGAAGCAGAAGATATAATATGCCCAAACAAATAGGCTAGCTCTGCAGAGGGCAGCTGTTTTTTACCTACTCCCCTCAGTATTCTATGGATAACCTTGAAAGGCTAGGGTTTTTAGTACTTTCTCTCACAAGCCCCCATCCAGTGTGTTCCCCAATAATTATCAGACCTAGTCAATGAACTTTTAGGGGAAAAAGTATTTAATAAGCAAATATAGCAAAGAAAGCTGTAGCAGAAACATACCCTCCAGGGGATTAATTTTAAACTGGGGATTAATTTTAACCTTGCACATGAGAAATCTCTAGCAAGATTGGGTTAAAAATTAGAGTGTACTAGTTTCCAAATGGCAAACCCACAACTGGTTACTAGAAGTTTTCTTCTCCCTTCATGGAGTCCTCTTAAAATAACCCTTTTGGCTCTCTGCTGGGATCTGAGGGTCTATGACCTGGTTTGGTGCTGAAGTTACTCTTTTTTAGTGTGCCTAGTTTGACCTCATTGTTTTTCCTCAGCTGCTAATCTTCCAGGACTGCTATTACCAACACTGATAAAAACTACAGATCTTTTGGCCTCTCAAAGTTCACAAGCATATGACCAATGATGAGGTGAGAAGAAAAAGAATTCATTGTTAACATCATCATCCCCAAGGACTATTCTCTCTCAGAGAAATGTACTCCAGAGCAGAGAAGTGTGGAATGGGTGCTGAGAAAAGAATCAGAAGAAGCTTTGGCTCATATCCTCCCCTTAGACAAGACAATTAATGTGACCAGGAACAAATTTTTTTCAATGACTCAATCAACATGCATTTATTAAGCATTTACTATGTGCCAACACAAAAAATGAAATAATCCTTGCCCTCAAGGAGCTTGTTGTGAAGATTAAAAGGTTATAGAAAATAAATAAAAATAAATGCAAAATAGATCCAAAGCACTTACCCATAGTTGGGGGATCAAGAGATAATGGATATAAACTGCTTTATAAATCTTATGTCAGCTATTCCAGTGACTACTTCTTTATATGGCATTTCTTTATAGTTATCCAAAATTTATTATTTCATTTAGTTTGCTTATAACTAATTACTTATCCACATGTGGATCTGTGCTCAGCAAAATGAAAGGCTCCATGTCATTAAAAACTATTTTTGCTGTAAATATTGACTAAAAAAATCACATGACAATAAAAATGACTCAAATTTAGTCATCTGGAATATTCCTGGGAACAGTAAAGACCAAGAAAGGAACATTTTAATTTCTTCTCTGAAATGGAAGCTTTGCATGATCTTTCAGTAATCCCCTTGGAACAGTTAGGCCTGCTAAAGGGTAGCCTAGTCATTATTCAAATTATGTCATTAATGAGTCCATCCCATAGCAATCCAGGTGAATAAGTGATCCTCTAGAGGGAACTGCAGATCACAGATTTGCCTTCAAGTTTGATAATTTCCTAGAAAATTAGCCTAGTGTAGAACTGCCTTTTCTAGGAGTAATTGTAGTGCCATCAATGGTGGAAATTCCCCCATGAGTCCAGGGGAGCCACCACTAGAATTAAAGACCTTAGGTCTTGTGAAGGTCAACATATCTGATTAAATTGGTCATGTTGGTTAAAAAAAATGCCAAGGGGCTGGTTATTAACTGATCAACTCAGTGAAAATGGCCCTGGGCATGAGAGGCCCTCCGTGGAATGTGTTACCATTGTAGAGAGAATATTATGAGATGTCTGGCCCCTACACTTTATATTTTGCATTGCGTGGCTAAAACCTTTCTCCATCAGGGAAACAAGACTCTCAGTAAATGTCATTGATGTCAATACAGACTGGGAACAGGCACCTACCTATGTGAAATGAATGAAATCTTCTAGGAGGCCAGATGTCAAATGGCCTCTTCCAAGATATTTCATACTGCCAAAAGAATTCTTCCTTTCCACATGGGTAAGCTGTCTTTTCACAGAATAGGTCACACATCCTAGATCACCATGACACCCAACCGTTATCAGTGTTTATTCTCCTCTTGTATAATTCCTTTCAATACCCCTTAATTATGATTCTCCTTTTCTTCTTCTTTTGCTCATCTCCCAATCTCTTAAAAAAACAAGCAAACTTAGGGTGGCTAAGTGGCATAGTGAATAAAGCATCAGCCCTGGCGTTAGGACAACCTGAGATCAAATGCGGCTTCAGACACTTGACACACTTACTAACTGTGTGACTTTAAGCAAGTCACAGCCCCAATTGCCCTCCAAAAAAAAGCAAAAAATTAAAAAACAACCTGAGCACTACAAGGAAAGGAAGAAGAAAATATGAGAAGAGGTAACTGAGTTGTCAGGGAAGAAAAGAACCCCTAAAGAGCAATTAGATTTCAGAAACTCAGAGCTTTCTAACTAACCCCCTTGCCTTGATATAGTTTCCCACTTTTCTTAAAATAAATGAAAAACTCATCCCAGTATTGTTCTTTTAGACTGTTTCCATCTTTCCATGGGAAATTCTGTGGCCTTGTAAGTCCCTTCTGTCACTAGTATTGTGAAGCCATATAATTTCTCCATAAGACAGAGACATGGTAATACTTCAACTGCAAAAACCTTAAGGTTTACAATTTCTTTGGTAGACCTAATAACATGGCACCTCATCTCATGATCCCAGTCCTACCATGGACTAGCTGTATGACCTCCAGAAGGTCATTTATACTCACTGAGCTTCAGTTGCTTCATGTGTAAAATGAGAATAAATAACAGAACCAATTGATTCTGAGAAAACATGTCTTCAGGTTTAACAACATTGCAGGGAAGAGGCAATTATAAATGTCAAGAAATTAGTAAATATACACATATATGCACATAAATGTGTGTATATATGTGGATGTATATGTCATATATAATATATTATACATCATAATATATGCCATATAACATATATTTCTATAAACAAATGGTAGCAATAATATAAAATAATGATATATTTCTGGGTACTTCCAGCACGAACCACACTACCATGCACATAGCAGCCCAACTCTCATTCATTCTACAAGAATTTATTAAGTCCCTACTAGATGACGGACTCTGGGAATAAAGCAAAAACAAAACAGGATATTATGCCTTCCCCAAAAAACTTTGCATTACCTTTCAATGATGTGATGAGTTCCCAAGGCAGCTAAGTGACACATAGGATAGCTCTCTATCTAAGGATAGAGAGTTGGACTTTGGGTCAGGAAGACCTGAGTCCAAATACAGCTTCAGATACTTGTTATTTATGTGATCCAAGGCAACTCACTTAACCCCTCTGTGCCTCAGTTTCCTCATCTCTAAATTGGGGACAATGATGACATTTAACTACCAAGTTTGTTGTAGTAGTAAAATGAGATAAGTACAAAACTCTTTGTAAAACTTAAAGAACTATAAAAATGCTAAATATTATTATTGTCATCATCATAAATAATTACAGTTCAGAGAAATTGAAGCAGTAGAGATTACTAACAGCTCACTAACGGGATGGCAAGTGCTTTACTAGGGAGATAGCATCTGAGATGTGCCTTGGTGGAAGGCTCTTAGGATTCTATGAAGAGAGAGTAAATTCCATGTTATGGAGACCATGAAGGGATATCATGAAATAAAACTGAAAAAGTCATTTAGTCTTCATGACAACACTGAAAGGTAGATGCCATTTTAATCTCCATTTTATAGATTAAGAAACTGAGACAGACAGAGGTTAAGTGACGCGGCCCGGGTCACATAGCTAGTAAGTGTCTGTGGCCAGGTTTGAACTTGGGTCTTCCTGCCTCCAGATCCTATCCACTGTATCATCTAGCTTCCCTATACAACAAAGGATGTAAATATTGTGTGTGTGTGTGTGTGTGTGTGTGAGGGTGTGAGCATGTACACAAAGGAGTTAAATATAAAAGAGATTGAGAAAGAGGGCACTAGTAATTGGAGAGATTGTGCCTTCTTCTTGAAAGACTTATGCAAAAGATGATGCCTAAACTGCCTAAAGGAAAAGAAGGACTTAGTAAGTCAGGAGTGAGAAGGAGTTCATTCCAGACATGAGGTACAGCCAATCCTGGGCTTGGATGGTGGGATCTGTCACCTACCCTAGTTTAAAGGTGCCAACTCTTATACTTCATTTGATCTTGCCTTTGCCTGGTTGTTCCCTCCAACTTATTCCCATAGTCTTAGCCATGTTATTCTCCCTTAAACATACTTTTCTACCCCTCCACCCCCACACACATACAAAGGCCTTATGATAGGAACTCCAGTGAAAGTTGTGCTTATTACAAGGACAGACAATTTCTTGGATGGTGATGTCCTGTAGACATCATAGCCCTAGCCTAGAAATAATTCTCTCTCTTTGGAGAAAGGAATGTTGGTTTTGGAATCAGGAATATGTAGTTTTAAATTCTGATTTGGCCACCTATGTGACCTTCTGTATTTGAGTTGGTGGGTTTTTTTATATCTCCAAACCTCAGTTTCTCCATCTGTAAAACAGAGACAAGAAATTACTGTAGTGGCTTCCTCCAAGAGGTATTAGGAGGCTTAAAGGGAATAATGTAAGCAAAGTGCTATACAAACATTAAAGTTCTATCCAGATATCGCCTAAGATTATTCAATCAAATTTAAACTGGCAAGCCCAAGACTCACCATCGTCTGAGATACACTGCCTCTCTTCGCAGATCAATCTAAATCCTACAGAATAAAAACTCGAGTCAAAGGCAAAACATGCCATTAATAAGTGGTGATTATTCCTGAAATTTCTTCTGGGCCATAACCAGAATATATGGTTCATTCATAGTATAAGGGTAAGGTCAAAGCACTCCACCCCTTTTCAACTCCACCACCTTTAATGAGAAGAAAACAAGTCTTAATCAATTGATTAAAAGACATTAGAATGCATAGGAAAAGGCCTTCAGATTAAAATGATAGTGCACAAGAGTTTTACATGAATAATATTCAGGTAAGTCAAGGAAACTTCAACATGCCACTAGGGAACATCTATAAATTATCAAATAAGCTGAGAGGGAAAGAAAGTTCAAAAAATTGGAGTGTGGAGTACTACCTGAATTCATTGGGAAGAAACTAACTGTGGGGAAGGGAGGGACCTAAATTTCAGCCTTGGTTGAGTCTTCTCTCTGCTCCACTTTTTTGGTCAGCGGAAGACCAATGGATGTTGGATTTTGCATCTTCCCGTTGGTATCCTGGCGGTCTCCTTGGGATAGGTGAAGGAAATAGCTTCATTGGAATCCAAGGATAGATAGGGACCTGGGGACAAACAAACTAAAAAGAACCTGACAAAAAGGCTACACCAGGACTGGGGGAAACTTCTTAAATACCCCAGAAATAAGGGGGGAAAAGACTTTCAAGACCAGGAGCTGTGAGTTACTCCATTTGCCTCATGAATTCTCTAAGTCTGAGCCAACTTTCTCCTGGATTCTATATTTCTTTGAAGAAGGGAGCTTTTGGAGGAATGTTTTGTATCACCTAAATTAATACACATCTTTTAAAAAAGGTTGCAATGACTAGCTTAATTTAAAAAAAAAAAGGAAAAGACTATGGGGCAGGTAGGACCTGGAGTCAGGAGAATCTGAATTCAAATTTGGCCTCAGACACTTAACATGTACTAGCCATGTGACCTTGGGCAAGTCACTTTAACTCCATTTGCCCTGCTTTCCCCCCTCCAAAAAGGAAGAAAAAAAAGACTAACTAAATATTCTCAACTGTCAGTTTCAAGGGGAAAGCACACTGGTTGGGGTTTAAGCCAGCTTCTTTACAGAATTATCCCCTAACCTCTCAGAATTATTCCTAGAACCCTCAGGGTTTGCTGTAGTCATATTACTCTGGAACTCTGACTTAGGAATGGGAGGAGGAAATGGGTTGAGGCTTTCAGAATCTATGTGGGCTATAAAGGTCAAAAAGAAGGGAAGATGGCAAGATCAGACTAAAGGAAAGCCTGAGGCATTACCTAATTGCACACTCTACTTTTAGAACTGCTTCCCCTTCTCAACTCACTTGACAATTTTATAGATGATTCCTCCAAATGGAAAGTTGACCAAAATGAAGTGGAGTAGACTCAACCTTACCTTTGCAATAAGATTAGAGACCATAGGATCATAACAGCGTTGAGGCGCATAATGAATAGAGTGCCATATTGGAAGTCAGTAAGATCTGAGTCTAATGCAGCCTCCAACAATTACCAGCTGTGTAACCAGGTTTTTTCTTTTCAGTCTCTGTTTCTTCATCTAAAGAAAACAAAAAGGAATGAGAGAGATAGCGATAACTTCTACCTCATAGAGTTTCTTTGAGGATCAAATCAGAATATCTCTCTATCCATTCATTGCCATCTGTCTATCCGTCTATATTTCCCTATCTCCCATGTAGTTTCTCGGTCTAGCAACCTTAAGCACTGTATAAATTTTAGCTATATATTTGAAACTGGAAGGAACCTCAAAAGAAATCTAGTTCAGTCCTCTCGTTTTACAGAAAAAGAAACTGAGTCCCAATTGTTATCTTCAGGTCACCCAGGTAAGCACTGGAAGTGATATTTGAGCCCGTGTCCTCTGAGCACAGAGTTGCTATACTTTTATTACCACACTGCCACCTAATTCTGGCAGGAAACTAGACTTTTTCAGTCTTCTTGGTCCTAGTGACAATCACAGCACCTTACACCTTGTTCAGTTGCATTCGATCCTTTGTGACCACATTTGTGGTTTTCTTGGCAAAGATATTGAAGTAGTATGTCATTTCCTTCTCTGGGGGATCCATTTTTGTCAGGCAATCAAAACTAAGTGACTTGACCAGCGTCACACAGCTAGGAAATGTATGAGGCTGTATTTGAACTCGAGTCTTTCTGACTCCAGGCCTAGTGCTGTAGCTACTGAACCACCACCTGCCTCACAAGTGCCTTATACAGAGTCAGAGTTTAATAAATGCTTATTGAGTGATTTTGAGATATCATCATTCAGTCATCCTGAATTTCCAGCACCTTCTCACTAGAAAATTCTAAGACTTCAGCTCCTTTTGAATACTACACTACCACTGAGGAGTAAGCCCTGTGAGGAGTGGGAATTCCCTGCATCTTCATGTAGCACTCATGCATTCTTTCTCAGGATCCCAGCTGGTTCTGATACACCAGACCCCAGAATGGGGAGTAAATCAAGCATGGTCGAGGGTAATAAAAATGGCCCAATCATTCAAAGAACCATCTATGGGGCACACATATTTATAGAACACACCAGAAATCTCCATGACCTCTCACCCCCATCCCCAACCCCTGCAACCAGAGGGTTGTAAAGCAAAGGGTTGGGAAATGAAATACAAGACCTCTGCCTATCCAGACGATCACCTTCCACCTGGCCCTTCTACTTTTCCTCTGGCTGTCTTTGAGCTTCTGGCTGACTCAGGATCCTAATGTAAACTAAAGCCCTTAACATAAACCAAAGAGACATTCCAACATTATCCTTTTAAACTGTCCATACCCCATTTTTATGTAAGAGCTTCTGTGTTGACCTTAGTTTTCTAGAGGTCTCCCTAGTCACCTGGCTTGTGGACCTACTTAATCTCTCTGTGGGAGAAAGACAATATCCCTCAGCCCAGAAGGTTTAAAGCTTAATATCCTACATGCTTGCCTTTGGGAGACCTATCCAAATTAACAACTGAGAACCATCCAAATAATCATATGTTTATTGGAAGAGGAATTAAAACTCCAGCCCCAAGAGAATGAGGGGGGGAATTGTAGAGGGAAATTGCTCAACTGAAGGAGACTAGCACTTTTGAAGAATGTGGTTTGGCTCTTTATATTGCAAGGGGAGATGTGAAACTCTGTTAGCAGTTTCCCAGATCCTGAAATGGTCACAAAAAGGAACCATTCTTTGACACTGGTGTCCTGACAGGCAAGAAAGCAGACTACAGTAAAGTAGCATATTATATTCATCATCAGTGAAAGGAATAGGAAACAAAAACGATCAGTATCTTCCATATGTAGCACTAATGGTTGTTTGTTGTTGAGTTATTACTGTTGTTATTTTTATTATTATTTGGGGATGGAAGGGATGAGGGTATTCCCAGTGTGGGAACTCGCTCCACTGTTTTGAATCTCCAACTCCTCTATAACTTATAGTCTAAAGAGCTGCCTGAAGAGTAGAGTTTAACTGCCTATGAACCATAGCTAGTATTATTATAATTAGAGTCAGGATTTTAACCCAATTCTTACTTACTCCAAGGTTCATTCATTTCCTAATGGAATCACTTGATCCCAATTCTTACTCACTCCAAGGTTCATTCATTTCCTAATGGAATCACTTGCTGATTTGTGTGGAACAACATCCAGTTGGGTTATTCTTTGGGGGAAACATAAAGGGCAGAGAAAGTAATGTTTTTTGTGAGAGGGGGGAGGAAGAAAGAGAGAAACAGAGATACAGAGAGAGAGAAGAAAGAGAGAATCTTTAGAGAGTTTAATCAAACATAATATTTGGCCATGCTTGTTTATTCCTCCAAATCAGAATAATTGGAATGTCCATTCCTATAAAAGTCTCCTAGCTCAACCATAAAACCATTACTTAAGTGTTTGTAGTTTGCACTATTATTTCTATTTAAAACAAAATGCTCTACAAAGAACTCACCAAAGGGAAAACCATCTGAAAGATGCCAGATGTTTGAAAGCAGAAATCATATCCAGGTATCAAAGCCAAGATCCCATTTTATGTGCTGATAGTTTGATTGTAATTGATTTCTGCTGCACTTGGTAGATAAAAAGGATATTTTTACCCTCTTAACAGATGATACGACAAAGTTAAGTTAATCTATCTTTATCACATGATTTTTATTACATGATAATGGAAAGGTCATCTTTTGTTAGAATTCAAAGCAGTCTGCTGGTCCTCTTCTCAAATCGAGAAGACTCAAACAGCGGGGAAAAATAATCATTTACCTGAATCCTGCATCAGCTTTTTGCACTTAAATCATGATTCCAAAGCTGTATGTTGTTTTGGTTTGTTTGTTCAAAATATTCAGATACATTCTGCATCTGGCCAGATGTACATCTTTCTAAGTTGGGCAACTGGTTTACTCCTGAAAGCAACCTGACTTGAGTTCAATGGGTAGCCATAAATTGACTCTTTCAAAAGGCCTCTACCCTTCCACCACGGGCAAGGGAAAAATTAGACTAAGTCAATTTATATTTTTTATGAACACAAAAAAAATACTTCTTTGGACCATAAAAGAAAAGCACATTAAATAAAACCAGGTATCATTGAGCTACACATCAATTTGCGTGTGGCATTATAATCTGACAGGAAGAGCTGGTCCCAATTTCATATTGGGATTACACATTTTTATTCATTTGCATTATCATTAAGCTCTCTAGTACTATGGCACAGCTAACAAGTTGGGCAGCAGCTTGTTCTGATTTCCAGCTCTGGGAAAATAGCCTTGAGAGTTTCTTCCTTATAGAGTGATGTCATTGGTTAGTCAGTTTCCGCTGTATGCAGTACACTACCAAAGTTCCTCTCTGTATTAGTTATACCTTCACCTGCCAAGAAAAGAAAACACACAGCTTCCTTTATTCTACAGTGAAACAAAGTGGTTTGGACACAATTTGGAGGAAAACTGCCAGACACAACAAAAAAAGGCTTTAACTTAATAATGTTTCCATACATTTTAGGTGCTCTTCTAGAATATATGACCTTAATTGATTTTTACCTTTTTTATGGAATATAACTGGTAGAGAAGAAATTATCCTTTGGCACTGACCCAGAATTTTAAAGAAAAGATATAAAGCTTTATGAAATCCAAAACTATTAAATCAAGCTATGGGGGATTTTTTTGGGTGCCCTTCACCAAATAACACAATACTTGATGTTAAGAAAAAATAACCTTAATTTTATCTGAGGTAATGCCTTTGTCTGTTTTATCTGAGACAGGATTCCAAGCAAAATGATTCATTAAAACCATATTGTGCACCAAAGAAACTGAAATAATTGCCATTGTTTTCACATAAAAAAATTATTACATTCACAACGTTCTGTGGATGACTAAATATAGGCTTTTAAAGCTACATGCATGCTTTAGCTTCCAAAGAGAGAAAACCTAGGTTGTTAAGAGCTTGATAGAAAGAATGATACAGAATTGGCACTGAGGACTACTGAAAACTCATCCTTCCATCAATGGGACGTGGCCAATGCTCTTCCTAAATTTAAAGTGTCCCTAGTATTTTTACTCACCCTTGCAGCTCTCATAATGTAACCTTATCTCACTAAATGTGGGGTTGCTTCCTTGGGCTTTAAATATTTTTCTGTTGGGGTAATGCATTCTCATTACTAAAAATGGTGACTAAAGGAATTAAGCTCTACAAAGTGTCCTGTTGAAAATTGAGCTGAGAATCAATCAATCAGCAAGCATTTACTTAGTTCCTATTATGTACCAGGAGGGGCAATTAGGTGAAGCAGTGGAGAAAATGCCAGATATAAAGTTAGAAAGACTTATCTTCCTGAGTTCAAATCTGACCTCAAAAACTAGCTGTGTTACCCTGGGCAAGTCACTTAACCCTGTTTGTCTCAGTTTCATCATCTGTAAAATGAGCTGAAGAAGGAAATGGTGAACCAGTCTAGTATCTTTGACAAGAAAACCCAGATGAGGTCAGAGAGTCAGACACAAATTAAATGACTGAACAACAAAATGTACCAGGTGCTATTCTAGGTACTGAAGAAAGACAAAAAAGAAGACAATCTCTGCCCTTAAGAAACTTATATTTTATTCCAAGGTTCATCTTTTAATACTATTTTAAATAAGAAATTCTTCAGGCTAATGGAAATTAGGAAATTATCAACACCTTAACAAATGTTAAAGAAACAAGTTTATGGAATAAAGAGCCAGACATGAACGAGGAACACCCAAACTGGTGCCTGTGCAAGCTTGAGTAAGTTTCAGGGTCCATGGCAAGTCTCTAAAACTAAAAGGTACAAAAGCATTGCAGATATGAATCCAAAGAAGGGAGAATACATAAAGGGAGTTACCCCCACACTGATGAAAGCACAAATCTAGACCCAAATTTTAGAATAACAACAAAAATAATAATAACAAATAGGGGGCCATGTCTATTGCACACAAGAGACAGTTTGGTTGTCACTAATATATTTCACATTCATTGCAATTTGGGAAGACTGTCCCATGAATGGCCTTTCAGATAAGTAAACAGAAAGACAAGAAACATGCATTTATTAAGTGCCTACTATGTGCCAATGTGCTAAGCATTTTGCAATTATTCCCTAATTTGATACTTGCAACAGCTCTGTGATGAAGGTGCTATTTTTTTTACCATTTTACAAATGAGAAAAAAACTTCTTTAAAAATAAAAGCTCAAGTAAGAGAAAGGGAATAAGCATTTTAGAAGCACCTACTGTATGCCAGGCATTGTGCTAAGCATTTTACAAATATTACCTAATGTGATTCTCACAACAATCCTGAGTGGGAAGTTCTATTATCAACCCCATTTTACAGATGAGAATATTGAAGTAGACAGAGAGCGAGTGATTTACCTTGGGTCACAGAGCTAGTAACCATCTGAGGCCAATTTTGAATTCATCTCTGCTTGACTCAAAGCCCAGGGCTCCATCTGATGTGTCACATAGAGAACAAATGCTCCATAGATAGACGATAAACCATTCATTAAGCATTTGCTACGATAACAGCACTGCTCTAAGTGCTATGGATGCAAATAAAAGCAAATGAAAAAATCCTGCCTTCAGGTACCTTACATCCTAATGGAGGAATGTAAATTATAAAGATGAAGTATAAAGAAAGGGCAAGAACACTAGTGTGAGGTCAAGACCACCAGAGAGGAGGAGGGTGAAGAAAAGTCCACAGAACGAGTCCAGTCTTAAGAGAAGTGAATCCTGGCTGGGTCGCCTCCTGAAATACTGATCCCAGTGAAGGGATCACCCATCAAATCAGGATCTCAGAAAGAAGTTTTCTTCAGGGTGGAATGAAGTTGACAGGGAAGAAGAGAAATCTAGACTGAGTTAAGATGTAAATACAGCAGGAAAATAAAATGTGTGGTTACTGAAACAAATGTCACACAAAAGTGTGTACTGGATGGGTGATGCTCCCCAGTGCTAGCCAACATTTCTGGAGGTAGGGAGGGGCGCAAAGAGATTTAGTTCTTAGAATAGACAATCTCCCCAATTAATACTAGAAGGTAGTAGAATGCACTGTTGCAACTGGGATTAAGAATCAGGAGGTCAGAAGCTTTTAGAATTCTTCTTTGAATTATTATCCCAGAGACATTGCCAAGGAATCGTGTCCACTATCTACAAGCTTCCACTCAGAACTAGTGCCAGGTAAGAGAACCAGGGTTCAGACATGTGACAGACCAGGCTCACTGGTGTCACTGTGGCTACCACTACCTTCACTCTTTCTCCTCCTGCTTCAGGTTTCATACCCATTGTAGAGTCACTAAATAGGTTGTACCACATAGAACCAACCAAATTTTCAATTTTCTTGAATTAGGTCATAAATAGAAGACTGGAATTTTATTTGAGCAGCTAAATGGGGATAATAATCTCTGGCTTATAGTGCCTTCCCAAGGGAGGCCAAGACAGCAGGAAATTCAAAATCAAGTTGAGAATTTGCAAGCTGGAATCCAGAGGTGGGACTCACAGGTGGACAAAAGAACATAGGATCATTTAGAGAAGGGTTTCTTAAGTTGGGCCCAATAATTTGTTTTGTTTTTGTTTGTTTTGTTTTGGTTTTGCATAACTATATTTCAATAAAATTGGTTTATTTTTTAATGTGTTCTATTTTATACAACTTACAACATTCTGAGAAAAGGGTCCGTTATACAAAGAAGCTGAAGAGCTCGTGCTTTAGAACTAGAAGGCCTTAGAGATCATTTAGCCAAATCCATTCATTTTTCAGAAAAGGGAATGGAATTTTAGCTTGGTGTAGTGACTTGAATCTTAGCCTTCAAGACAAAAAAGATTTTGCATGGGTTCAAATCCAGCTCTTGACACATACTAGCCATGGCCCCACATAACATCTTTTAGTCTCAGTTTCTGTATCTGCAAAATGGAAATAAACATATCTACTCACAGGTCTGCTGTTAGGCTCAAATGATATAATATATATGGCATGCTTTGCAAACTTCAAAGTGTTATATACGTAGAAATTATCATTATTATTTCTAAGTTCACATAGGTATTAAGGATCAGAACCAAGATCTGAACCCAGAGTCAACTTGTTGCAAATACAATTCTTACCACTCTACCATGATCCCTTAGGAGTTTTGTGGAGCTGGGCAATTGCTCTCCAAACTAATCTTTCCAACCAAAACCCATGAAGCAAGACTAGAGACTGTCTCACTTTGGAAGGGAATGTTGTATCATTTAAAAGGAATCATCTGGAAGATCCACCATTAAGGTACAGTCCTGATTCCCTGTGATATTCTTATGGTTGGCTCTTCATGGCCTCAGAAACTATAAAGGGCATTATTGAGAAACCATGCCATGGTAGTGGGGCAATAAAAAATGGGCAGTTGATCACGGACCATTTCTCGTATCTGGAACAATCTGTCAATTAGTTGAAAGGATGCAGAGCTCAGGTGCCAATGAGAACCAGGTCGTCCCTCTAGTGGGCATTCAGAACAGGCTGCCATCTCTAAATCTGATATTTCATGAGGCTCTTGTCCAATTTCATACCATTTGATTGAAAAGCCAGAAGAAAAACAATGGTGCTTTAATTGACTAATCCTCTAGGAGCACAGTTCCTAGAATTGGCCATGACCAAACTAAAAATTTTCACAAGCTGTTGAAAACATCATTGATATAAACTTCTAAATGATACAATCAGAGCCAATATTATGACTAAGTCATGGTTTGGTAAGGTCACGCATGAAGGCAGTTCCTCAGCACACAATCTCTCTTGGGCACTACACAGCTAAAGGCAAATGAAGGCCAGGAGAAAACAAAACGATATATTTATATATTTTAGAGCTGGAGGGACCCAAGAAGTCATCTAGTACAACTTCCTAATTTTACAGTTGAAGACAATGAAACTCTGAAAGATTCAATTATGTGTCTAAAGTAACCTGGGCGGGGTGGAGCCAAGATGGCGGCATAGAAGCAGCAAAGGACCACAGCTCCCACACAAACACGCTAAAAAACTCATAAAATGGGACGCTAAACAGATTTTCAAGCTCCAAAACTCTCCACAAGACAGAAAGCACATCTGTTGCTACAGGCAGCGCAGCAGGCAGGGCTCTTCACAGCAGTCTGGGACCCCCGGCCAAAACCCTGGCCGGCTCAGGCCATGGGGCATCGGGCTGGGAGCCCTGTCTATAGGAGAGCAGATCGGCTGCACTGGAGGCAGAGTTACCACATTTATCAGGCCAGAAGACAAAAAGGCTAAGAGAAAGGTCAGTGGATTTTGCTAACTGGGGAGGAGAAGAGCGGATCCGGCCAAACTGCTCCCAGGGCAAGGAAGCAGTGGGAGGTGGCTGTTGCAGCAGGAACATCTGAGAGCCGCAGCAGCTTCCACTGGGCTGCTTCAGAGCCCTCGGCCTGCAGATAG
>CM053593.1:39418055-39458525 GCA_028646575.1 Pseudocheirus occidentalis | reverse complement strand
AGGGAACAGATTGTGGGAGGGGTCTTACAGTGGGGTCAATGTTCTGGGCTGGGGGGTAGGGACAAAAAGGGGAGAAAATTTGTAACTCAAAACCTTGTGGAAATGAATGATATAACCAAGAAAATAAATTAAGATTTAAAGTAACCTGGGCAAGTGGCAGAGTTAGGATTCAAACCCAGTCTTCTGACTCCAATGGAGCTCTCTCCATTGGCTCTCACTTTCTCAGTTCAGTGTCTTTAGCAGAGCCACTGTCTCCTTCAAAATTGCAGAATCTCAGAATTTGGTTCTAAGGGATCACGAGTACACTCTAGTCACTTTCATGAAGACAGAAAATTATTCACTAAATCTTCAGTACTTGGTCATATTTGCCCATAGAAAATGTAGGAACTGAGTGAGTCTTAAAGGATCAGGTTTCTTCCTGCCTTCTCCCCCTTGACCTAGGAAGAAAAGATCAGTAAGGCACTGAGCTCAATTGGAATTTGAGCTGGGAGAGACTAGGAGGCATTGGGCTGCTGCCAGAGTTCCCTCCAATGCATTCACCTTTACACCTCATGGGACAGTCTCAGGCACCAAGGAGGGGGATCCAGAGCTGCCATTCCCTACTGACTTTGCATTGGGAAAGTAGGGAGCAGACAGTAAAGTGCCTCTTTCCTCTTCCCCTCTCTCAATGTCCAAGAGAGCAAATGTTAAGTTCAAAGTTTTCTTGTTCTTCATTCTTTTTCCTCTTTCTGTTTAATTAGTAGTCTTAGAAAAAGATTTGATTGATCACAACTGCTTTGGTTTGCTTGCTACATTATTTTTAAGTAGAGAATTGCAAGAGAGAGAAGAATAGGAACTAACACATTATATTTAGAGAGAGAAGGAAGTGCATCCCAAACACAGAGCTATAAATCTATGTCGAGATATCTACAGAGACACAAGACACAGACACAGACACAGAAAGAACATTTATTAAGTACTTAATGTGTGTACTGAGTATTCAAATAAAAGTGAAAATAAAATAAAATACAATTCCTAACTCCCTCAAGGACCTACATTTCAATAAGGGGGGAAAATGAATAAATAGCAATGTGAAAGGGTGATGGGGACAAGAGGGAGGAGAAGAAGAGAAACATCCAGAGAGTCAAAAGTAGAGCTGGGAGAGAAGTGGGCATGGATGACCTGTGTTCTTCATAAAATAGGGATGCACAGGCAGGAAAACACCAGTCAGAGGAGAAGTTACAGGGCCAGAGGCATCTTTGGGGTGAAAAGGCTATTGGCATAGAGGCAGAAGAAGCCTGATTCTCCATCCTTTCCTACTTGTTTGAAAAAGACAGCTTCTGGGAAATCAAATATTCAAATGAACCTATGTTCTCGGTAAGAGTGATATCCCATTTCAGCAATGCAGATTGCAACCCAGCCATACTGGACTGTCCCTTTTTTTATCCATACCCTCCCATATGTCTGTGCCCTCTCAGCACTTAGCACACTGCCTAGCACATAGCAGGCACTTGATAAATGTTTGTTGATTGATTGATGTGATTACCATGGGGAGTCTACTTCATACCCTCACTTTCTCTTGATGTCAAGAGGCCATCAAAGGCACACAGTCTGTCTGTTGTTTATCCCTGGGTCTCTCCACTAGAACAGCCAATCTTTTTTTTCACTCACATGCCTCTTTGATGACTTCCTTTGTTCTTCTCCACCATTATTCCTTATTCATGATATTTAGCAGCCTACACACCCACTATGTATTTTCCATACCCCTCTTTTGCAATTCTTATCGATGAAACACAGATTAAAGATATTTCCTTACATCTATAGTGTCACGCTGTCCCTACTAGACCAGGGAAATAGGTGAAAACATATATGCTAAAATTAGCACTGGTTTGAAAGTCTCTGATCTCTCAATCCTGTTTAGCCTCTGGGACTCTTAATAGAGGCCAATTGGTACAGTATAAAAACCAGTGTGCTCATTTTACTTATGCTCAGGCTAGTTTCAGAAGTTTCAATGACAGCTTACAGTATCCTGAGCATCTCAGTAATACTTTTTCTGTCAAATGTTTCTTCAAAATCCTACTATACAACTCTTCTTATTTTCCTTCATCTACTAATTCCGTCGTGCTAGAGAAAAGCAGTTAGATGGGTTTAGATTGTATATAGTGGGGGAATGCTCTTTGTTGCTCATGAATCCTTTATCCTACAGTTCTTTTGATTATTCTCTTTTTACATCAGTTCCATTACTTGACTAATTATTGACATGAGCATCCCTTAGAGATAGTTTTTCCAAACTTTGACCTAGCCAAGTTGCCCTTTCCTTGCAGTCTCAGCATAGAGCAGCATAAATTATAACAACATTCAATGCTGTGCTTCTATTGAAATCTTTTTTTTCACTTGTAAGTAAATAATGTCTTTGCTCTCATATTGTATCATATTAGCCATCATAATCAGGTTGCAGCTTTTGTTGGTCTCTATATATGGAAGACAGATGCATCCAACTCTAATATATGGGATCTTCAAAATCCTATTATTATGGTAAATGTTATTTGTTATTTAATTTCAAAAATTAAATAATCTATGTACCCATTGATGAGTAAGAATGGACAGTGGCTATAGGTGCTATGAGATAACCACAGGTTGGGCCAATTATAAAGCAAGACATTTGCTGGACATGCAATCATAAAGAATTCATTTATTCACAAAAGCATCACTTGGACTGATCTTGGAATTACAGAATGTAGATCTTTGATTTTGAGACAGAGGAATCTGAAATGCCTTTTAGGATTAAGGCAAAAATGTTGGAAAATTTGGAAGTTAATGAACTACTAGTGGAGTTGTGAACTGATCCAACCATTCTGGAGAGCAATTTGGAACTATGCCCAAAGGGCAATTAGACTATGCATACCCCTTTGATCCAGCAATACCACTATGAGGTCTGTATCCCAAAGAGATCACAAGAAAGGGAAAAGGACCTACATATACTGAAAATATTTATAGCAACTCATTTTTGTGGTGGAAAAGAACTGGAAATTGAAATTGGAAATCCCCCATCAATTGGGGAACACCTAACAAGTTGTGGTACATGAATGTAATGAAATGCTATTGTGTTCTAAGAAACGATGAGCAGGTGGACTACAGGATTAAGGCGAAATTCTAAAGCATAATGAGGAACAAATACACCACCCTAGTGTGAATGGATATAACTTGGAAAATGAACATTGCCCTAAACAAAACCAAAAACAAGCAACCTTTTTTAACTGCCTGAGATAAAACCATGTATAATATGATTAATAAAATTGTTTAAAACCCCAAGTTTACAAGGAATGATGAAAAGAAATTTTGACTTTTTAAAAATGTTCATGGAGAAACACAATTCTGGTCCCTGTGCAAAGAGAACTTTGGCTTCTAAGTAAATGATCGGAAGTTGGAGATAGAAGTAAGATTATTGAATTGTTGAGGGGAGAGGGTGTTTTGTTTTACTTGTAAAGAGAGGCAACATGATCCCGTGAAAAGATTGCTAGGTTTGGTGTTCAAAAAGAATTATGTTCAAATCCTGTGCCTGTCACTTGCTAATTATATTTTTGTTGCTCAGTTGTTTCAGTCATGTCTAGCTCTTCATGACTCCATTTGGGGTTTCCTTGGCAAACATACTGGAGTGGTTTGCCCTTTCCTTCTCCAGCTCATTTTACAGGCGATGAAACTGAGTCAAACAGAGTAGAGTGACTTGCCCAGGGTCACATAACTAGTGAGTGTCTGCGGCCAGATTTAAACTTGGGAAGATGACTCTTCCTGATTTCAGGGCTGGCACTCTGTCTACCACACCACCTAGCCACCCGAGTTATGTTACCATAGGCAAATCATTTAACCTTTCTGTAAATGGAAACAATTCTACTTGCATTCCCTACCTCACAGGCTTATTTTGAGGGTCAAATGAGGTGTAATTTATACAAAATGCTTTGCAAAACTTACAGTTTTGTGTATGAAGTCTTTAAATGTCAAGACAGCATTGTCTAGTGACTAGATACCCTAGCTCAGTGGCTCTCAAGCTTCCTAAAGCCATGACCCTTTAATACAGTTCCTCATATTGTGGTGACCCCGTACCATAAAATTATTTTCGTTGCTGCTTCATAACTGTAATTTTGCTACTGTTATGAATCTATCTGATACGCAGGATGTATTTTCATTGTTACAAACTGAACATAACCCACAGGTTGAGAACCACTGCCCTAGCTCAAAATCAGCGAGATCTGGAATGAAATCCCACCAGATTCAGAGACAGAGACACAGAGAGATTAAATCAATGGTTCTCAACCTTCCTAATGCCGCGACCCTTTAATAGTCGTATGTGGGTATATCTGCATGTGGGTGGACCCACCTGGAGATGGATAGAGGATCGGTGTCTCATTTTCCAAGACCATTGGAGATATGTGTTTTCCTATGGTCTTAGGCAACCCCTGTGACTCCTGTGAAAGGGTCTTTCGACCACAAAGGGGTCATGACCCATAGATTGAGAACCACTGAATGAGAGATATTTATACCTATATATGCTTATACCTATATATAGATATTTATATCTATATCTATCTACACATTTATTTATATAGATTGACATATATATCTAGATAGATAGATATAGCTATAACTGTCCTGTGACTTTGGTCAAGTCACTCCATTTTTTCAGGGCTCAGGGACATTCTTTTTAAAATTGCAGATCTCCATTATTAGGAGGAGGTTCCTTCCATTAAAAAATTACAGATTTTGGGGCAGCTAGGTGGTATAGTGAATAGAGCACCAGCCCTGGAGTTAGGAGGACCTGAGTTCAAATGCGGCTTCAGATACTTAATAGAAAACTAATTGTGTGACCTTGGGCAAGTCACTTAAGCCCAATTGCCCTACCTTCCTCTCTCCAAAAAGAAAAAAGAAAAAAATAATTTAAAAATCACAGATTTGGATAAACTGTGGATTTAGAAACAAAAATTTAAGGAACTTTCCAGTGTTCTGATCCCAATGAACATGTAAAACAGTTTCATGAATCTAGATTTTAAACCATTCTCCAAATATTCCCCTTACTTTACTTGTTGTTGCTGCTTTACCTACCTCCTTTCACCAATAACAATTACCTGACCTTTCATTCAATCATATTGGGCAAAAACCTAAATACACAGAATGGCAGCTCTACATTGTGACTTGCGAGGTAAGCAGGCCAGTAGGTAAATCAATAGAGAGTTAGATGAGTTGATCAGTGGATAGGTAGACCTTTGATGAATACATACACACTCATATTCAGCATGAAATAAGCTCTAAGGAATCTAAATAAAAGGCAGCAGTCCTGTTCCCAACTTCAAGGAGCTGGTATTCTACTGGAGAAAGACCACACACAAAGGAGTACTGGGAAACAGGAGAGGGGAGGGACAGGCTTGAAGTGAGGGTTTAGAGAGAAGGAAAGAAGATGAGGTAAAGGCCTGCATCCTCCCAGGAAAAGTAAAATCAAAGCTACTAGAACCAGGTGTTTCCAGGGATAGACTTCAAGTTTCTGATGAGAAGATGGTGACGTAGGCCACAGCAGAGTTGGCATAGTATGCTTCTTTTAAAAAAAAATGAAACTCATTTGTAAACCCATCAAAAATTGGAAGAAATGGACATGATAGTTTTATTACATTTGTAGGGAGAAGGAAAATTCAGCTACTTAACAAATTGAAGAAACCATAGGAAGTAAAAGATGTTAGCATTATATAAAAATAGGAAGGTTTTTTTGGATGTTATGCCAGTATAAATCTGGTATAGGGGAGAGGGGTGAGTAAGGAAAGAAAACCATTAGGAAAAATATCTTTGCTATAAATATTTTGACTAAAAATCAGACAGCTGAAATCTTTAAGCAACTGCAGAAATTTGTAAGAGCAGATCTATTCTTCAATGGATAAGTGGTCAAAGCATATGAGCAGTCATTTCTTACAGAAAGAAACAAATGGCCAATATCATACTGAGAGAAATATTCCAACTTTCCAGAATTTCAAAGAAATTCAGATAAAACAGCTAAAAAATTCAGATAAAACTTTATACTCATTAAATGGTGAAAAATAATGTAAAATGTTAAAATAGTATATTGATAGAGCTATGGAGAAAACCATATACTTCTGGTAAAGATATATAACTATTTTGGAATTTAAAAATCTAGCAAATACAATAAGAGTGATGAAGTTGCTCATGTCATTTGACCTAATGATCTTACTACTAAGACTATACCCTAAACAAGTTATGGAAAGGAAAAGTTAGGGAAGGGTGTATATGTGTATATACGTATATATACATATATATGTATGTGTGTGTATATAATTTTCGATGCAGAACTATAGCAAAAATAGCTCCCAAACTGTCATATGTCCAACTCTTGAGGAATGGCTGAAGAAATTGTTGCATAAGAACATAACAGAGCATAACTGTACCTTAAGAAATGATAAATTTGCGGGGCAGCTAGGTGGCACAGTGAGTAGAGCACCAGCCCTGGAGTCAGGAGGGCCTGAGTTCAAATCTGGCCTCAGACACTTAACACAAAAACTAGCCGTGTGACCTTGGGCAAATCACTTAACCCCAACTGCCCTCCAAAAAAAAGCAAAAAAAAGAAATGATAAATATGATGACTATGAAATGATTTAGGAAGACCTTGATAAAGGGATTCAGAGTAAAGAAAGCAGAATGAGAAGAACGATAAACACCAATGACTACAACTTTGTTTTTTAAAAATATGAACAACAAAGAAACCTGGAAAAAATATCAAAGATCAGTGGAAAGCATAATAACAAATAAGATATTTTTGTTATGTTTTGGTAAAGTCAATAAGGAGTTTTGCACAATTGTAAATTAGAGTGTATAGTTCTTTTATGTTCATTGTGTATTCTTTTTTTATTAGTATGTTCAGAATTGTTTTATTGACTCAGGTACACTTTTTCTTCCTTTTTGGGGGGGGGGGGCAGAGCAATTGGGGTTAAGTGACTTGCCCAAGATCACACAACTAGTAAGTGATAAGTGTCTGAGGTCAAATTTGAACTCAGGTCCCCCTGACTCCAGTGTTGGTGCTCTATTTATTGCGCCACCCAGCAGTTTGTGTTGTTCTTGTTTTCCTACAGAATCACAGGTTTTCAGAATAGAATTCAGACCATTTTCACCTTTTTTTAAATTCCCAGAATTTAGCACAGTGTCTGGCATGTAATAAGCAATTAATTAATGTTTGTTGGCTTTCCTTGACTTTACTAGAAAGGGACTTGAATCCAACCCATACCTGATCAAAAATCCATGTTCCCCAATACTCCCAAAACGATCTTCCAGTCTTTGCTTGAAGATATACAGAGTAGAGGAACCCTCCAGCTTCTGAAACAGTATTCATGAGTAGATCTAATTTTTAGGAAATGTGTTTCGCCAAGTACTTGAATTAAACCTTATGACATCTGAGGTGAGAATCAGAGGCCTGTGATTTATCTAAGATGGAAAAAGGAAGTCAGTGGCTGAGTTGAGATTAAAACGAAGGACTCCCGAATTCTATCCACCAAATCATTCTTCGTCCCTGAGGTTTCTGAATGGATTGAACGTTGTGAATGATGTAGATACATGGTACTTCTTGACAGCTCAATGTAGGCTGAAATGTGGATTAGACAAGTTTTTATGACACTAAAGGGAGCTACCAAGTTATCAATTCTATCCACTTGCTCCAAGCAGTAAGAGTTTTCTGTATGTACTCTTCATACATGAATTTAACTTGTCCATAGGTATGCAATGTTTATGAAGCAATGAGACTCTCTTCTGCTTGTTCACTTAGACTACTGTTTCTTTCATCAGCCTTTTAGCTGATAATATTATCCACCCAGATCTCAAGTCATGGCTTTAAATGTGCATGCCAAAATTAGGTTTTATTTAACATTTGTGAAAAAGAGAATAAGTACTGCCCCCCAAAAGTGAGTGGGACATTCAATTCTATTCCTTCTGTCCCTGTGGGAGATAACATGTATTAGCACAATATAACTTAAATTCATTTGTTTTTCGTTACGTAGTCCAACGAATTCCTTTATTTGCAATATAGAACCTTTCTCTGCCCAAGAATGCTAATTTTTAGGGGTACTGTATAACCTGATTCTTTCTTGCCTTAGAAACCATAATACTCTGTGAGAAATATGTAACTTACCTATAGAAATAAAGAGCATTGACATTTAGTTTCATAAATTGACATTTTGAATACTAATTATTCTTCCAGGGATATGATACGACTGCAAAGCAGAATATGTCAAAGAAATGCAGTTGCAGATCATCCAAAGAGAGATAGAGAGGGGCAGAGTTAGTGTAAGGAGGTTATAGTGTATTACCAATGAAGGGAGACATAGCAGCCATGCTCTAAAAGACATTGTCAGAAAAAAATGTACAAGTAGAAGATGGGCAGTTGCATAGTGAGAGAGAGGGGATCATCAGTGGACAGCACATTATTAGTACCCACTAGAAAGTCCAAAGCACTAGAAGGAGGAGCTCAGCGTCTGTCTTGGGATTTACTAAAAGACACCGGGAGGAAATGAACTATAACCAAACAGAATGAAAAGTTACAAGTGAGTTGTGACCTATTCAATCAGAAGTTAACACCCGCACTGATGAGATCATGGACCCATCAAAGTACCAAAGAAATAATTGCAAAGTCTGTATTGAAAAAAGGATTAGAGTAAATCATAATTTTAGAAGTCATCTGGAGATTAAAGTCTTTGTTAAATTGAAAAGTGGTGTGCACTTTATGGTTCCATTTGAATGTAAGGTCATCGAGAGCAAGGATGGTTACCATTTTGTCTACCTACACAGTGCCTAACATAGTACCTTCACATAGTAGGTATTTCATAAATGCTTATAAAAGTAAATCGAAATATTATTAAATAGAATATACATGAGTTTAAGTTTTAACATATACATAAGAATTTCTTGACATGTGGGGATGTTAAGCATTTACAAAGGTAATAATTTGATAAGCTACTAATTAATTCATAAGAAGAGAAACACGGAAAAAGGTATTATTCTATGACACTGAAAAGTATGTGGGTTAAGAATAAGGGAAAGGTAGTTATTTGAAAGAGTAAAAAAGTAAACAAGATACAGTGTGAATAATGAAATATTTGCAATTTTTCACTAAGAGAAACATCACAAAAGGTTTGCAAAATTTATACAGAAATTAAAATGACTGCCTGGTAAAAGGGATGAGACTACTTTTCTAATCGGGATTTTCCCACTAAATAAACATAAAGATTTCCTCAAAAGCAAGAAGCAAATGGTCTCTAAAATAATTGCTAGAGAAAATGAAAGGTCTTCAGAAACCAAGAAAATAAGTGTTAATTTGAAGGATGAGACCCCAGAGCTGAGTATGTTTCTATAATTGCCTAGTGTCCTTTTGGAACTTGTGGCTAATTACAGGGGGAAAAAAGACTCACAGAGCAATCTTCGTTTGTTTTTTGTTTAAATAGCAAAATCTATTAGGTTGGAATGCAGCGAACATGATAGAATTTTATGTCCCATTCTTTCAAAATGTACTTCTCTTTGCTTTGGAAAAAAAATTAAAGTATGAGGTCAATTCAAAGGTAATCTAATGCCTTATCAGACTGTTCTTTGCTTTAAATGAGAAATAATTAGTATAATAAAATCCTCTCCAATCTTCACTTTTAAGAACTTAGGAAAGGAAACCTTGTAAGTAGGAAATCATGTCATTTAGATATGGTCATGTAGTCATTATCTTCAATGATGTCTCTGCTATTGAGGTAGGATAATCAGATATACTAATAAATCTGTGATATCATCAAATGTGGGTACTGGAGACTTTCAAATATTCAGATTGCAACTCATCAGTGTCTGCCCATCCAGTGACACTCTTGTCTATGTCTGTCTATAACAAGGATTCTTAACTTCTTCATGTGATATGGACCCCTTCAACATTCTGAAGTCTATGGTCCCCTTCTCTAAATAATGTTTTAAAATTAATAAAATAAATTGCCTAGGATTACAAAATAAACCAATTATGTTGAAATACAGATATCAAAATACATACTAAAAAACACAATTACAGACATATCGTATCTGTGATGACTAACTTTGATAGACTGGGCTCATCTCAGCAATGCAATATTATGAGACAACTCCAAAGGGCTCATGATGGAAAAGGACATTACATCCAGAGAAAGATTTACCTAGTCTGAATGCAGATTGAAGCAAACGACTTGTTCTCTCTTTTTTGTTTTGTTTTGTTTCTTCTTCCTCGTTATTCATTCCATTGGTCATAATTCTTCTTTACACCTTGACTAATGTTTAATGTGGAGGTTATGTAGAACCTATGGCATACTGCCATGGGGAGGAAAGAAAGAAGGAGAAAATTTGGAACTCAAAAACTTGTGGAACTGAATGTTCTAAACTAAAAGTCAATATATATTTTTTTAATATGAAAGAAAATGACTAATATAAAGACAAAAGTCATCAAATAAAATATTTACTTCATTGTTAATTTTAAAAAGCCCCAGATTAAGAACTCCTGTTCTATAAGGACTCATTCCATAAGGGGTCTACCTAATATTCTTCCTTGCATTCTCTTGAAATTGAGGGGATACGAGAGCACCCTGGTTCACCAAGGATTACGCTTTATTCTTATTAATGAAACACTCCCATGTTCTTTTTATAGTCATGGCATTCCACTTATGACATCTTTTATACTATATCTTCCATGGAAGTCATCATTTTTAATGTGCTAGAATCCACTCATCTTCACCATGAATTTTTCCATTAGCACTGTACCTCAGAAACCACTCTTGATTCTCCCTGTAACCCCCAGCATCTTAACCTATTGAAATTGTTCTCCATCAAGGTTCAACTCAGCTTCTCTCTTCTCTGTGATATTCCCAGATTCTTCTAGCTACACATGCTCTTTCTCTCCTTATATCTAAATCATCTGGTCTGTTCTCTGCTAAGAACTTAATGGCATATTGGATAGAATGTTAGCCTCAGAGTCAGGAAGACTTGAATTCAAAACCTGTCTCAGAAACTTACTAGCTGTGTGACCCTGTGTGACCCTGGGCCAATAATGTTCCCTCTCTCAACTTTACTATCTTTACCTGTAAAATGGAAATGATAATAGCACTAACTCACAGGATTATTGTAAGGATCAACCAAAAATAATATGTGTAAAGCACATTACAAACTTTAAAGAATTTTATGAATATTAACTATTAATAATTTTATAATTTGTGTTATGATTATCTGTGCATGTTTCAGGTAGCTACTAGATAATAAGTCCCGGAGGGTGGGCCTATATTGGTTTTTCTCTTTTGTATTACAATGACATATATTAGGGTGTCTGTTGAATCAAATGTGTGGCTGAGAATCCTGGTTTTAAGTCTCGAACAATCCATTCTGTGAAGTTTGGATTCAGTCAAAGGGCCACACCTGAGGATATAGAGGGCCACAGATGATCCACCCCTAGTCTAGACTGTTTATGAAGGTTTGTTTTAAAAATTATTTTATTGCACGTAATTTTAGATATCTTCCCTTCTCTAGGATAAATATTCTCCATTTCCTTCAACTAATCTTCACATGAGATAAACTTAGTTATGCCTTTATCAAAGTCATGGGGAAAAAATATTAAACAGCACAGAGTCAAGAACAGATGTGAATTTCACTGAGGACCTTCTTCAAAGCGGACATCAAACTATTAACAATTCATTGCTCTTTTAGGCTATCTGGCCATTCAACTAGTTCCAAATCCATTTCTTATGTTGTCATCTCATCCATATATTTCCAACTTTTCCACACCAGTATGAGACACTTTGTCAAATACTTGGTCAGAGTCAAGGAAAAATATCCCTATGGTATCCCTCAGATCTATCACTTTAGTAACCCCATAAAAAAGGAAATAAGTTGAGTCTAGCATGACCTATTCTTCATGAAGCCATGTTGATATATTTCAATCATTATTTCCTTTTGTAGTTGTTCACTTCTTTCTAGATTTATTCCAGTTTTTCCCCTTCTACATAGATCCAGATAGTCTGGTAAAGTAGAAAAAGACTAATTCTCAGAATTGAGAAAATCTGGGTTTAAGTCTAAATTGTGGTTCCTTTAACCAGCTCTCAAAGGGCATGGTTTCAAGATCCTCTCCATCCAATTTATCGAAAGCACTCTAGCCTCTCCTAAAATGCAATGCCCAAAACTGTGACATGGTCTGAATAAGACTGACTCACAGAGGGATTATAACTTAATTCTAGACACTATACTTTATATGGATCAATTTTCCATTAGTTCTTAGGCTGCCGTGTCACACTGTTGACTCATCTTGAGCTCTCGGAATACTTAACTTCCAAGTCTTTTTTCACATGAATTCTTCTCTAGTCATATCTATCTTCTTCCTGTTTACTTATGCTCCTTTTTATTTGAAACCCAGAATGAAATTTTCCATTTATTGCATTTTTATTAGATTCAGTCCATAATTCTTCCTTTCTGAGATCTTTTGGGATCCTGATGCTATCTTTTAGTAATACACTGGCTAGCTTCCACAGCTTCGTGTCATCAGAAAATTTGAAAAGCATACTATATAGGACTTTATCTGAGTCAGGAATGAAATGCCTACCTCCTGAGTGTCTACTCTGGGTGACCTTGGAGAAGTTTTTTTAAACTATCTGCCTCAATTTTCTCATTAGTAAAAAGAGGGAAATAATCTGTTCTAACCCCTTAGTATATTGTTGAGAGATAATATCCTGCCTTCTCCAGGAAGCCTTTCCTGGCCCTGCTTAATTCTGATGTGTTCCTACAGCTGGTTGTTTTCAATTTATATCCTGCATATAATGTATTTATTTGTACATAGTTGTTTAACTAATGTCTTCCCTTTAAACTGTGAGCTACTTAAGACTGATGGGAAGCCAGGGGTACAGTGGATAGGGTGCTGGACCTGGAGTCAGACCTGGGTTCAAATTCAGTTTCAGACACTTACTACCTGGGTGAACCTGGGCAAGTCACTTAACACCATTTGCTTCAGTTTTCCCATCTACAAAATGAGCTGGAGAAGGAAATAGCAATCGCTCCAGTATCTTTGTCAAAAAATATAACAAACCAGAGCAGCTAGGTGGTATAGTGAGTAGAGCACTGAATTGGGAGTCAGGAGGACCTGAGTTGAAATTTGGCCTCAGACATTTAGTTAGCTATGTGACCTTGGGCAAGTCATTTAACCCCCATTGCTTTGCCTTCCCCTTCAAAAAATGGGATCACAAAGACTCAGACACAAATGAAACAATCCAACAGCAACCTCAAGATCAGAGTCCATCTTTTGCCTTTCTTTAACTTTCCAGGGTACTGTGTAGTAGGTACTTAATAACTCTTTATTGACTTTTAAAAATGTTATTGAAAGGAGAAAAGGAATACGGTAGTAAGGCAATGTGATGTAGTGAGTAGAACGCTGGACTTGGGGGTCAGAACAATGTGTGTACAAATTTGACCTCAGGAATTGACTAAGTTGTGTGACTCTGGGGAAGTCACTCATTCACCTCACCCACAAAATAAGTCAGTTTCGAGATGACTTCCAAGTCTGATTTAATGATCCGCCATACAACAGAGACATGAAGAGTGTGCACATGAATATTCCAAGTTCTAGTCTCTAGGCCCAGCAATGCCACCCATTTGCCTTCTTGACATTGGGCAAGTCACATGACTTCCTAGGCTTCAAAATGGAGCTAGCAGGGAGATGATGGACTCACGATGCAGACTAATGAATTCATTTTAAGATAGGGCCAATGGGGGAATTAATTTTATACAACTATGTATATTCGATCCAATGGTTTTGTTTTTAATTTTGATTGTAAATGGTGGTAAGGTGAATAGGAGAGAGGGGATAGAGATACGGTAGTCAAAAAATGATAATAATTTAATTCCATAACAATGGATAAATTGTCATTTGTCAATGAATGATACATAAATGATTAATAAAATGACATATTTTTTTTAAAAAAGCACTAAAAGAAATCCAATTAGAGGTGACAATGTGAACCATGGAAGGGGCGTCGTTTATGAAGTCAGAGGACTTGTGTTAAAATTTCATTTCTGCTATCACCTCTCTGTGAGCTGGGACAAGTTACATGACTTCTTTGGTTCTGTTTGTTCACCTGAAATATAAAGGATCTGGAATAAATGGCCTTCAGATACCCCTTACATCTGAAGATCATAGGCTCACTGATGACATGCCCTAACTAAGTGATGGAGAAAGCCACTTACAGCTCGAAAATGCTACACGACTCCATTTGTGTCTGAGAAAAACAGGCTGAAAAGTATAACACACCATCAAGAGTGTAAGGTATTTATTTTAACACCCCATCTGGTTGATGTTGGCCTTCCCTGTGACTTGATAACTGTTGATTTTTCTGTGTGTTTTAACGCAAACACCTTAAAAACCAGTTAGAGCCATACTTTATATTAAAGCATAGTGGGTGTTCCAGTGAATTTGCTACTAAGTGTTCCTTGGCTCCAGTAGTAAAAAGTAGGGAGGGAATGGTAGCGTTGACTTGTGACCTCAAAATGTCTTCCTTTTATTCTACATTCTCTGGTTCAAATACTCTTTTTAGTTTATTTTCTTTCCTCTTCTCTTTCACAACTCCTTCAGCATCCTGTCCTGAAGTTCAAGCCAGTCTATTCCAACAAGCACTTTCAGAAGTTCCTACTATGTGCAAAGCACCGGGGAGGGGCAAGTAGAGTGGGGAGGTGATGATGGCTGTGCTCAACCCAATATGCATAGCTGAAATAGTACAGCCTTCAAATGAGATAATACTTGCAAAGTGCTTCACACAATAGTAGGTGCTTGCAAAGTTCTTGGTTCCTACTTCCTCCTCCCTTCACTTTTGCTGTTTAAGGGATCCCATGCCCTGCTACTGCCTGTTCAGCTCTCCAGCTCATCATTTGATTCAATTAACAGTTACTTTTTTCAGTCATTTTTCTGTCCTGTGAAATTCTTTGTGATGTCATTTGGGGTTTTCTTGGCAAAGATACTGGACTGTTTTCCATTTCCTTCTCTGGCTCATTTTACAAATGAAGAAACTGAAGCAAACAGAGGTTAAGTGACTTGCCCAGGGTCACACAGCTAATAAGTGGCTGAAGTTGGATTTGAACTCAGGAAGATGAACCTTCCTGGCTCCAGGGCTAGCACTCTATCCACTGTACCACCTAGCTGCCCATGTTTATTACAAATGATAAATTTAGAACTGGTTGGGACCATGGGGGATATGTAGATATAGCCATTCATTTTATAGATTTGTAAACTGAGGCCCAAGAGATGAAGGGACTTGCCTAGTTTAAATGGTGGAAATGTAAATCCAGGCCCTCTGATTCCAAATCCATTGCTCTTTCTGCTCTAATACGCAGTCTCCCTGTTAAGTATCTACTAAGGGTCAAGCACTGTACCAGGATTTATGAATACAATGGCCAAAAGCTCTGGATTTGGAAGCCAAAGATTCTGTGACTCTGCCACTTACTGGCAGCACAACATTAGACAAATTACCTTTCTGGGCCTCAGTTTCTCATCGGCAAAATTAGGAGGCTGTATATAGAAACCCTGACTTTTCCTTTCAGCTCTAATTCCGGATTCTGTTTTACCTGAGTCAACAGATTTTTTTTAATACAACTCAACAATTAAAAAAAATACCTTTACACCTGGATAGTTATGACCCATTGTCACATCTGCAACATTACAATCTCCCAAGATTTTGAGACTCCAACACAGCTCAGATTCTAATTTCAACAGAAGAAAAGTGAAGTTTATTTAAAATGATTGGTTTTGAGTGTATTTGAGTTTTATACCTGCCACCCCACATTACTTTGCCCCTTTAGGGTCCTTATGGAACCAAGGCTTCATCTATTTTTACCAATTTCTGCTTAAAAATTGCTGGAGGAGCAAGCTAATGCTAACAAAGAAGCCAGCTTGGCAGATAAAGCCCCAAGGAAGCAAAAAAATTTATCTATATTAGAGTAGTATTTCAAAATTAATCCCACATTCCAAAAAGTGCCATACTTGGATTTAGCAATCCCCATTAGATAAGCAGGATCTGAATTAGCAATGGAAGACTTAGTCCAACTACTCTGCTGGAAGCATATTATTTAAGAGACCATGCCCAATAGAATTAAGGAGATATATGTTGGAGTCCAGATCCGGAAACCCAATGGGGAATAGAGTACCAACTTGTTCAATTTCTTCTTATTAGTTCAGCTTTTCTCATGTGTGTTACCAAGGAGGGCAGGACTAGACACATATCCTACACTAAGTCATCTACGGTAAACCATACTTATCATAGGTAAGAAAAATGTCTCCAAAATCGGACTAAGACACAGTCAGCATCATCTTGTGAACTCACCATGTTTCCAGAAAACTTATTGGACATTCACGGCATCCCATCTTATATTGACTGGATCTGGCATCTATAAAGATTACATGCCTTTTTCATTGTTTATATACATATTGTTTGATTGTCTGATAACATCTGCATGTGGGAGTGTAAATTTCAACTTTGTTGAAATTTCCCAAACAGATATAAGTTCCAGCTGCTTGTTCTTGCCTTTCCAACGGAGATCTTACATTACAAAGAAACAGGCCCAGGGTGGGGGGATGGGACTAAGAACTAAGATTTATCTAGTTCCCTGGTCTTCCCATTACATGGGGGATGAATTATAAAATAAAAAAGGTTATTTTCAATTGAATTTCAAATACCAAAAGCTCAAAGTAAGGGATATTTAAAAGCCCACCAGTATTTTCATTAATTTTTAAGGGATGCTATCAAATGATGAAGTTTTTCATGTAGCTGGGAATGAGCAGATGAGTCAGGTAATTTAAGACACTCCATCCCCAGAAAACCCCTGTCCCCATATTGAACTAAACTTAAAGAAAAAAACAAACACGTTCTTGAGTTCAGAAATATCTATGAAAAAGGAAGAACGAGAAACATCTGGACCAACACTACTGAGCTGAGAATCAGAAGATAAGAAGTTTAAATCACTTAACATACATTAACTGGCCATTTACCATGTATCCAACTCTTCAAGGCACCATAGGGGCATGGGGGAGGTAGGAGAAAGGGTGGATGAAACATGTAAGTACTAGACCACCAAGGTATAGCTTTCAAAAGGACGGGCACCGTTTTCAACTATTTGTCCCAATTCCTTAAACATTTAGAGGAAAAAAATCTTTGTGGACATTAAGAATTTGCAACAATGTAGTTTATTTTAACTCTTACCCAGCACTGAGCTAGGCACAGAGAACAAATGTCCAAAGGATGAAACAATCCCTATTTGCAAAGAGAATAGACTCTAATGGAACGGTAAGTGCAAATAAATGAATAAACATGACCTGTATGTAGTTTATGCTCCATATGTCCAGGGAAAATGTATGCCTGCAAAAAGTCATAGCCTTCAAGAGCCCAGTTTTAGATGAGATCAAATTATGTCTTTGACAGTCTGAAGGGTTAAAAGCAGTACTTTTTAGGTGAGTCCAACAGAAGGAGAGTTAGACTCAACAATTTTACTGCTATATTTTGAGGGTCTATAATTTCACTCAAGGGAATTTTTAAAATTTATTTATTTTTAATTTATTGAATAAAACAAGAATTTCCATAACAGAGTATAATAAAAAGATGATTGCACATGAAACTGCAAATCTATTATATACAACTTGCTTTTCCTTTTAAATATATAATAAAGTTATCATTTAAATTTCCTTTTTTTTCTTCCCTTCTTCCCGCCACTGCCCTAGAGATGGCTACCATTAGACACAAATGGTATGTGTGTATACATATACATATATATATACACATATATGTAAATTATTCTATACATGCTTCTATTTATTAGTTCTTTCTCTGGATGAAGATAACATCTTTCACCCAAGTATTTCCATGTTTTTCTAGGATCAAGCTAATCATTTCTTATAGCACAGTAGTATTCCATTACAATCCTATACCACAATCAGTTCAGCCATTCCCTAATTGATGGACATCCCTCTAATTTCTAGTTCTAGTTCTTTGTCACCACAAAGAGAGCTGCTATAAACATTTTAGATGTAAAATTTCTTTTTCTTTTTTTCTTTTTGGGGGAGAGTTCATTTTTCACTGGTATATATACCTCTATGACTGAGTAGACTTTCTTTCAGAGTTGCCATGACTAGAAAATGTGTTGACCTGTGTCCAACATAGTCATGAAGCTCCTCAACTTCAGATACTTTCATCCTCTGATGACAGATATATATGGCATCTCTAGAACAATTTTCAAAGTATAACCCACTTAGTAGAACTTTCCAGCATTCATGGCCTCCTGGCTTCATCCTCAAGAATCTAGGAAACCTTTCATATATATATTGCCTATCCATTTGAAAATAAATTAGGATCTTGTTCTTTTGTCACAAGTCATTTGAAAGCCATCATCTCTTTCCTTTGACTAATTTAATAAGAACCCAATAATCAAGAGATCCTGGCTGTTTTCCTTAAACTGGGGATAGAACCATTGAGTATGTCATATACCAGATGGATGACACATTGTCTCTGGGAAATTGAGGTCAGGAGGGAATATGTTGTTCAGAATGCCCAGTTCCCCAGCATCTGTTACTTCACCTGCTAGGTATTTGCCACTTCTCTACAGGGTTCAAACCAAGAAAATGCTTCCTTGATGAATCACCTATAAGTTCAGATATCCATGCACCATTAGTTGATAATTCCTTGAAATACATCAGAGTAATGTACCTTATGGAATTAAGACTATTAATGCTAGCAGACATCCTTAAATACATTGTTCTAACCCACAAGAACACATCACAGAATACTTAAGATTTAGGTGGAATACAACAAAAACAATTATATCATGAAAGTAAAATTCCTCTAAATGTTTAAGGAACTGGGACAAATAGTTGAAAATGGTGCTTTTGAAAGTTTATACCTTGGTGACCATTAAGTTTTAGTTATGTTTAGTTACATGTATTATCAACCCTTTCCCTTACCTCCCCCATCTACCTATGTGCTTAGAACAGTTGGATACACATACATATGTATATTCACACATACATATGTGTGTATGTGTATGTGTATATATATTATATATATATATGTAGTTTATGTTGGACTGCATGTTTTGTTTAGTTGGCTTACTTAAAGTGTTTTGTAGTCAGAGGGTGGGAGTGGGGAAAAATCAGTAACTTTCCAATATTATTTTTCCTTGTGGTTTACTTTTTAAATTAAAATTTTATGCCTTGTTGGTTGATAATATTTAAATTTATCTTTCCCATTTATCAATCAATTAATCAATCAACCAGTATTTATTAAGCCCTGGGGATAAAAAACAATAAAGTGGAATCAATCCTTGGTTTAGCCAGGCAGCAGCCTGGTGTATCTCCAATACAGGAAAGAGCCCTGGATTTAGAGTCAGAGAATCTGGAATCAAATCCTGACTCTGCTAGTTCTTTCTTATTTGTGTGACCTTCATCAAATCGCCTCAATTCTTTAGGCCTCATCTTTCCTCCTGGCATCATCCGTGAAATGAAGGCAGTCAACCAGATCAGCCCTAAACCTAGGATCCTAGACTTCCCTTCATGCTTTTCTTGTCCAGGAATCTAAAAACATGCCATTAATTTGGAAATTAATAAAAAAAATAATAATTTGTTCGACCTATTCCCCACCCACCCCCAGCAAGACACTATCAAGAGCTGGCAATGGCTTGCCATCCTCAGTGACCAAAACATGATAAGTCCCCAAGCATAGACATTGAAAACGTGTTTTGTCATAAGTCTCATCCTTGTGCCTTTGTGTGTCTACCTCTAGGGATCCAAATCATAACAGAGCAACATATTCCAAGAGTAAGGAATGTTAAAAGTAAGGAGATTCAGGGGTTAGAACAACCAGAAACAACTAGTTAATCCAAATACATTTGTTAAACACCTACTACGTGCCAGATACAGTTAGGCTCTGTAGGTACAAAGACAAAATGAAACAATTCTGTGTATCTTCACTCTGTTTATTTGTAATGAAAGCATCTGTTTATTTACTTGCTCCTCTTTCACAGAATGACCAAGAATAGAAACATGCCACTCCACAAAAATAGCACTTTTTGTCTCTGCTCACAGTATAACAATGTAGTTTCTCATTTGTGACTTATATGAAAGTTTCACATATTATCCTAACCCATTGTTTTACTCTGTTGACTATGTTACTGTTACATAGTCAATGATCATTTATTATGTGCTTACTATATGCAACTTGGCCTGGCATACACACACACATATACACATATATATACACACATACATACATACACAATACATATACATACGTGCATGCATGCATGCAAATATATACATATATGTGTAGTGCAGGGCTAAGTGTTAGAAGTTGTGAACTTGATTCCTACACCTTACACTTGACTCAGATAAATCCCTTGGACTAATCTACTAAGACACAGACAGGTAGCTATCTTCTTCAGTGTAGGAAGTACTCACACCAGGAGTTCCCACCCTGATAAAATCCCAGATTCTTTATGTATTTGTGCACTACCCCAATTTTACCCCCATACACAACTCCAGAAGGAGTAACCTGAAAGAACACATAATGGCTTTTGTTTTTTATAATAAGGCTTAGTTCAACGGCAAAATTGTCTTTGTTTCTCATAGCATGCTTTTCCAAGTGAAAGGAAAAAACCTTCTTGTCTCCCCTCTTTCTTCTTTTTTTTTTTATTTCATCTCTGATCACCTTTTGCCTACACATGAGTAACCCTTCCTTCTTTTCAATGTGATTGCAATAAGCTGGTTCAGAAGCCTCATTAATTACCTGGTGCTTCCTTATGGGTGCAGATATACTCTTTGAGACAAAGCAAACATGGATTCTAGCTGAACATTTGCTTAGTTCCAGGACATTCTAAAACAGGAATTTAGGTGTTTCTCAATAGTGTCGAGACTTGAATCATTGGGCTGTGTCCTTTGTTGCTCAATCATTATCTACGTTTCCACCTTCAGCAGGTCTTTGCTAATTACTTTGATCTTTGTGATAGCAAACAAGCATAAAACCATGAAAAACCATCTACAGGGATTTCCTGGGAAGGAGTGACCAATAGCTGGTCTCTGGGAAAGGGAGCACACAGATAAGTCAGTTTCACTGAGATCTTATCTGTTGCTCAGCAGAGCGAAAAAATGGAAAGAATGAAGTATTTCTAAGCATTTGACAAGATTACATTTTATTTTAGTTTGGGATGACCTGGTACAGAAGAGATAAGAACTGAGTCAGAAAGTTTGTATATTCAGTAAAGAAATGTAAGAATTAAAATGTTATTTTCTTTTTCAGAGCAAGAAAAACAAATCAAAAAATTCCTCATACAATGCATACCACTCTTTTCTTAGTGCATCATACAATATTTAAAAACTTAAGTCACCAGGATGTTTGTCTCCAAATCATAAAAGAAATCATAGTTACAGTATATAGAAGGGTTGCTTCCCATTGTGACAATCATATTTCTTTGATATGCAATATCTAATAAAGTAATACTCCCATGTTAAATAATATAAGTTATTAATCCACTGGGAAATAGACAGTCAATAAACATTTATCAAGTGCCTTCTATGTGCCAAGCCCTATGCTAAGCAATGGTAACATACATAATGAAAAGAATAACACTCTCTACCTTTGAGGACCTTATAGTCTAATGGGGAAGACATCATACAAAGGAAGGTGAAAAGAATGGGGAGTGGGGGAAGTTAGGAAGTATCTGGTATAGGGTCATGACTGAGAAGTTCAGAAGAAGGTAGTTGGGTGGGAAATGAGGAGATGGCTGGCCTGGGTGCCCTACTTAAGTGGAGGTGTAGAGAATGAGCTCTTTGCTTTGCCCACCAATCAGAGGGTACCAATGAAGGTTGATTTGATCTTAAAGTATGTATTATAAAGTTTTTCATGATGAGAATCCTAGGGGCATGGTGAAGAAGGTCAAAGGATGGAAGATGGTTAAGAAATGAAACTCTATAATAAGTGAATACAGTGCAAATAAGTTTGAAGCTCTTGGTAGGATGATTTTTCATGTATTTTATGATTGGCCAGGAACTGAATGGCTTGATATAACTTAAAAATCATGATTGTGAGTAACATTACATAATATAATGTATAGAAGGCAGCTAGGTGGCTCAGTGAATGGAGCACCTGTCCTGGAGTCAGGAGGACCTGAGTTCAAATCCAACTTCAGACACTTAACACTTGTGTGACCTTGGGTAAGTCATCTAACCCCAATTGCCTTGCCTTCCCCCCTCCAAAAATTAAAAAAGAGCAAAAATAAAACAAAACATGATATAACATATAACTGATTTCTGAGTTGGAACTACCTGGCAACTATCTTGTCTATTCAATATATGGAAAATAATTCCTACCACCATGTGCCTGACAAGTAGTTATCAGCATCTGCTCAAAGACCTTTAATCAAGTGGGCCCTACCATTCCATTCCTCTTTAGGATAACTCCAGATGTAAGAAAGGTTTTGTTTACATTAAACCTAAATTTGCTTTAGGAAAGTCTATCCATTGCTGCTAGTTCTACCTCCTAGAGCCAAACAGAGTAAAGTGACAAATGAAAAGTTTGAGAGACAAAATTTCTGGGTAATTAATCATTTTGTTAAAAAATGGCTAGTGAATACTTAACAAAAGAATGATCATTTGGCCTTCTCTTGCAAACCAAAGATGAATCAGGGAGGCTTCTCAGTGCTTACATAGCCTTGGAAGAGTGGGTATTCCCAACAGGTAGCAATCAACTCTGATTGGTTAACAATTAATGAGAATGAATATTATAATAAGAGGTAGAATTATTCTAATGAGAGGCTGGGAGATATGATTTTGATTATGTCACCCTTATTCCCAGCCCAGCCCCAGTCTAGACAAAGGATGTATCCCACCCACCCACCCAAGCCTGATTAGACCATAATAACACAATGGGCCAGAATTCAGCTAGATTAAATTTTCTTTGTAAGGTTTTTCTACTTGGGTGGGACAGCAATTCTGTCTAAATAAGATGATCTAGATCAGTGGCTCTCAACCTGTGGGATGCCACCCCTTTGGGGGTTGAACCACTCTTTTACAGGGGTCACAGAGGTCGCCTAAGACCATCAGAAAACACACATTTCTGATGGTCTTATGACCCAAGACACTGCTCCTCTATCCATCTTCAGGCGGATCTACCCACATGCAGATATGACCACAGACCAGTATTAAAGGTCACAGCATTAGGAAGGTTGAGAACCACTGATCTAGATGGAGTAAATTTTTGGGTAAGGGCAGTAACATCCTTCAGAGACTGGCTATAGGGCTATGGGGGTTTATTTCTTAATGAGGAAATAGAAAGAAAAAAATTTAATCCTAGTTAAGAATTTGTTATTAATATTAAAGAAATAATAATTTATCTCAACAAATTTAATCTTTCCTCCAGATGATACTCCTTCAAATACTTAAAGATAGTTACCATTTCCACCAGCATTTGCTAGCAGTCTCTTCTCAATTCCTACAATCAGAAAATGGGGGCACAGGTAGGAGGAAAATTCTTACTATGCAACATACAGAAGTTAGGCTATATAAAAGGAAGGATGACAGAGCATTATAATAAATTAATAAAGTTGCTGCAGAACCTATGTCTCTCAAAGTATAATTGTCAACTTGTTGGTAAAATTTAGATGTGAACCTTCTGGGATACATAAGGTCCCTCCTAGGTCTAAGATGCAGTGGAGTATAATGATATATAGCCTTGAGTGGCCAAATAGGCCAGATTTTGCTAAGAGATTAGAAATATTCCCAAGCCAAAAAGAAACAGCTGCAAGTGCAGAAAGTCCCAAGGAGATCTCGTTCTCAGGAGATTCTCCAACCCAGTTCTCAGTACCCTAGAGATTTTGGAAATGTAGACAAGGTCAGAGGAATGTAGTTAGCAGTCCAGTCTCTGAGTTGTTCTTTAAATAGCATTGCTTCTTTTAACATTCCTCACTCAGAAGTTTTGAACGCAGTGCAATTTCAACTATTCCTATTGATATTTTTTCCTGTTAATTAAAAATAACAAATGACATCGGTGTCTGAAAGGAGTTATGCTCTCTAGTGGTGGGTGCCGCTGGAGCCTGTAAATCACTGATTTGGGGGAATGGCCAAGCTCTGTTCCCCAATCAGCAACATCTGCCATATGAAGAGAGCACTCAAGAGGTTAAAACCAATTTCAGCTTGTCAGTCTCTAGGCAAATGTAGTGGAATCTTCAGAAACAGCCCTGTGATGAGGGAGTGTTGAATGGAAATAAACTAAATAAACCTTCCTGTATGGATCACTGAGAACACCGAGCTCTTTTGTTTGAACTTCTGATTTCTCGTCTGGCGTCGCTTGGAGAAATGTGGGTTTCTGTTGAGATATCATGTATTTCCTACCATTTCAAGAAATCCTTGTGGAAGAGAAGTTCATTGAGACCATCTGTAATGGGTTTAGGAGGGCTGTGATTAATATGGACCACCCGACTGTTCCCTTGTTTGACATGTGGGAAAATTTGTAATCGGTTCCTGGTGAGAGAGATTTCAGGAGGACCCAGTTTTACTTGGGTACTCCAGTTACCACCAAAGATCAGGCCACCAAACCCACATGTGGCCAGGGCCCATGCATGGTCAGTGGAAAGAGAGCAAAAATGGTTTCTTCTCCCCCCCTTTCCTCCACTCTCACTCTGTGCCAAAAGTGCAGATAAGTAAAGTCCAAATGAGCCCAAGACCAAGACCAGGAGATCTGGATACAAAACTGAGGTCTGTGGCAAACCTCTATGGCTAGAAGTCGCCCAGTGTGGCACATGTTTATTGTCTACATCATCCCCCAAAAAACAGCCAGTTCAAGGAGGGTAACAGCTGTTTTGATTCTGCTTTTCAAATATTCCCAAACAGCCCAATCCCGTAGAAAGCTCTCCTGAAGGGCAAACATTCAACTGTAAACACTGGAAAGCATTCTCATGATCTCAGTAAGACAAACATGTAAGAAGCAACGTGTGTATTCTGGAAAGCTCACTAACCATTTGGGCCAAGAAATGGGGTCTGGCACAAGTCTTCTTATGTGTCCGAGAGGACTTGATGGTATGCAGATAGAAGAAGCCACGAAACAACAGGAAAGAGAGAGGAGGGAAAGACAGGAGGGGGATGGTGTTGCACAGTGTTCAGGCTTTCAGCAGATGTTAAGACAAGGCCACGGTGCCAAGATTTTGTCAGGTAGAAAGGGATTAGGAGAGCAGGTAGAAATGCAAACAGGCTGGTTTCTGTTGGGCTAGGTGTTTTATTGCAGAATCACCTCATTCAGTTTTCATCCGTTTAGCTGTATACAATGAAGCAGGTGACACAAGACACAAGAAAGAAAGGGAAAGATCAAGGCTCCTTGTTATCGGGAGTCAAGATCTCATTCTGGGCAATGTACACCCATTGTGTTTATAATTGCTTCAATTGCTATCTGATGTGTTCGAGCTTCTTTGTCTGAGACATCATGCAACAGCAGAGTTCCCTAGAACATCAGTGCAGAGAAAGCTGAGACCAAATTTGTCTTATAGCAAACAGGACTATGGCTATTGACCAGTTTTAATTGCTTAATGTTCAGTCACTGGAATTTACCAAGATGGTAAACAGCTATGTCTCTTTTTTTCAAGTACACACAAATGCACACATGTATATGTGTGTGTATGATTGATGCCCTTTAGGTTTTTTAGATCTCATTCATTGCCAGATATCCTTCCTTCCTTTATGTACAAGCTTTCCTTTGTAACAAAGATTTTAAAAGACAAAACAAGTACAGCAAAACCAACCAAATCGCCACCAAGTCTGTAGGGCAGTCCGGCAAGATTGGACTTTGATTCCTTCCTCAGACACTTAGCAACAGTGTCACCTTGCACTAGTCACTTAATCTTTCTCATCTGAAAAATGGGGTTGTTAATAAGAGAACTTGTATCACAGGGTGATCATGAAAATCAAATCAGGTAGTATCTGTAAAACATTTTGCAAATCTACAAATGTTAGTTATTACAAAGAGAGGGATTCTGGCATAGGGAATAGGGGACTATCTTCAAAGCCAAGAAAGCCTGGGTTCAAATCCTGCCTCTGACTGGCTGTGTGACCCTGGATCACTTACCCCATTAAGTATTCTAGACACCTCTCTAAGACTATAAGGTGCAGGGAAGACTCTGGCTAATATTAGTAAAGGAAATTACTTTTTCCAGAAGTTCCCTTCATCAGCGAAATCACAGATCCAGTCTTTTTAAGTAGGCAGTTAGGTGATGCATGGCCTGGAGAACCATGGAGTCAGGAAGACCAGAGTTCAAATTTAGCCTCAGACAAGCTGTGTGACCCTAAGTGGGCAAGTCACTTAATCTTTCTGCCTTCATTTCCTCAACTGCAAAAGGGCTGTTAGAAGCATCAAATGAGATATTTATAAAGCACTTAGCACTTCCTTCCTTTATTCCTTCTTTCCCCTCTCTCTTTCCTTCCTTCCCTTTCTTCTTTCTTCCTTCCTACATCTTCCTTTCTTTCTTCCTTCTCTCCTTCCTTCCTCCCTTCCTCCTTTTCTTCTTTCCTTTCATCCTTCCTTCCTCCCTCCCTTCCTTCCTTCCTTCCTTCCTTCCTTCCGTCCTTCTTTCCTTCCTTCCTTCCTCCCTTCTTCCCTCCTTCCTTCCTTCCTATCCCTAACCTAACTATTATATACAATAGATTGTCCCCTATTTCTATAGTAAAGGTAGTGCAGCACATTTTCTTTTTCAACTCTCAAGGGTCAAGTTTAGCCATACCCATATTTGCCTTTATTTTATTGTTCTTTCTACCCATGCACATTGTAGTCCTTGTGGTATCTACTGTTTCCTTGGTTCTGCCTACTTTTTGCATCAGTTCGTCTAAGCCTTCCCGCAGTCCTTGAATTACTTATATTTGCCATTTCTTATAGTATTTCTTTATGTTTGCGTTACAGTGTGTTTTGCCATTCACCAGGTGATAGGTAAAATATTTCTCATGGAAGCATTCAGCCATGTAGGTGTGGCTTCATTTTGAAAACACATCTTTTTTCTCCCCCCTCCCCATTTCTGTATATGTAGCTTCTTTTCTTTCCCCCTTAAATGGGCCATATGCCCTAATGCAATCAAATGAAAATAATTCCTTTGCTCTACTTCTTAATGACTTTCCTCGTTAGTGAAGTAAGCACATACACATTGAAAAGCAAGTTGTCCCTGGGAACCACATTAATTATAAAATGCAATCAAAACATCAGCTCAAGAAGTTTGCTATCAGACTTTTCTTGGTTCTTGGGTTTTCCAAAGACCTCACTTTAAAGAAAGAACAGAAATGGAAGGCATAAAAACGTCAAGTGTACAGATTTGCTATTAAGAAATCCTCGATTACCTGGGAATAAAGTATAGCTGCCCCCTAGGGTATGCAAGTTTTAAAAGGCAAATTAATCTTTTAAAGAGGAGTTTCTGGCTCCAACAAGCAAAGGAGAAAGTGTTTCAAAATGGAAAAACATCAACCAGCAGAAAACAAGTGTGTCTTTGCTTAATGTGCAAAATAATAAACAAATCCAAAACCTCTGTGCTCCTTAAATTAGATGCAGTTCTTTTACTCTTGAATGCCCATTCATTGGCAGTGATAAATGAGACAAGACCAAGAGGCAAAATACCATAAGATCTTGTTAGGGATAGGGATTGAACCTGTGATTTCTTTGGTATGGAAACCTTTTAGGGGTGTAAATTTCCCCTACCAATAATATTTATTTGAGAGAAAGAGATAGCTACCAATCATAAGAAAGATTGTTGTTATAGTGATAACCATTTATATAATGCTTTGAGTTTTCAAAGTGTTCTATATAGATGGTCTCAATTAATATGCAACTCTGTGAAATATCCCCATTTCACAGATGAGTAAACTTAAGTGACTTGCCCAGGGTCACACAAATGATTAGTGTCTGAGGCAGGATTCAAACTCAGGTCTTCTTAATTCTAGGCTCAGTGTTCTAGGCGCTGCACCATCTCATTGTCCATCCATACTCACCCACAGCTGCCTGGGATACTGATTTGCCCAGCATAGCACACCTTGTATGTGTTGGTGATGGGACCTGAACCTACGTCTTGTTGATACCAAGGCTGGCTCTCTATCCATTGAACCAGCCTGCCTCTCAGTATCTCCTTGTATTAACACGTATTACCTCTGGCTTGGAAGTTACATGTTAAATTATGTCTCAGAGTCACATAATCAGGATAAGATGAGGAACAGGAAGAGGTAGTTGGAAATAGATGTATCAAGGGTTTTTACTGTAATAGTTAAGGTCAAGACCATCAATTCTTCCTCCAAGAGTGAGATTCTCTAACAGCTCAGGGACTAAGATTGGGATCAAATATGAGAAGCACAAGAGGGCACTGGCCATCCATACCACACACTTCCTGCAGTCTCCCACCTTACAGACTCTCCTGTCCAACCTCTGCTCATGTTATGATGCAATTTCTGGGTTATCCTGGGTCCAAGAATTTTGCAGACAAACAAGTCATCTGCATATTTAATAATAGAATAAAATAAAAATGAAAGAAGAGACATTTTAAAAAATCTTTCCTCCACCTCAATTTCAACAAGCCTGTTTATTTCCAAATAGAAACTTGGTATGGGTGGAGATAAGACCTCATCAACCCCTATGTCTTACAAAGGAAGAAATTAAGGTTGAGGCATTCCTGTGACTCTAAATTCAGCATACTTTTTACTGTACTGAGCTGCCTCCCTCTCAGCATTCTTTGGAAAAGAGAAGAGGTTTAAAAATTGAAGAAAGTGAGAATTTTTGGTCATTTTTCTGATAAGTAATCTACCATCATGGATAACACATGATACTTGTAAATCAAGAAGGCCTGGGTTCAATTCTTATCTCAGACACCAATTAGCCAGATGACCGGAGGGGGGGGGGAGTTCACTTAATCTCAGACCCTCAGTTTCCTTCTCTGTCACATGGTGGCATCAGTAGTATCCACCTTACTAGGCTGTTGTGAAGTTCAAACACAATAAGGTACATAAAGTGCTTTGAGATCCTTAAACTAAAGGGCTTTATAAATGACAACTACTGTCCCAGGGCTAATTAGAATAAAGATAGGCTTCTAATTCAGAAGGTCAAAAGCTAGAGTAGAATGTTAGCTGATTGAGGATGGTACTGTCTCCAGATTTGTCTTTGTATTCAAGCACAGAGCAGTCAGGTGGTGTTGTGGATAGAGTGTTGGGTCCAGATTCAGGAAGACTCATCTTCTTGAGTTCAAATCCAGCCTCAGACACTCGTTAGCTGTGTGACCTGGGACAAGTCACTGAACAGTTTGCCTCAATTTCCTCATCTGAACTGCAAAAAGAAATGGCAAATCACTCCAGTATCTTTGCCAAGAAAACCCCAAATGGGGTCACAAAAAGTAGGACAAAACTGAACAGCAACAACAAATCCTAGCTCAGGTTCAGCCCATAGTAGGTGTTTAATAAAGGCTTGTTTCATTAAATAGGTTAACATGGGGCATCAACACAATTTAGCTCATAACATCCATTTATGGCACATTCTGACAGTCACACTGCATCAGTTTCAATGCCAAATGAATACCAAGTTCTGAGACTGAGATCCAAGCAACTTTAAACATCTGTGAAGTGAAAATATTCTGTATATCCCTCCCCTGGCATGCTACTGAGGAAGGAACAACTGAGTTACGGATCATTTTTGCTTTTAACAAAGTACCCTGCTTCTGATGAGAGCAGGTGTACGAAGAGAAGAACTTGGCTTTGAATCCTCATTAACCAAATCAAAATTGGATCCCAGTTTTTTTAATCCATCCCAACAAAATTATAACTCTTAAAATCTCAAAGGGAAAAAAAAACATGTGATTTATTACTGAGGAAATGATAGGTTTCTCTGGGCTCTCCTGTCCAGGATTCAAAAAATGAAGTCAAATTCAAGTGAGTATAGAGATACTTGAAAATCTGCCCCTTTGCCCCCTGCCTCTAGTATATTAATGGTTACAAGATGTTCATTGCATATTTGAGTAGTCAAGAGAACCTGCCTCCTAAAGGGGAAACTAAAATGGGAACAGACCCAGAGGAAAAAAGAAGTTAGTGGACAGAACTGTAATGTTCTTAATGTTAACACAGACCAGCTTATGGTAACAAAGGTTAGGCCAGAGAGTGGTCTGAATGTCAAAGTCAGAGCTAACCTCTTAGTCTTAACTCTGACTTGTGGGTCAGAGAATGTTTCTTTTTTTTTTTCAGAAGCAGATAATGTTTTCTTACACTGGCACACACTTTTTGATTTTTAAAAAGCTCCCATCCTAAAGTTCTTTCCTTAAGGGCCTGTTAGGAGCACCACGCTTTATAAACCTTTTAAGTGCTAAATAAGCCCGATTTATTATTTGTTTCCTTTTTTCTCGACAATGAAACATTTTTATGAATGAGCAAGCAAAGGCGAATGGAGAATTAAAGGAGAAAAGGGAATTTTGTTATAGGCAATTTATTGAGTTAGGTTTCCTTTGCAATAGATGAAAATAAACTCGGAAATTCCTACTTTTAAAACCCCCTATCTGTTTTGACTGTGTAGAATTCTCACCACGGTGCCATTCTTTCTCCTTCATTTATTTCCATTTGCATTAGTCACGATTTTCTCTGGATCCATGATGTAGATTAGCACAGTCCTTCAAGCCCCCGGCATGCAAGAAATTAGGTCAGACCCCAAAGAAATCAGGTTTAAGGAAAGTAAGAGAAAAAAATAGAGTTTTTGAAATAGTACAGAGTTCTTTAGGCAGCTGGGGTTGTAGGATGCAATAGTTAAGCTGCAAGAAAAATAGAGGAGAATTGTAACCCTGAAGGTTTTAAACCATATTTCAAAATATTAAGATAATTTTGAATGATAAATTAATCTGAATATATCTTGGGGCTGACCTGGGTTATAGACAATAGTTTTTTGCATGAGCCCATTGTGTGTGTGTGTGTGTGTGTGTGTGTGTGTGTAGGCACAATATAGATCTATAAAGATTTTCATTTTACAAAGGAATTTTTCCAAATACAACAAAAATATGTCCACTTACTACTTCTAAAAGAATTTCTCCAAAGAGAACAAAAATAAACTTATCACTTTGGCAGCTGACCTTGAGCTTTATGTTCTAGTCCTAAGTTTCCTGTATCTGTAAAATGAAGGGGTTGAACTTGATGATTTCCAGGATCCTTGCTAGTTCTAGACCTATAATCTTACAAACTATGACCCTATGACAGCTCTGAAGCTATGATCCTATGTCCACTTTGAGGGAAATATTCCTTCTTCTTTTTGAGTCATTTTTCATTGTGTCCAACTCTTCGTGACCGCATTTGGGGATTTCTTGGCAGAGATATCGGAGTGGTTTGCCGTTTCTTTCTTCAGTTCATTTTACAGGTGAGAAAACTGAGGCAAACCTAGATAAGTGACTTACCCAGGGTCACATAGCTAGTAAGTGTCTGAGGTCATATTTGAACTTGGGTGTTCCTGACTTCGGTCTTGGCACTTTATCCACTGCACCTCCTAGTTGTCTGTCACATGCCTTAGGCCTGTGTATTTCAACACTGGCCTAAACAATTTGTTTAAGTTTTATTGATGCCTTTTGTTTTGTTTTGTTTTTATCCCACTTTTATTTCCCCATGTTTTCCCACCCCCACTGAATCCTCTTTTATAACAAAGATAAATAGTTAAGAAAAACTAATTAACCAAGAAAAATCAGAAATCTAACAGAGTACACAATGTGCCATTCCTGTATTCATTTCACCTATTAGTGAAGAGGAAGTCTTAATCTGAGATCAGATTTTTTAATGAATATGAGTAGAGATGCCTCTTGGTTTTGCTTTCATGTACATAATGGTGGCCATCTTGTGTATTGTTCTCTGGTTCTACCTACTTAACTCCTGTATCAGTTCATAAAACTTTTTTTTTAATTCCTCATGTTCCTTTTTATAATGCAGTGTTATTCCATTATATGCACATGCCACAATTTGTTCAGCAATATCCCAATCAAAGAGTCCGTACTTTGTTTATAGTTTTTGCCAGCACTGAGAAGTGCTGTTGTGAATGTTTTAGTATAGAAGGAACTTTTCATTCTGTCTTCTTGGGGGTATATGCCTAGCACTGGGAATGCTGGCCAAAGGTATGCACATTTTAGAGCCTTTCCTTGCATTATTCTCAGTTTTGCTGCTATTTTTTCCCAGATAGTTAAATTAATTCACAGCTCTCCTGACAGTGTCAACAAGGAATCTTTATTGTGCACTAAATTGTATGTCAGTGTGTGAACCACTTTGTTTTAGAAAGAAAAAAACAATCAAAACAGATGATAGATGGATAGAGAGGTAGATAGACAGACAAACAGACAGACAGAGAGGATAGATAGATAGATAGATAGATAGATAGATAGATAGATAGATAGATAGATAGATAGATAAACAGACAGACAGACAGACAGGCAGGCAGGCAGGCAGACAGACAGACAGACAGAGACAAAGATACAGACAGATGATAGGCAGACAGAGAGATAGATACATGATAGATACACAGACAGACAAGCAGGAAGACAAAGAGAGAGACATACAGAGACAGAAATAGATGATTGACATATACATACATAGAGACATAGATAGGCAGACAGGCAGGCAGATGATAGAGACACACAGACAGAATAGATGATGGATACATACAGAGATGTAAATAGATGGATACATGCATACATGGGCAGACAAGAAGACAGAAAGACAGGTAGAAACACACAGCAGAGACACAGACAGATAGATGGTAGGTAGACAGATAGACAGTAGCTGGATAGATATACACTACAGATACAGAGACACAAACACAGATGATACATGCATATGTACATACATACATACATACATACATAGGCAGACAGAGACACAGATGGTAGGTAGATAGATGATAGATATATGGATGGAAAGATATACACTATAGACATAAATACACTAACAGATATATAAAAATGTATAAGATTACATTATAGCAACAATGTTTGGGATTTTGTTTGGTTTTTTACTGTATCTGTTATTTTATAAGTGTGAGAAGCTCTACATGAAAGCCTCCTCAAGAAATACAGCTAAGCTGAAATTGTAGTTTAAGAGAACTGCCTTGGTACTACTAGGTTAGGTATAAAGGGTCATTCAGTCAGTATGTGTCAAAGTCAGAGGTGAAATTCAAGTCTTGCCAATGCCAAGGTCAGTTCCCCATTCCTCTCCCATACTAACTCATATATTCCCTGTAAATATACAGACACACACATATACATATACATATATAAATGTATTCATATATGTGTATATATATATATTTATATGTCAAATTTTCTTACTTTTTTGTGTGTTCTGGACCCCTTTGGTAATCTGTTAAAGCTTTTAGACACCTTTGTAGACTAATTTTTGAAATGCATAGAATAAAATTACATATAATTACAAAAGCAACCGATGATATTGAAACGTAATTATCAAAATATGAAGAAGGAAGAAGGATGAAGAGGAGGAGGAGAAGGAGGAGGAGGAGAAGAAGCAGAAGAAGAAGCAGAAGCAGAAGCAGAAGAAGCAGAAGAAGAAGCAGAAGAAGCAGAAGAAGAAGCAGAAGAAGAAGCAAAAGAAGCAGAAGAAGAAGCAGAAGAAGCAGAAGAAGAAGCAGAAGCAGAAGAAGTGGAAGCGGAAGCGGAAGGGGAAGGGGAAGGGGAAAGGAAAGGGGAAGGGGAAGGAGAAGGAGAAGGAGAAGGAGAAGGAGAAGAAGAAGAAGAAGAAGAAGAAGAAGAAGAAGAAGAAGAAGAAGAAGAAGAAGAAGAAGAAGGAGAAGGAGAAGGAGAAGGAGAAGGAGAAGAAAAAGAAGAAAAGAAGGACCATTCCAGGTTAAGAACTATTACTCCCTATGAAGACATATGCCATTACTCATATGCATGCTCGCATGTATAAAATAGTGGCATTATTATTAGACAAGGCCCATTCTTACTTAATTCATTCTACAGATGGTGATTTTTGTCCGCATTGTTATTTCCTCCAAAATGATTGGAGGAATAATTCACATTCACCTTATCACATCATCCAAGGACATTGTCTGAATAGTTGTGAATCAGGGCTGGCTCTGGCTGAGCTGTAAAGGAAGCCCATCAAAGTCGGCACTAACGGGCAGTAATGGTTCCCAGAGTTAGCGCATGCAGATGAGAATATTATCTACATCATCTGTAAATCTGCCCCTCATTCCATCCCTCACTCCCTCCCTCCCCCCAAAAGTCATAATGAACACAAGATTGCCCTCAACTTAAGCAAAGTCCAACAACAGATTAGGGCTTTTGTGACCAAGTAATCAAAGAGAATATCTAATTTTTTAGAAAGTCCCAGTGTTGCTGTCATTAAAATTTCTGAAACAAAACCATATGATATGTAAATATGGAACAGCAGAATGGGATAATTTAGAGCCAAATTCCCTGTCATAAATACACACATATGCAAATGTACATAGATGCTTTTGTTTAAAAACATTTAAATTATCTGTTAGACATCAATTATTATAGTAAAAAGAGTAAGAAATTATCTGATAGATAATTTATGTCAATTAAAAGGTGTAAAATGAAATGTTAATTAATCAGAGCAGTAAAGCCTGGTAGAGCACTGTTTAAGGGGCAGAAGGTAAAAAAAAAAAAAATAGAAAACCAATTAACCAGATAAGTTCATGATGACCTTTGTGAATGTGCATATCTAGGGACTGTGGAAACCAGACCTATTTTGTAGTGACACTGAATTTGAAAGATGCAGCAGTACTTCCATTCAAGTCAGAAAGACCTGGGTTCGAGTCCCACCTTAGACACTTGTGAACTGCATGACCCTGGTAACGTCACTTATCCTTTCTTAGCCCCTATTTCCTCATCCATAAAACTAAGGAGTTGGGCATGGCCTCTAATGTCTTTTCCATCTTTAAATCTACAATACTATGACTTATTACCAGCATAGCTCAGAGAAAATAATTTCATATCTCTGGGCTCCCGTTTCCTCATCTATAAAATGAACCGGCTGGACTAGATGACCTCCAAGGTCACTTCCAATTCTAGATCTATGATCCTATGAATTTTACAAACCCATATTTCTTAATCCCATTTATTTTTTTGACTTCTCTTTTATCACCTTTCTCTGCCCTATTATCTTATTTTAATGGTTGTTACCAAAAAAAAAAACAGATGCCTGATAAATGAGATTTTTCCCTACCTCCTCTTTAATTTCATGTATGACATATACATTCATATGCATATATGTGTGTGTGGTATATACACTTATGTATCTATCCATAGATAGTGAATTTTGTCTCTATAATTATAGATAACTTATAATAATGTCTATAATATCTATTGATAAATACATACATACACATACCTGCATGTAGGTGTACATATATATGCACACATATCTATCTATAAATATATACATACTGTAGATTGGTAGATAGATAGATAGATGATAGGTAGATAGATGAATGGATGATAGATAGATAGATAGATAGATAGATAGATAGATAGATAGATAGATACCTGTGTGCATATAGAAAGATATGTGTATATTTATGTATGTGTGGATACATACAAACACATACACACACACATATATATATATACATACATGCACACACATATATTTGTGTGTGTGCATGTGTGTGTGTAGGTTTAGTGCAAGGGTATGCCAGTAAATATTCAATAAGGTTCTCTGAAGAAAAAAAAATGTTCCCATAACACACGTTTATGTATGATCTATGTTATTGCCATTTCTCCCATCACTTTCTTAAGTCTAGACAATCAATAAAATAATAAATCAAGCCCTGATTTATAGCTTTTGCCCATTTCCAACACATAAATGCTCACAATGAAAATTTAACAATCGGCTCTTGCAAGCTTGTCCAAGCTGGCCGTGGTTTGATTTCCCTCCACTCAGTCTTGACTCGTGGCCACTCCAATTATGTTTGGATGGAAGAGTAGAGTCCCGCTTCCTGGCTCAAAGTTGAAATCCCCCACCTCCCTAAGCCTTCTTGCCAGGGTCTGCCTGGCAGGTACCACTATAAGATTTGGCCTCCATTGCCCCAGCTAAAATGAGAAATGCAAGCGGCACAAAACCTTAACCAGCTGCCAAATGTGGATCTCCGACTTCAGAAGAGATCTGTTGCCCCTGTGCTAGAAGGATCAGACCATAGAATATTTCTAATTATCTGAGTACTTCCACCCCTCACCTCAAATTATTTTTATCTCCATGTGGAAAGATGCTGATTAACTCAGCATTAACTGTGACATTGAGAACTTACATTAATTCCTGTTGAAAGGGGCAGGGAAGCTATGTGATGATGTCATAGGTGAGCTAGTGATTTGTACTTTATAAACTATTTTTTTTCTTTTTAACTCTAGACCTGTCATTTCAGTGGCATAAGGAACTGCCAGGGAAGAAGCACTTTATGCCAGTAGAGGTCAATATCTGCTTTGCAGCTTTCAGGCTTAGAGTGATGGTTTTTAACCAGGTATGTGTGTGTGTGTGTGTGTGTGTGTGTGTGTGTGTGTGTGTACGTGATCCCTTTGGCAGTCTAGTGAAGACTAGTACTATGGTGGTCCATTGCCTATATTAACAATTCAAGGAAATGCTAAATTTTAGTTAATGTTTAGTGGAGATAAAGATGTACTTTTTTTTCCCCCATCCAAAAATTGCCTGTGACACAGAGAAAGTAGTGACTTACCCAGATACAACCTATATATGTCAAAGGTGGTATTCTTATCTGACTGTTCCCAACTCTGGGCCATCTCTCTTTTTACTACACTATGCTATCCACAAACGTTCACTAAGTAAGAATCATAAGAAGTAGTATTAAATCCTGTAGTTAGAGAGCCTAGGAGTCAGGAAGACCTGAGTTCAATTCCTAACTTTGTTACATTCTGTCTGCAAGACTTTGGATAAGTGTCTTAACATCTTAATGCCATAGACCACTCCTCAAATTTCTAATCTGGGGAGCAGGTACTACTGATCTACTTCAGAACAGGATCCTTCCTCCCTGCTTGTTTCCTACAAGTACAGACTTGGACAAAAACAATATAATATTCAAGTTGTGAGTATCTTCCATCCCTGTTTCCCACCCTCAACTGTTTTACTTTTGTTTCCTGTATATTTGTTACTAATTTAATCTAGAGATATTCTTTTCCCCCTGTAGAACACAAGCACTTTGAGGGAAGGCATTGTTCGAATTTTTGTCATGTTGCCAGCATTCAGCATAGGGGCTAGCCCATAGGCAGTTCTAAGCAAAAACTTCTTAATTAATTAATGGGACAGTCTGTGAGAAATCTGTACTACCCTGAGACTGAGGAGTCTACTATATCACAAGGTATGCCTGTGAAATTGCCATCCGGAGTTTATAAGCACAATGACTAATAAAAGCTGACCTTTCCGCTCAAAACCAAGACTCTCCTAGGTTTTCATCTAGATGGGGTCATGAGTCTGGTTTTTTTTTTCTACTACCAACTACGCTTGCTTCTTCCTGTTGATGAGGCACCATAGCAGATGATAACATTGGGGCCAGAGCAGCATAGAAGGTTTCCTTTTATTGGGTTATTGCTTTCCCTTTTGGGGGGGGGGAATTGGGAGGGGGGAGGGATATACTTGTTCAAATGGTGGCTTGCTTTCTTCTATGGCCCCTTGGTTTCTTTGTCCATCATTAGCATCCTTGTACCTAGCTAGCACAATGCCAGGCCCATAGGAAATACTTTAGGAATACTAATTGATTGATTCATGTTTGACCATGTGCTTGTATTAGCCAGACACCCACTCAAACCAAAACCATGCTGGACTGTGGCAAGATGCTGGAAAGAATACTTCAGAGAGTCAATAGACCATGACCGGTCTATTGTGATCTGTTAAGGACAACAGAATGCCTAGGATAGAATGAGGGTCTTGGAGGAAAAAAGACTTAGGTTCAAATTCTGTCTCTGGCCCTTTGCTAATATGACCCAGGGTAACTCTTGTAACCTGCCTGAGTCTCAGTTTCCTCAGGTAAGAAATGGATAATGTATTTGGATTTGCACTATTCAAAGTTATCATTGTATAAACTATGGTCATTGATTCCAGTCCACAATATAAGAAGTGAAAATTTTAATGATTTGATCACTCCATAGAATGTGTTGTTCTCACAGTTTAGGACTTAGCTTTAGGATCTATAGTACCTCACTTAAAAGGGGATTCTGAGATTCAAATGAGATCATTCATGAGAGGTACCTTATCAATATCAGTTATTATTATGGAAGTATAAACCCCCTAAGCTGATACAGTTCCAAATTTAGTCACATTTGAAGCGGATTAAGTAAACAAGCAAATAAAACCCAATAGCCAAGGACGGGCAAAAATGTATTAACTGGTTACTATATAGTAAGGATTGGGGATGTACTAACTGAAATAAAAATCCCTGACCTCTGCACATATAAAGATAAGTAAATTAAACACATAAAAATATAAGTTGAATAAATTAATGAATAGCTAAGTTAGGGGTAGCAAACTAAAAACTGATGGGAATCAGGAAAAGCCTTAGCACTTGAAATGAACCAGGAAGGGAAATCAGGATTCCTAAAGTTGAGGTGATTGGGGGTAGGGGGAGTATTGATTGCTAATAAGAGCTTCCTCTTCTCCCCTTCATTTATCCTATAAAACTTCAGCAGACTAGTCAGCTAACTGGCAAGTAAAATCAAATTGTTTTCACTCCTGCTGAATGACAACAATGGTGGCTGGAGTCCTGCCACCTTTTGGTTATGTAAATGAGGAATTATGCAAAAGAGCTGCTTGATTCCTGTTTTATTTTTGCTTAATCAGTTGTCTACATGTTTATATAGTTTAGTCACTGATGCCCTGCTCATTTTTGTTTTGTTTTGTGTTTTACCACAACTCTACATCCACTGAGAAATCCACCAAGAGAAAGGGAAATAAAGTGTACAACCAAGAAAAAGCAGCAGCCCTGTAGTAGCAAGGACCTGGGCTTCCCCAATCCACCCAGAATTCAAAGTCCATTCCAACTTTTCCTGACTTCTAATATGATCTTCACATCAAATTAAAAGTTGCATGTTGGTGGATGTTTCGTGGTTACTGTACCATCCTTTCATGCTCCCTCTGGCTTGGATGGTATTTGTGTGTCTCTTCCTGCCTCCATCTCCCACACAGTCTGCCCGCTTTCTCCAGTTTCAAGAAAAGATTTCTTTTTAGTTCTCAAACATAGTAAATCCCAGCTTGGGTGGCAGATCCCCAAGGTCACCTAAAGCCCTGAATTGGTTGGGCTTCCAGCTCATCCTTGCCAAAATGGTTCAGAAAAGACTCTCCAGCTTCCCACAGTCATAAAGTGGCCCTGTTCAGGATCTCGAAGGTAATAAAAGTGGAGGATTTTTTTTTTTTTGGTGCTCCAGTCCGGTAGATGAGAAGAGGGGCCTGGTTGTTTGAAACACTGATTAAAATTCATGTATTTCCCACAGATAATAGAGCATGTTATTATCACATTTACCTCAGTTCCCAGGCCACCTCAGGGAGTTATTGTATCTAAGCCTCTGAAAGGGAAAGAGGAGAGCCCAGTTTGTGGGTAGGACCATTTCCCAGGATGGATTAGAGGACCATATATTTAGAGCTGGGGGGAAGGGGATCTCAGAGTCTACCTACTCCAACCACATCTTTTACAGATGAAGAAATCTTATGCAATCCATAATTATTCCTTAATTGCCTCCTCTGGGCCAGGTACTGTCCTAGGTTCTGAGAAAAAAAAAGGCAGACATAGAACAATCCCAAAGAGGTGCACAAGGAGCAGAGTGAGTACAATGCTGAATTTCAAGTCAGAGCACATGGTTTCAAATCTTGGTTCCTCCAATTAGTAGGAGCAGTGTAAACTTGGGCAATCTTAACTCCTCTGACCTTTGTTTGCTCACCTGTAAAATGAAGAAATCAGAGATCCAGTGCTCAAAAAAACCTCAGAGATCATCAGTCCTCAAACCCCCATTGGAAGTTCAGGCCCAAAAAGGTGAAGATAACATCAAAGGCAGTTGGGGGCACAGTTATTTTGACTCCAGAACCAACATTTTACCTTAGGGTTAACCTGGAGAAGAGAGTCCTTAAGGGAGATATGATGACTGTTTGCAAGAAATGAAGAGCTGTCCTGTGCAAGAGGAATTGGACTTGGTCTGCTTTACCCAAGAGGGAAGAACTTGGAACAGTGAGGGGAAGAGTCCAGGAGGCTAATTGTGGCTTGATCTAAGCATGTAAATATCAGAGGTGGGGATGGAACTCAACCAGATGAATGAAGCTACTCAACTACCAATGGAGAGAGACAGAGACAGAGAAACAGAGTCAGAGTCAGAGACAAAGAGAAACAGAGTGACGGAGAGGAGAGGAGAGGAGAGGAGAGGAGAGGAGAGGAGAGGAGAGGAGAGGAGAAGGGAAGGGAAGAG
>CM053593.1:39338211-39417555 GCA_028646575.1 Pseudocheirus occidentalis | reverse complement strand
CAAGACCACGATCCAAATCCAGGCCGCTCAACGCAAGAGCCCTTGGCCTCGATGGGTCCCGTCAGCCCCCCTGCTATCTGCAGGCCGAGGGCTCTGAAGCAGTCCAGTGGAAGCCGCTGGGGCTCTCAGCCGTTCCTGCTGCAACAGCCGCCTCCTGCTGCCTCCTTGCCCTGGGAGCAGTTTGGCCGGACCCGCTCTTCTCCTCCCCAGTTAGCAAAATCCACTGACCTTTCTCTTAGCCTTTTTTTCTTCTGGCCTGATAAATGTGGTAACTCTGCCTCCAGTGCAGCAGATCTGCTCTCTGGTAGCCACGGTTCCCCGCCCGATGCCCCAGGGCCTGAGCCAGTGGGGGTTTCAGCCTTGACTCCCAGACTGCTGGGAAGAGCCCCGCCTGCTGCGCTGCCTGTAGTGCTTTCTGTCTTGTGGAGAGTTTTGGAGCTTGAAAATCTGTTTAGCGTCCCATTTTATGAGTGTTTTAGCGTGTTTGTGTGGGAGCTGTGGTGCTTTGCTGCTTCTACGCCGCCATCTTGGCTCCGCCCCCCCAGTGGCAAAATTTGAATCCAAATTTTCCTAACTCTAAGGTCAGCTCCCTATTCCCCACATCACACCATCTCTCATATTTTATAGAAAGAATTGTTTTCAACCCAGGTATCAAAGACTGTAGTGTTCTCAGTATATCTGGGAAAACATATACCATATATTTTAAATACATGAATAAGCCATGAGTACATAAATGAGTCAAAGGTTTTGTAATAATCAACAAGGCAAGAGAGAGAGAGAGTAAGAGAGAGAGAGAGAGAGACAGTAAGAGAGAGAGAGAGAGAGAGAGAGAGAGAGAGAGAGAGAGAGAGAGAGAGAGATTATGGCACTTTCAGGAAGTTAGTTCATTAACTACTCAATCCATAATAAGTGACTCTTTCCATACCTGAAACTTTTTTCTTTTAAAATTTTTATTTTCTTTACTGTTGTTTGGAAAAAGCTAATACCCTAAATAATTTTCTAAATTAATATGGGCTCACTAGATATTTAATGTACTGGCAGGAATTTTTTGTTGTATTTTTACTCCTTTGGCTACATTTATTTTCTTTTAGGTGTTTACAGATTCTTTGTGTGATATAAGCTGTTAATGCCTTGTATACAATATATAAACACATAAATGACACATATTTGGAGGGGTCACTGATATTCTCATCCTCCTATTCATTAAAGTTCAGTGGCTCTCTATTACTCCCAACAACATATATAAAATCCTCTATTAAGCTTTTAAAGTACATTATAACCTGACTTCTTCCTCTGTTTTCAGTCTTCTTACTACATCTTATTACCCTACACTACCACCATTAGGTCCATAGATCCTTTGCCATCCAGAAACACTGGTCTTCTCGCAGTTCTTCAATTAAGACCCTGCTTCTTCCAGTTCCAGGTCTTTTCCCCAACTCTCCCCTTTGCCTAGAGCCCTCACTCTTACCTTCACTGCCTACTGACTTTCCTGACTTTCTTCAGGTCTCACCTAAAATCTCACCTTAGGCAAAATGTCTTTCTCAGTTCTCTTCAATGCTAGCGCCCACCCTCTCTCATTATCTATAATTTACTCAGTCTATATTTGAATGTATATAGAATTGTTTGTAAATTGTCTTCCCCATTAGAATCTGAGCTACTTGAGGACAAAACTTCATTTTCTTCTTTGTGTTCCTAGAACTTAGTACAGTGCCCCATACACAGCAAGCATTTAATACATGCATGCTGACTTGACATTAATCATAAGATCTTAGATTTAGAGCTTTTGTTTTTGGTTGTTCAGTCATTTTAGTCATGTCTAATTCTTCATGATCCCATTTGGTGTTTTCTTGGCAAGATACTGGAGTAGTTTACCATTTCCTTCTGCAGTTCATTTGACAGACAAGGAAACTGAGATAAACAAGGTTTAGTGGCTTGCCCAAGGTCACACAGATACTAAGTATCTGACATCAGATTTGAACTCAGGAACATGAGTCTTCCTAATTCCAGGCCCAGTGCTCTATCCACTGGTACCACCTAGCTATCCAGAGCTAAAAGGGACTTTAGAATCCATCTCCCTCATTTTACGAGTGGGAAAATTGCAGCCAAGTCAAATGATTTGACTAAGATTCCGCAACTAGTGATTATTAAAATAGCATGGAAGCTTAAAATGAGGTAATGGGAAATAAGATTAGCCTGTGGATGCCAAATTCTGATGGGCTAATCTTTGCCTCATCTTGCCAATGTGGCCACCTGTACACCATGCTACCTACACTGTGGCCATCTATCATATTCCCTTCTCACTGGAACCTTGACTTCTGCCCCTGGGACACTGAGATGTCACCTCATCTTGTGTAGAACCAGACCTTCATGCCTCTGGCTTTTTTGTATTTGTGTCCCTAGCACTTAATCCAGGCCCTGGTGCATAACAAATGCAATTATCTATCTATCTATCTATCTATCTATCTATCTATCTATCTATCTATCTATCTGTCTGTCTGTCTGTCTGTGTCTATCCATCCATCCATCCATCCACCCATCCATCCATCTCTCTCTATCTATCTATCTATCTGTCTGTCTGTCTGTCTGTGTCTATCCATCCATCCATCCATCCATCCACCCATCCATCCATCTCTCTATCTATCTATCTATCTATCTATCTATCTATCTATCTATCTATCTATCTACTTAAGAAGATTCACAACTTCCTTAATGTGAATACTCCATCACATAACGAATCTACACCTAAATAGATATTTTTCATAAATTTCAAGGGCCATTTGGTGACAAAGCTCTCCAAATTTAGCTAGACTGGTCCTTAGACTACAGATATACTGCAAACATTTTAGCCTGACAAGACTGGTCATAACTTGACCTCTGCTGGCATAACTTTTGAGAATCCAATGTCATGAAACACTGTTTGATTCAGTCATTCTGTCAACTGCATCAGACATAACCTGATGTCATAGATATTCTCAATGATATCATTTAATTTATTTGTATCATCTCATAAAGCATCATGTGGTATGGGGAGAGCAAAGTGTGAGCCAGGAGAATTGTTACATTTGTATAAGGGTCAGGGGAAGGGGAAAATTAAAGTACTAATATTGCACACATTTCCATTATAAACAGTCACTTTGACATCTTGCTAGGAACTGGAAGGCAGATATATATTTACCAACATCAAAAAAATGTAGTTGTTTGTTTTGGAATTGGCCAGGATGAAGCATTACAGTAGAATTTTAGTGGGAAAATCTTGCTATACAAAGAGCTTTCCTGTGTGAATTAGAATCACGTCAGTCACTCTATAAATATGAGCTATTGTCATTACTTGAGGCAATGATAAATAAGGAAGAAATCTGTGATGAACATACTGTCCTATGGAGGTGCTATTGTATTTCCTTTTGTAATGCCTTAAATTATGAGTGACTCAGCACAGTTGGCTATTCTTGTGTCCTATGTCTAGGGATGAGGCCCCTTCCCATGAGAATAGTTTTTTTAGTTCCTGTCCATTTTTATTTATTTTCATTTTTAGAGACTCTTGGGGATAGCTTGATCTAAATCAAGTTGAGTTCCCAGGTTGGTGAATGTTCAAAACACCTTTACCTGATAAATTCAACTCATTAATTAATGTATGTTTTTATTCCAGGTTTGGAGGGAAATTATCCTAAGGGTATAGCAACCATAGTTGTTATTCAGTCATTTTCAGTCACATCCAACTCCTCTTACACCATTTGAGATTTTCTTGGCAAAGATACTGGAGTTATTTGTCATTTCCTTCTCCAACTCATTTTACAGATGAGAAAACTGAGGCAAATAGGGTTAAACGACTTGCCCAGGGTCACACAGCTAGTAAGTATCTGAGGCTAGATTTGAATTCAAGAAGGTCTTCCTTCTAACTTAGGTGGGGCCTAGTAAATATTTTAAGTCATTATTGGCTAACTGTGAAACCAAATGTTTTCTATGAAATGGAATATTTTTTTACAAAGTTCAAGGACTGTGTTCTGTTTTGTTTCATTTTTTTGTTTGTTTTAAAGTACTTTACCATCTACTGTCTCTGAGTGCTGGAAACAATTGTCACGCAATTTTGAGGAGGGGAGGTTGGATAGTGAGAACCACTTTTCCATTGGTGGTGTTTTTGCTGTGGCATAAATTAGGAGTCCTATAAATCTAAGGACTGAGCAAATGGAGGGACAGAAATCTTTTAACATCTTGCCTGCTTTCCAAACAAAAGAATGAATTTGGATCCAAACCAACTTTCAAATTTTTTGATGTTGTTAAGTATGTAACTGGCTTCCAATTGCTAGCGAGACATTGCAATAGTTCTGTGGTTATTGTGGAAATGTGTATTTTTAATCATTTAATTCCCCTTTCTCTTGCCCCTTATGAAAACATCTCAGTTTTCTCTGTATGCCTCTCTTTTTTCTTCCACATACACAGAATGCTTTATGAGATGAAACAAATAAATTAAATCATATTATCAAGAACATATATGACATCAGTAATAAGTCTGATGCAACTGACATTTTTGACTAATTCAGAGACAGATTTGGAAAGAGAACCCAACAGTTCAGATTGCCTGTACTAATGAGCATCTATCTCTTAGCTTCTTTCAAAGCTCAGGTTAAACTCCTCTCCTCCTCTCTGAGGAATTTCCTGTTCCCCCAACACCTAGTACCTCTATTCACTTAAAAAAATGACTATATTGGGTTTTTACATATTTAACATCTAGTTGTATGTGTACGTGGTGTTTCAATGGAATATAAGCTCTCTTTCAACCAATCATTCAACAAGGACCTAACATATGTCTAGTACTTGCTAGAAACTAGAGATACCAAAACAAACAAACAAAAATCCTTAAACAAAAAAGTTTCAACTTTGGTAGGAGAGACTGTGTGTGTGTGTGTGTGTGTGTGTGTGTGTGTGTGTGTGCGGGCGCGTGCATGTGTGTGTACACAGAATAAATATGAAGAGAATAGATTCAAATAAATGTGAAGAAACAGAGAACACAATTAGTTATGTGTGAACTAATAATAAGCAATTATTTTGAAATGGTTTCATTTTGTGACATTTTGTGTTAATAGTCCTTCAGATAGACTTCTACTGACCCTAAACTAACTCATAAATCTGATCTTGAGCAGATGGAAGAAGAATGAATTGGTTTGAGAGGCAGCTTGGTATTGACGATGTGATGCCAGACTTGGAGTAGGGAATGCTTGAGTTTACATCATGCCTCAGATGCTTCCTAAATGAGTGACCCTGGTCAAGTCATTTAACTTTTCCAAACCTTACTCAGTTTCTTCATCTGCAAATGGGGAAATAAGACTAGCTGATTTTTGAGGTCTCTTCCAACTCTGCATCCATGAGCTTATGATTCCTTACCTTTAGTTCTATTAGTTAAGTGCTGGATTTTGTGCCATATGCATGTTTCACTGACTTCATATGTTGCATTTTTAATTCTGTGGTTTGAAAATTAGACATTATTCCAAGGAAACACACAAAGGTTGTAGCTCTTAAAGAATATATTTAAATGACTTAGAGATAGCATAGTAGCTGTTAGTGTGAAAATATCAAGAATTTCAAACATAAGGGTATAGTTCCACCCCAAATAAGATAATCATAGAAGGCCCAAACCAGTGAAACAGTCTGGCTGTTCCAACAATCAATATTCCACCAAATTGCAATCAGACTGGAAGACTGAGTCCACAGGAGAGTGATTACTATTAAGATGAGGCTCTAGAGGCAACCATGAGTACCTGGGTTTCTAATTCTGTAACTCATGAACCCCTTCCTATGTGTTCTCCATTAACAGTTAGCCATCCAGACTTAATTAGCTTTTTAGCAAAGGTAAATGGTGTTGCTAGGACAATATCCACAAAAAGTCTGGAACACATGCTCCCACAATCACATATAAGTCAACAAAAAATTTGGTAACTTGTTTTGGAATCTTTTCCAAATTCATTTTCTTTGGAAAACATGCAAGATGTTAAGAGATTTTTGTCCCTCCATTTGCTCAAACCTTAGATTTATAGAATTCCTAATTTATTCTCTCTCTATTTAAGCCAAGTGTAGAAGGGAATGCATATAAGAAACCCATGGGGTAGCAGGTAACACAACTATTTGTTACTGGAAATCCTTTCTTATCTCCATATTCTTCTCTGGTTCAGAGTCTCATTCAAATTGCTCCCTCTCTTAGGCAGCTGTCTTTCTGTATACAAATTTCTCTGTATTTGTTCATTCTACTGATCCAGTCTGTTTGATGTCATAGTCAATGTAATGGGAAGGAGAGAGAGAAGTTTCACTCACCTCCTTAGAGTCATTGCCTTTTAGGGGCTTTGGTACAACTCGGGAGCCAGATCCTTATTTCTTGAACTTGGAACCCGCTAGGTTTTCCCCTGTGCTTAAATTCTTCCAGCTATTTAAAGCCTTCACAGGTGTGGCAAGCTTGTTTAGTGAGCAATCAGATTCCCCTTCCTGATGCAATCAAAGAGGTTCACAACTCATAAAGAGATCAATGACATAGACTGTCTTATTTATACATTTAAGACTTTATCACATCCATTTATTGATTCATTTGAGGTTGTGAGCCTTCTATAATTACACTAATGAAGGTGGGTGTAGAACCACCACCCCTTACACTATCCCTTATCCCCTCTCCAAATTCTTACTGTCCCCAGAAATCAACCAAAGAGTTTTTTGCAAAGACCATACTCCAGAATTTTGAGATTTTTCAATCTCCCCAATTCTGAAAACTGAGGAAAGTCCACAGGCCTTGCAAACTATGTTAGCTCCTCCTGTAGCTGCTGGTAGGTAAGCAGAAAAGTCAAGGTTTGGTAGAAATGAGAATGGCCCAAATCCACATTGTTGGTCCTTTACCTCTGCAGTTCCCAAAACTTCCAATAACCCTTAGCATGGAGTTCATATAGAAGTGTTATCAGTTCTAGTGCAGAGGTTGTGGTTGTGGAGTTGTGAAGTATTGTGCTTTTCCAAGGCCTTTCCCAGGTCCTTGTATAAGAGTTTCAGGTAGGCCATGTAGCATAGTTCACAAACAATTCAAAAATTAACATTTTGTCAAACTTCCAAAATATAATTTAATAAACAAGTATCATCTTATTAAAGGCTTACATGTTACTACCTCTATTGGTGCTTGCAAATTCCTTCCATAACCCAAAAATAATAATAAAAAAGGAAGTAAAAAAAGAAAAAAAAGAAAGTTAAGTCAGTCCACTCCCCAGAGGGAAATCCTGTCTCCTACAGAACTCCTAGATGCATGAAGCTTCTCCCACCAGAGTGAGATATGGGTTCAACTTGTAGTTATGGTGAGGAATCAAACTATTGATTTGATTGATCCAAACTAATTTGACTTTGTGTTTATATAGGAACATACACACACACACAAACACACACACACACACACATTAATCCACTGCCACCAAAGTAATTTGATTCCACTCCCTTTCTCTCTCTCTCTTTCTCTCTCTCTCTCTCTCTCTTTCTCTCTCTCTCTCTCTCTCTCTCTCTCTCTCTCTCTCTCTCTCTCTCTCTCTCTCTCTCCTTTCTTCTCCTTTTCTCTTTTTCTCTCCCACTAAGAGGGACCCTCTACTATACACCCACATGCTCAGACTGCATTTATCCTTAAAGAGAAGGTTGACTCTTCAACTGTCCTCTAGGGACCCAGCCTACCAATGTGAGTGGGAATTGGGAAAGTGGTACCAGAAGAGGTGCTTTACAAGGATCATTCGAGCCCACAAGAAAACAGCATAGGAATACTAAAATTCAAAGAAAAGCATGATCAAAAAATAAAAAACAAAGAACAACCAACTACTGATGGGAAAACAGACTTGAACAATCCTCAAAAGAGAAGCAAAGCTGAATGGTTTTTATTGATTACTATATAGTGACTCAGAGCCTTCTTGACTTTGGAAGAACAGCAAGAAGAATTGTTTAAAAAAACAAATGGCTGATCAGCACTGCTGTGAAAAAATAAATGTTCTTCATGAACAATACAATACAAAGACTAAAGTACTGAGGATTCGGAGATGGTAATGGTTACTGATGGACCTCAAGTTTTCTTCAAGGCTGTCCTAGAACCAACAGAAGTCCAGGTGAACCCATATGATCTAAACACCTTTGTCAGATTGTAAAACACGTGCAACCAAAAAAAAGTTTGGTGGATTTTTATTGTCAATTGACCTGAAAGTTTTGTTCTCTTTAAGGAAATGATGAAGTTTCATAACTTACTGAAACTCCCAAAAGGATATGGAATATTGCAACATATCATGAAAGGTTAAGAAATGTATCCAAGAGATGGAGAAGGGGGAAAAAAATGCTTCAGTGACCTAGAAACTCACCTGATTTAAACCCCAATGGAAATCCAAGTCTAGACTTGAAAAGGGGACATCGTCTCACAAGCAAGCTTAATATCCAGCATGATGTATAGTTTTATAAAAACAAATTAAAAAGTATGTGAACCCAGAGACAAATCATGTAAAATAAAAAATTTCAGCAAAAGGAGTGGCATGTTACACACTTTTAAGGATGTTAAAAAAAATCCTGATAGTACATTTAATTATATTGCTTTGTCCCAGTGAATTTGCAGACCACTGTAATTTAGGAGAGAGTCAGGAAGGTACTAGAGTCATTTGAATCAGTTCTTAAAAAGCAGTTATTAAAATTTGTGAGTGCTTTCATTTCAGAAATTGTAGTAAATATTACAAATTAGGAACATATTTATTGTTTTGTTCATTGTCTTGCCTTAAGAAAGTGATGGAGAGAATGCTAGTACTCCAAATGAAACTTTAAAATGGATTTAATTTTTTTTGAGGGGGTCTGCCAAATGTCAAACATTTATCATCACTCCACTGGAGAGAGAGTACTAGCTTTTGAGGGAATCAAGAAAAGTTTCCTATGGAAAATGGTGGATGAATTACATATTAAAGAAGAAAAGGGTTCTACAAGACAGAAGTGAAAAGAAAGTGCATCCTAAACATGGTAGACAACTAGGGCAATGCCACAGAGTCAAGAGATGGAGTATTGTTTGTGAAAAACAAAAAAAAATGTCAAGCTTAACAGTGCCATCAAGGGTAGGAAGGGGAGTGATGTAATGTAAAGGAGATTGGACAGAGAGATTATAGACAGGTTGTGAAGGGATTTTTAAAGGCCAAAGGGAAGAGTCTATATCCTAGAGATGATAGGGGACCATTAGAATTGATTGAGTATGGGAATGATATAGATCTGCACTTAAAATTGTTTTGCCAACTATATAGAGGATAGAATGAAGTGAAGAGAGATTTGAGGCAGGGAGATCAGTTTGGAGGCTCAGAAATGGGTGATGAGGGCCTGAACTAAAGGTGGTGGCTATGCAAGTATCAAGAAGAAGAGAGTTTATATGTGTGTGTGAGTGAGATAGATAGATAGATAGACAGACAGACAGACAGACAGATAGATTATAGATAAATAGATGATAGAGATAGAGAGATAGATAGATAGATAGGCAAACAGACAAATAGATGATAGATAGACAGACAGACAGACAGATAGATAGATAGATAGACAGATAGATTGATAGATAGACAGACAGATATAGATAAATAGATGATAGATAGAGAGATAAATAGATAGATGATAGATAGATAGATAGATAGGCAGACAGATAGATAGGTAGATGATAGATAGACAGAGAGACAGATAGATGATAGATAGATAGGCAGACAGACAGACAGACAGAGAGATAGATAGACAGATAGATAGATAAAGAGAGAGTGTATGTGTGTATATAGATGTATGTATGCATGGTGTGTATTGTAAGCACATATATATACTGATATGGATATCTGTATATATGTAAGAACATGTAAGCACATATATATATATACAGATATTGATATATATGGATATGCATATACATGTACACACTTACCCATGTGCATTCACATGCATGCACACAATGTGTGTATGTGCATGCACACATGTGTATGTGATGTTACTGTGTATATGTGTGTGTGTATAGACAGATATTTATACCTATATCAATGTCTATATCTATATCTGATGCTGAGATAGAAAGGACAGAATTGACAACTGAGTGGCTATGTGGAATGAGAGAACATGGAGTCAAAGCTGGCATCAAGGGTGTGGAGGACTGAGAGAATGCAGAATCCCTCAAAGGCAGAGACTTTTTCATTTTGTCTTTATATCCCCAGCTCCTTGTGCTATGCATGGCACATCACGTACAGTTCATCAAAATGTGTTGATTGGTTGGTTGGTTGGTGATTGGGTTATCAGAAGTAAAAGGAAAGATTCTCTAATCTTCACTTTTCTATTTGTTGATGATTTTTCTTTGTTTATCCCTTACCTCCAGAAACAAACTTTCCTCCCCTCCCCTAAATCACTTATTACAGATGTATAAAATGTCTACAAAAACAATATAATGGAAAGAGCCTGGAAACAGTGTTGAAGGAACTGAGTTCAAATTCTTGCTCTGTGACTTACTACCTGTATGACCTTAGAAAAACCATTTAACCTCTAGGAATCTGAGTTTCCTCATTTGTAAAATGAGGACATTGGAACTGATTCCTTTCATTTCGAACCCTATTATTCTATAATCAAAGTAGAAGATCATATACTTATGTATGACAAATCAAAATTATTTCATCTGCTATTAAAACTTATTATGATATTACATGGACAATACCTTCCAAGATGATATAGTTCCTTGAAAGAGAATTTTAATACACATACATACATGCATACAAACACACATATGCATGTATGCGTCCATGCACAGATATACATTTAAAAGTCTTTTAAAAAGAAAACTCCTCAAGGAAACTCTGACCCTGGCCTTAAAAATAGAAAATGCTGGAAAAGTGACTACAGTAGTTTCAATCTGTCTAATCTCATCAGACTGGACACTTCTAAAGTATGTTTATCACAGTGAAAACATCTGGTCTAACTGCCTTCTCTGTCTTTGAGGAATAAATTGTTGGGGAAAAAAACATCTTTTGTCTATTGTAAGCAGGCAAGGGATTAGCCGTGATCATAACTGGGCAACATTTGTTGTATAGCAGGCCTATAATTGTAATGAAAGTTCATAATCCTCTTATTACCTTGCAAATCTTAATTTACAGATGTTGGGGTTTTTTTTAAAGTTTTTTTAAAGTTAAAAAAAATGAAGTAAACATAGCTGATAATCTACTTTTCCTTAGATCTCCAATAACCACAAAACGAAAACAGCAGATTATTGTATTAAGAAAGGCTTTTGTTGCTGTAGTGGTTGTTGTTAGCAAAAGAGATTTAAAAGAGAAGCTACCTGATAATGTTCCTAGTCAGTCTGTAAGCATTTATTAAGTTCCTACTATATGCCAAACTCTGCGCTACGCAAAGAAAAATAAAAGCCAATCCCAGCTTTCAAGGAGCTCATAGTCTGATGGGGGAGGCAACAGAACATAAACCAGATTCATGGAGAGTAATCCACAGAGGGAAGACATTAGCATTAAAGGGAATCTGGAAAGGCTTTTTGTAGGAGGCGGGATTTTGGCTGGAGTTTGAAGGAAGTCAATTTGCCAAGTATTTCCATCCTTAAAGTCCTGTGGAAGGCAAGACCTTGACTTTTACCTCATTAGGAAATTTTCAGCAGTTATGACTGAGGAAGACTATGGGTCAGAAACTAGTTGCTCTCACCCAATTCCAAAAGAGCAAGTCCCATTTCCCAGTCTGGAAATTTCAAGACACCTCCAGCATTTATAATGGATTTGGACATAGTACAATTTTCCATATGGTTCTAGTCTCTTCTCAGGGGTTCTTTGATAATAAGATAAAGTGGGATGTTTTGTCCAGCCAAAGCTTAAAGAGTGATATTAAGACAACTCATTTTGACTTGAAAGTCTCTATCTGGAAATATTATGCATTCTGTTCAGGACCCCATTGACAGGAAAACAGCTCCTTCCTCCCCTTCATCTGCAGTACTTAAGAAAAGGGCCAGATGGGCCCGTGAGCTCACGCTGTAAAAGAAGTTTTCACTCTGCCTTTGGTGGGAAGTTCAATATTATTGCATCCCTAATAGCAGCTGCTTCTGTTTGAACTCAGGGTTATGAAAGATGAACTACATTAAATGGTAAATCATTAAAGATCAGCTGAGTAAAAGCAGTACGCTGCCACGCTATGCTTAAATCAGGGGCATCTGTCTTCAAGCAAGCAAAGAGTTGCTCTTTGCAATCTTGCAATAGCATGCTGACAGAAGGGCCAAGGTGAAAAACCGCATCAAAAACCTCAAATCATATCTTTGGGGTTTTCAACTGGTGAACAACCGATCATCAAGAAAACTTTAACTGTGGAAGGAAGGCATCGACATCACATTTACCACTGCTATAAAATATTGAGGGATTTCTAATCACATTTGAGTCCCATCTCTCTTATTATGTGTTTATTCTTCAAGAAAAGAAAGAGGAAAAATAAAGCCTGTTTAAATCATGTCCACCTAAGTACTGAAGATTTATGGTGAAGCCTACAATTTTCTGGGCTCCTTTAAAATATTGATCCTCCTTTTACTTATGGAGGTACAAAGATCGTACCTAGAGATAAAAGCACTTGCCATTAGACTGCTTCCAAATTCAATTTGTCTGATAATAGATGTCTTTGGGTAGTAGGGCTGTTGCAAAAATTAGGCTACATTTATTGATAGGAATTAGAGGACAGACAATCAGAGGTGAAATCTTAGGGCAGTTAGGTGGTGCAATGGGTAGAGCACCAGGCCTAGAGTCAGGAAGACCTGAATTCAAACCCAACCTCAGACATTTACTAGCTGTGTAACCTTCAGCAGGTCACTGAACTATTTGCCTCAGTTTCTTCATCTGTACAATGAGCTGGAGAAGGAAATGGCAAACCACTCCTCCAGTATCTTTGCCAAGAAAATGCCAGATGGGATCATGAAAAATCAGACATGATTGAAAAATGACTCAAGGACAACAGTAATCTCAGGGGGAAATGTGGATGGTAGATGCCCACAAACTGCTTTAGATTTGGTGCAGTTCAAAATGGAGCACTACTAGCAATAGCATTTGGGGATTACGTCCATACGAGGGTTTGTACTATCCTCTCTGTGACATTTTGGAATGTTGGCAACTGAGCCAAGACACAGTGTTGGAGGCACCCATGGCACCATCTTCTAACATCTACTGGTAGAGATCCAGGGAGTATGGAGCTAGAGAGGAAACTTTAGAGGTCATCTCATCCAGCTCTCCTGTTTTATAGAAGAAGAAATTTGAGACCTGGAGTGGGGAAGTGACATTTCCAAAGTTATAGAGGAGTAAGTGGCAGAGCTAGGATTTGAACCCAGGTCCTCAGACTTTAAACCCAGACTATTTTCCACTGAATCACACTGTCTATGATATTTATATCGTTCTTCAAATATTTCTAAGGATTTTGTATGCATTATCTTGTTCGAGGCTTACAATAGAGAATATAAAAGTCATGCATGTCAACTCTCAGTTTACTTTATTTATAACAATGGGGGTGGGGGAAGAAACTAAGGATTTAAATTACATTTGTATAAGTATAAAAATAAAGAATACTGTTAAGGTAATTGCATCTTAAGAACTAATATTTGTGACAGAGAAGAAAGATTCAGTTAATCAATCAGTATTTATTAAGCACCTACTATGACCAGACACTGTACTGGTTCTAAGAGTCAAAAAGTGAACACCCCTGGAAATTACATGTAGCACCCTGTAGTGGGCTGACTGTCCCCACTCCAACACCCAAAGAGCAGCTAAGTAACACTCCCCTGAGGGTTCTATCAATCAATCAGTAAACATTATTGAATACCTACTATGCTGCAGGCATTGTGCTACCTCCTGGGGATACAAAAAGAAGCAAATGACAATCTGTACCCTCAGGGAGCTTATAGTCTAATAGGGGAGACGACATGCAAACAAATGTGTACAAAGTGAGCAATGTTCTCCCTCTCTCTCTCTCTCCCTCTCTCTCTCTCTCTCTCTGTCTCTCTTCTCTCTCTCTCTTTCTCCCCCTCCCTCCGTTCCTTCCTCCCCCTTTCTTTCTCTCTTTCTCTGCAGCTCTCTTTTCTCTCTCTCTCTCTCTCTCTCTCTCTCTCTCTCTCTCTCTCTCTCTCTCTGTCTCTGTCTCTCTGTCTCTCTCCATATATATATATATATATACATCTATGTACACATACAAATATATACAAAATGATCTATATGCATAATAAATGGGAAATAAATAAAACAGGGAAGGCCTTGGAATTAAGAACAGTTTCTGGTTCACTGTAGAAGATAAGAAAGGAGAGAAGAGGAGAAAGATGTTTGGCATATAGAAGACCTGGGTTCAAATCGTTCCTCTGTCCTTTTCTAGCTGGTGACTGTGGGCATTTTTAATTTCCGTTTGAGTTTGGGACAACTCTCTTCGAGTACTAAATTAAAGTTGGCTACATCCGTAAAGGCAAGAGATCCCCCAGCTAATTCACCAGATTTTATAAAGTATCTCCTATATGTACAATGTTCTACCAGCTTCCTGAGGCTAAGGGGAGATAGAAAAGACATGTTACTGTCCTAAACAAATATGCAGCCTTATTGAAATCCATACTCAGTATATCAGCATCTAAGTAAACAAGTATTTAAAATAAACTAATCAAAGGATCATGGACTCTTAGATGTAGAGCTGGCAGAGTTCTTAGAGGCCATCAAATCCAGCCCCTTCTTTTTACAGAGGAGAAAGCTGAAGTTAATACCTATAAGGTATGTAAAATGTTTTGCAAACTTTAAAGCATTATTGAATTTTGAGCTTGTGGTGGTGGTATTTGGATAGACACAGGCATGAGATGAATTACTAACCTACCTTACTCTTTCACATATAATGCTCTACAGTCTATTATGGCACAGATAAATCAAATGATTGCTTTTTGTAATTAAATGAAAGTGTTAGGGTATGAGCTCAATCTCTGTTGGCTCCCCATAATCCTCGGTACAACTCCAGATGTTATAATGTATTGTTATTATTGTTAATCAGTCAATAAACATTTATTATCTATGTGTCAGGCTCTGTGCTAAGTGCTAGGCGATCATCATTATTACTATCAATAATCATAAGAAAATGACAATTGGGGTAGTTGAGGCACAAGTCACTGTCTTCACATTATTTTTTAAAATTTTCTGTTGATGCTTTGACAGCAGAATTAAACTTTTTATAATCAGAGTTTTGAAATATAAAGTTTTCTTCTCTAGGCTCACTGAAACCATTTTGCAAACAACCTATTACTGTTCAAGGTCACATTGCTATTAAGTGACAAAGCCAGGATCAGAAGCTAGGCCCTCTGACCGCCAATCCAACACACCTTATGATGAGGTTTTTTTCCCCCCCAACATGCAGTTCCTTTTCTTCCACGGAAAATCCTTATGCAGAGAGGCCAATGAGACCAAGTCGCAAATATATTAACTGAAAACTTATTTAATATGGCATACACTGGGCTCTTTGGGGACATATACTGTACTCACAGAAAATGTCAGAGTGTGTCATGTTTTAGAAGAAGAAATATAAATCTTGGAGAATTGCTGGACATGCTTTTGCCTAACACAAGAAAGGGAACTGAGCACTTTACACTGCACAGAATTAAACTGAGTCCTCTGGGGCAGGGTTATCCCCAGGTTATCAGCTGTGCGGATTTCTGAGCCACACACTCCGATCCAGGTCTAAGAAAACAAGACTGCAAGATTATTTACAGGTAACTAAGGGTCAGTTCATTCTCTCTTGCATCAGGCTTGCTGCTGTCTGATTAGAAATCCAAGAGCGAATGGGACACATTATTTAATGCAATCTTCTCATAGTATTAAAAATATATGTACAGACAGTGCAGAATGTTCAATGAGCTGGGCACTGAAGCATCACAGCTGTACAGGCTTTATGCAACTGAAGGCATGTGTAAGTTTAACCACATGGAGACAGGAACTCATGTTCTAAATAAGGAATCCTATTACCCAGTTGTAAGCATTGCCCTCCCCCGTTCCCCAAATATAATTACCTTGTATTTGTTTTTGTACAGATTTTGTATATAAAAGACAGCATGGCATAGTGGAAAGAAATCTAGCCTCTAAATAAGGAAGACCTGGGTTTAAGATCTCCAACTGACACATATTGACTGAGTGACCCTGGGCAATGTGCTTAACCTCAGAGTTGTCTCAAGCAACTCTCTAAGACTAAATGCTTGAGCAGATGCTGTTCTGTATTCCTTACCAAAAGCATCCTAAACCAATAAAATTACAGATCTGCTTAAAAAAAACGAGAATTAGAAAGATAGATGATAGATACATAGACGGATGGAGAACAGATTGAAAGAGAGAAAGATCGGTGTATAGATAGAGTAGATAGGTAAATAGATATGGATATAGATAAGATATAGGTATGAGTATAGTTAGGGTGATAGATAGATGGATGATAGAACTATAGGTGGATGATACCTGGAAAGAGAGAAAAATGGGTGTATGGATAGAAAGAGGTAGATAGTTACAGACTGTTTGTTTGTTGAAGAGGACCACGACATCAGGAGGATTTACATGACTTCTAAATGGATTGGATTTAAGTGAGGAAGACTGTGCAAAGTCACCAGCCTCACTATCTCCTCCAGAGCCATCTGGGTCCAGCTGCAAGATACAGATCAGGACAAATGGTTGCAGGAGAAGTCCTTGGCCCTTTTTAAGCTAAAGTCTTTACCAGGTCTCAGTTTGACTGAGGCAACACCCATTCAGTGATTAATGTTAAGTAAGAAATGAGGCAAAGAATGGCCTCTTTTACCTAGTTAAAAGAAAAAAAGAAAAGAAAAGAAATTAATCTGAGAGAGGGAGACCCTCAGTGTTTCTAGTTTGCTATTTATACTCACTCTGAGCCTTTAGGGTCCAAATAATGATCAAGAGGCTGAGATCTAGTAGTGATTAGGGTTTAAGGCATGGTCCTTAAGAAAGAAATCTAGCCAAAAATTTACATATAGATTAGATATAGGTATGTATATAGATATGGATAGACAGAATTACATATAAGTGGATATAGATAAGTATAAAGATATAGTTATAAATATAGCCTCCACTAATAGAGTGCAAGCTCCTTGAGGACAGGCACTATTTCACTTTTATCTTTATATTTCCAGCACAGTACTGGACATATAGTAATATCTTGGTAAATACTTGTTAATTGAGTGATGACAATAATTATAGCTTGTTTATAGAGAGTTTTAAATGCAAAATGTGTGTGTATAAATACAATATATACACATACACATGTAGTCCTTTGAAGCTCACATTAACCCTATGAAATATTTGTTATTCCTATTTATAAGTGAGGAAACTGAGGCTCTATCCACTGGATATCCTAGATATCCTAAATGAAATCTATCCATGTATATAACTCCTATCTCCTAGGGTTGTTGTGAGGGTAAAATGAAAGAACATTTGTAAGGTGCTTTGTTATATAAATGTATTATTTATTCTATTATTATTAATTATTATTATTCATCCTTAAGGAAAAGGTATACATCTACCAGTCTATCTTTCTATCCACAATGGTGAAAAGTTTCTCTGGACATTAGGCTGTAATATTTCATTGCACTTCACATCTCTGAAGAGTCATCCAATTTCTCTGTATTTCTGGAAGAAGATGAATACAGTTGCTGGGCATTCCAGTTTCACATAGGTTGAAGGGAGTCAGTTACAATCTCACATTCATGGAAGGCCTGAGCTCAGATGTCAGCAGAGCATCCAAAAAAGGATGAAGTTTGCCCAGCAACTGCCATCTGTTGAGTGTTCACCGACAGCTGAATCTCTTGACCATCGCAAGTGCAGATAATCAGGAGAGGTGGGGGAGGAAGTACGCAGCCATCCAGGACACATATAGCAAAAAATTCCAACTTCACTTGTGAAACAACACGGCTTCTAATTGCACTGGTAATGATTTTCTAACAGACACGGTGGTATGTAGTGTAGACTTTGAGCTGATTTAGAGCCCCCAGTAAACCACAGTGCTGCTGAAAAAACCAATGGAGACTTCCTAGTGCCAGGAAGATCTCTTTCTTGGTTGAGTACTTAATAGCATTTGCCCTAGATGCTTTGTCCACAAGCTACTTTGACCAAAAATAGCTATCCGTACCCCCTTGCCAGGACAGATTTCAGAAGTAAATACCCTCTTGAAAGGAGTGTGTACCTTAACTGCAAATAGAATTATATGTATCTTTTTAATCTCCATGTAATATATATATACCTTTTGCCTGGGGATCTTACCATGAGACAATCTAGTTGTCTTCTTGGGAGCTCCATTAGGGTCAGAAATATCACTCTCTTGCAGTTTTGTTTTGTTTTTTTTTTAACCACTTAGCATTTTTATCTTTCCCCTCCAGTGAAGGTCTCTACAAGCCTGCTCGACTACCATCTGGCTTTTTACCTCTTATAGAAAATCCTCTGACAAGCCTGCCCAGATGGGAGAATTGACTGGTCAGGCCTCATAATCAGAGCATGGAAAGGACCCCAGTCATACCCAGACCTCAGAGTGAGAGCCTCTACCCTGTCCCTGAGACCTTATCTGTCAGAAACTGAGAGATTAATCAGCAGGGGATCTGTTCTGTGGGATGCAGTACTAAAAGAGAAAGGGGAGTGGGCAAAAAAGGTAAACAGATCTAATTCCTTATTTTTTTTCTATTATCATCATCATCAAACAAATATTAAGCTCCTTCTGCATGCAATGCACTAGGTTCCCCCTTTCCTCCACCGATCATGTCTCACATTTGGACCATTTTCTTGAAATGACTGATTTGCCCCTCTCACTCACCACTCCGTTCTCTCAGTCTTAAAAATCACCAAGAAATAATCCACACTCAGCAGCCAGAGCAGGTGTCAGTCCCAAATAAGGAATTCCTCTACTGTGCTTGTATTGAGTACATAAGGGCCTCATCCTATATTATGTAAGGAAAAAAACATCACTCCTCAAAATGAGCCCCCCACCTGCCAAGAAATGCTGTATAGGATGGAAAAAAAGAATCTCAGCTCCCTAGCCGGAAGTAGAGATGGCAACACAATTTTGAATCTGCATATGAAGCCTCTTATCTACATTTGGAAACCGTCCCTCCCTAATATGCCATTTCCAGAAAAGCGTTTTTATCCCCCCTCAAATGATCCACTTCCTTTGCTGTAGAGCCAGGCCCTGGGACCAGTAACATGACTCCACGGCTTTGCAAGAGCTTAAAATTAATTTCCACGAGTGTGCACTTGCTATCAAATCAGAACGCAGCAGTCACCTGGCTGGGGTGGCTGTTCCTTTGAAATGGTGACCCAGAAATTGTTCAAACTAGAAGAGTAAGAGATATGTTTAGGGTTTTGTTTAAAAAGTGCATATGCATATAATTTAATTGGTTTTCAACTTGTAAACAAGATGCTGAGAAAGAACAAACCTGATTGCATCATATACTTCCATGCAATTTGAGAGGAACGTTTTTCAAAAGAACAGCCTGATTTAAGTTATCCTAGATAGGTCAGTAAAGTCCAGCAGGGCCTTCTGTCCCCAACCCATTTGCTGCGGCCTCCCCCTGCCTCTCCCACCAAAGCCCACTGTTACTGTTTGAGAGAAGTTGCTATAAGGGCCTTTGCATCAAATTTCCCCTTCCTCCAGTGGTGCCATAATCAATTCAACACAGGGCCTTTTTTTATTCTATTGCTTAAAACAGTATGAGCTTAAAATGCCAGCCCTACCTCTGGGTCAGTGGGAGGTCCCTGTTTAATGCTACCCCAGCCTTTTGCTCAAGTGTTTGGCATTTGCTGCTGTTTCTTTTACAAGTTTATTCTGAAAGAAAGAAAGGAGACAAAGCAAGCTTCCAAAAAGTCACTTTTATGTGTTTGATTTTTTTTTCTTTACCATGGAAATGGGGTGGTAAACGTTAGCACAGATTCATTAACAAGACAGCATGTAAGCAAACCAGGTATTGGGCCCTCCCAAGGTCTTTTATAGAGTAACACTAACATTAAACTGGGAGGCTGAGGGGATCCAGCTTCTTCCACTGCCCTCCCTCCCTTTTTCCTGTAAGAGTTCTATAAGATGACCATTATTTTTAAAGGAATGATAGAAAAACAGATATTTCCAAGGGAGTTGGCTACTAAGAGCCAGCATGACAGGGAAGACCCACGACCTGAGAAGAATGAAAAGTGAATCCAGAGCTGGCTGCCATTCATCACAAATCCCTATGAGACAGGCCAGGAAGCTTGCTGAAAAAGCCAGAGAGGCCACATCTGTTTCTGTAGGGCCACATTTGTGCCTCTGGGAGTGTTCTGAGGGTCCCGTTCAACTTCAAAGAGGCTGAGCCGGGGTGGAGAGAGGAACAGTCTTCATGTGAGAGAGAGGGGAGGGAAATAAAAGGGGAATGAGAGAAGGAGGGAAGGAGAAGGAAAGGAGAAAGAAGGAACAGAAAGGAGGGGAGGAGAGGTCTTTTCCATACCCTAATCGCTTTCGAGGTTCTGATTAAACTGAGTAAGCAGGTAAAATCTTGTAAAGAGACAGATAAACTTAAAAGACAAAAAAAGATGGCAGATTTTCATTTGGTAGGGTTGAATCCCAGCATTAAAATGGGAAAAATTATAACCATCCCTCTACACTCTACACCACCCTGCAAATTGTGACTGTGGGTTCTTTATCTCCAAGGTAAGGGAATAGGGTCCATGCTAATCAGGCATACTTCCCACAGTATGTGACAGAAAAGACGAATACCTCGCAGGTCCTAATGGCTAATTTGTAGTGGCATGTGTGTTTCTTGAACGTTTCTGAAGTTTTCTGATTCATCACTACACAATTGGGCTCTTTTTCCTCCCTCTCCTTAAACAGGCTGACACGTTGAGCCAGAGAATGGTGATGACAGAGTTTCAGAGTAAGGCATTGTCCCCTCAGTCCAGTTACTTCAGTCCACTCAACTCCACACTAATTTCTTTCTTTCTTGGGAACTTAGTGGCCCTTCAAAGAATAATTTCTGCACTGGAAAATGGGTATGATTGTTGAATCTCCTCAGAGATGCTAATCCATCTGTGGGCATTTGATATGCCTCTGGAAAAGCCAGGAATTGAATTTACTGCTAAGAAAACGTAGCAGGCGGAAAGGGAGGTATAAAGACCACACCTAACTTTCCAGCCTTCTTATGCTGTACTCCCCTCCACATACAATCCAGGGACATTGAATGCCTGCTTGTTTTTCCTTTGCAATGCCCCTGTTGCTTTTCAATGGCTTTGCCCCATGCCTGCAATCATTCCCTCCTTCCCTCCACCTCCTGGCTTCCCTCAAGCTTCAATTTGAATGCCACTCTGTTATGTGAGAATTCTCCCAGATTCTAATGCTGTCAGATTATTTTCCATATATTCTAGCGTATGTTTGCGTATAGCCTCCCAAATTAGGAATAGGAGCTCCTTTAGATAAGGGACCTTGTTTGGGCCTTTCTTTACATCCCTTTAAGAGCTTAGCAATGGTAAGCACTTAATAAATGCTTGTGGACCGACTGATGCCCAGTAAAGAAAAACAGAGAGAGTTTGAGGACCTGGAAAGTTCCCCTTAGAGTCACACCCGGGCCAGTAGCTCTCCTGCTGAGGGAACTCTCTAAAAGCCACTCAGCCTAGCATCTCGATGCTTTCTTCTCGGAGCTGGATGCTGTTGGGGGCTCCGAGGAATCCTCCCAGCAAGCCTACTGGAAACAAAACAGGATGCTCTTATTCAAAGGGCTGCTTGGTGTAATTATGTTTGATTTTTGATGCCACACTTGAACTTTGGAATACTCAAGGATGCATAAGCAGCCCTTCAAAGGAGAATAAATGATTGAGGCTTTTTGCCTTAAGTGAAATATTGTTATGCACTCTTGACAAAATTAACTTATTTGTTTGTGTTTGCAATTGTACCAGTGAATTAAGTCTACTCAGGACCCATACCTGTTTTTTCAATTCCAGGCAGGAGAAGATCAAATTGTCTTTGCCAGGTCACATTTCCTGCTTATAAAAAGACACTTGACAGAATAATAGCTCTAACAGGAAAGTTTCAAGAGGGCCAGCAGCTTCCCCTGTAAGGCTTGGGGGAAAAGACTCTTTTTTTTCATCTATAAACTTTTTTTTTCTTCTGCCTACCCATGAGCTAATTGTTCTATTGTGTGCATGGAGCCTAACCTTGAGAATGGAAAGCACCGAACTGTAAATATACCTAGGGAAAAGACTGGAGAAATATTAACAGTCTGTCTGTAGTTTGTACTGGAGGCCAACCTTCCTCATGAAGGAAGGAGCCTCCAGCTGGAAGGACACACTGGTACATGCTGTCAGGAGACAGGCATCCGGTCATTCTCAAAGGGGCAGCCCTTCTGTGTAGAGCCAACCCCACAAAGGGACAGATGTATTCCCAAGTCAAGAAAACAATCTTACCTAGAATAAGTTGTTGTTCAATTTTTTAATTCATTTCTTATTATTTAATGTTGGCTTAAAAATATTTTTAAACAGAAAAATGCTATGAACTGTCCCAGATCTCAAAAAGGTTATTATCCATCGGGGTCTGTTTAACTCAGGTGAGGCATGGGGACTGAAACTGAGATGTCGGTGGTGAGGAGACGACCTCTACCCATCCAAAGCAACATTCTCCTTACAGCTGAAAGTTTCAAAGAGTTGCTAAGGACACTGAGAGTTTGAGTGACTTGCTCAGGGTCACAGAACCAGAATTTTTTTTTGTAAATGGACCTTGAACCCAGCTTTTCCAGTCATCAGGCCAGCTCTCTATTATGCCATATGACCTCTCTATGATAAAGTTATGACAAACCTAAATGAATTCAGATAAACATGCAATTGTTATGAACTGACAATTCAGAAAACATTTATTAAGCACCTACAGTGTTCCAGGAACTGTATCAGTTGGTCAAGCTAGGAAGATTTCATAAACACTTAACTATGTATCAGGCCCTGTGCTAAGCATTAGGAGTACAAAGAAAGGCAAAAGAAATTGTCCCTGCCCTCAAGGAGCTCACATTCTAATGGGACAGACAACATGTAAACAACTATGAACAAAACAGATATGTACAAAATAAATTAGGTGCAATCAACAGAGGATTAGCAGGTATAGGGAAAGCATAATTTTTAAAATAACATAATCCCGGTCCTCAAGCTCACATTCTACTAGAATCTATTAAATTTTAGTAAAGTGAGTACTGTACTAACGGAAATAAGATTCACATTCAATTCAACAATTATTAATTACTAGGGTGGCTAGGTGGCACAGTGAATGGAGCACCAGCTTTAGAGCCAGGAGGACCTGAGTTCAAATCCGACCTCAGACACTTGGGCAAGTGTGACCTTGGGCAAGTCACTTAACCCCAATTGCCCTCCAAAAAGCAAAAACAAAACAAAACAAAACAATTAATTACCTACTGTGTGTCAAGTACAGGACTCAGTTCAGGGAAACAAAAATCATGAAATGGTTCCTGCCCTCAAGGATCTTCTATTCTATACACTTCTCCAGAAAGAGAAAGGGAATGGGAACATGGCACAGAGAGCTAAATATAGTACAAGCAGGGGCAAAGGGCTCTAGAAAAACTTGAGAGGAAGGAACTCCTTCGTCTGTGATGGAGGAAGGGTTTTACAGAGGAGATAGCACATGTTCCAGAAGACTTAAAGGAAGAGCATTTCTTAAGAAAGTGGTGAAGATGGCACGGCGGTGGGGGAGTGACCGTATCAAGTCATCAATAAGGTGAGGCCATAGTGCACAGAACACCAGGCCTAAAGGCAGGAAGACTCATCTTCCTGACTTTAAATCTAGCCTCAGAAACTTACTTGTTCTGTGACCCTGGGCAAGTCACTTCACCCTGTTTACTTCAGTTTCCTCATCTGTAAAATGAACTGGAAAAAGAAATGACAAACCACTCCAGCGTCTTTACCAAGAAAACCCCAAATGTAGTCACAAAGAATCAGACATGACTGAAAAAAAACAGAATTAAAATATGATGTTCTAGGCATTGTGCCAGGCACCAGGGATAAGAAGATGGGAATTAGTTCCTGTCCTTAAGGAATTCTTAGTTTAACAGGAGAGACAATATTCAAACAGCTATGTACATACAAGATCTACCTGCCTATCCATCTGTCAAAATGTGACAGTGCCATGAAAAACTCAGATCCAATCAATACATGATGTTTATTGTAATACCAGGTATATTTGCCTAAGGCCGGCTATGACCAATGGGAAGCATCTGCCTAGAGCTGCCCATGCTTAGGTGCCCCTAAGCCAGATCATGGCTTCCCTTGGGTGGAGTCAGGTGGGTTCCCCCATCCTGCTAGTGATCAGCCTCAGTGACTGCTCTGGCTAAGGCTGGCAAGCCAGGGGACAAAACATGGGATTTTTAAATAGAATTTTCAGTAGTTTGTAGCCATCTACTGGTAAGGAGAGGGGTTGGAGGTTTATCTGGGGTGAATGGTGGTGCCTTGGGGTCACCTAAGTTTATCAATACAAAACATACCTACTGAGTGTAACCAGTGGGTGTGACTATGAAACTCATATACTTCTTTATATTAAGAATAGAGTTATTTTGCTAAGGAGAGGGGAGAAATGTTGGGGGAGGGAATGTATGCTTTGCAGTTGCATTCACACATAATATAGGGGATTTAGGAATTTAATTAAATTGTGGAAATGGCTAGCAGGGTCACATCCTGTGCTCTGTTCTCCATTTCCATAAGTCTAGGCTTTTTGTGACATGGGGCCTTGGGTTTCACATTATCTATCTATCTATCTATCTATCTATCTATCTATCTATCTATCTACCCATCTATCCATCCATCCATCCACCCACCCACCTACCCATCCATCTATCTATCTATCTATCTATCTATCTATCTATCTATCTATCTACCCATCTATCTATCTATCCATCCATCCATCCATCCATCCATCCATCCATCCATCCATCTATCTATCCATCCATCCATCTATCTATCTATCTATCTATCCATCTATCCATCTATCTATCCATTATCTATCTATCCATCTATCTATCCATCTATCTATCTATCCATCTATCTATCCATCCATCTATCTATCTATCTATCTATCTATCTATCTATCAATCAAATTGGAAGCAGTCTTGAAGAGAGACCCCCTTGAATACAGGCAGCCAGGATATTCCATGTGCAACTCAGAAAACAGTGGGCCATACATTTGGCTGTAATGTTAGCACTGAAAGGAGAGTAATGTAAATAAGGTGAGGAAGCTAGTCTGGAGTCAGATTTTAAACAGAAGAATCATAGGTTACCTAATATTTAAAACTACATATTTTGAAAATACAAAACTTACATATTTTGAATCTTTTCATGTTCTGCTGTGCACGCAACATGCTTTATTTTCTTTCTAACTTTGTATTTAAGTTCCAGTATTTAAATTTATGATGTATTTTTGTTTATTATGTATTTGTGTTCTGGCTTTTGAGTCTGAAATAAAATTTGGGGGAAAAATTTAAAATGAGATAGGACTTTAGAGTGATAAAAACAAATCATACATATATTATAGGAAAGGAAATTAGAAATCAGATAATCCAGCTCCCTCATTGGATAGATAAGGTGGGGAAAAAAGCCCAGAGAGATGTAATGATTAGAACAGAGGTTCTTGATCCTCTGCATGTCATGAACCCCTTTTGACTCTCTTTCTTAGACTAATGGTTTTAAATGCATTAAATAAAAGATATATAGTTACAAAGAAAAACTTTTTACAGTATCAAAATATTTGAAAACATTGTGATATTGCAGTATGTCTAGCAACAGTTCTAATAACTACAGTAATTTCAAAGTAATGAGTAAATACAATGTTTTAAATGTCTAAAACAACTATAACAATATGCGAAAATAGCTGTGGTTTCTATTATTGACAAAGTCACAGGCATTATTTATTATAATATTGGCTACTTTCATAAATAAAGGAAATGTTAAATTTGATTAAGAGGTTTGTGAAAATAAAGTTGTACTTTTTTTCATTCAAATTGAAATAACTCCTGAAATCTGTCTGCAGATCTTCCCAGGGTCTATGGGCTACAGTTTAAGAATTAGACCAAGGGGTGGCTAGGTGGCACAGTGAATAAAGCACTGGCCCTGGAGTCAGGAGGACCTGAGTTCAAATGTTACCTCAGACACTTAACATACAACTAGCTGTGTGACATCAGGCAAGTCACTTAACCTCAATTGCCCTTCCTTCTCCCCACCAAAAATAAAAAGGGGAAAAAAAATAGACCAAGGTCATATAGACAACCTGAGAATTCAAACTTAGGCTACAAATTCAAAATTCTTCTAAGTACATGATATCATTTGTTCTTTGTCTCAGATTTAGAAAGAAAGGAAATAGCCCACACAGACTTGTATGACCTTGGGTGAATTACTCTGGGCCTCAGTTTCCTCATCTGTAAAATGAAGGTGTTGGACTGGATGATCTTCAAAGTCCTTTCCAACTCCCAATCTATGATCCTTAATTGCTATATCCGGAAATAAACATGCTGAGCTTCTGGGAATAAGCATTTATAGGAAAAAGCATTTATATAGTGTCTGCTATTTGCTGGTGTTTTTAGTTTTTGTTTTTTACAAATATTTTCTTGTTTTATTCTCATAACAACCCTGCCCAGTAGGTTAACAAGTATTCATTAATCACCTACTATGTGATAGGAATTTTGCTAAAAACCTTACAAATATTTTTATTTATAGATTTATTCACAAATATATTCTCACTTGAACTCACAACAGTAGGGTAAGTGCTTTATTATTCTCGTTCTACATTTGAAGAAACTGAGGCAAACAGAGGTCTTGCCAGGGTCACAAAGTTAAGTGTCTGAAGCCAGATTTGAACTTGGGTCTTCCTGGCTCCCCACCTATCTCTCTATCCTTCGCATCACTAACTGCTTCAGGCTTCTCATCTGTTACCAGGAGAAGCAACAGTAAAACAGTTGTTTTACTGACAGCTTTGAAGTGATTTGGGTATGTGGCACAAGAAAAAAAAAAGCCCTAGAAATGAAACTTCTTATTCCAAACCTTCAGGTTCATGCTAGCAAATGCCCCTAACTCTAATCCATGGTTATGTGAATGATGTTTTCTGCCTCTCCCCCTCCCCATGCCTTGTCTCTATGCTGTCTTTCTGCCTCTGTACCCCCTTTGCCTCTTGTCTTGGAACTTTCTGTGCTCTTTGTCCCCAGATCCTCTGTGGTTATTTAGGTGGGATTCAGCCTTGTTTCTTGCTGCCAACATGGTCTTTCCCAGAAAGAACCCAAAGAACCAGGCCTGCCTGCCCCAGTTCATAATTTTATAATTTCATAAATCAATTATCAGTTCAGATCTGAAGGGCCTTGAAGGCCTCAAATCACAACACAACTGTCACTTATCATATCTTATCTGGGTAATGGATAATCCCACCCAGCAGAGACTAGGGCTGCATTTATATCAGAATTCCTTGTCTCAAGTAACTCAAGTACAATGAGCTTATCCTGGTTACAAATTAACTGGTGACAGGTGCTCAGACTCTAATAACTGATAACCTATTAGAAAGCCAAAATCAATACAGGCTACAAGCTCATAAACTAGGATAACTAGGCTGTTCTTCCTACACCCAGTTTGTTTGATTTTCCCTCCTATTCAACCTGCCTTGCCACATTCCCCATTTACCCACCCACCACACACACACACACACACACACACACACACACACACACACACACACACACGGCAATTTGCCTTTGGTTATGAGAATTAAAATGGAGCTAGAACCTGCAGGCTAGCTCTACCTAGAAATTTCTCCCTTTTTCCTATGATAGATCTAGAGGCTTGGAAAACTCTGGTCTTCCATTTAGTATCTTGTTAGACAGCTTTTTTAAAGCATCTTAAAGGGTCCTAGGAGGACAATTGAGCCTTCTCCTTCCACAGGAAGGAGAGAAATAATTAAAGTACTTTGTTGCGGTTTTTTTTCTCCTCCTTTCTTTTTCTGACCTGCTTTTCATTCTAAAGCTTTTTAGGAATCACCTTTTCGTTGTGCAATTCAAAACTGGGGAGAGAGGGATGTTCCAGGTTAATTTATAAATAATAGCTATTTACTGAAGATACAACACTTAAATTATAATCTGTCTGGAAAGTTGCATTATAACTAGGTGAGGGGTGTCCATCAGTGAGATGTTCTATTCATAAGATGCCAAAGAAAAAGGAATTGAAAAGGTTTTGAAATGCTGTCATAAAAAAAAAAGATTGGGGGGAGTGACTTGTCTGAGAATCCTACCTTGTATTTCCAAGATTAAGGCAGCTCAGAGATTCCTAAAGTGAACAATCTATTATTGTCATCAGAAATTCAGATGAGGAGAAAAAAGTGACATGACATGGCATCAATGAACAAATTGTCACTGTTATGATCACTCTGGAAGGTTTCAGTAAGTCTATAAGAAGGGGTCTGGTACCTGCTCTCCATCTAGCCAGACTGGCTTATTGATTTTAAACAAGCCACTTTGAGTACATTAATAAAACTGTTATTAGATAAAAACTAACATTCCCCATTCCTCCAAAGCTAAATAGGCTTTTTGGGGGGCAACTCAACTGAGGAGGAGATTCTATTTAAGGACCTGAGAAGCAATACAAAAGATTGACAAGTAGGAAGAAATCTTTCTGGTTTAAAAACTTTCAAATATGTTTTGGGAGTGGAAGAAAAGGAAAACTTATTAATAGTATTCTTGCCACCTTAAATATATTCATGAGGAAGAAGCATCATAGGAGTATAGGACCTTAGCCTCTGAGCTGGAATTGACCCTAGGATTCATCCAGCTAAGGACTGGTGAACCACAGGCCAAATCCAGCCTTCTACCTGTTTTTGTACAGTCAGCAAGTTAAGAATCCTTTTTAGATTTTTTTAAAATAATGTTTGATTGTATTTTAAAAAGTAAAAACCATTCCTAGGTAGTAGACCGTCTGGCATGAGTCATCATTTTCTGATCCCTGAACTTGTCCAATATCTACAATTAACAGATAAAGAAACTGAGTTTCAGAAAGATTAAGGGACTTGCCCAATGCTCCAAGGAAATGCTAAATGACTTCACATGACTAGCTCTTTATTAAATTGAGTCAGAAATGGAACTAAGAATTTCTCACTTCTCCTCTTACATCCCACCCTCTTTTGAGCACAGCAACCTTCTTTACAATGGCAGAGATGTATAAGAACTTTAACGAGTTCATAACTGGGCAGAATGTAAAAAGTAGACTTCAGAGGACTGAGAATAGACGTTCCGTCTCTTTACTATCCTACCCTTCTCTTTCCAAGGGGAGTCACATAAACTTTCTGAGCCTCAGTTTAAGAATCTATGAAATGGGCATGATAATACCTATGCTATCCATCTCACAGGCTTGGGGGGCATCTCCAGTAAGATAATATAGGAGAAAATGCTTGGGGGGAAAAAGTAGAGTCATAATTTCTTTTTCTTTTTAAGTGACTTGCCCAACATCACGTGGCCAGTGTTAAGTATCTGAGGTCAAATTTGAACTCAGGTCCTCCTGACTCCAGGTCCTGTGCTCTATTCACTGCACCACCTAGCCACCCCAAGAGTCATAAATTTAAGGCATTATTATAATTCATTAGAAAGCTTTTCTTGTCTCTTATTAATTTTAGGGGAGATTAGTTCAGCCCGGGTCTTCCTGATTGGACTCCTGGCTTCATTTCTCTCTCTAGTCCTCTATCTTTCACACGGAAGCCAAAATAATCTCTCTAAACCACAGATCTAACTGCATCACTCCCAGACTCTTGAACCCTTTGTGATTTTCTTTTCTTCCCTGGATAAAATGCTAACTCCTCCACTTTAATGAACTCGGGGTCATATAAGGCCCTCCACAGTCTTAGGCCAGCCTAACAAATACACTTGGGTTCCAGTCAAACTGGCCCAGTTCCTCTTTCCTGAACCTTGTACCCCATCTCTTGCTTCCTTGTTTTTGTAGTCTATGACCCATTGGTAAAAGCAACACTCTCCTCACCTCTCCCTCAGGCTCTGCTCATGGGCTCCCTCCTACTGGAAGCCCTTCTGGATCCCTTTAGATGTTAGTGCTTTTGTTCAATAGGAAATTGGATGAGCAATTAGTGGTTCTGGGCTTGACTAGGTGGCCCCGAGTTTCTCGCCAGCCCTGAGATTCTGTGTTTCTGTAATTCGTTTAGTCTTAGAGAAAGAACTCAAGTAGAAGCAGTGCTTTTCTTTAAGAATTAGCTCCAATCCTACATTTTACAGGCTGCCTTTCTTGTTCCCTCCCCTCCTCACTGCTAATGTTCTCCTATTTAACTAACTTGGAATCACAGAGCCCAGAGTTTGTATCCTGCCTTAGAGCCTCTGTGACTGTGTGACACTGGGCACGTCATATAACCTCTCTCAACCTCAGTTACCTCATCTGTGAATGGGGGATAATGACACCTACCTCCCAGAGTGGTAGTTGTGAGGATCAAATGAGGTCACTTTTTATTCAATTGTTTCTGATACAATACAATTATTCAGTTGTATCTGATTCTTAGTGACACTATTTGGGTTTTCTTGGCAGAGATATTAGAATGGTTTATAATTTCCTTCTCCAGCTCATTTTACAAGTGAAGAAACTGAGGCAAACAGGGTTAAATGACTTGTCCAGGGTCACACAGATAGTAGGTATCTGAAGTCAGATTTGAACTCAGGAAAATGAGTCTTCCTGACTCTAGACCCGGTGTTCTATCCACTACACCACCTGACTGCCCTGTAAAGCAATTCACTAACCTTAAAGAGCAATATAAATGTTATTATTATACAATATATGTAATTATACATTATATGATATAGTATAGTCATCTGTATGCTGTCTCCCCCATTCAAATGTGAGCTCCCTGAGGGGAGGGATGGTTTTGCCAAGAGGCGAATTTGGGTCTGATATCAGAAAACACTTTTCCAGACACCCCAAAGTGGCCCACCTGCCTGCCTCCAGAAGTGGCAGCTTCCCCTGACTGAAAATCTGAAAAGAAAAGCCTGCGTGGTCACTTGTTGGGGATGATGTAGACAGAATTCTAGTTCAGATAAAGGTTGGAATAGATGGGCCTCTGAGAGTCTGTAATTCTTCCTCAGATTAACATCTGTGTGTTTGTAAGTGTAGATATTACAAACCCTTATCCTCCCCACCAAAAAAAAAAAAAGCACAAGCTCCTTGAGGGAGAAGGCTCCTTTGGGTTCAATATTTGTACTCACAATGCTGAGCACAGGAAGAACCTCCTTTGTACATAGTAGGAACTTCATAAATGCTTGTTGAAATTAGGATTAAGCTTTCAGGGAAGCATTTTTATTCATCCCCTTGCCATTTTTAACATATATAAGCTCCAACAAAGTCATTTGTTGGGTCTTTTCCCTTCTACACTTTACCCCTTCCAGGGAATGTCTATAATTTCACTCCTTTAAATAGCAAGTCCATATGGTAAGAATCTTCCACCAAATGTGTTCCCTAACATTTACCTGCTTGTTTATCTAGACATAGAGTGCAACTCATGCCTGTGGTTTGGCTCTTAACTGGTTGGATGTGTAGGGACAAGATACATGCCCCAGAGGGGATTCTTCGGACCAGTCAATTTGTTTGACTTGGGACCAAAGACATTGCCACTGCCTCTGTAAGAAAAATTCATGACAAGGGTTAAGAACAGATGAGGCAGACATCAGCAGCCTCCAAGAATCACAAATGTACAAACAAGAGAACTAATTTTTCCCTACTGTTTTTATAAGAAGGAATGCTTTTTTCACACCAAGCAAACAGCAACTGCTTTAGTCTCATAAATTTGCATATCCCCAGTAATGTCAGTATTCAGACAGACTCGATTAGGGGGCCTCTGTGTTCTCATCCAAGGGAAAGGGGGAAAAGAGAGCCCAAGTCATCTGGATGATTAGAGGAAAAAGGGATGAGATGAAGCCAATACCATCGATAGCCTCTGTAGCGAGAGCCACAGTCTGTGAAATTTAGCCATTCATTTGTTGGATGTGTCCTGTGTTTTCAGTATGAAAGTAACCCTCTCTGATAACATTTCTGGAGATCCAAATTACAAATCAAGACAAGACAGTTTGCAAAATAGGATGATTGTCCCTTCTAGGGCCATCACCAAGTTGGGTAATAACTACGACAGGGGGGAACTGAAGCTTTTGGCGTTTGCAAGTTTCCAAGCATTTTATTTTGAGGATCAACTGTTTTTGTAAAAGTCAGCTACACTGTGGTGATATAGCTGAATGATAATGTATGTAGGAGTAAAATTCTGCTTATTTGGAGTTTCTAGCTTAGCTTAGGCTTCTATCATGTTTTATAGGTTACAAAGCCATGTACATGCATTGTCCCATTCGATGCTCATGACCACCCCATGTGTTAGGATTACAGGATTTTCAGCTGAATGAAATACAGCTTTTCATGGTATAGATGAGAGACCCTATGAGACTAAGTGATTTGGTCATGATCAGTTAGTAAGGCACAGAGTAAGGATTTGGACTAGTCTTCTAACTATAAATATAATCCTAGGATAGACCAAGCTATGCCAAGGGGGCTATCCTATATGTCAGGTCTTTCTTATATCATATTATTTAGTCTTATTAGTAGTCCTTAAGTATTTGATGGGCTGGCATGTGGAAGAAGGAATAGATTTATTCTTCATGACCCCAGATGGTAGAAGAAGAAACAATAAACAGAAGTTGCAAAGAAGCAAATTTAGGGTTAGTTTGTATGTCCGGGGGGAGAGGAAGAGGAGGGGAGTAGGGTATGTGAGTTTTGGTGGGGTGGGAGAGACTTGGTAATAATTAGAGCTATCTCCATGATGAATGTGTTGAGTTGAGAAGCAGTAGATTTCTCTTCATTGAAGGTCTTCAAGAAAAAGCTAGATGACCATCACTAATATTGTTGTTCAGTCATATCTGACTCTTTGTGACTCCATTTGGGGTTTTCTTGGCAAACATACTGGGGTGATATGGCATTTCCTTCTCATTTTACAGATGACGAAACTGAGTGAAGTGACTTGCCCAGGGTCACACAGATAGTACGCGTCCAAAGTCAGATTTGAACTCATAAAGACGAGTCTTCCTGATTCCAGGTCCTGCACTCTATCCACTGTGCTGCTTAGCTGCTCCCACTAATGTGGTAGTGGGCAATTATTGGTTTCCTCATTTTAAAGAAGAAAAAACCATGACTTAGAGTGGTGAAGTCATTTAACAACATCACACATCTAGTATATGGGAGAGTTGATACTTCCTAGTCTTCTGGGACAAAGCTCATGCTTTTTTTCAGCTATGTGAACCTGTTCCCTATGAAGGGAACTATGTACTCAGAGATTCTAAAGTTGTTCCTCTTCTCTTTTGGATCTCCTTTTTTGGCTAATGTTTGAGGTTTGGTTTTGTTTTTATTACAATTATGTCAGCATTTCAACTCAGGGAACTGAAAGCCCTATCAATTACTCTGTCTCCATTTGCAACTGGAAGTAGTTATCCTATGCTTTGGAAGTGTTCTGATTTTCCCCTAGTCAGCTGAGCTTTGCCCTTGAATTACATTGTTAAGTACCATCTCCTAACCAGAAGTCTAACTGGTTTCTGAAAACGCTGAACTTATATTTATAACACTTCAACTTTTATCATTATAGGCCTCCCAAAGACTCAAAACATCCATCTTTCTCTATTCATCTAAGGTATTTTAGGACTTCTGAAAGGTTGCCAAACAAAAGAATATACACTCTTTTAAGGGATTTAAAAGGTGGTCAATTCAGTGGGCAATCAATCAATTAACAAGCGTTTATTGCTTAATAATAATGTCTCATACTCATTGTGTGCTAGACACTGTGTTAGGCACTGGGAACACAAAGAGGAACATAAAAGAAGTACTTGCCCTTTAGGAACAGTGATATTCACGAAATTTTAGGGGGAAAAACACACACAGCACACTCTTATGCAGTACATATACATTGCACAATAGAAAGTCTTTGGTATCAGTAGAATAGGCTTCAAGTCCTGTGTCCATGTCTAACTTTGGACTAGATTCATAGCTCTAGACCCCCATTTCCTTATCTGTTTGGAGTAGGTGGCTTTTGAGGTCTCTTTCAGACCTAAATCTATGAGACTATGATCCTAAATATGAAATTTGTTTTGTTGTGTTTTACAAGTGTGAAACACGTGAACCCAGGGGCATCAAGAAGGAACCACATCAGATCTGGGCTTCAAAGGAGAGTAAAGATTCTAAGAGGCAGAGGTGAGACTGAGAGGGCATTCTGAATGGACCCCTAGGATCATGAGAATCCTCAAAAACCCTTTTCTAGGAACCCATGGAAGTTGGGCTTAGAAAAAGAGAGTTTCAGAAGCCTATTGGGCACCCTTGGCTAACTAATCTGGGGCTCAATAGGTCCCGCATCTTTTAAAGTCAGGCCTGGAAAAGGCTCATGATTCAGTCTCATTAAAGAAAGTAATTCTCACTCTGTTATACTCAAATTGTTTTCATGCTTGGAAGCCATTGAACCTTGCATTAGTGAGACTGAACCTCTCAAGGAAGTAGTGAAAACTCCTTGAACCCTGAATTTTCAAATCAAATTTTAAATTGCCCATTTAAGCAAAATAAAATATTGGCCAATCACTTTCAGGGCAACATTTATGACCATGAATCTCAGTACTTACTTATAATTATCTTGTACAGTGAAATGTGATTAGAGGTGGATTGGCTTTATACTTAATGTTAATTCACTCAGACCCTAAAAATAAAACTTTTTTTTCAGCTAAAAATCTGCCACTCTCCCAAATATTTTTCAGTCTATCATTCCACTGAAGCACAAACCTTGCCACTGTTGTGTGATGGGGCAAACAGAGAAATGAGTAATTCAGGAAGTACTCAAATGAATCTTTCTTCCCTTAGCAAAGTAAGCCACAGCCCCGTATCTGCCCTCTACCTTCCCACAGCCCTGTTTCTGTAACTGTGTTTCACCACGGAGAGCTTCAAGCATTCACAATCCAGTGAATTGCCCTTTTGTAATCTCTAGTCCTGCTTCACAGACTTCTCCAGTGATGCTGGAACTGCTACTTATTTTAAGCAAAATTCAAGATGTTAGGCAGCTTCCACAGCTAGGGGACGCAGGGCATAAAGTGCTGGAGCTGGAGTCAGGAAGCTCTGAGTTCAAATTTACCTCATACACTGTCTGACCCTGGTTGAGTAACTAAACTTTCACCCTCCTCTTTAAAGATGCCTCCTTTATCCTCTCTCCCCTCCCTATGCCCTTAGAGATTTTTTCTTTCTACATTTAGAGGACTTTTATAGTCTTCTAGAGGTATATGTATTTTCTCCTCTTAAACCCATTCCCAGTGAAAGTAGGTTTCCAGAACTAACAGCCCCCCCATCTAATTCCTCTGTATTTTCTTCCTCTTGCACCTCATTTTTATAAGATAATTATTCTTTTAGCTGTTGTTGAATGGTCTTACTTTTTTTAAGTCATATCATACTTGGGTCTACCCCAATCTTTCTTATAAGCTACCTAATTACAAGTAACAATTTTAGACACAGATTTTCCATTTTCCATACATGGATGGTAAACCCTCCATTCTTATTTAGTCCCTTGTAATTGATCATTAGAATATATCTTATATTTCTCTTGGCTCTTGTATGTAGAATCTTCTACTGAGTTTTTGTTTTGTTTTGTTTTGTTTTTTAACAGAGTCCTGAAAGTCTGACTGTTGATCAAATGATTCAGAATTACACTTAACTTTGCTGGATATGATTTTTTTGGCCTGAAGACCAGTTCTTTTGCTCTTTGATAGATAGTCTTGCAAGACCTGCAGTCTCTTAGTGTAGCTAACACTAGGTTTTCTATGATTTTAAGTGTGGTGCCATTATATATAAATTGTTTTTTTTTCTTATTGCTTATAATATTTTGTCCTTGATCTGGGGGTTTAGGAATTTCACTGTAATATTCCTGTGAGTTTTCCTTGTAGAATCTCTTTCAGGTAGTGATTGGTGGTTTTTTTTATTTTTCTATTTCTACTTTCTCCTCTTATCCTAATGCTTCAGGACGATGTTCTTTAATTATTTCATGTATTATTGTGTCAAGGTTTTTTTTTTGGATCAGAACTTTCAGGTAGTCCAATTATTCTTATGTTTTCTTTCTCTGTTCTGTAGATCCATTGTTTTTCTTACGAGATGTTTCACATTCTCTTCTATATGTTTTCATTCTTTATATTTTGTTGGTTGATTTTTTTTTTAATTTCTTGATCTTTTATAACTTTGCTGGCTTCCCCTTGCCCAATTCAGATTCTCAAACTGTCATTTTCTTCCTTGAGATTCTGGGTCTCCTTTTCTAATTGCTTAGTTTCTTGTCAAAATCTTCTTGTTTTTCTTGTATTATTCTTATTTTTCTTTTTAATTTTTCCTCAACATCTCTCATTTGATTTTTTAAGTCTTTTAAAGTTCTTTAATAAAATTAAATAAATAAAATAAATTTAAATTTAAATAAATAAAATAAATTTAATGAAATTTAAGTTCTTCATTGAATTCTTTTTGGGCAGGTGATAACTTGACATCACTCTTTGGAGTAGAAGGGGGTTTCTTTGCTTCAATATCCTCCTCTGAAGATGAAGCCCAGTCTTCTCTATTCCCATAGTAGCTTTCTATGGTGGTATTCTTTCTCCTTTGTGCATTTTATTTTTGTAATAATTTAGTTTTTATGATCACCCCTAGTCCTGGTGTATATAGGATGGTGCCTCTAGTCTCTGACCATCTTCGGTTTTCCCCTCTCACTTTGAACTCAAACCAAGAACTCCAGCCTCCCATAAGTGCCCACAGCCAGGGGTATCTTGCCTCACTGCTTCTGCACTTACCCGGCATGTGCTGGTTCCTTGTTGTCCACCCCCCCCCCCCACACACACACCATCTGATGTTCCTTGTCAGCAGAGGTTCCCTGGATCTTCCCCAGGTCAGATGCCCAACTTCCCTCATTGTCCCTGGTAAAAGTTCCTGTGACTGCCTAGTCATCCCCCAGCCCAGCCACCCCCAGGTCTTGCTGTTAGTTGTTAAAGAGGAGTCTTCACAGGGAAGGAAATCTCATTCTGGGATTTTTCTTCAGGTCTTCTCACATTGTCCCAGTAGGACCCATTTTCTCCCCCTACTCTCATTTGTTTTCATGGCTCTATGTTCACCCACAGGCACTATTTTATCTCTTTTGTGGAAGAAAATCTTAAAAGCTTGAAATTTTCTGTCCTACTCTGCCATCTTCCCAGAATCCTCTCCTGGTCTTTTTCTTAATAGTCTGGCTATGATCCAAGAAGCTTTGCCTCATATCTTTATCTCTGTCTTGTAGAATTCCTAGCTTCTTCCAGAGCACAGCTCAGATGCCTCTCCTCCTCAAGGCCTTTTCTGATCCACCCATTTATTAGCACTCTTTCCCTCTTGGGATTATTTTTACATTATTTGGTGTATACCTTAGAATAATCATGGATGGGGAACCTGTAGCCTCAAGGTCACATGTGGTCCTCAAGTGCCATGGGCCATTTGACTGAATCTAAACTTCACAGAACAAATACCCTTAATAAAAAGGATTTTTTCTGTAAAACTTGGACTCAGTCAAAAGGCAGCATCAGAGGACCTAGAAGGCCCCATTGAGGCCTTGAGGCTAAAGGCTCCCCACCCCTGCTTTAGATATGCTTAACTAAATGCTTATTGTATCCCCTTAGTAGAATGTAACCTCTTGGAGGCAAGCCCTATTTTTTTTTTCATTTCCTCTAGTCTTTATATCCCCAAAACATAACTTTTCAACAAGCAGAAAAACTAGCTATCAGATGGGAGTACATTAACTGTCTCTCCCATTGTATCACCATGTGCTCTGGTAGTAAAATAAAAGTAATCTATATTCTTCACCATGTACCTATACAGGGAGGTGAGTAGTTATAACTTAAATCTCATTGTTCTTTTCCAACTTGCAGGGAAATAGTCATAGTCAAAGCCCCTCTATCAGTAAATCCAACCAATGGGTTGAATCCATTCCAACCCATCTTGAAATGTTATATATAAAACATTATGTTAATGAATGCCAGTTATTTTAATAATTAATTTTTGAAACTTTTAGTGAAATTCAATGTCAGTTTTATTTTTCAGAAAAAAAAAACTTGATTCAATCATTGATCTTGGGTTGAAAAATCATCCAGTCAATCAACAAACATTTTAAAGCACTTATTATGTGTTAGCACTGTTCAAAACTCTGGGAATACAAATCCAAGCAAAAAGACAGTCTCTGCTCTCAAAAAACTTGCTTTATAATGAAGAAGAAAACTTATAAGGAAACTGAAAAGGAGTTAGGAAGGGAGGAAGTACCCAGCAAGGGGTATGATAGAGAACTACCAAGAACAACCTTTCTCTGTCTGTCTGCCTCCATATATATATATATATATATATATATAAAATGTATGTATGTATATATGTATGTGCATATATATGTATATATATATATACACATACATACATATATATGCATATATATATACACATTTGTGTGTAATGGTAGTGATCTGGGGCAAGAGATAAGGAAGGGAAAAAAAGAAAAGGGAAAACAAAGAAAAAAATTTACATGATAAATTTGCTATATATTTACAAGGAAGAGCAAGTTGTATGTAATAGATTTGCAGTTTCATATGCAATATTAATATTATTATTATTATTAAACTATGTTACAGAAATATTTGTTTTACTCCATAATTTTTTTAAAAGTCATGTCAGGTATTGCCTTGGCAAGATATGTCCAATGTATCATACCTTTTGCAGAACTATGATTAAATAAAATTTAGTTTGATGGAGAAAATATACTAAGAACAGCCTGGTAGGAAATGAAGAGCTAGATGGCTGACCTAGGCACCCTCTGGGAGGAGCCTTCTAATCAGAGGGGAAAGCCCCAAGGGTTGAGTTGCAAGGTTATGGGATCTTCCAGGATGAAGAGGTTTCTGGGGCACAGGGAAGTCCAGATATCACAGCATCATACAGTGAAAGCTGTTAATGTACCTTAGAGACTGTCTCGTTCTAGTTCAACCAACTCATTTTACAAGTGAGGATAAGGTCCAACAAATAACAGAGGGAGGATTCTGGGTCCTTTGACTCCAGATCCTTTACCAAATGACTTCTCAGTTGACCTATGTTCATAGCTTTTCATTTGCTAATGAGAACAGAAGTAGAGCAATACTTGGTCTGCTTCCTTGTTTCCTCATCTTCCTGCTTGTAAAAGTCCATGACCAACTTCTAGGTCATTTCTCATCTCTCTTAGCTTGTACTGTCAGATACATGATTTGACCAGATGGAATATAAATACACAAAACAAAGTGAAAATGTTATTTGCTTGCTGAACAACCATTAATGTCTTGAATAATAATAATCAATAAATAATAAACGTGCATAAACTTTTAAAAACAGGATAAATTAATTATAAAAATTTTAATTAAAGAAAAATGAATATTTCTCTAACTAAAGAGGTTGAATAGTCTGGAATGCTCCCATCAAAGCTGAATATGTCTCCATTTTGACCTTATGTTAATAAATTGTATAAAATACTGGTCTATGCCCAATTTTTGCTATTCTACTTGCCAGTTTTCCCAACAATTTTTTTTTACTAAATAATGAATTCTTCTCCCCAAATCTTAAGTCTTTATACTTATCAAATACAAGGTTACCATATTCATTTGCTGCTGTAAATTGTATGCCTACTCTGTTCCACTGATTAACTTTTCTATTGGATAGACAATACCAGATAGTTTTGATAATGGCTGCATTATAATATAGTTTAAGATCTTTTACTGCTAAATCTCCTTCCTTTACATTTTTTCCCCTTAGTTCCCTTTGATATTCTTTTTTAATTTGTTTGTTTTTGGAGGGGGGAGGGCAGGGCAATTGGGGTTAAGTGACTTGCCCAAGGTCACACAGCTAGTAAGTGTTAAGTGTCTGAGGCCATATTTAACTTCAGGCCCTCTTGACTCCAGGGCTAGTGCTCTATTCACTATACCACCTAGCCACCCGTCCTTTGAGATTCTTGAAGTTTTGTTCTTCCAAATGAATTTTGTTAGTATTTTTTCCTAATTCAGTAAAATAATTCCTAGTGAAGAGTAACTTCCAAGAGAAGGTTGGGGAAGAAAGCTAAAGGGATCCATTATTTTATACTTTGGCAAGATATGTTGAGAGGGAGAGAAGTTCAGGCATAACTAGGGATGAAAGTAGTGTTACCAGTGTACCTAAAAGGAAATTTTCTCCTTTTCTTCCAATGGTTGAGTAAGCATTTGTCATTGTCATTAGTTCTGGGATCAGTTTTTGTTTGCTTTCTTTTTGGACTTTTCATTGTTGGCTATTTGTAATGAACCAAGATGAAAATTCTATCCCAGAGGGCTGAGAAAAGGAACGATTAACAAGTAACAAGAGACGAGGGACACTTCTGGTTAGTGACTCTTGAAAATCTGTCACGATCTTCGTGGAAAAGAAAAGCTAGTAAATCATTGTATTTTTTCTTATCAAGTGACCATATCGAATCCAGGGACACTTTTTCCCATAGGGAAAAACAAATCCTCCTACTGCTTGTATTTTTGTAAACCAAAGTATTTTTCATGCTGTAATGATAGCTTTATGAACACATCAAATCCCAGGATATTCATCACAAAGAAACCAACCAAGCCCACCCCCACCCCTCACTCCCTACAGCAGTTCTACTCACTGCTCCTACATCTGCTTTTGCAAGAGGAACAGGTGCACAGCTTTTTCATGGGTCACAGTTTGGCCTTCTCCCTCCTACCGGCACAGCAGAGAGAACTGGGGTTCCCGGCCAGGATGGTGGCAGCTTTCCAATGGCTAACCTGGATTTTTACATTCAGAGTAAGCATGTGGCATCAATGGGCTGTCTAAAAGCTAACAAGATAAGAGGGCGATTGATCTTTGTATTAACCCCTTTCCCCAGGCAGGTGAGAGCCTTCCCTGCCCTCCTGGGCTCAGCCATGCTGCTCATTTACAAAGCTCATCCAAACACCATTGTTGCTTTCAAGTTGTCTCAGCTTATTCTTGGCCACTAGCATTTCTGGTGCTTTTCTTACTTCCCCACGGTCACTCCCCCTAGGAAACACTTCTCCCCTACCCAGTTCCATCCTTCACCCCTCTTCATATCCAATCAGGTGAATCTTGTCCATGTCGAGTTAAACCAAAGAGAAGGTTTTGCTGGAATATTGAAAACTGACCTCCATCTTCTTCCATGTTCTTTTCAACATTTTTTTAAGTCAATAAAGATAGAAACATGACATGCTTTACAAATTTCATTGAAATTTCTTGATAGTGATCAGTTTTCTGCATCTAACATAACCAAAATCATGTAGCTATTATTTTACTAATTAATTAAGCAAGAAGCAGCATAGCTTGGTGGATAGAGAGCTGGCCTTGAAGTCATGAAGACCTGAGTTCAACTCCTACCTTTGACAAATCATGGCTGTGTGATCCTGGACAAGTCACTTAACCTCTGTTTGCCTCATTTTCCTTATCTCAGAATAGTTGTGAGGATTATATATGGCCTAACAATTATAGAACAGTGCCTGACACATAGTAACACTATATAAATGTTAGATGTTATTTTAATAATAATTATTCTTTTGGGTAGAGGGAATTCCCTCACTTGGGCTTTCCCAATGGAAGCATAGGTCCCTATGCATTATCTCCTTTGACCCTCACAATAACCCGGGAAGTAGCTGGGTCATCTTATTTTATCAATAATTCATTAAAACGCTTCCTTTCTTCTTTTAGGTGACAAATCACTTACTTTGAACATCTCATCTGGTCCTGAGTAACATGAAGCCTACCAGACCCAGGTAAATAATCTCTCCTCATTTCTTCTTAAGAACAAAGCAAAGTTCTCCTAAATTATAGCAGAAAGGAAGAGGTTTTGTTGATGAAGCAAAAATGAACATTTGTTACAAGATTATGTTTTTCTTTTTATCTTTTAAATGGAATGCAGTTTTGGACAAGAAACAGAGAGAAACAAACATTAATTAGAAAGAAAAAAGGTTGGAAAAGAAAAGGTTTTCATTTTCTCCATCGTTCAGTAATTTTGAAGCCCGGGTCAGAACTATGTGACTTGAGAGTATAGCCAGAACTGAATGGACAGGAGACCAAGGAGACGTATTATATCCCTTTATGCACAATTTGTTTTGTCCTATTCCATAGCTTCAAGGTCACCCTGAACGCTAGATAACAAGTTTATAAATACACACCTTTGGTCACAAAGGAAACGAGACTAGAATAGGTAAAGACACAGAAGGAGAAGTAAATACCACAAATCTATCATTACTTCTAGGAAAACAACTTTGAGAAAATTAGATCCAATTGAATCTAGTACTTAGTGAGCCTATAAAGTATATAGAAGGTTAAGAAAATCAAGGCACAGAACTTGCCCTCAAGAAGCTTATATTCCAATAGAGAAGATAAGCCCTGTAACCATATGCCCATGGGCCATGGCAGAATGTGGTAAATGGAAAAGAGAGGTCTAGACAGCTTATTGTGAGAAATTTGAAAAGGGAGGAATCTTTTTTGGCTGTGTGATGGGGTACATGAGGGAAGATTTTGTGGGCAGACAGAGCTTCAGTTTAGTTTGGAGGGAAGGTAGGAATTTCAGGACAGAAATTGAGCCCACTCTAGACGTGGGGACAGTTTGAACAAAGGTGACAGGCAGAATGAGACGGAAGGGTAGTGATGAGTCACAAGGGACTGGATTCCACAGTATCTGATGGAGGAATATCATGAGACAAGGGTAGAAAACTAGATTGTGGTTATGTTTTAGAAAGCCTCAAATGCCAGGATAGGTAGTTTAAACTTTATTTGATAGGCAATAAGAAGCTGCCAAAAGCTTTCAAGTAAAGGAACATTATGATCAAAGCAGTAGATTAGGAAGATTAAGCTGGCAGCTGTGATAAATGTCATCTTCTACAAAACCCAGAATTGTATGCTCCTATCTAGAAGCAGTGAGAGACTAGTTTATCCTATACCCGAGAAGATCTAAAAGGAAAAGGGAAATGAAAGCAATTTGTGTTAGGTATTCTCATTTTTCTCTTCATTACATCATTCTAATATGTCATTATGTAATAGAATGCCGTTTCTCATTGAGTTAGACTCCTGGATTCCCCTTGCAGATTAATCTCATTTTCTTGGTTCTTTCTAGAACTGAGTGGGGAGCTAGGTGATGCAATGTGCTCAGGACCTACTCAAGAAGATCCAAGTTCAAATCTCATCTCAGGAATTTAACTAGTTTTGTGATACTGGACAGGTTGCTTAACTTCTGTGCCTCAGTTTCCCCATATGTAAAATGGAAATGATAATACTACTTCTTTTGTTATGAGCAAATGAGACAATACATATAAAGTTCCTTGTAAACCTTAAAGCACCATATAAATGCTAGCTATTGTCATTAACTCCTATGGTCCTATCACTACTCAGGTCAGGCCTCTGTCTTTTCTTAACTAGACTTAACAAGCCACCCTGGTCTTCCTGTTTCAGGTTTCCTTCCTTTCTAAATGCCCCATTATGATCACACTATAGTTATCCCTTCCACTTCTCGGGGGTTAGGGGCATGATGCTTCCACAGTCTGGAAAATCCATGTAAGGTTTTTGGCCTTCCATACCAGAGAAGAAGTCTGAATTATTATGGTATTAAAAAATAAAATATGTTGATATTATACAATACTATACATATGTTTTATGCACTTCTGAGTCATCTACTGCTCCTATAAAATTCCCAAAAATGCCTGTTTAATTTCTGATGCCAACCATGATAAATTGGGGGAAACTCACCATGTGGAAGGGATAACTGTACTTTAAATTCTTTATTTGATACACATACCACTTCAGCCTTTATAGATCTTGACCTTATCGTCCAATATATCTGATACCCATTTGTGTTTGATGAGAGACAGCAGCGTATGTATATTAGAAAGAGTTCTCCACTTGGGGTCAAGTGTGCTGCCTCTAACACCTCCAAGCTGTTTGCCTATGGGGAGTTTATTTACCCTTGCTTCTCTGTGAAATAGGCATAAAAATCCCTGTAGGACCTGTCATATAGAATTGTTATAAGGATAAAAGGACATCTTAGATGTAAAATGCTTTATAATCCTTGAAGCGCTCTATTAATGTCAGTTATTACTAGCCTGAGAGTCATTGTGTTATAGCCAATAGAAGACTGCTCTCAGAGTCAAAAAATCTCAGTTCATATCCTGTCTCTGAACTATACTGGCTATATGATGCTGGGCAAGTCTCAACCTTTCCATTCTCTAGGCAACTCTCTCATAAGACTGCAAATTGCAGAGAAAGTACTGACCTACATTGGAAGAGGGAATTTCCTCACCTGGCCCTCCCTGTGCCAGTGAAATCTCAGTTCCAGTCCCCATCCTGTTATTATCCTGAAAGCTGCAAAATATTCTCTCTAAGACTGTCTTCTTGTTTATCAAAAAACAATGTCGAGTGAGGACACTCCTCCGAAGACTCCAGGTTAACATCAACTCCTTTATTGATACTCTTTGACTCTGGTCCTTCATTCACTTTTGAATCTACCCAGTCCTCCATGTCCATCCATCTTTTGTATAGGAATGTTATGAGGAACTTCATCAATTTCTGTGCTGAGATCTCTGGGTGTTATTTCTGCAACATTTCCCTGGTCTATCTGCCTAGTAACCATGTCATTTCTATTAAATGCCATCCCATTAGTTTGGGCTCATCATTCCAGGCTGTCAAGACCTTTTTGGATCTTGACTCCATCCCTAGTGAATTAACTCTCCCTTCCAGCATCATGTCTTCCACAGATTTGTATTTTCATCCAAGACTGTGATTTCTAAAAAGCCATTGATAAAAATTCTGCTTTTGGCAGTGTGACTTCTAAAAGAAACACATTATACCTCGAAAGGAGACATGTTATACCTTTCATGTAAAAGCCAGGAGGAAAAATATGCCAGCAACCTCTTGCCAGTTGAAGGGGTCACTTCTAGCCCTAGGTGATCTGAAATGTAAAGGGACCTGTGAGCAGGGGTGACAGCTAGTAGAGTTCCAAGGGTAGTCAAAGGCTCAGAGAGGAAGTCTGCTGCCCTTTCAGAAACATGCAAATATCAGTTGGCATAGTTTTAAGGAGAAAAAGGAATCTATAAAAACAAAACATCTTTCTAGGGTAGCTGAGGCACCTCTCCTAACAAAAAGCAAGTGGAAGATTCTAATTGTTATGCATGACTAATGAGCCAAAAGTCAGCTAGTGACCTCCCCTCTCTGGTAGAATTTCCCAGTAGTTCCTCTTCCTCCACAAAAAGAAAAGAAAAAGTATTAGCTCAGACCCATATGGTCTCTTCCCTGTACTACTGCAACAGCCTCGTCTTTGGTATCCTTGCCCCAAGTCTTTCCCTTCCCGATGCATCCTCAGTAGAACCTCCAAAGTGATTTTCATCAAGTACAGTCAGATTGTGTCACAATCACCACCCCGTGAATAAACTCCAAATGCTCACAATTACCTTTATGATCAAATATAAACCCCAGTTTGTCACTCCAAGTTCTTCACGATCTGGGCCCTCCCTGTCTTTCCGGGTCTTCTTCTGCATTATTCCCCTCAACCTCTGGGGTTTGTAGGACCTCAGTGAATCACTTTATCTTTAGCCTCCTCAATTTCCCCATCTTTAAAATGAGGGCATTGGAAATACGGGCCACTAAACCATACATCTGCTGGTGCATATTAACTTAGAAAACCACATATTAACATTATCTATGTTCTGTTGTCATTGTTGGAGAAGGAAATGGTTAGCCTAGCAACCTTCCAAGAAAATCCCTAATGGGGTTATGAAGAGTCAGACATGGCCAAAGTGACTAAAATAACTGAACAACAAATATTCTGTTGTATTTTTATTTATTTTGTTGAATATTTTCGCTTACATTTCACTTTATCTAGTTCCATTTACACTCAGGAGAATTGCAGCTGCCAGAGAAGCGTTTGATACCTCTGGTCTCGATTATCTTTGTGGTGTCTTCTTTTCCAGCTCTAAATCTATGAGCCTATCCTCCAAATATTCCATGGTACAATCATACTGGCCTACATGCTATCCTCCATACAGAACTCCATCTCCACTATTCTTGCCTTGCAATGGCTAGAATCTCCCAGACCCAGAATACATCCCCTCCTTGCCTCTGCCTCTAAGAATCCCTTCAAGGCTTAACTTGAGTGGCCATCCCTTTCTCAGTAGTCTTTCCTCCCCAAACTGCCCCATAGTAATTTCACAGCTCTCTTATTTATATCATATCTTATCATATTTATATATGTACCCTGCTATCTCCTCCCACTAGAATATCTGCTCCTGCTCGTCTTGAGGGCAGGGATTGCTCCATTTCTGTCTTTTCCCCACAGTGTCCAGCACATAGTAGATGCTTATTACATTCTAATTGACTGATAGGAAGAATAAAAAGGACATTGATTAATGGAAGGATCTTTTTATAAGTTGCCAGATCTCCCTCCAATGTGCTAGCATAAAGTATGGTTTCCAACTCTACCACTCTCCTTATTCTTCCCAGGAGTAAAAGATCATAGGGAAGATCCAAAGGCAACCTGACCTAGTAGAAGAGTTAAAACCTGGCTTCTGAATCTATAGAATTCCACGTATTCATTTAGTTACTTTGATCAAATTCCTTAAACTTTTATAGCCTTGGTTTCTTGACCTCTCAAATAGGCATGAATATATCTGCCTTTTATCAAAGAGATGTTGAGAAGGCAAAAAACAACATGGAAGTTAAAAGTTTCATGGTTATCACAATGTTTTGTGGGCCAGAATACTAGTAGAACCAGGAAGGCTTAAGTTAACTCTCTCTCCTCCCCTCCCCAACCCACCCCTATGCACAATCCTACTATGCCAACCAGTGCTTCTATAAGCAAAACAAACAAACAACTGTATGGAGAATATTGGGACAGTTCCAGCTAACTATGCCCTTTAAGTGGATTGATACCCAGTCATGGGCCCTTTAAACAAGTTGAATATAGAGAAATGGCTTTAAGACTTTGATATACAATATCTGAAACTACAGGGAACCTCCTTTCTGACTGCTTTAAATGTCCCTGCCCATAGAGTTTTACTTTTTCTTTTGTGAACTGTTTTTTTAACTGCCTTGAAAATTGTTTTCACCAGTGGGCATTTGTATATATTTTATTAAAAGGGCTGAGGATTGATTATTTGAACCATCAGGCTCTGAGCAAAATATCCATTTCACCAAATATTGAACCACTATTAGGACACATGGCAAACATCAGGGCTGTTCATCTAGAAGCAATATGTTATAGCGAGTAGAGCATTGGTCATAGAGTCATACACACCTAGTTTCTAATTCCACCTCCAACATTCACTAGCTGTGTGACCTGGGGCAAGTCACTTAACTTCTGTGGGCATCAGCTGCCTCATCTTTCAAATGAGCAAGTATATGATGAATGCTAATGTTGCTTCTTGCTCTAAATCTATGATCTCTCCGTCATCCCTCACCCTTCTCGCATGACTCATTTTGCCTCCTCTTCAGGTCTTACGCAGTAGATGAATTCATCAATCAACAAGTATTAATTAAGTGCCTACTATGTGTCAGGCCCCAAAGAAAGAGGGAAAGCAAAGACATGTCATGAAGGATGAACACAAAAGCATGACATGGTCCACTGAGAGTATTGTGGGGAGTGCTAAACCTCAGAAGGAGTGTTGGGGTTCCAAAGAGAGCTAAAAATAAAATGGTTATTCTTGTTGCTACTATAGATGTTGTTTGTTGTTTTACCTATATTGAGGTAAAGAGGAGAACAAGAGAAGGGTGAGACCACTGCTTGTGGTAGATGGGGCAATGATAAGAAGGCAGAATCACTCACCTCTAGTTGTACTTGTTTTCTCTGCCGAAAAGAATACTCTTTGGACAATGAATGAGAAAACAAAAGAGGTGGATGGAGTCATAGGTGTAGATCTGGAAGGAAACCCAGAATCCACCTCATCCAATCCCTTCACTTTACAGATGGAGAAAGGAAGGCCAGGGCAATGAAATGACCCCTACCCCAAGTCCTTCAGAGAAGAATGTCAGAAGCAGGATGGATTGGGATGCTCTGACTCCAGAGGACAATACTTAATCTGCTGCACCCTGAAATTTGAGATAAGAAGGGAAAGAGAAAAGATTGCCTAACTTCTCCTGATGTGTTCAGATCCTTGAGTCCAGAATAACTGCATACCAGTATATTGCATGAAATTAATTGCAAATTCAATTATGGAGCCATTGTCGGTGATCGGGGAAAGAGCATAAAGAATGGGAATCTGTAAATTATATGTCATTGCATTTATCTTTGATTCCTGATAAAATTCTAGATGGTTGTTATAAAAGGGATGGCTGGTAAACATCAAGGGTAGGAAGTAGTAATCACTAAGGGACCATGTGGCTTTTTCAAAGATGGATCATGTCATATTTCACAGAGAAGGCATGATTTCATAGATCTAGGGGTTTTATAGATATGTAAGTAATAATGTGATATGAGAATCAAAAAAATCTAATTCAGTCTTAGATGGTATTAAGAGAAGTGAAGTGTGAAGGACTGGGAAGGTAATAGTCTTATAGTTATCTATCCCAATCCAGGAATCTATTATCTATTCCACTTCTAGAGTACTGTGTTCAGGTCTGGGAATTATGTTTTAGGGAGGACATTAATAATTAATTATTGATTGTTGACTGATTGAGCCAAAGGAAGGTCAACAAAATATTGAAGAGTCTAGAGATACGAGGACTAGGTTGAAACAACTGGGGGTGTTTAGCCTAGAAAAGATAAGACTTGGGTGGTGGAAGGATTCATAACAGAAATCTTCAAGTATATCTGAAGGACTTCTGTGCAGGAAGACAATTAGCCTTGTTGTGATTGATTCTATGATTTAGAACCAGAAGCAGTGGTTTAGAGTTGGAAAGAATTAAGAATCAATATAAGGAAAAGCTTCCTAAGAATTAGTCCTGTGAAAAAAATGGAATAAGCTGCCCCCCAAAGTAGATGGGATAACCTCACTAGAGGTTTTTGAACCAAGACTGAATTGCCATCTGTTAGTGCCCAGGCACAAGTTGGCCCAAGATGTTTCAAAAGTCCCTTCCAATTCTGAAATTCAGAAACTTTAAAAAAAAAAGAAAAAGAAAACACTCAGATGTTTTCCATTGTTTTAACATGCAATTTGGAGATGAGCGATAATGATATTTCTTTATTTCCCTATTTGAAAAAATGTTCAGAAAACAATAAATAAAAGCAGAACTAGAAATATATAATCCTGGGAGAGTACGGCAAGTAAGTGTTAGAGCTGAAGGGATAATGTTAGGGATTAATACAATGCTTCAGTGTAATCCTTTAAAAAATTAAAATTAAGTTTTATGTTAAAATATTCCAGTATGATTTTTTTCTGGGGTCTTTATGCTATAAATAATTTTGATTGCTATGGTAATATGAGAAATATGAATGGATAATATCTATTCCCTGTAACCAGCATTTTAGGAGAGTGTCATGGTTAAAAATAGAAGGCTGGGAAAAAGAACTTCTGGGTTCTATTCCCAATTCTGCAGCTGAACTCTTTAAGTGATCTTGAGCAATTAGCATCAATGTGATGAAGTTTTCTCATCTATCATTTGAAGGAATAGATGAAAGGGACTTCACTAGGAAGAGCTGGGATTTTTTTTTTAATCCTTTTGGTCCATACACATTTTAAGTACTCAGTGACAAATATGTGGACACCCATTTGGGGAATAAAAGTACTTTTCTTTCTTTTCTTTTTTTTTTTAACCAGAGGGCCCAGCTAATAGAAATAGATAGAAATCATAAAGATACACATTGAGACTTTATGTCTAGTGAAAGCTTCCTAAGGATGAGAGGAAGTGAAAAGTGAAATGGGCCTCTTGGGGATGTACTACTGGCTTCTACCTCTTTGGAGCTCTTCAGTCAAACATTGGATGACCTCTTCCCAGCTATGCCATAGAAATGAGTCTCTTCAGGTAGAGTTTGGACCAGCTGGTTCTCTGAAATTGTATGATTTTATGATCTCTTCCCTTTTTTTCAGACAGTCCCACTTTTTCTTATTCATAGAATAATTCGCCACTCTCCATCAGCCTGTTTTTTGCTTATCATTACTTATTTTTCATTTGACCTTCCCTTACATAGAATAATGTCTCACATTTACATGATGTTTTAAGGCTTGTAAAGCCTTTTCTCACAACTGATCTGGTAATATGATCGTTGATGTTACACTCTCTCTTCCATTCTGCCAACAGTCTAATACCAATAAATGTATATGTTCTCTCTCCCATTAAAGTGTAAGTTCCTTGAGGTCAGGGATTATTTTTATTGGTGGGTTTTTGCTTTTGTTTTTTTTTTATCCTGAACACTTAGCATCATTCCTGTCCCATAATAGGCACCTTGTTGGTTGAGTAATAATAATAAGTTCTAGCATTTGAGGTAGGATTTAAATCCAGGTGTCTTGTCCCTAGCAATCATTCTATGACACTGTTCCCACTGGTTAACTTCCATTAAATCCATTCCCTGGCACTCACCAGAAATGATTCCCTCACACTGGAAAAATAAAAATAAGAGGGGGGGGAGGAAGTAGACTAGAATCAGGAGTCCTTAACCTGGAGTCATGTCTGCTTTTTAAAAAATATTTAAAATATTTTAATGGTTCTATTACAATATGTCTCTCTTTGTAATATTCTATATTTGATTTTATGCAGTTTCAAAATAGTATTTGGTAAAGGGGTTCTTAAGCTTCATTACATTGTTAAAGAGGTCCATTACACACCAAAAAAATTAAAATCCTCAGACTTGATGACCCCTAAAGTTGCTTCCACCTCAAAATTTATTGTTCTTCACTCCTGTGAATTCTTTCAGAACTTTACAATGCTCTCAAATGATACTGTAGGGAGGAACCTATGGAGAGGAAACCGAGCAACCAAGGAAAACAGCATGTTTGTGTGTATCTTTTTCTCCTCTGCTAAACTGGAATCTCTTTGGAGGCAGGGACCTGCCTCAGTCTTCTTTACATCCCCTCCTTATGGGTTTCTAATACAAAGCTTAGCATGGACCAGGAGCTCAGAATGTGTTTATAGTAATAATCACAAGGCTGATAGAACAAAAGCATCTGCCTGAGCAGATGCATTTAATTTCTACATGTACATGTTGGATAAAGCAAATAAATGAAAAATCCTTATGCTCACATTAGTGAGATCATAGTTCCCCTGAAGTGTTGAAAAATAATCACTGAAAACTAAAAACAGTCTAGAAGGAACAGATATCATCAGTTTACTGGGCATGCTTCAGGCTCATGGGATCACTTCTGACCACTTTCAGGAAGTCATGTCTGTATAGTTTATTTTGGAGAGCATTCCATGGTTTACAGAGTCTTTTTATATCATGATCTGTCAGTGAGTCAGTCAATAAACATTTATTCAGTGCCTACTATACACCAAAGCAGCTAGATAACTGAGTGGAGAGAGTGCCAAGCCTGGAGTCAGGAATATCTGAGTTAAAATCTGGCCTCAGACACTTACTAGCTGTGTGACCCTGAGCAAGTCACTTAACCTTGTTGAGCTCAGTTTCCTCATCTATAAAATGAGCTGGAGAAGGATACGGCAAACCACTCCAGTATCTTTGCCAAGAAAACCCCAAGTGTTGTCATGGAGAGTTGAAAACAACTTAACAACAGTGTGCCAGGCACTAGGCTAAGGGCCGATCTTGTTTTATATTCACAGCAACCACTAAGGTATAGCTCATAGGGTCCTGGAGTAAACCTGGCGAGGATCTCAGAGCTTATCTAGTGCAACACCCTTATTTTATAAGTCACGTCAGTCATGTCAAGTCAACAAACATTTATGGAGCTCACACCGCCTGTCAGACTCTATGCTAACCATTGGGAATACAAAGAAAAGCAAAAAAAATAGTCCTTGCCCTCATGGAGCTTATAGTCTAGCGGCAGAGACGACATGCACACTACTGTGCACAACCAAGATTTAGACAGTAAATTGGTGACATTCTTAAAGGGAGGATGCAGATGAAAAAAGAGAGGTCCAGAGATATGAAGGGAATAGCATGAGGTTAAAGCATTCATTGGCCTCCTACTCATTATACTATACTATGTGGGTACAGAAAGAGATGTAGAAAAGTATAAACCACAGCCTCTGCTCTCCGCCATCTCACTGGGGAGATGAAGCTAACAGGGGTGAAACCAGAGTGATGATTTTAATGATGACGTTTCACAGCATATAATTAAATGATAAATGGTATAGCACTGGCTATAAGGAGCTCATATGAGGGAGAAAGAAATGTGAACTAGAGGAGACCAAGGACAGATTTATGGATGACATCTTGGGTGCTAAGTAGGATTAGGACAGCTGTTGGTATATTTTAGTCATCTGGCCAGCAGCATAATCTCGACTTTAGTCCAAACCCCTCCTTTCACAGCAAGAGAATCACTGTGGATGAGGATCAGGGAAAGCTACATGGATATCTTTGAAGGAACAGCAATCTCCACTACAACAAAGATCTTTTTGATCTGGTGTAGGCAGCTCCCAGTATGGTGGAAACTCCTTCCATAGCCCTTGTATAGCTTATAGACTTAGACAGTTCCCTGGGGTAAGTATCCAAAGGCTGACTGATTTGTCCAGGGTCACATAGGTGATTGGAGGCCAAACTTGAACCAATATTTTCATGCCTCCTATCCACTGGGCTACATTTCATCTCTCCGCAATAGTCAACAAGCTAAGTCAATAGGCATCTACTAAGGGCTTCCTACATGCAAAGCACTGTGCTAAGCACTGCAAAAATAAATAAACACCAGCAGAAAGACAGTCACTGACCTCAGGCACCTTATATTCTAATATATGTGTGTATACATACATACATACATACATACATATATTTATATTTTGTATATATGTGTGTATGCATATGCATATGTATATTGTGTATATGTATATGTATGTATGTATATATGTGGAAAGAAAAGAGAGAGAGAGAAAGAGAGAGACAGAGAGATAGAGAGAGAGAGAGAGAGAGAGAGAAAGAGAGAGAGAGAAAGCACATTTATTTACATACATTTGTTTATTATCTCCTCCATTTGATATTGTGTTCCTTGAAGGCAGCGACTATTTTTTTCCTCTGTTTATATCCCCAGGTTCATCACAGTGACTGGCACATAGTAGGCACTTTAATAAATACTGTTTGATTGATTAATGAGGATGGGTGAGAAAGGAAGCTGAAAACAGAGGAAGGGAGGAGCATGGCAATTAATACCTGGAGATCTTGGAGTAGAGCCCAGAATTGAATAATGTCACGGATGGTCTGGGTACTTTGCTTAAAATGCAGGTTTTTGGAGGAACCAATAATTCTGAGGAATGGGCTGAAGGGGCAGAGTTCACTGGTAATGTGGGAAGGCGAGGGTAGAGTGAGAATCCAGAATGAAGAGATTGCAGGCAGAGTGAACTTTCAGGATAAGAAGGCTGCTGTAGTATGGTAGAGAAGTCAGGAATCAGTTTTAGAGAGGAAGGAAGAGAGAACTTAGTTCATGCAACTTTGGGAAAGTTATTTATCCTCTTTTGGACTTGAGTTCCATGTCTTAAAGATCGAGGACTAAGACTAGATCATATATTTAAAGTCCCTTCAACGATAAATTGCTAACCTTAAAGAGCTACTAAAATGCCATCTATTATTGCTGTTCTTGTTATTAATTTATCGTTAATTATGATAAAATGATGCTTATATGAAATAATAAATGATGCTGAATCCAATAGAGATGAGATTTTAGTTTTGACTTAAGGAAGCCAGGAAAGCCAGTAGGTGGAGATGAGAAAGGAGAGCATTCCAGCCTGAGGTAGTGTCCAGAGCCAGGAGATGGAGCATCTCGTCTGTGGAACAGCAAGGGGACCAGGCTCAATGGATTGAAGGGTACATCATAGAGTAACGTATAGAAAAAGTAGGAAGGTCATGGAATTTTAAGAATTCCAGAATCACAAAATTCTAATGTTGGAAGGGATATCCATCCAACCCCTACCATAACACCTCCCCTCCCCCACCAACATACACAACATGTGGTCATTCAGCCTTTCCTTACAGACCTCCAGTGAGAAGGGACCAACTGCCTCTTGCTGTCCTTCTCATGATCCACTTGGTGGCCATAACACAAACATGGATTACTGTAATACAAAATGGAACATAATAAGTGAGGTATAAAACAAACATTTGTTCATACAGCTGTCTAAAGGCCTGTGCTGTCCTGGAAGCTGGAACAGCTGAGCCCTACCTGAATGGTCAGCCTCTCTGGATTTACCAGGCTAGTTTAGAGTCCCTGATTAGGCATCCTTACAGTCAGTATTCCTTGGTGTAGGGATATAAGAGGAGAAACTGAATATTCAGGGGCTAGTTGGGGCCCTGAACGCCTCTATTGCTTTCATCATCATGAACTATTTGGTTTAAGGACCTAGTTGCAGGAACTCTGAGAGAAGGAAAAGGCACTTCAAGTGGGAAGAACCTAGACAAGAGAAATAGAAATTAATTTGGTACATGTATTTGTAGACTAAATTTACTCACGGTCTCTGCTGGGAATCGTTAGAATTTTCCTGGTCCATTTTAAGGAGGCAGCCTATGAAAAGACAACAGAGAATACCAGCATGCTATAAAGGAAAGAGGATTGGATTTGGAACCAAAAGACCTGGGTTCAAATCTGAGATCCGTCACTTACTACCTGTATGACACTGGACAAGTGACTTAACCTCTGTCTGCCTTGGTTTCTCATCTGTAAAATGAAGGGGTTGAACAAGAGGGGTCAGAAGATCTGTTACTGCTCTAAGTCTATGATGGGCGATGGTCTTGACAACCAGATGACAGAATTTATATTTGATGTGTTAGGCAGTAGAAAGCCACTGGAAATTTTTCATGAATAGAAGTATAGCATGATTTCACAAGCATTTTAGGAAGCTTTGTCTGACAGCAATAGGGTAATAATAATAGTTCTTTATACTTTTATACAGCTCTTTAAGATTTGCTGAGAAAAATTAAGTGACTCACCCAGCTAAGTAAATATCGTCAAGATTTGAACTCAGTGCTTCTTGACCTCAAGTTACCTTGTCTAGCACCCTTTGTAACATGTCACTTAGCTCAATTATTTGAGTAGACAGAAAAACTGTAATCACAAAAGCCTGCTTGAAGGTTACAGACAGCAGGTGGTAGATAGTCTCACTATACTCTGCCCTAGACTACATCTGGGCTGTTGGGTTTAGCCCTGGATACCGCATTTTAGGAAGGAAATTGGTGAACTTCAGTGCTTCCAATGGAAGATGGTCAGGATTGCGAGGAAATTCAAAGCTATTCCTTAAAAGCATCATTTGAAGGACCTGATAAAGATTAAGGCTAGAGAAGAGAAGTCTTTGGGGAGATATCCTAGCTAACTTCAAATATTCTTTGGTTTCTCTTCTGGAAAAGAGGTTAGATTTGTTTTGTTTGGCATCAGGAGACAAAACTAATACCAGTGAATGGGAGTTGTGGGGAGATTGATTTGGGCTCTAGGAAAAACTCCCTAAGCAATTTGAGTTATGCAAAGTGCAATGGGGTTACTTCTATAGGTTATGCTAGTAGGTAGTGAACTCTTTCTCCCCGGGGGTCCTCAGGAAGGAATTGATACTATAAAGATGATTCCTGCTCAGAATTGGCCTGGATTGGATGATTGCTGAGGTGCCTTCTTCCTCTGAGAATCTGTGACTGTTAATAACAATAGCAAAGTCAAGAAGGTGAAGAAAGGTTGGAGAAGGGACATGATCCTTTTTGGATTATGTGTCTTATAGATATATCTAAGGCCCTGATGGGGCACATTGGCTCACAGAGACAAATCACCTTTAAACAGAGCAAATTTTAAAAAGAGAGCTTGCGGATGAGTCACTGGTCCTGAAACTAGAAACTGGGTTATACTGAGAGTAAAAAGTCCTCTAGTGGGGTCTCATGCTGGAATAATATCTCAGTCATACACACAAGTCTGTATAGAAGATGCCTGAGTTGAAATCATTGCTTCTATGAACTGAATATAGGTCCATTAACATCAACCACTACTGATCTTTTAGCTCCTAAGAAGTCAGTGGGCATTTTGTGAGCAGATGGTCTACAGATTCAAGGGGGAATAGTAGGGGGAGGAAATCAATGGATATTTAAGTAAGCAACTGAGTTATGAAGAGTAAAAGCTTTATATGTTCTGATGTGCTTTTTTTTTCTTGGTGATATAGACAAAACTATAACGTTAATAAAACAGGGCCAATGCTAGTGATTTATAGTCATAGCAGTGAAAATCGATCTGACTCAAAACTCAAGTTACCTTGTGCCATAGGATCTAGAGTGTCAGATTTAGAGACAGGATGCCCTGAAATATAGGCAAGCCATTTCATTTCTGTAAGCCTTATCCTTTTGGTCTGTAAAATGCGACTGTTAATACCTCTAGTAAACTCAGCAGCAACAACAATAGATAATATATTATCTACTACGCACCAGGCACTTTGCTAAGAGACGTACAAATATTGGCTGGTCCGATCTTTGCCACACAGTAGGAGGAAGGCTGTTATCACCCCCATTTTATTATTGAAGAGACTGACACCATCAGAAGTTAAGTGACTTGTACAAATTCACACAGCTAGTAATACTAATAATAAAGCTAATGTTTATAAAGTGCTTACTATGTGTAAGGCACTATGCTAAACCCTTTGCAATTATGTTCTCTTTTAATCTTCACCTCAACCCTGGGAAATCAGTGCTATTTTTATACCCATTTCATAGATGAAGCCAACAGAAGTTAAGTGACTTGCTCTAGTAAGTGTCTAAGGCCAGATTTGAACTCAGAAAGATGAAGCAGGTCTTCTTGACTCCAGGGCCAGCACTTTATCCACTATGCCAACTAGCTTCCCTTTTTTAAGAACTATTCTGACAAAAAAATAAAAATAAAACTTATCATGACCAGTCAGAGCAAGGTCAAGCTGGTCTTCATAAAAGAGACATGAAGTTCATGCACAGTCAGATACACAACTCTTTTCCAGTTTGGTAGGTCTTACCAGAGTTAAATCATGTCAAGCCAAGAAGTCACATGTCAGTTTAATAAAGAAAGCCCAGAAAGTCAGGAGTGTAGCCAAGAGAGAAATGTGGGAGTGAATGTGACTGATCTACGCATTTTCTTAAAATGAAGATTTAGACATGAACCAACCAATCAGAGAATGAGGCCACATAGAGGGAAATAATTTTCCAGGGTAAAAAGGTTACTAAGAAAGTTTGCATTCCAGTTATACTACCTTTGAGAACAAACTCAGAATTGCCCTCATGCCTCAGTGCAGTGATTGCCATGACATTGGCTAGAATACCAAGCTAGAATATCTTTGAGTGTGGGCTCCAAGAATCAGTCAATCAGCCAGTCAACAGTAATTACTAAGTAATTACCCTGTACCATGTACTGTGCTAAATTCTTTATGTCAGTTAGTCTCTAAGCAACTAAAGAGTCAAACTCAGACATGGGTGCCATATTTAAAGATTTCTGCAGGCCACATATTGACTTAGAAAATTACATATTAATATTACTTATGTTTTACTTTTTACTTATTTTGTTTAATATTGCCCATTTACATTTGAATTTTATTCAACCTACACTCAAGAATATTATGAGCCAAATGCAGGAAATAGGCTAAGTATCTGGCAACTCTCTAAAACTATAAGTTTTCATTGAGTTTTTTCACCTGGGAATTCCCTATAATAATGAAAACATACTCTACCTATATGTCTATATATGTTTATATATAAACCTGTAGTATCACTGAATCTTAAATGTAACATACATTATTACTCCTCCCCTTCCCTCCCCCCCAAAAGCTACCTACCCAAGCACAGGGAATATTCCTTTTTTTATTTGACTTTTCAACAACCAAACCATCAAACACACCACTGTCACTTCCAGACAGCATTCCCACTCTCCAGCTGTCTCTACCCCACCATATCTTGGACTCTATGCTCTCCCTCTGCAGGAGGAGCTTTTTGCTTTATCTTTACCCATAGCAATCTATAACACTACTCTTACTTCTCTTGGTCTCTTTGAAAGGAAAAGAGGAAGAAAGGAATAATTAATAAATCCAATCAGAAAAATGAGAAAATATACACAATGTTTTACACCTGTAGATTTCCTGCCTCTGCAAAGAAGTTGGGAGAGGTGTCTTCTCATAGTGTGTTCTAAGTGGTTTTGCGGTGTCCATTTTTTGATTGTTTGGTGGTGGTTGTCTTGCTTGTGTTTGCACTCCCAGCCCTCAAGTACAGTCTAGCCTATAGTAAATACTTACAAAATTCTCTATTCCTCCCTCTTTCTTCCTTTCTTTTCCTTTCCTCTCCTCTCCTTCTTTGTTTCCCCAATGCCTAGACTTTAATAAATACCCAACATCCCACTGCACTCTTCCCTCCATGAAGAGAGCAGACCTGGAGAAAGTTGGGCCTCCAAAGAGTTAAAAAGTAGCAGAGTCTTTGTGAACCAGTCCTGCCCCCTTTTCTGGGAGATCTAATGATTTTTTTAAATGTTACTGATCCCTCACCCCTAAAGATCACAGCCTTTCCCAGACCTTTCTGTCCTCCCCACCCAAATGAGCTATCAGAGACTATCCGAGTTAAGCCTCTGCTTCTATAACCATTGACAAACCACAAAGTCTGTTCTCTGAGCTTGTAATGTAGAGTTTACAGATGAAGATAAAGAAGCGTCCTTTGAATGACAGCCTTTGAATCCAAGCCTGAGAACCTGGGTACCTGAACCAACAATAGCAAAGCTACATGAGTCTACCTGGGCCTCAGCTCTCAAAAGGACAAAATGGGAGGTGTCAGAATGACCAAGACACTCCAAAATGGAAAGCCCCGAGTCTGGCTTGGTGGATCCTGCCAGCCAGAGGTCTGGATTTTATTGAAGCTTGCCCTGATTTCTCTTCGTTTATACTATTGAACAGTTCATTTGCTTTGAAAGCCTCAGGGAGCCTGACAGGGGGAGGGGAAACAGATTATGTCCAAAAAGGACAAATGACTAGTTCCAGCTACCCTAGGTGTGTCTGGCTCCCCGGTTTGTTTGTTTGTTTTTTTTTGTTAGGTGATATACATGTGGAGGAAGAAAAGCAATTTCTTCAGGAGTAGCCTCTATTGAGTCGGGAGCAACTCACAACTGATCTTACAAGTCAAGCTTTGATACAGGTCATGGAAAGGAGACAGACCAAAGGAAGACTGCCAGTCACAGGAACCAATCAGGGCTTCATTTTCATAAAATTACCTTGGCACCGTTGGGAGAAGGAGAAGGAAGGGAAAAATCCAACAAAAACAAAGATATCCCTGTGAATCCACCGTGGAGAGTTGCTGATTAATGGAGAGTTTGGGCCTGAGCCTTTGGTGTGCTGTTAAAGACTTAATAAGCGGTGATTATGAGCACATTGCTCCATGGTATTTGTTACTTAAGACTTCCAAATGGGAACACCAAGAGAAACAAGGAAATAGAAATATTTATGACTGTTACACCACATAATACATGCACACACAAACACACACCCTTGCTTAATCCCGGTCTATAAAACTTTATTTACATAGCTGTCAACAGAAAAAATCTTCTGCTTAGAAGTTTCTCTAGTCTTAACAATAAGAAACTACTGCCGGGTCCCAGAGGCTGGGGCCCTGGGTCCATTCCCTCCCCCTTAGGGACAGCTTTGCTCAGAATAAAGGCTTGCAGGCCTGACCAGGGTTCAGTTAGGCAGTGGGGGATGGGTAGCAGGGCCTCTAATGAGAATGGAGCTAAATTTCCTTTTTCTCTCCCTACTTGGCTCCTTAATATCTCCCTCATCCCTGACTTATTTATAACCCAGATTTAGGCTCTTGTCTAGGCTTTCACCAAAAGTGGAGAAGAGAAAGGTACTCAATATACCTTATGAATCAGGTATGGAATAGTATTTCTTTCTGACATTAAAAAAAGGGTTCTCATAAGGGCACCATGACAGGAAGACTGAAATTAATAGAAACAAGCCAGGGTAAGGTCAATGCCACCCTAAGCGGCATTGCTCCCTGGTTTACTTGACTGGGAGACTGATACTTAAACTTCCATCAGTTCGTAATTTGTGGGATTGCTGATTAGGCATGTTGCATTTCACATTGTCTTTTTGCTGTCTAAGCAATTCCTAGTACATGGCTACCAGCGAAACAAGGCAGGCTTGAGTTCTGGTCCTCTCCAATGCTAAAGTTTGCTTGGCCACCAGGCAGTGGCACTCCATGAACCTTCAAAACTCTCGAACTCACAAGGTTCTCCTCCATACTTCATCCTTCTGGCTGACAATCAGTAAAAAGCAAAAACATATAGTTAAAAAGGCCCCCAGAGAGCTAGGCATAAGCTCACCTACTGGAGTACCCCCCAACTAGCTGCCACATGCATAAAGCTCCCATGATGGTAGGGTGAAGAATGGCCTTCCCTTGTCTACCTTTTTCTAGGAACTTCAGTCTTACTTAATGCTACCTGGAAGGTCTCAAAAGAAGAGACCAAACAAGAAACTGCTTTTTCTTTTAAACTTTAAACTTCTTTTCTTTTTTCTCAGATCCTAACCACCACTTACCCACCTCCCCAATACCTTCCCTTTTGGCATGGTTGGGGAAGGGATCAAGGTTTACCATGTATACCAAAACACCAAGTCTTGGCGGGGGGAAGGGGGTGATTCAAGTGTTGGGAGGGGATTGCTGACCAGAAGTAATTTACTCTCTCATGGTACCAAATGCTCAGTTACCTGTGTAATTGGTCAGAAGCAGTCAGGGAATATCAAGCAAGCTCTTTATAATTCACCTTACACTTAGTAATGAACGAGTTTGGTGGACCAAGTAGGGGGCCTTCCTTTGAATATTTGCTTCTTGAGGTCATGCAGCCCTACTTACCTGTCTCTCTTTGGAAAGAAAGGAAATGACCCACAAGTGTGAGAAGGATTGTGCCAATGATTTTACATGACGGCTGAAACATACCAACCACCACCCTCATATCACTTAGAATTGTGTCAAGCTGGGAAACCAAATGAACTTGCAAAGTCATGCACACTGGCTCAATTTGGGAGAGAGAAGGGGAAAAAAAATCTTCCTTTGAAGGAAACTAAATCAATCCCTAGTTCAAATTGAATTTGGACAATTCTGCAAAGCTCCAATAACAATCAGTACTTAAGGACTTAAGGTGAAGGCAAATAATGTTTCATTTAAAAGAAATTGAATGAGGATTACTGACAGAGAAAGTTTTGATGCCATTTTGTCATTAGTTAAAGTCAAATTATGCCACTATTGGCAGTCTTCGATGTCTCAATCCTGCCTCCTTCCTCTTTCATGCATAAGTAGCCCCTTGCTTGGTTGGGCTTCTATCTCCATCTCATTAAAGCCTTGACATGCAAATGTTTCATAAGTGTTGCCTGAAGACTTTTGTCTCATGCAAAATTTAGCTTAAATTCGAATGGCTTTGCAATACTTTGTTATGCACAAACCTTCTGTTGGGTTTGCTGACATTCCTTCTTAGGCGGCTCTCATGGTGATTCATTATCTTGTGATATAGATTTCCAAGTATCATCTTTGTATTGATTTTTATATCTTTAATAACCACTCCACAGAAGATGGCTCCACTTGGTGTCATTGATCGCATCAAAAATTCAAGGCTTACAGAAATACTAGAGGGCTAATTGGTAGCAGAACATTTCAGACTTAATCTTAATGCAGGCTTAATCTTCTGTACTAAACCTACCTGAAGCTTTCCCCCTTAGAAGCTATCAGGGAAACTTGAAGGCTGGGTTGGAAAAACACCTGGAGAGAGCATGGTAGAACCTGGTGGTGAAATGGACAGCCCATTTGGAAAATGCAGATAGCAAATATCTAGACATGGAAATCAATCCTTTCTTCTCTTGGCTCTACACCTGGAATGGTAGTTACTTTCCACCTCTACCCCCTTAGGCTCCATAAAGCCAGATCATGTCTGTATGTTTGAAGCCAGATGCTGTCATAGGAAATGCCCCAAATTCTCTAGTTGAGTGTTATCCTGGCATTCAATCTGTTTCCATTTTTTTTTTTACATTTCCAGAAATGCAGAATGAAAGTCAAACTTATATTAGCATACTAAAATAACAATTCATTTACGAGTTGGGATGGAATAGCCAAAAAGTCCTTAACATTTTATTTAACTGAGGAAGCTAGTGCTTTCACTGAACAAAAGAATCCAAGAATCATAGGCTTAGAATTAGAATGGACTCCAAGACTAATCTATTCCAAGCCTTTTGGTTTTTATATATAAGGTTAAACCCAAGAGCTTAAGTCTCTTGCCCAAGGTTACGTAGACATTAAGTAGAAGAATCAGAATTTGAACTCAAGTCTTCTGATTCTAAATCCAATGTTCTTTCCATTCTGCCACCCATGGCAGTGTGGCCTAGTGGAGAGAATGCTGGCTGCAGAATCAGAAAAACCTGGGTTTAATTACTGCCTCTGAGACTTGCTGTGTGACATAGAGTAAGTCACTTATACCCGAAGTTTCTTCTCCTAACATTAGACTAGTTAGCCCCCTAAGTCTCTTCTATTTCTGAAGCTGTAATGATATCCTTTTTTAGTCTAGATGGGATGTACACACCCATTCTTTAGAAGGAATAGATACAAAGAGAAGGCCCTAGATTTAAGAGAGATTGGGAAAGGCTTCCTGTAAGAGGTTGTATTTTAGCAGGAATTTGAAGCAAAGCAGGGAAGCCAGGAGGCAGAGATAAGAAGGCAGAGAATTCCATGTATGGGGGACAGTTAAAATTTCACAGTCAAACAGCATCACAGGAAGAATTGTAGTGTTAAGAGATGTCCTTTGTTTCAGGGAGATGTTTGGGGTCATTAAAAGCACTGTACAATTTCCCTAAGGCAACCCAGCCTGTTCTCTTCCTCCTATTCAATTCTGAGCCAAGTTCATTGTCCATCTGTGGCGCTGTCCATGACAAACACTCTGATGAACAAGCTTTGTGGGTTATCCATCCAACCACATGTCATAGCCTGAACAATAGGCATTCTTCATCCATCTCATATAAGAATAATCTTGGTTCATATTTCCTTAGCACTTTAAGGTTTACCAAACACTTTCTCTGCACTGATCCTGTGAGGTAGGTAGCATAAGTATCACTACCATTTTAGAGATAAAGAAACTGGGGTTTGAATCCCCAATTGATAGTTAAAAGGTATGTACAGATAGTTCTGAAGAGAATAAATCTAAGCTACCAATATTCACATAAAAAACATTTTTAAATGCTCCTAATCAATAACTAAGGAAAACCTAATTTAAAGTATCACTAAGGTTCTACTTCTTACCCATCAAATTTGCAAAGTTGACCAAAAAGTAAAATAACAAATGTTGGAGGGGCTGAGGGAAACCAGGCACTTTAATACATTGTTGTTAGAGCTATAAAATAGTCCAATCCAGTCAAGTCATGTCAAGTCAAAAAGTATACTACTTTATTATGTGCTGGGCACTATGGTAAGCACTGAGGATATAAAGAAAGGCAAAAACCTTTTCTGACTTCAAGGAGCTCAGAGTCTAATTATGGGAGAAACAACATGTTACCAACTTTGCTTGAACAAGGTGTATAAATAGAGGTAATTTCAGGGGAAAGATATTCAGGAAAGTGGTTCAGAAGTACATCAAAAAAATTATAGAAATGTACATTCCTTTATCTCAGCAATGCCTTTACCAATCCTATATCACCCAAAGAGATGAAAGGACAAAAAAATTATAATAACTTTATGGTGGCAAAGAACTGAAAATGAATGAGCATCCCATCAATTGTGAAATGGCTGAAACACTTATGGGATATATGGATGCAATAGAAAACTATTGTGCCATTAGAAATAATGAGGGGTACATTTTCATAGAAACCAGGAAAGACTTAAATGAACTGATGCAGACTGAAGTGAAAACCATTTATGCAGTGATGATGTGATGATACAAATGAACAACTTCAAAAGACTTCAGAACACTGATCAATGCAATGCTCAGGCACAATGCCATGGGACTGGTAAAGAAGCCGCCCCACCCCCAACGTCTCAAGAGGTGGTGAACTAAATATGCAGAATTAGATAAACATTTTTAGACTTGGCCAATATAAGAGCTTGTTTTAACTATGTTTATTTGTTACAAGGACTTTATTTTTCATTTTCTTCCGCCCTAACACAGCCCCTCCCAACCCCCAACACACACAAGTGGAAAGGGGGAGGGGAAGAAAAGTACATGCTTGTTAGTTGTAAAAAAAACAAAAAGGGAAGGGGGGAAGGAATGGGTACTTAAAGAGAACAGATCATTTGACCTTAGTCACAAAGCTGGGATCCAAACCTACATCTTCCTGACTCCAAATCAACTATACTTTCTATTATAGTATAATATACTATATACATTAATTCTATAATATAGTATAATAATAATTATACTGATGAATAATGAAAATGTGTGTTTTTCATGCAATTAAATTTATAGGAAAGGAAAGAAGAATGGGAACAAGCTTTAATCAAGCCCCTATTGTGTGCCAAGCATTATGTTATACATTTTATAAATATTATTTCATTTGGGCCCCAGAACAATTTTGGGAGGTAAGTGTTATTATTATCCAGTTTTACAGTTAAGGAAACTGAGGAAGACAGAGGTTAAGTGACCTGCCCAGAGACACAAAGCCAGTAAGTATCTGAGGCTGGTTTTTAGATCAGGTCTTCCTAACTCCATTCCAAGAACTCTATTCTCTGCTTCCTTGTAGTCTTTATAAGCCTGTATATAAAATGTGTTGAATCAATTTTTGTTCTGTGTGAAGTGTTACAGTCATATGTAAATGTTAGTTTAAATACAGTGGTTCTCAACCTTCATAATGCCGCAACCCTTTAATACTTATATGTGGGCAGACGTGCCTGGAGACGGATAGAGGAGCGGTCTCTCTGTTCCTAAGACCATCAGAAATGTGTGTTTTCCAATGGTCTTAAGCGACCACTGTGAAAGGGTCGTTCCACCCCCCAAGGGGGTCGTGACCCACAGGTTGAGAACTGTTGGTTTAAAAGAAGGTGTCAAGGATGTGATGTTCAAGTGATCGGCCAATGCCCCAAGTCACAAATCAGCTTTCCCCCTGACCCATCCATTTACATCACTTTCTTATAATTTCTTTTTCCTTCTTTCCTAACCCTTTTCTTCACGGACTTTAGTCATGGATTACGCTTCCCTTCCCCTTCCCCTCCTCCCCATGCACTTTAATCTAGCTGCTATCTGCAGTCATCTCTGGGAAGTGCTATTTTCTCTACAGCCTCCAAGGAGGCCCAGTTCACCTCTCCTAATCAGGCCGCACCTGTCAACATGGTAAATCCCCACATTCCAAAGCATTAGTGTATTCACCGATTTCCTAGCAGGGTAACCAAATTCCAGTCTGCCACTAGTTAGATGGCCTTGATCTTGACCCCTCTATTGTTTCTCAGAAGAAGATAAAAGATCTCCCCCCCCCCATCTTTTATGTATCTGTGTTTGTGGCCCTCTATTTATTTTTGCCTTATCTGGTTATTTCCTAATACCTGAGACCTAATGGGCTGGCCCTTAAGCAGATTCAGATTTGGTTTATGCATTTGGGTCCATTAAGGAGCAAAGGAAAGACTTTCCTCCTAGATCCTGCTGAAGCTAAATTCATTTTCCATCTGTCACAAAGCAGGATTATGACACACTCAGAGCTGGGGAAGAGAGAATGGGAACAGCCCCTGGGGGGATTCAGGCTTCCTAAGTCCAGCGAGAACTATCTTCTCCTCTCTAAGCAATTGCCAGTTCTCCCTGGGCTGTCCTAACTATTTTGTAATAAACTGGAGGATTTTAAGCAATCTGTGTTCCTCAGTGTGTGAAATTCTTTTGCCCCACACATGCACCCACCCTTCCAATAACATGAGTTGGTATAGATGATTAATCCTTTTTAGGATGTTAGGATCTGGTTGCCCTTTCAGAGGCAGCCTTCAGAAGTTACCTTGTTTTTGAAGGTTGTTTGTGGAAGAAACACTGTTATCTCTGCATTATCCCTGCTGATCAGAGATGGAGGAGGTGAGGAATTTTTTTTTGACCAAAACTGTAATTGTATCTGCATAGGAAGCTCTGCTTAAGGAAACTCCCTGAACCTACTGAGATACATTTTTTTTTTTTTTTTGCTTTTTTAGAGGGGGAAAGGTAGGGCAGTTGGGATTAAGTGACTTGCACAAGGTCACACAGCTAGTTTTCTGTTAAGTGTCTGAGGACAGATTTGAACTCAGGTCCTCCTGATTCCAGGGCCGTTTCTTTATTCACTGTGCCACCTAGCAGCCCTCCAATAAATACTTTCTTACAGTGGAAGGACTCCTATTACAGTCTTAGTTGCCAAGGGCACTTGTCCAAGGTCATATACCCAGTTGTATCTCAGTCCCGACTCCCCTCCACCCCCAAGGCTTGCCCTGTCTCTCAGAACACTTGCTTATAAATCAAATACTCTACCTAATTCCTCTAGATTATCATTATGAGTAGCTAATATCATTCATAGTGAAAAGAACACTATCCTAGGAGTCAGGTCTGAATTCTAGTCTTTGCTCATCTGCCCCTATCTGAGCTCTTGGGCCAGGAACTCTGATTCTCATTTACAAATGAGAGGCCTGGACTGAGTAATAATCCTTAAGGTCCATCCCCATCTCTGTGAGGTTAGATACATAAAAACAAGTTACCAGAAAGAAGTTTCAGGTAATGCAGGGTACGTACATTCCAGGCATGGAGAAAAAGGGGGCTGGGGGGTGGGGTGGGATGCAAAATAACAGAGCCAGGAATGAAGTGTCATGTGTGAGAAGCAGAGAGAACACCAGTTTGACTGCATCACAGAACACCAGAGGGAAAATAATGCATAATGAGGCTTGCAAGAAAGGTTGAAGTCCAGATTGTGAAGGGCTTTAAAAGTTAAACTGGGTAGTTTGTGCTTTTTCCTAGAGGCAATAGGGAGCTGCCAAGTAGATGCAAAGAATCTTCCTATTAGGGAAGAGGATGTCTATTAGAGAGAAGGGACCACAGGAATGTTAAGGTTAAAACAGGCTGGCAAATTGTATGACTCTGCCAATGGTAAGGAATAATTTATCTGAGATTTTTACCTGTCAATTTAATATATTCCTATTTATAGCTATATCTATTAACATATTGATAGATATGACTATAAAATATATCTATCCATATAGATATATTATATATCTATCCATGTAGACATTTTCTATAATCTTATGGATATACCAATAACATTTGATTTCACAGAATGAGATTAACACATCCAGACTGCCATGACTTGGTTAAAACATTCTATTACTTTTCTTATGTTTCACAAACTATCAGATGGTGAAGTTTACTATGGAAATTGACCTTTAGAAACAACATTCTCAAAGTCGTGATATTTCACAGCTATGACCCAAATGATAGAACTTTTAAGCTGTAATGGGCTAAGGGAAACACTTATTCAACCCTACCATACCTTATAATCCTTCAGGTAGAAACACTGAAACACAGAGAAATTGAAACTTAACCCAAAGTCACCAAAATGCTTAGTGACCAACATGGCTCAAGAACACTTCTCTTGATTTCTGGTCTGGTATCTTTTCCCATTATTTTCATCCTATGTCTATGTGCTGCATTTTTTTAAAAAATGGGAAAAGCTATGTATAACACAATAGGGGCTGGAAGAAAAATCTCCAGGGTTTAAGCCCTCCTCCCCAAATTGGTGGGCTCTACCCTCTCCGAGGCCATATATCTTCCATGCTTCAGTCAGGTGTATATTTCATACCCAGTTCAAAAAGAAAACTGCAGGACTTATACAGATGTGTGTCAGCATATGGATAGGATTTAGATGACTGCATACTTGCACCTGGAAATCAAATATAAGCATAGGAAACCCCTCCTGCTTGCCTACGGCAGTAACCTAATGGGGGACTGAGAAGAGAACTTCCAGATCAAATACAATCCAGATGTCTCTTCCACCTTCTCCTCTTCCACATACAATCTGCTATTATTTGCTTTTTTCCTTTGGCAATAATTTTTAAGTTTTGAAAAGGAAAAAAAAGGGGGGACAAGGAAAACAGTTCCAATACATTTTTGGAAGAAAATGAACACACTACTCACTCAGTAATAATTAGTTTGGGAGTTTTTTTTATTGTATTTTAAACAATAGATTACCTATTTTTGCAATCTTCGGTCAAAGACATACAAGAACTATGCATTTTTTCAGCCTAAATTACAGATTAGGGAAGACCATGTTCAAGAAAGTATTACGTTTCATTTAGTGTTGGTAATGTATTGAGTATGGACTTAAAGATGACTTTTCCCAACCCCTCTTCATTCTAATGCCTTCCCCCTCTTGATTATTCCCTATTTATCCCACATATATGCTACTTTTTATTTATTCATTCATTCATTTATTTGTTTGCTTGTTTATTTATTTATTTGCATGTTATCCCATCCCCCTCCCCATTAGTTATAAGGCAAGGTCCATCTTTTGCTTCTTTTTGTAGCACAGTGCCTGGCACATAGTAGGCATTTCATGAATATTTACTGATGGGTTGATTTTTGCCCTTTTTTTCCTGCTGATTGTATATCACAGGGCATGCACACTGTATAGCATCCAGTCAAATCAACAAGGATTTAGAGAGCAACTACTAAGGGAGACTATGTAAGTAACTGCAAGCTGATGGTGTCGGGTTCTCTTCCAAGTTAGCTGAGTGTTTTCTTGGTCACTGAGAGAATTAGGTTGTAATAATAGGAACTTGTTAGAAATGTATTAATAGGTCTTAGAATGCTGAATACTGTGTTAGAATACTGGTGTTGCCACTTACTACCTAAGTCAGCCGACACGGGTGTTAGAACCTCTCATAGCCTCCGATTTTTTGTCTGAAAAAGAAGGGAGTCGAACTAATAATAATAGCTTCCGTGCATATATAGGTGCTTTAAGGTTCGGTGTATTACACATTACCTCACTTGATCCTTCCAGCAACCTATGATGTAGGGGCCATTGTTATCTCCATTTCACAGACGAGGAACTGACACACAGAGAGGTAAAATTATTCTAGGTCACTCAGCTGGTGAATGTATGAGGTAGGATTCAAACTCAGGTCTTCTTCTCCATTCAAAGTCCCACCTTCTATCCACAGAATCACTCCTCTGTCTCAATACATTCTGGGATGCCTTCTCACTCTAAATCTATGATGCTTTGTATCTTCATTTATCTGTTTTCTTTTTAGTTCAACAAGACTATTTCAAAGGGTTAAAAGGCATACAGGACTAAGTCTGGACTCAGGAAGACCTGTGTTCAAATCCAGCCTCAGGCACTTCCTAGTTCTGTGACCCTGGGCAAATTATTTGTCCTCAGAATACTTCCCAATATTCAGCTGTAAATCTGGTGTGATACTAGCAACCAACCAAAAGATTATTGTGAGGAGCAAAAGAGATCCTATTTGTGCATTACTCTGCAAACCTTAAAGCAGGGGTTCTCAACCTGTGCGTTATATTCAATTTGTAACAACGAAAATACATCCTGCATGTCAAATATTGACATTACGATTCATAACAGCAGCAAAATTACAGTTATGAAGCAGCAACAAAAATAATTTTATGTTTGGGGGTCACCACAACATGAGGAGCTGTATTAAAGGGTCGTGGCATTAGGAAGGTTGAGAACCTTGTAATTATTAATTTATTATTAATTTATTATTAATGCCACCTGATTTCTTTTTTTTTGAGGGGGAAAGGTAGAGCAATTGGGGTTAACTGACTTGCTCAAGGTCACGCAACTAGTAAGTGTCAAGTATCCGAGGCAGGATTTGAACTTAGGTCCTCCTGACTTCAGGACCAGGACTCTATTCACTGCGCGACCTAGCTGCACCCCCCTTTTTCTAAGCACCTGATTTCCAATGAAGCTTCCAGTCTTTTGAAAAATACCCTAAAACAAATTTTAAAAAGAAAAATAATAAAAACCTTTGTGTAAGAGGGGCAAGATTTCAGGTTAAACAGCAAAATAACGTACTCCATAAAAAGCCAATGAAAAGACAAACGAATCACTCATTCAACAAGCAACGGGTTGGTTTTATTTGTTTACAATTGTGCTTTATAGCATATGGGGAAAGATACACTTAAAGTTTCCATTCTTGATAAACAGAGGAAGGGGTACAGATAGTTCTTTGTTATTCATTTTCTTCCAAGACATCGTTTGAAAGCGTCAGATTGGAGTAAGAATAGCAGGATTTGTGGTCTAACGCAGGGAGTCCTTTTTACCTATTAGACATCAGTATCTATTAGTACTGGGGGCTTATTAACATTGGCACCTTTCCCCCTGAGATTCTCAAGGTGCCATGCCAACAGGTTCAGTACTTAACTCTCCTGACATTTCTGTCAGGTAGGATATAAGTATGGTATTCCATTATTACTTTAAATTTACATTCTGTCTCTTCTGAGGAATAGAGAACTTTTTGAAGGTGTTATAAAAAAGAAGTTGCGTCTCAAGGGGCTGGGAGAGAAGAGAAGAAAGAGAAGAAAATTGAAAGAAAGGAAAAAATACAACGGCAAGATAGAATGGAAGCAGTAGGAATATAATTCCTGAAGAGCTGGTCATGTAGTATTGGACAGCATAGTGAACAAAGGTTCTTCTCTAAAGTCTCTTCTCCACACTGTGCTCCAGGTCATTGCTCCTATACCCAGCTCCGGCAATGGTGTGACAGGTCGATGCAACATCCCTTGAAAAGGTCCCCTTCTCATTTCTGATACCATCACCACCTTGGTGCAGGCTCTCCTCTCCTCACACCTTAACCTGGTGGTGGCTGCCTCAACTCTCTCCCCACTCCAAACCATCTGTCATTCAGCCATCAAAGGGATTTTCCTGAAAGGAATATTAGATCATATTAACCACACACACACACACACACACACACACACACACACACACACACACACCCCTATGCAGTAAATTCCAGTGGTTCCCTATCACTATCAAGATCAAATATAAAATCCTCTGCTGGGTATGCAGAACCCTTTAGTCATCCACTATCTGTTCTATTATGCTATCTTTATCTCTACCATGTCCTTTTCTATCCAGTGACACCAGCCTCCAGGCTGTTCAACAAACAAGACTCCATCCCTCAGCTCCAGGCATTTTCTCTGGATTTCTTCCCTGCCTGGAATGCTCTCCCTCCTCACCTCTGCCTCCTGACTTCCTTCAAGTCCCAGCTAAAATCCCACCTTCTACAGGAAGATTTTTCCAACTCCTTTTAATTCTAGTGCCTCCTCTCTGCTGAGTATTCCCAGTTCATTCTGTTTTTAAGCTTGTTTCCACATGTTATTTTCACGTTGTGTCCCCCATTAGACTATGAGTTCTTCAAGGGCAGGGACTGTCCTTTACCTATGTCTATATCCTCATTGCCTAGTACAATGCCTGACACATAGTAGGCTCTCAAGAAATGCTTATTGACCAAGTATTAAATACTTGTTAATTGATTGCTCCCTAAAACCAACTCCAACAGTAGCTGGTTTCCAAGAGTCAGGTCATGAAGTATGTATTAGGGGCCTACTATGTGTCAGGTACCATGCTAAATGCTTTAGCACTTAAGGTGATCTATTTTGAGGCCAATTATATTTCTTACATCTTCATAGCTTTTCAGACTACCTTTTTATTTTGTTTCTCCATGGACTCCTTCTTGGTGAAATAAGTTAAGCAGGGAAAAGAAAAGTTAGTTAAGACAGAGTGCCCCCAACATACTTAATTGGAATTCTGTAAGGTAGCTGGGGCAAAAATCATAAAGTACCTCTTGAATACCGAGAGAAAGAGACTCCAAAATACTGGTTGCTGCTGGAGAAACTTGTGATGATTAAAAGGGTTCTCCCAAAGACATCATAAAAATGGGGAAAGGACCCACATGTGCAAAAATATTTATGTTAGCTCTTTTTGTGGTGAGAAAGACTTGGAAACTGAGGGGATGCCCATTACCTAGGGAATGACAGAAGAACTTATGGTATATGAATGTAATGGAATAGTATTGTGCTATAAGTAATGATGAGCAGGCAGACTTTAGAAAAACCTGGAAAGATTTACATGAACTGGGGCTGAGTAAAGTGAGAACAACCAGGAGGACATTGTATACAGTAACAGCCACAGTGTGTGATGGCTAATTTTGATAGACTTACTTCTTCTCAGCAATGCAAGGATTTAAGACAACTCCAAAAGACTCATAAAGGAAAATGCTATCCACATCCAAAGAAAGAACTTTGGAGTCTGAATGCAATCAGAAACATGCTCTTCGTCTTTTTTCTTGTTGTTTTCTGTTGTTTCATTTCTTCTTTCTCATGCTTCCTCCTGTTTGTCCTAATTCTTCTTTACAACATGACTAATGTGAAAATTAAAAAAAAAACATTTGAGAGACAGTTTCTGGGTAACTTAATTATTTTATTAATAAGACCAGCAGGTTATTAATAAAAGGATGGTCATTTGGCCATCTCTCTTAGATTAAAGACAATCATGATGGTGGGGCTCACAGTTTATATACCCTTGGAAGCAACGAGGGGCTGCTAATGACATTATGTCAACCTTGGAAAGAGAAAGTATCTCTACTCAGACCACTCCAGCTTTGGACTTTCTAGACAAAATGATCCGTCTCCATCCAAACTTGAGTAGAACACATCTCGGATTAAATTCTTGTAAAATTTGGTAGGGTCTGACCAAGATGAGGAGAGTTAATGTAATCTAATTATCAGTGATAGTCTTCAAGAGACAACATAAATCAGGACTTTGGAATAAGAGGAGAACTCTGAATCTCCCCAAGCTATTGTTTATTAAAAATAATTTCTCAAAAACTTCTTCATAGGGAATAAGGAAGAAGAGGGCAGCCCAGGTCACCACCTGGGAGATTCCCATATAACTGCATTAGTGGATAAAGCACCAGCCTAGGAGACAGGAAGATTTGAGATCAAGGACTGCCTCTGACAACTACTGATTGTGTGACCCTGAGCAAGTCCCTGGTCCTTTCAAGACCCAAACAACTCTCTAACACTCAAGTCATAAGGCAGATGTAGGTTTGTATTTGTAGAGGGGGTTTCTTCCCTGGAATGTCATAGATTCAGTAAGAAAAAAGAATTTTAAAAAATCATAATTAAAGCTTCTGGAGTTCTGTGAGTGCTATCAACATCCACTGAATTTGAAGTTTATGGGACAAAACCCCAAAGAGCCCAGCCTTAGGTAACAGCTCTGGAGAATGAACTTAGAGAAGAAATCTCATGAGCATGAAAGTCAATATTCCACATGCACTTGCTGGAAGATCCTTGCCAGAGCAAGAGGTGTTATACGAGCAGAAGCCGTGCCACTATTAGGATTATTTATTAGCCACAATGACTACAATATGACCTTGGCTCCCTCTCATAACAGATGAATAAAATGAAGACCGAACTTGTCTCCTTGCTTTGTCCACTCCTCCATGTGAGAGAAAGGGCCTTTTATTTGCTAAAATTAAAGCAAGCCAAATGAAAACCCATTAGTGCTGCTAGAGATGAGTGAAAAGAATGACAAATAGGAAATATACATAACTCTTGTTTGCCCACTGCTTTAGGAAATCTTGAAATAATGGATTTTTAAGGAGTTATAATCTCCAAGAGAAGCTCTTAAAAAGCAAAAAAAAATTAAGCACACTCCCCTCCAAATAATAAAGGCATGGTGTCAATTAGGCCCAGAGAAGTCACTTTAGCCTCCTTCCAACTCACACATATTCTAAGACATCCCCTTCTATCTCTGGCTCGTGTAAAAGGCAAAAGGAATCTGAGAAATCCAGGCCGTCTCTTGGTTTGCTATGGTTCATTTTAGCTAATCCAGCCATCCCGCACAGCAGGGGGGAAACTGCTGTATCTTGTGAAACAAGAGCATGAATAATTAAAACTCTGTTATTAATGAACTTCCAGTCGTTATGTAAATGAAACTGATTTCAAGTCTAATTTGTCAGCCTGAATTCTTCTTCAGTTCTCCCTTTGTCTAGGACAAGAACTCATCATAATGGACTTGATAATAAAACTCTGGCAGACATGCTCTGTACAGTGCCCATCTGAGTTAAGGCTTTCAGCATGGTTAATTGATACAGTTAGTCCAGAGAAGTCTGGAAGGCATTTTGTATGGCTTTAAGGGGGAAAAGCTGCTCCCCCTCCTCTTGTGATAGGGCTGCCTGTTCTTTACACATTTCTAATTACCATTTACCTTCACATGTTTTTTAAGAAGGGGGTGGCTTATAATTACTGCCTGGTAAATAGTTTCTTTTACAGCCTCATGGATGTTCAAAGAGAACAGAGTTCAAAAAGATTCCATGAAAGGAAGTCAGTGGTCTTCCAAAAATGACAACTAGGCAAGAGAAAAGAAGGAACAGGAGAGAAAGAAAAGGAAACCAGACTAGTCCAGCGCTTTGCCATGAACTATCAATCATGTCATTGGTGATCATGGGTAATGGGTAGCTTGAGTGCCTGCAGTTATATATGTAAGTGGCATTGTTTCATTCCATAGTTATTGTTTCTGAGTGTGAAATGACACCTTACTAAATTATTGGCTTCAAATGGTGAAATTTAACTTCCGGCATATCACATTGTAACTTATATTTCACCAAAAGTGGAGACAGAGCCATGTTCAGCTGTAACTGCACTGTCTGAAGTTGATGAGGCAACCACATTTTGGGGAGGTCATTAACACACTTCTTATAGATATTTTTGCCTTGAATTGTGAAAGTGCAGTTGTACTTATCATCCTGGCAGAAAAGCAATCTAATTGTTTCATGTGTATATTAGATGTCTAGCATCTTAAATTAGTTGATGCAGGAATTGAAAAAATGTCCAATTAGACAAAAATTGCTAGTTGTCTGTGTATAGTCAGGTGCTTATTTATAAAGTAAACCTTTGCAACCCACAATTTCAAGGGGGCAAAGATCAAGGTAGAATTTACACATTTCCTCTGAGTCCTGAACCATGGGTACAGAATGGTGATGAAAATTTAGTTAGCTAAATAGTGACTTGACTTACAATTTCCTTGCAATTTAAAAATTAGATAATACTCTTTTTAGGGCTTTGTGTAGGTTAGTTTGGTGGGAGTTTAGGGAGGGGGGGGATGATAATAATAACAGACAGGTAGGTGGTACAGTGGACAGAGGGTCAGGCCTGGAGTCAGGAAAACCTGAGTTCAAATCTGGTCTCAGACACTTACTAGCTGTATGACCCTGGGCAAGTCACTTAAGCCAGTTTGCCTCAGTTTCCTCATCTGTAAAACGAAAAGGAGAAGGAAATAGCAACTCTCTCCAGTATCTTCGCCAAGAAAAGTTCAGATGAGGTCAGTGCCAGTCAGAAACAATAACAAATGTTGTCTAGTAATAGACAACATTTACATAGTGCTTCAGGTTTGCAAAGCACTTTACAGAATATTCCATTTCATCCCCGCACCAAACTTGGGATCCTGTTGATATCCCTATTTTATTGAAGAGGAAACTGAGGCAGACAGATGCTAAGGGAGGCCCAAGGTTACACAACTAGTGACTGGGACCAAATGTGAGCTCAGTTCTTCCTGACTCAAGGCCTGACACTCTATATTCTCTGACACATAATTGCTAGGATACATAAATCCAATCCAGTTCTACAAGCATTTATTAAAAGGTATTAGACTTCTTTGATCTCTGCTATCAGAAGGCTGAGATTAGTGGGTTTCTTGAGTTTGAAAGTTCACATCCACAACAAAAGTTCAGTGTTAATGTGGCAATGTGGCCCACTCTGAGAGAGGAAAGGGGGAAGGGAGAGGGGTAGCACCAGGTTGCCCAAGGAGAGGCAAACGAACTCAGGTCAGAAATGGAGCAGATCAAAGCTCCTGGGCTAATTAGAATCCCAACAGACTTATGAATATCCCCTGCACTTTCAGCTTGGGTGATGTCAGGAGAATCTGTCTTCTAAAAAAAAAAAAAACCATAAAAATTAAGTACCTATTATGTGCCAGAGACACAGACAAAAGTGAAACAGTCTTTACATTCAAAGAACTTACGTTTTCTAAATTATAAAAATAATAATGGTCTTAGTAACTAAGTAAGATCTATGATTTGACTATTAAAACCACTTGTTCTGGATTCAGGCATTCAAACAGCCAAAAGCAATTCAGAGAAAACTAGTTGATTTAATCCCTTTCTCTCTTTCTCTACACTCACCCCTACCACCAATAGGATTCAGCCTTTGTCTATGCACCAAAATCTAGAACTGGAGTTCATCATCAGTACTTCACATCAATATACATTCTGTCCTTTTTTAAACTTTTTTTATCCTTACCTTAGGTTCCCAACCAGGAAAACAGATTAGATTATAATTCTACCACTTACCTGGTTTTTAAGGTTTCAACCAAAACAAGATCTCAGAAATAAGATGTTCTTGTAGAGATTTCTGTGGGCTATGGGACAATGGAAGAAGGACAATTTGGAGTGATTAGTAAGGTCAGGACTAGAATAATTAGTGTCTAGTAAATCCTTGACAGATCTGCCTTTAAAAGGCTACCCAGTGCCAAGAGATCCTAGGTCAGACTCCATTTTATCCAGCCTTCACTTTCTCATTTATCAGCTGATAAACACTGAAATTCTCCTGAAGCATCATTGCTATAACAACTACCTAAGTGAAACATAACTGTCTCAGAGTGATAAACAAGATGTAATAAGATATGCAATGGTCTACTTGAAATGCCCAAAAGCCTGCAAACACCCTTCTTTTTAAAGCCTATACTCCTGCAGTATATTGATAAAAATTCCCCTTAGGAACTGGTACCTGCAACCCTTCTCATTTCGAACCAAACCCATGCAAAGTTAAAACCAAGTCAACTGAGCAGAAATTTTCATCCAATTAAAATAGGTTGACTCTTAGGAAAGTTAAAAGTAAAATACACATAACCAATAGAAATTAATTACTGTGCATTCTCAGACTTTTATTGTAAACTAGAGAGGTAATAATCACCCTAGAGATTTTGAAGAGGTAATGATTGTATATTCCTTAATTATAGCACATTAAATTAATCCTCTTCTGCTTCTCCCTTCCTACCTACCAACACCATCTACAACCACCCCACTAGAAATGCATCATCGATAACAAAAATGCCACAACTGCTCCAAGTTATTGGTTTACTAATAAGGCTCCCAAACTCTTCTCTTCCAACATGCGTTCTCTGTGACTGGAGTTCACAATGTTGGACAGTCCTTACTAGGTGTCCCCACCACCATCACCAGGGGGTTTCTGTGAGAAATATAACCATGATAGTGACAGGGGACATTGCTGTGATAGGGAAAATTCCTCTGAAGTATCTTTTCCCATGAACAATTAGTCACATTTAAAAGAACCAACTTTGAAGGTAAAGAAAGATCAGTAAAGGAACATATGTCCCAATTAAGAACATGGTGGAACTCACATCTAACTATCTCTATTTTTCCTTTTAGAAAAGAGAAGGGGGTGGGGAAGTCGTTCTTTATACCAGAAGCACTAGTTCCAGCTAAAAAATTTCACAGTAGTTCAGTCAGAGCCCAGCTAATGAATATAAGTTACCTTGCTGGCTCTGAGCTAACTTAGAAATTAAAGTCCCAAAACTATGGATGCAAGCAGAGCTAGGCTGAGGGAACAAAATGGACTTCATAAACTCCATTGTGTTCCTCTATCCCTAGTGAGATTTCTTTCCCATCCATGACCAATTGGCATTATTTTTTCAGTGACTGGTACTTTTGTGTTCCAGACTGGGATTTTCTGGGAGTGATTTGCACTTTTCATCAGTGATTGACAGGTTCTAGCAGAAAGGAGACAAAAGGAAGAGTCATTAGGAATTCAAATGTAAGGTTAGTATGTGTTGGCTTTATGACCCGAGTTTAGCAGCAGTGAATGGTAGCCAGAAAGAAGAAAACTTTGTCACTTTTAAGATGTACTCACCACCTTTTTTGTAAATTTCAAGGAAAAAAAAGGTGGGGGGTTTTTTGCCCACAAAATCTGCCATAAACAATTAAGAAAAGGCAATCTCTAATTATTTAGGATATATTTTAACACTATATATCCTGCAAATACTGTAATCAGTTCTTTGTTTATGATATTTCTAAATAGTTCTCTTTCTCTCCCTCTCTGTCTTTGTGTCTCTCTGTGTCTCCGATCATATGTCTCTCTCTGTCTCTCTCTCTCTGTCACTCTCTCTCTCTCTCTCTCTCTCTGTCTTTCTGTCTGTGTCAGTATGTATATCTCTCTCCATCTCAGTTTCTGTGTCTCTGTCTCTGTCTTTCTGTTCATCTCTCTCTGTGTCTCTCTGTCTCTGTGTCTCTCTGTCTCTGTCTCACTGTCTCACAGAGATTCTTTGGACTTATATTGCTGCATTTGATTTTCTCATAGGTTGAGGAGAGAAGGGCATTGTTTTCCTAAGAAAAAACTGGAAGTGAGATATGATGAAACTCTCTATTACACCCAAGGAAAGATACCTTAGGGAAACAATTATGGTGAATGATTCTAGCATTGACCAGTAATTGATAATTGGCCACAAATAATTAGGGAAGAATGTATCACTACTGCTGTAAATTATGCTAATCGGACAGCATCTTCCCTGGGTGCTGATGCTGCACGGAATAGAGTTTCTTATGAGTAATTTTGTTTTAAATTTCAGATTACGAACTTAGCATCCTATGCTTGACAATTTAATCTTGTTTGGCATCAAAGCCAAGCCTGATAATACAGAATTACACAAGTCTAATCAAAGCAGGTTGTTCTACAGGAGTCACTTAATGAGGGTTGACTTTTTCCAGGGAAAAAGCAGCTCTCTGAATAAGCAGTTAACTGTGTTAGAAAGTTAGAATAAAAACAGGGCAAAGCATGCCACTCAGGAATGGAATTGCACATGTGAATGAACTCTCCTAAGTTGTAGGTATCTAATGGAGCAGGTCAGCAATCCAATGCTCTCCATATCCAGTCGTCACCACATCTTATTTTTAAGCCTCTCCCTGGGCTGCTCTCTATTCAAGCTGCATTTTTTTTTTGAAGAGATGGTGACTAATTTGTGCCATATCTTCATCAACCTGGTATTTTTTCCTGTTTCAGTTGATACACAAAGGTCTGGAACTCACATGGGCAGGACTTTAATATACTGTGATAGCAGCAGAAAACTAATGCATCACAGTAACAAATAGGAACTGTCACTGAGCCTGGGTGGAAGTAAGGGGTGAGGAAAATGCACAATGTCATGTAATTGGCTAGTTTTGCATTTGATGTAGTAGTAG
>CM053593.1:39313371-39337711 GCA_028646575.1 Pseudocheirus occidentalis | reverse complement strand
CTTATGATTTCTTTCCCATGTTTACCTTCTCATGCTTCTTGTGTTTGCTTGTCAAATTTTCTGTTCAGCTCTGGTTTTTTCAGCAAGAATGCTTGAAAGTCCTCCACCTCATTGAATGACCATATTTTCCCCTGGAACAATATGCTCAATTTTGCTGGGTAGTTGATTCTTGGTTTTAATCCCAGCTCCCTTAATCTTCAGAATATCGTATTCCAGGCCCTGTGATCCCTCAGTATAGAAGCTGCCAGATCCTGGGTTATCCTGATAGTGCTTCTGTAGCATTCAAATGGTTCTCTCTTGGAAGCCTGTAATATTTTCTCTTTTAACTGGGAATTCTGGAATCTGGCAATAACATTTCTAGGAGTTTTCTTTTGGGGATCTTTTTGAATAGGTGATCAATGAATTCTTTCAAGTTCTATTTTGCCCTCTGATTCTAAAACGTCTGGGCAATTTTCTTTGAGGATTTCTTGAAGGATGCTCATAATAGGCTTTTAATAAATGCTTATTAACTGATTCCTTCCACCTACTACTCTTGTGTTGGGTCTCTTGTTGGTAATGGGTTGAACCAGTCCTCAGCTAAAAGGAGTGCATGTGATCACCGGGGGGCGGAATGCGAGGGCTGCACCTGTTTACGATAAGCAGGGTAATCTCTCCACCTTCTGGGTGATGCACATTGGCTCGCTGTGGCGAGGGCATGGCCAGGGGAGGGGCCCTAAGGGGCCCTGGAGAAAGTACTTAAATACAGGCTACCCAGAGGCAGAGGGAGGTCCAGCCACACCAGGCTTAGAGAATGTAGCTAGAAGCAAGTCCTGTGCCTGAGTTTTCTGTGCAGCTGTTTCTCCCGGAGTAAGCGGGAGCCAGGGACGCCTGAAGCCTGTTGAGGAAGGGTATAGGTGAAACCTATACAGCCTGATCCCCAAAAACCGTAGCACTCTTGCTTCTGGGATCAAGAAGAACAAATCCAATCCCTTTTTCACATTTACTCAGTGGATAGTAATTGCATCCATCCAATGTCATTATCTTCTCTAAATGCTTCCATTCTGCTTCCTGATCCTTCAGTGGCAAGGACCCTTCACCATCCTGGTCACTCTTTTCTGGATGCTCTCCAGTTGAACAATGCCCTTCCAAAAATGGTAAGCCCAGACCTGAACCCAAACTCCACATGTGTCTGCCGCACACCAGATTGTCCTTTCATACTATTTCCCTGAAACCCTCCTACTGCATTTTTAGTTATAATTATTGGAATATCACATTGTACTATTTTTAGATGAGTAGTTCTCAGATTTTTTGCTATGGTAAGATCCTTTATTTTGCATAAAATTTTGGGGGCTCCCTTACAGAAATATCTTTTTAATGACCTTTTAAAAGTTCCTAATGCTAATAGCACTAAACAACATACAGTTGACTTTTTAGAATAAAATTATTATGAAACTAACAAACCACATACTTGGGAAGCAAGACTTGATTGTTTAATATCAATAAATATGTTGTAAACTGTTGACATTATCCCTTCAAATTACCTTAAATTTATTTTTTTATCTGTCTCTCTATTTTGCTTTTTGGAGGGCCATTGGGGTTAAGTAACTTGCCCAAGGTCACACAGCTAGTTTTTGTGGTAAATGACTGAGGCTGGATTTGAACTCAGGTCCTCCTGATTCCAGGGCCAGTTCTCTATTTACTGCACCACCTAGCCGCCCCACATTTATTTATCTCTTTACACTGGGTCCTAAGTTTCTTGCAAGCATGGATTGTTTTATCCATTTTATTTATTTCTGGTGTATGTATTCAGCAAAGTATCTGAGGCATAGTAGGAGCTTAAATAAGTACTTGTTGATTAACTGATCTACTCCAACATACTCATTTTATAGAGGAAGATACTGAGGCTCATAAGAATTAAGTGACTTGCCAAGCATACCAGTGCCTTGCATATGGTAGACATTTAAAGGATGGTAATTGAATTGGACTGAATAAATATTCATTAGACAAATCAATAGAAAGGCATGAGGCCTAGAATGTAGAGATTTCTAAGGAAAGGGCAGAGATCCCAGATCTTCAGAGTGGGAAGGGTTCTTAGTGGCCATCCAGTCCCACCCATTCCTGAAAAAGAATCCCCAATCTAGCAAAGTCATCAAGTAATCCACCACCTTCTATTTGAAGATCTCTAATGATGGGGAACTTACTACCTCCTGAGTTAGCCCTCCTAATACATTCGAGGCAGCTCTTCGTTGGTAGATATTTTTCCTTGTTTCAGGTTTCTGTCTGGCTTTGAAACCTCTAACTGTTGTTCTGAATTTTGTCCTCAAAGCTAAACACACACACACACACACACACACACACACACACACACAAAACAAGTTTAGTCTTTCTTAACTCATGATGGAGATTCAATTGTATTATCTACATTGTAAGTGGGCAAACCTTAGTTTATGGTGGTTTTATTTCATATTGGTGTGGGAAAGATGAAAAAATACATATTCTAATACTGTGAGAAATGTTCAGTCTTAAAAGTAGAAAAGCAGCATATGACAATAGGAGGCCAGTGACCATAAATTTGCTCACTGAGGCATGAAGAAGGAATGAAGAAAGAAACAAAGAGTGATGAAAAGAGAGAACAGATGGAAATCAGGGCAAAGTAGTGAGCCTTCCTGCCCTCACAGAAGATCTAACCAAGCCTCATCGCCTCCCCTCCTCCCCATTTGGTGACAGGGAATCCCAGCTGTATTCTCATTATGGAGCTGAGCCCAAGGATTCTCATTCAGGATCCTTTTATTCATCTATTGGCAGTCTCTTACTGATCAGCTTTTTGACTTATCAGTCAAAGGAGTTACTAGGACCAAGCTTATGAATAGGCAAAGTAGATAACATTAAGGGTGCCTGGAAGGGCCCTCTGCTTCTCCAAAATCTACTCTACCATCTGTCAGTGTGCCTGTAATTCACGGTTATGGATTAAGTCCTTTGAGTTTTCAGGAAGCTCACCACCGCCAAACCCCCTTCAAAATGTAAACCACTCTTGACCACTATCAACAAAATGAAATTTAGACAGATAAATGAAAAATCCAACATTAAGATTTTTAAAAATTAATTTAAAGAGTACAAGTTGGTAGAAGCCTGGTAGGATAAACATATCATGTGCAAAAGATTAAGGTTATTTCATTGCACACACGCTAGAAGTAAGCCAGTACTTTGACACAGTTATTTAAAACAAACCTGAATTATTAGGATCATAGAATTTAAAACTAGAGGGCATCTTTGAGATCAGAAATTATAGATTTAGAAGTGGGAAGAAACTTAGAGTTTATCCCACCCCCTCATTGTATAGATAAGGAAACTGCATTAAGTGGCTTGCCCAAGGCAGTATAAGTAAGAACTAGGCAAAGCCAAGGGACAAACCTGATATTCAGTTCACTTCAAAAGGCATCTATTAGACTTACACAAGATACTAAGCAAAATACAGATTGAAACATCCCCTTCCCTTGAGGAGCTTACATGCTATTGAAAAGAATAGAATAAGATGTATGCCTATAAGAAAATTCAAAATATGTACAAAATCCTTTTTTTCTTTTGGAAAGGGGAAAAGATTTAATATTAAGAACAATTTCTTAATAGAAACTGAGCCTCAGAGGTCACAATTGAAATGTAGCGAAGAGAGGCACATAGAAACCAGAAGGATGAGGTGGATATGGAGGGGTAGGAGGTGGGTAGGGAGTTGTAGTTAGTTTCGGTCTAGACAGCCTCGTCTTAATCACAGAGATTTTAAGAGAAGCCCGTGGTAGATTCTCACAACTCTCACCATAGCAAAGGGAATGTTGATTTGATTCTCAGCCTCTGAAGAAGTGGTAGAAAGGTATGGGGATGGGATAAAATGTTTGGTTCCTGATCCTGCCCAGTGGCCAAGGCAGGCTTAATGGTGATATAACAATGCCCAGAAGTAAGTGGAGTAATCATTTCATTGCAATTTATGCTAATAATTCAATAGCTGGGACATCCTGCCTAACCCTGTGTGCCACCCCTAAAGAGAGATATTGACAATCTAGCCAAGGATGGGGAACCTGTGGCCTCAAGACCATATGTGGCCCTCGGGGTCCTCAAGTGTGGCCCTTTGACTAAATCCAAACTTTACAGAATAAATCCACTTAAAAAAAAGGACTTGTTCTGTAAAACTTGGACTCAATGAAAATGCTGTCTCCCTCATGTTATACCACTTGGAGAAGAATACTGTACTAGTTAGTAGTCAAAAGACTTGAGTTTGGTCTACTTCTAACTGAAGATTCTTCCTCTTTAAAATGAAGGGGTTACACTATGAAGGAATAACTAAGGATAAACCCTGACAGCTCAAACATTCCAAAAGGTACAAGCAGATAAAGAATGTCAATTATTCTGATTATGCCATTCAGCTAGATGCTCAGCCTATTGAGCTTATCTGTCAGAAAGATAGAATGAACAATGAAGTCAAGAAGTTTATAATTCTTGGAAACTGGAATAGCTTTGGAATAGATTGGAAAGAAAACTGGAATAGATTACCTTCAGAAAACTAAAATTATTTTCATAACCCTGAACTTTTCCTAGACCTTAAGGCCCATATTTTCAATAGCAACAGTCTACCAGCATGGATATATGTCACAAACCTTAAAAGTTGTGTATAAATGCTAGCTACTAATACTATGTGGGGCAGCTAGGCGGCACAGTAGATAGAGAACTAGCCCTGGCGGGAGAAAGACCTGAGTTTAAATCTGGCTTCAGACACTTACTAGCTGTGTGACCCTGGGCAAGTCACTTAACCTCTGTCTGCTTTTATCTACTGGAGAAGGAAATGGCAAACCACTCCAGTTGGTAGAATCAGTAACAAGAGCGGGTAGCAACTGAAATGATTTACCAAACAACAAAGCCAGTGCTAACTAAATGTAGCTAAATAGCTATTCCTATACTGGTGCTGCTCCATGACCCCAAGTCACTCCACAAGATCTGAGAGAGTCAGTAGGAGGCGGTTTAGGAAACGGATGCAAACAAAAGTCTCCATGTAGGGGTGCTTGACCTTTCACTACATAAGATAAACTATGTGACCAGACTATGCTAACTTCAAATCTGTAAGTGTAGGGGGTGTGGACTATATGTAGAGCAATGTGGCTACTATCATTTAGTCATGTCTGACTCTTATGGTCCGTGAGGTTTTCTTGGAAAAGATACTAGAGGGGTTTGCTATTTCTTTCTCCAGTGGATGAAGGCAAACAGAGATTAAGTGACTTGCTCAGGGTCACACCAGTTAGCAAGTGTCTAAAGTCACATTTGAACTCAGGTCTTCCTGGCTCCAAGCCAGGTGCTCTATCCACTGAGCCATTGTGTTGCTTGGACAGACCATGTATTTTAAATTTTATTATTCTGAGTAATCTGTTTCATCCCCAGATTAATTCTAGATCTAGCCGTCCAATTTGAATTACATCATTTAGCGCCACCACTGAATTCATTTGTTTGGTGCTGGTCATGGAGGGGGTGCGGGCACTTAGATGTTAGCAAGCCAAATACCCTCTGGCCATCAGTGATATTCCTGTCTTTTAGAAAGACAATCTCATGCAAGTGACAGAGAGAAGCTAACGGGGCAAATAGAGTCACCTGGTAAACCACCCTAATAATATACTCCCTTACTGGATAATTAACAGAATGATGCATCTTTCTGTAGGCTTAGGCAAAGCAGACCTGCACCATTTAGGCAAATGATCACAAAATGAAGAAGTGGGCATCTTGTTCATTGGATGGATCCTTTGTGGAAGATTTCTAGAAAGGCACAGTCAAGAATCACAAAGGATGAGAAGGCATGGAAGGGTTGTGACCCAAACCAACAAAAATCAAAGATCTGTTAAAGAATCAAAGGAAAGGCATCAAGGGCTACATATTGAATAATCTTAACAATGCCTCAAGCTGGGGAGACTATGATAAAAAATGAAGTTAGAATTTCAAACGGGAAATAAAACTTTTTTTTGAAGTGCTTAAATTGCCTTAGGAAATTGTCACTAGGTTCCATGTTTAGGGGGATCAGCCCTCAGAGCAGCTGCAAACACTTTTCTATGAACTTTAATTAAAATAGGACCTCAGCGTATTGGGTGGGGGTGGGGAGAGGGAAGGAAGCAAGCCTGAGAAAGGAAAAGATTTACAATAAAACTTTATCCTTAAACATAGGAAGAAACTTTAATATTGGTGCCCTCCCCACCCTTTGTGTGATTAACCTAGCTTTTTCTCAATAGTAGACTACTACCTGTCTTATCCAAATCTGTTATCTCACTAAGTAGCCAGTAGTAGGCACTTTGTTTCTTAAAATTTCCCTGGATATTTAGGATTTAGATCTAAAAGAGATATGATGGCTACTTGTGGGTGTAGAGTCAAGAAAATCTTGACTCCTATGTTGCCTTAGATACTTTACTATCTGTGTGACCCTGGACAAGTCACTTAACCTCAGTGAACTTCCACTTTATCATCTGTAAAACAGGATCATAAAATTAATATCACTTCATAGAGTTTTCAGGAGACTCAAATAAGGTAATGTATGTAAGGTATAAATCTTGTATAACATAAGTGGCATGACCTAGTCAATAGAGATCTGGTCTAGGAATCAGGAATACCCAGGTCTAAGACCTGCATCCAATATATACTGGTCATGTGTCTCTGGGCAATTCCCTTAAGCTCTCAGTGTCCCAGGCAATTCACTAGCAGCAAAGGTGCCAGCTGCTAATATTAAAGTGCCTAATTGAAAGCTCCCTATGCAACTGAACATAAAACTAAATTAAAAACAAAAAAGCTATGCAAATAATATAACTTATTATCATAAGGGACTTTAAGGGTTATCTTGTCTAACCCTCTCATTTTATAGATCAGAAAAATAGATTCCCTACACCAAGAAAAAAAAGAGGTAATTCATTCTATAGGAAAGCTAGGTGGCTGTAATGGTAATGGAAATTTGAAGATCTTCCCTGCCCCTTAATAGGCCGGTTGTAATCACATGGAGTCCATGGGGGAAGGAACTTGCTGAAACCGTAGAACAAGAAGGGTGGAGCATGAAGGAGCAGGAGAGAGAGCCAGAACAGCTGGGACCAAACAATGTGGAGGCAGAGCAGCTAGTGTGAGTGAGAGGAGGGTATTTTTGCTTAAGGGGTGCTGTTTTGTTTTGAAGGCCTGATGGAGGAAAGGCTTAGGAATGTCAGTGTTTGCTGCATTATGTGTACCAACTTTTTGGTTGTTATGATGGATTCAGCTTTCTGGTGTTTGAATAAATGTTTTAGTTCTATTTTCCACGTGGAAAGTCTGTTACATTTTGTGAATCACTGTGAATATTGTATTGGCATTATACTGGTGCAGTGGATAGAATACTGGGCATGAAGTCAGGAAGACCTAAATGCAAATCCAACCTCAGATACTTACTAGCTTTGTTACCCTAGGCAAGTCACTTAACCCTGTTTGCCTCAGTTTTCTCATCTGTAAAATGAGCTGGAGAAGGAAATGGCAGACCCCTCTAGTATCTTTCCCAAGAATACTCGTAATGAGATCATAGAAAATCAGACATTACTGAAGACTGAAATTCACTTCACGTCAAGTCTGAACCCTGGCATTCTGATAATCCAGCAACTTGCTTTTGTTTGTTCTTTGTTTTATTTTTTTATTCTACCTGTGATTTCATTAGTATAGGGAGGTCCAAAGGAGGAAATCCCTCGACCAAAGCAAATCAACACTTTCTCTAAAACTTACACTTTTGGATTGTTACTTGGAGCCCCAAGAAGTTAAGTGACTCCTCTAGAGTCACATAGCCAGTTAAGTGACTTCTCTGGGATCATACAATCAGCCAACTTGCACAAAAGGAAATGAACAAGCCTGTGAAAATAACATAGGGAACTAGAGAGTGTACTGGATTTTGTGTTATAGGACCTGAGTTCAAATCCCAGCTTTATCCTTTACTACCCATGTGACCCATCTCACCACTATGGGTCTCAGTTTCCATATCTGTAAAATGAAGATGACTTCTGAGGTTCTTTCCAGCTCAGCCTTCTCTATTACAGGTATCAGGCAGTGTCCCACTCCTGGTTTTAGCCATCTAATATGGTGCTTACAAAGCAAACATAAGCCATGAGGTAATCCACAAGTACCCAGATCCGTGTTTGTTCTCTGTGGCTCTGACAGAGCTCTGTACTGGGAGGTAAGAGCCTGGCTAAAAGGCAGTGTGTTCAGTGTGGACCACTGGGCAAATTTCTATGCTGAGATTCACCTTTTGAACCTCTAATGAGCACCTCATCACTTTCAGCTTGGTGTCACCCGGCTGGCTGGAGGAAGATGACACCTCCAGCTTTAGCTGGGCTGGCTTCCATTTTCTGGGATCTCATCAAGACATGTGCCTCTTATTTAAAGTGCAGCTGGTACTGTCACTTCCTCTGTGAATTTAAGTCACTGTGTTTGGAAAAAAAAGGTGATAAGAGCAGTTTGTTTCAAGTCCTTGGTGTTCAAGCCAAAGGCAGTTTCAGGGAAATGCATTCAAGGCTCCTTCTGTTTTGAACTATTCTAAGATACAGACACCCTCATCCCCTCTTATAGTAGTCATATTAATAGACTACTGTTCTATTTTTTTTTTTGTAATGGCATGAACTGGGAAAGATTCCCCTATTTTCAGCCTGATTGTTCGATCTTTGTAGGGAACTTGTGGTGATTCTTTGGTAGTTAAAGGCAGGAGAAGAGGTGGGGTTAGGAATGAAGGTGGGAAGGAAGCATGATAAATAAAGCAGGACCAAGGACAGAGGTCTCTGATCTAACTTTAAGAAAATAAATGCTGTTGATATAATGGATAGATTGTTGCCCTAATAGGCTGGGCCGATTCAAAATAAAGAATTGAATTCAAGTGTGACCTTCATAAGTAGCCAGTTGTTTGACTTTGGGTAAATCACTCTATCTTTATTTACCTCTGGCAGTTCCCTAGAATTTATCTACTAAATCATAGATCATTTCCAGTTTCCTAATTAAAATTCCACATGGGGAATTCCCCGGTAATAACCAAATAATAGATAATTTAGCATATTTGTATCTGGCTTTGTATATGTTGCGTGCATATTTTATATACATGTTGTCTCATCTGATGGAATGTAAGCTTCTAGCAGACAGGAATTATTTGCATTTCTAGAGATTTGTATAGTGTCTGGCACATAAGAGCGACTTCATAAACCTTGTTGATTGATTCCATCACTCTTACCTTTCAGACAGACTGAATTATTTGCTGTTTTCAAGACTTGGTATTCTGCCTTGTGGATGAGCAGCCCCCCCCCCCCGTGACTAGAATGCACTTCTGCCCTTTAGAATTCATGACTTCCTTGAAGCTTCAGTGCCACCTTCTAAAAGTGTCCTTCCCTGAGCCCAACCCCCAGGCTGTTCCCCTAATTATTCTGAATGTTCATGTTTTTAATACATTTTGTACCTGCATTTTATATGTGTGTTGTCTTCCCTCACATCCCAGCCATGCCAAGTAGAATGCATATTACTTTGGAGAAAGGACTATTTTTTCATGTTTGTGTTTTCCCAGCTCCTGACACATAAAATAGTATTTAATAAATGCTTGCTGAATGGATGGATGGATGTTGTTATAAAATTACATTTGTCAGGACAGCTTCTTTGGGATGTTCCTCTAATTAAAATTTTTTAGTTAACATTTTGATTTTTGAGAATAAATAGCCCCACACTTACTCCCTCCTCAGATGGTAGAATACAGAGTACAGTATTTATGAAATGAAGGTAGTAATCTAGGAAGGCATGGAAGGATAAATATCATATCACAAAGAATTTTATTTGTTAAATGCAATTACTATTTTGGTTAACTTTGCCAAAGAGGAATATCCCTGAATGTATATATTCAAAGAAAATTAGAGCAAGTTTATGATGTTTCCGAGCTCGTTAAATACTGAAAATCCGTTACAGATTAAATTAAAAAATAAAAATTGAAGAGATTCTGGGTTGAACTTTGAATAAACTTTAAAATGCCCTTCATTAAAACTCTTCCCTAGTAGTTTGATCTATGTCTGGAAACAATTATTTAAGATATATTGGAAATATCCAGATATTGGAGAAGATAATTTAGGGGAGATAATTTATGAGCAAATTGAGATTCCTTAACTGTGAAGCTCAGTAAACAAAGATGATGCCAAGAAAGGTCAAGAACTGCAAAATGTATCCAAACTCTTTAGAACTCTCTCTCAAGTGGCAAAGCACTTAGGGATTATTTTCCCTCATCCTGGGATTGTGGTGCTCAGACAGGGAAAGAGGGAAAGAAAGAGACAGAGACATAAAGAAAAATAAAATATAAGGGAGAGAAATAGAGGAAGGAGACAGAGAGACAAGGAGACATATTGCAATAGAGAGGAATAGGCAGCCAGAGAAGGATATACATCCTAATAAGCAAATATGAATTCAACATGCAGATTTCAAGTTCAAGTTCAGCCTTGGCATGGGCTTCCAGTTTCTCTTCCATGTCCTTGTGTAAGGAAGAGGTCAGTGGGTACAACTCTATGGCTACTCCACTGCAGCAGCTCTCAGATGATGCACCAGCACCCACAGAGCATATAGCAAAGATGATTTGGCCTGGAGCTAAAGGAGGCTTCTACCTCCACCCGACCTGGATGGAGGAGGACCAAAATGTCCTGTTTTGCTAATCTGAGTAACCTCATTTTCATCTCATTTAACTAGTGGGAGTTAATTGAACTGCTTGCTGAGATCTTTCACACACAGCTAAATAAAGTGAAATGAGGTTACAGTGTTCTCTAACCCACTTCTGGCCCATTTAGTGTATCTTTCTCCCCCAAAGAGGGTCAAGCCACCCTGAAAATATGAGATTATATATCGAACACCGTTAGAGACAGAAAATACCAGATCATATCTAACTACTTTGTAAATAAGGAGCTGTGTGGATTTCACACTGCTATGGACTTCGTTTCCCTCCTATCTCTCAATGTTTTTTGCCTTTGATTTTCTCTACCTCCACCTCATGCAAATCTACTTCCTTTCTTTTCAGGGCCAATGACCCAGCATATTGCATGGATCCTCCCTCTCAGATGCATTTATTTTCCTGAGCATGACCCTAGCCCCATTATGTTCACAACTTCCCTTTGCTCTCTTTTTTATCTCTCCACCCACCTCACTTGTCTCTCCTTCCCCTTGAATAGCCAGTTTCTACACAATGCCTTACAAAAAAAATCTCCATTGAACTTTGAATAAACTTTAAAATGCCCTTCATTAAAACCCAATCAATCAGTTGCATCCCCAGTTTCTATACAATGCCTTACACCCAAATTGGATTGGAAAAATCCAATCAATCAATTGGCTGAGGTTTATTTTTTTCTTCTAACCAAATTGGTCTTATTATTTTTTTATTTTCTGCCACCACAGCAATTTCCAGGTTTTTTTGGCTCTTGGGGGGAGTGTTTGGCATTGCACAGCTGTTGCGTTAAATCATGTCTTACATTCAGAAGAAACTGCTTCGATTATGAACTCCTTTCGCTCACTCTAGATCTGTACATAAATTCGTCTATGGCAAGTATCCAGATATATCTCAAGAAAAATAAGAAATTTTATCTAATAGAATCATAAAATGAAAGTGAAGTTGGTTCTGGGAAGCGAAATTATGCAGATGAAGCATTTGCTTTCATTCTTCACTAACCAAGTCTTTTCCCTTTATTTTACAAATTGATTCTTAAAAAAGAAAAAATACTATGAATATCTTATGGTTTTTATACCACAGTCATTTCCAAATATACCACCTTCCCTACTCCTACTGAATGCCCTCATACAACATAGAAAAATAAATAAATAAAGCAAAATCACATGTCTTCCCAGGCTTCCATGTATTCCTTCCATGTTGTTACTTATAATACAAAAATCATAAGATCATTGACCTAAAGCCAGAACGGCCCTCAGAGCCCCCCCCCCCAGTCCCCTCTCTCCTGTTATAGATTAAAAACAACAATATATGGTTTATGACATACCCATGGTCACACAGGAAGGAATATTCTGTTATATTCATATACTACAATTTGATCAGCCATTTTCCATGTTCCATAAAAATGTACTGCTATGCATTTGGGGGTATATATGAGATGAGGCCTTCTTAACAACTAAGTTTTATACAGTCTATGTGTGGTTTAGATATTGGAGTGATTATAAAACAATTTGGGAATAAAATGATATAAAGTAATCCTTTCTTTCTCTGTGTATGTGTGACTGTTGGTCAAGCCTTAGTTCTACCATAAAAATGTGACTTCTTCCAGTAGGCAGACTACCTAGTGTATCATCTTTGGCTTGCTTTTTGTATTACAATTATATGCCTTTTTTATGGAAGGGGAAGGCAGTGCAGTTGGGGTTAAGTGACTTGGCCCAAGGTCACACAGCTAGTTAAGTGTTAAGTGTCTGAGGCAGAATTTGAACTCAAGTCCTCCTGACTCCAGGACCCATACTCTATTCACTGTACCACCTAGCTGCCCCTGCCTATTTAATTTTAACTTACCACATTTGGGCTGATGAGAAACATCTAATTTTTAGACTGCTCCAATCAGTATCTCCTTCTTAATTCTGGTGTCCAGGTCATAGAATGTACTCAATAAATACTTCTTGTATTGTTGATTCCCAGGTGATCTCGAATCTGTTCTTTTATGGTGTCATCTAACATTTGTAGGTTTGTATTGTAGTTAGGCTGTATGTGCTCTTTCAAAATCATCACGCTCTATAGAAATGGAGCGGGATTAAATGTTCAACCCAATAGAGGAGAAACCATCATCCATATATGTCCCCATCAGGTAAGAGTCAAAAGCTTTTGATGTTTGTGCTCCTTAACCTTTCCTTGAGTGTCTCAGGGTTGTGGCCAACACAAGTTCCAGTTGGTCAGTCCCTTGTGAAATACTCTCCAGACTCTTTTGATTTTATTTTAAATTCAGGGAACAAAACAAGTATTTCCATAACACAGTACAATTAAACAAAAGATGGTTGCATATGAAATTTCCAGTCTATCACGTACAACTTGCTATTCTGTCCAAACATACAACAGAGCCATCACGAAAATTTTTTTTCCTTTTGTTCTTCCCTCCCCCCACTCCCACGCTAGAGATAGCTACCATTAGACACAAATTGGTATGTATGTATGTATGTGTTTAGATGTACATATGAGTGTAGATGTACATATACAGTAAAATTACTCCATACATACTTCTGTTTATTGGTTCTTTCTCTGGATAAAGATGGTGTCTTTGTGTTCTTTATTTTTAACTTGTCTATTTATAATAGTCAAAATGACACTTTAGTCACTCAAAGTCTTGTTTTAAAAACAGTGCTGTTGTTTTTTAAGCCTGGGCTTGGGATGGTGAATGCATGTGTTGAGACTTACTTGTCCCATGTTAAAAAGTTAAACAATTATTTACTAGATCTTAGGCTTATATGTGTAAAGCTGGAAGAGACCCTAAAGGTGACTGAGTCCAATCCCCTCATCTTACAGTTGAGAAAACTGAGGCCCAGAGAGGTTGAGACTTGTCCAGAATCACACAGCAAGTATATATCTGAGGTTAGATTTGAACTTATGTCGTCTTGCACAACAATCTATCCACTGCACCACACTGCCAATCTAATGTTGCCTAACAGAAAACCTAGAGGAACGACAGAAATTTGAGACAGAAAACTGAATGCTTCTTTATACATTTGGTAGTATAGAAATATATTTGCAAATATGAGCTTCTGAGTTTCTAGGTTAAAAAAAGAAAAGGGATAAATAAGCCAAGTATTATCTGATAAAAAAGATATTCCTGTTTAAGAGTAATTTGGTCTCATGATAATAATCCAGTAAGTAAACAGGAGAACTGTGTATGTACAGATGGAAAGCTATGAAAAAAAACATTGTCAGAAGCAATTAAAGAAAAGACATAGCCACGTATAAACAGGACGGAACAAGGGGTCAGGCACTGCACAGGCTTATTAGACACACTTCTCCATTCTGAGAGCCCAAGTTATTAAAGTACAAAAATGGGAAGGATATTCACTGGATGATATCTAATTGGGGTTTAGTAATGTCAAGAGTGTTCAATCCTGGACAAAGGGGGTGTGTATTAGTGTGTGTGCACGTGCTGCACACGTATGTGCTTTTAGGCTTGAATTTTGTTCAATTGTGTCAGTCATGTCTGGCTCTTCATGACCCCATTTGGGGTTTTCTTGGCCCAGCCCTCTATCCCCTGTACCACACACCTGCCCCTTAGGCTTGGTTGGTTAACTTAGTACAATGGGAAAAGAGAGATTCTAGAATTAGGTGGCACAACTTCAGACTCCAGCTCTTCCACTTACTACCTACATTGGAGTGCGGTAAGTCACCTAACCTCATCCACATAACCAGGGAGTTGAATGAGATGACCTCCAAGGAACCTTCCAGCTCTAAACCTGGGTTCTGTTCAATTTTATTTTGTATTTGGTTACTTCAAAGAATCTTTGAACCTGAATAAATTGTACATGTTTTAAAAATATGTTTAGTTTTAAATCCCTATCAGGAGTCTAGGCTCAAATTCTGACTGCTACCTTCTAATTGTGTCACTGTGGACAAATCACTTAATATGTTTGGGTCTCAGTTTCCTCACCTGGAAAATGAGGGGGATGTACTAGACACTCTCTAAGTTGCCATTCTACCTCTCTTCCACATTCTTCTTCTTCTTCTTCTTCTTCTTCTTCTTCTTCTTCTTCTTCTTCTGCTTCTGCTTCTGCTTCTGCTTCTTATTCTTCCTCTTCCTCTTCTTCTTCTGCTTCTTCTTCTTCTTCTTCTTCTGCTTCTTATTCTTCCTCTTCCTCTTCTTCCTCCTTCCTTCTTCTTCTTTTTCCTTCTTTCTTCTTCTTCCTTTTTCTTCTTCTTTGTCCTCCTCCTCCTTTTCTTTCCTCTTCTGCTTCTTCCTTCTCCTCCTCTTCATCCTCCTCCTTTTTCTTATTCTGTTTCTCCTTCTATTTCTCTTCCTCATTCTTCTTCTCTTCTGCCTCTCCTTCCTTCTCTTTTCCTTTATTCTTCTTCCTTATTCTTTTTATTCATCATCATCATCATCATCATCATCATCATCATCATCATCATCACTGAAAGACAGGGAGCATAATGGAAGATCAGCTTTGGAACCAGAAGGACCTGGGTTCAAGTCCTGACTGACACCCACTACCAACCTGACTGTGGGCAAAAAAGTTTATCTCAGTGTCACACAAAATCCTAAAACTAAGTTACAGAGAAACTGCCAACTTTTATCAGTTGAGGGGGTTTCTATAATGGGAATTTCCACACTGATAAAATCATCTCATGCCCCACCCTTCCAAAAAATGCTATTTTTATTACAGCCCTAGATTAGTGATTTATACAACAGGCTCCCATGAAAAGAAAAAGCCCGGAATTGAATCATTCATTTTTCCATATTTCCCTCAAAGAAAAGAAAATATCAGTTAATTGGGCCTAATTTAGGAAATTTCATTATAATAACAAGAGAAACTATATATTATAATGGATAGTGTACTGAACTTTGAGTCAGGAAGACCTGAGTTCAGATTCTGCCTCAAACACTTTAGCTATGTGACCATGGGCAAGTCATTTTGTATTTTTCAACCTTTGTTTCTTTATCTTTAAAATGGGGATAATAATCGTACTTCTCAGGGCTATTGTGAGGGTCCAGTGAAATAATATATGGACAGTATGATACAAACCTCAAACCTTTATATGAGGGTGAATTCTTTTGTGTGTACATTTTGTCTAATGTGCGTCTAATTTAAATTTCAGTGAGTTAACAGTAAAGGGACACCAGGTCTCAATATCTTTGCTTTATGGCTGGGAGTTATATACATGCCCATGTACTCAAAGGGAAATGGACCCCTGACAGATCTAGCTTTTACAATTCTAAACTTGAGAAATTAAATTCTTTGATGAATCCTTAGAACACACACAGCAGATGAGCAGTGAGGGCTTCCCCCTGTTCCTTTGTTCCCTCCCCCTATTCAATTAGAGAGGGCATTTTGAAATCTTAATCTTGTTTCTGGTTCATATGACAGCTCCATAAGCCAGGACCAAAGGACCAGAGGTGGGGGGTAGGTAGTGGGGGGTTGTAGGGGTGAAGAAACAGCTTACCCATGTTAGCAGTCTGTTTCATCTGGGCCGCAGGTTTCTGAAGGAACTTCAACAAACCTTGGTAGACATCTGAACTCTATAAATCCACAGGTGTTTAAGTAGCCCTAAGGGCTAGGTCAGATAACAGACTTGTTCCAGTCTGACTTTACAAGGATTTAGAACTGTGTAAACAACCCTTGCAAGAATCTCTCTTTACTGCTAAGTAAAACCAGTAGCCTGCAAAGCCACCTTTGAGTTTTCTACTGTACAACGCAATGCGGTTACCTTGGATTTCTATTTATAAGCTGTGCATTTGATATACAACCCAGGTAATATTTGGGCTCTCTGTTTTGCAAACAACTTGGCAGGAAGCTAATACATTGTGAAAGGGGACAATATAAACTGTTATCATGATTGCCCTCTCCTTTCTCCATAAATGGTCTTTGAAAGTAGCTTGGGAACCCAAAACTGCTGGTGCTTCATAATCTTTCATTTAGTCTTCCTGAATGCTTCAGTTCCTCTTCTCATGAAGGAAGTCTTAATGGAGGAAATAAAAGTAAATGAGATGGACTGTTCATAAATTAGCTCAAAAGGAGAAGTAAGGTTTGATTTTTTGGTGGTGGTGTGCATTTGGTTTTTTGGTTTGGGGTTTGTTGTTTTGTTTTTCTCCCCAAAGGAGACATTAAATTTAGAGGTCAAAGGGTAGCATCTACCACAATCCAACGGGACTGAAACATGCAAATAGTCACATACATACAAGATGTGTACAAGGTAAACTGAGCTCATCTCAGAGGGAGAGCATTAGCTTTGAGAACCAGGAAAGGTCTTTACCAGAAGGGAGGATCTGATTGTATTCAAACCAGTTCAATCCAACACATTTGTTACCATTCTGCTAGGCCCTGGGGGTGCAGAGACAAAAATGAGAGTTCCCTATCCTGCCTGAAGAACTGCAAGGAAAATGATGACAATGTATACACAGATATGGAGGACAAAATATATACAAAAAATATGAAGGAATGGAGGGGGGGCATTAACAACTGGGGGGGAGTAGACTAAGAAAGGTCTGGAGTAAGAGATGGCATTTATGCTGAGCCTTGGAGAGAAGTTGGTAGAATGGTACCATGAAAAACACATAGATTGGCTGGGAGTCAAAGAGCCTAGTTTCAGATCGTGTCTCTCCCACTTAATGCCTGAGTAGCCCTAAGTAAATCATTTCATGTCTTTGGGTCTCAGTTTCCTCAACTGTAAAGAAGGGATTGAACTAGATGGCTTCTGAGGTCCTTACTAGCTGTAGGCCAATGATCTTCTAGCTTCAAGGAGAGGAGATAAAGAGGGAGAGCATTCTAGACCTAGGGTACAACTTGTATAAAGGTACAAAAGTAGATGTGAAAAAAAGCATTGGGAGTGGAGGTTAACAGGGAAGAGGCCACGCATACTTAATTGACTCAGGCCCAAAGTTCCAATGGTCTGCCTTGTTCTTCATCCTAGGTCTGGAATATTTGTAGCAGAACACTGGTGCTTCAAGTTTTCTGTTCTATTTTAAAAGAATGGTATACTTTGAAGGGCATTTGATACCAAGGAGGAAGAAAAAATTAATATCTTAAAGGTCGTTTCATGATATGAGAGATTTTTCTATACCTTGGCTGCCTATGGTATTTTATGAAAGATATTTATGGATAAAGTTGTCTGGGGTACTTCAGGTGCCTTGGCTTACTCTGCTGTAGGGCACGTATAGATGCCAAAATGGCAAGTGTGTCTTTTTAGGGGCAGGAAGGTTGCCCATCCTCTACGATGAAGGTTGCTACAGGGCAAAATGAGTATGTTATTTTGAGAAGGAAGAAAGTATTTGGGAAAGAGATAACCAGATTCACACAAGTAAATGTTGATAAACTGCTCATCTCAAATCTAAGAATTATACGTGAATGACAGACAAATCAAGGGAAACAATAAAGATCAGAGTCTCAACATGGAAAAATAAAGTTAAGTTTCACATTGGGTCATACTGAATGTCTGACCACCATCTTTTGTTTAATTTTCTGTTAACATTTTTCTTTGCATCCATTTATTTTAAAACTATTCAAATCAATTTGACAAGTATGGATTAAATGACTACTATGTACTAGGCACCATGTGATGAAAAGAAAAAGTCCCTGCCCTCAATGAACTTCCATTCTACGGAGTAGAACCAACATGTAGACAGATAATCACGATCATAATGCATTTATATAGCATGTTAAGGTATGAAAAGAGTTTTACATAATGCTGTATCATTAAGTATAAAATGTAAACACAAGAAATAAAAATCATTTCCAATGGGAGTGAGCTCTAACAGTTGGGGGGGAACCACTAAAATATAAATTAGAACATAATTGTTTCCAAAATTATCTTTGACATTCCAATCATCCGTTTTTAAATAACATTATATAAATAGATATTAATTGTACAGAAAGATCCTTTCATATAGTTAAAATATTAATCAAAAGGGTGGCTAGGTGGCACAGTGAATAGAGCACTGGTCCTGGAGTCAGGAGGGCTTGAGTTCAAATCCAGCCTCAGACACTTAACACAAAAACTAGCCATGTGACCTTGGGCAAGTCACTTAACCCAGACTGCCCTCCCAAAAAAAGGGCAAAAAAAATTAATCAAATACTTTTAAATGATTTATAAAATCATTTTGTGAAATTTTTAATAAAATCATTTCTTTAGGCATACACTTAGTTAACAAGCATTTATTAGGTACCTGTTATGTACCAGGCATTTTGCTACAAATTAGGGAAAATAAAGACAAAAGTGGCCTTTACCCTTGGGAAGCTCACAATTGGGGGAGGACAACATACAAACAAGTCATATGCTGGATAATTTGAAGGTAATCTCAGAGGGAAGGCATGAGCAATGGGGGTGGCCAAATAAAATAAGTTGTATTTGTCCTTCGTTTTCAAAGACCATGACAACAAGGAGATGATGACATGACTTGCATTTGACTCTGATTTAAGTGAGGGAGGGCTGTTCAAGGTTACCAGCCTCACTTTCTCCTCCAGAGTCATCTCAATCCAGTGACCAGATATTCATCGGGATGACTGGAGACAGCCTAGGAGGCAATGGGAGCCCCTGGTCCTTTGAGGCTAAGGCCTTTTCAGGTACTCACTTAGAGTGAGGCAACACCCATTCGGTGAATAGGCCTCTATAAGAAGAGAGTCAAGGAATGGCCCCTTTAGTTGTTTCTTTAAGACAAAAATAAATAAATAAATATAAAGTAAGGGAAACCTGTATTTGAGCACCTGCTGTTTACTACATAGCAGTAAATTATATACATGATCTTCAGAGAACATAGACAAGCATGTTACCTATTAATATAATCTTGACGCTCCACTATAATTGTGATTAGGGAGGGGGAAGGGAGAGATGGAAATAATTGTGCTCAATTTAATAAGCAGTTATTAAGTACCTACTATATTCCAGGAATTGAAGATACAAAGAAAATAGTAAAGCAATCTATCCCCTGAATTTATACTCTACTGATAAATACATGCAAAATATATACATGATAAATGTCTAGCTATTTCTTGAGCATCTGAGAGACATCTGACATGTTGGAGGGCAAGGTGCTGAACTTAGACTCAGGAAGTCCTGGATTCATATCCTGCCACTGGCATTTGCTAACTGTCTGACCATGGACTTCTCTGAGGTTAATGCAATGCCTTAAGAGTGTAAATGACAGGTGCGTTGTGCTCTGCATAATGGCTGGCATTTCTAAATGGGGAGTTTCCACCCCAGTAAAAGTACAGGTCCTTAATACACAAGTTTTGAGTGCTGATACACAAATATTGAGTAACTATTGGGGACAAGGCCTTTTCATGCCTTCCAAAGAAACACTTTGAGAGAAATACTAAGAGTAAGATAGTGGTATATAGTTAAAGACCCTCAGCCTTTAGTAGACATATACTTTCAGAGACTCATTACAGAGACAATTACTCTATTGGAAAGGATGAGTAGATAGGAAAGAAAGTGAGCTATTCCCACCAGGATGTCCTTCAAAGCAAGGGAGGTATGATTAGTGTCAGGCTATCCTTCCCCTTGAGCCAAGCTCAAACAGATAACCAGAATGTCATGGCCATCTGACTCCTCCAGAACTATTCAGACCTATTCTTTTTTTTTTTTTTGCTTTATGGAAGGGGGAGGGCAGGGCAATTGGGGTTAAGTGACTTGCCAAAGGTCACACGGCTAATTTTTGTGTTAAGTGTCTGAGGCCGGATTTGAACTCGGGTCTTCCTGACTCCAGAGCTGGTGCTCTATTCACTGCTCCCCCTAGCCACCCCAATTCAGGCCTATTCTTAAAAAATAAAATATAAACTCTTTGAGGCTAGGAACTATTAAAAAAATTGTTTTGCATCCCAGCACCTAGCATAGGATGGGTACAATGAATGTTTAATGTTTTTAAAATTGATTTTTTTTTTCACTCAATGGATGTTTTCAAGCATTTGAAAGGCTATTATGTGAAGCCATGTTCAGCTCCAGAGAGTAGAACTCCCACAGAGGCAGATTTAGGCTTAATGTAAAGAAAAACTTTTTAACAATTTGAACCATCCAAAAGTGAAATAGACTGCCTAAGGAGGGAGGTACTGAACTCCCTAACGTTCAAACAGAGGCCAAAAGACCACCTGGTGTACTCCACTACTTCTTTTTCATATATATGTTGGAACAGATGGCTCCTGAGTCTCTCAACTCCCCAAACTCTGAGATTATGTGAAATACAAGGGGCATGTGCGTGAGTTGGGAGAGATTAGTATCTCGACTAACCCACAAAGACCCAAAGAGTCTATAAACCAAGCTTCTTACAGACCAATGACTTTTCCCTAGCTCCACTAACTTAAAAATCTCACACCCCCACTCCTCTCCCTCAGGACCACAAACCTCTGTCGAGACAAGTTGACCAATCAAGGTCCCATAGTGGAACCTTTTCTTTCCAGTAAATACCTATTTCAAGATATCTAGGTCTCAAATGACTGGAATCTCTGTGCTGGGGCCCAACAGGTAACTAGTAAAATAATAGTACTTGTTAATAACCATAAATATAACCTATAATCCTATAACCCGTCAAGCTAATAATACTATGCTTTAAGATGATAATATTATTTTTACGGGCAGCTAGGTGGTGCAGTGGATAGAACATTGGGCCTAGAGTCAGAAAGACCAAAGTTCAAATCTGACCTCAGACACTAGCTGTGTATGACCCTGGATAAGTCACTTAACCTTGCTCACCTCAGTTTCCTCAAATGTAAAATGAGCTGGAGAAGCAAATGGCGAACCACTCCAGTATCTCCACCAAGAAAACCTCAAATGGGATCAGGAAGAGTCAGACGTAACTGAAAACAATTCAACCTATGAAGGGATGACAGTGGAGAAATCCTCCCAGAAAATTCCCTTAATGAGAGCACTAAAGATAACCTTCTCATTATTCCCTGTACACACACACACACACACACACACCAGCTTTTCAGCTTCTTTTTATGTGCAATCTTCCCCCATTAGGTTGTAAACTCCTTGAGAGCAGGGAATGTCCTTTCTTTGTATCCCTAACAATTAGCACTGTGACTGACATTCAGTAGGAGCTTAATAAATGTCTATTGACTGATCGAATGTTTTAAGTGCTAAAGAAAGAAAGGACTGGATAACTTGCCATGAATCTCTTTAAATAGGAATTTTTAGTTAGTCAAGATCCTTGATTTTTTTTTACCTTTTCCCCCCAATGAGTGGTTTTGATCATGGGCATCAGTTTCCCCATCTTTCAGTTCAGTTCAGTATCATCTTCTCCTCCGGTTTTCATGTGACATGTTTGGCAGAATTCTTTGAGTATTCCCATGAAGCTGGAATGCACTTTGAATTAATAAGAAAACAAAACAAAATCATGTTGATCGTGTTGTATTTAACTCTGTGTGTGTGTGTATATATATATATATGTATATATGTGTATATATGTATGCACATGTGTGTATGTTTACACACATACATATATGTAAGTGTGTGTATATAGTATGTGTATAATTGATTTCTCTATATATGTGTTGTTTCTCCCTAGAAGGCTTCCTGAGAGCAGAGACTGTCTCATTTTTGCTTCTCTATCCATAGGACCTAACAGTGACAAATATAGCTAGGCTTTTGACATGAACTGAATTAAATTGAACTGAATAATGACTGATGAATAAACCGTCTTTCTAGACCCCCACCCCAGCCCTGGGTCAATGGCTAAGACAGCACTGTAGATCGAAAGAGAGCCTGCCTTCTAGCCAAGACGACCTGGCTTTCTCTGATACATACAGGCTATGTGACCCTGGACATTTAACCTCTCAGTACAGTGGGTAACTCTCTAAGTTACAAAATAGTGCCAACTTAGGAGTGGAGGGAACTCCCTATGCTCTACTAAATGAAATCACTAGAACTAAATATAAAGGTCTCTTTTTGTCTAGAAGACTAGAAAGAAGCTCTTTAGAAGTCTGGAAGTAAAATAATGCTGCTAACCTCTAATTTTGTATGTACTAATTTGTGTTCTTGTTTTTTCATTCTTTATCTTTTTATTGGAACAGCCAGGTAGATCAATAGAATATCAGGCCTGGAGTCAGAAAGATATCTCTTCTTAAGTTCAAATCTGGCTTCAGATACTTTACTAGCTGTGTGACCTTGGGCAAGTCACATAACCCTTTTTGCCTCAGTTTCTTCATCTGTTACAAAAGCTGAAGAAGGAAATGGTAAACCAATATCTTCATCAAGAACACCCCAAACGAGGTCATGAAGAGTCAGACAATCTTTTTAACTCCAGCACCTAGCACTAGGACATGGTACAAAGTAGATACTTTATGTGAGTTGAATTGAATTGAACTGAACTGAATTGAACTAAAACAAACCAAGGGAACCAAATCGAATTGAACTGAATTAAAACAAAGGAATCTTGTATGTGTACCTTAGGCAGAGTCAGTACTTACACAAGCATCTTTGTCAAAGATTGGAAGAATGCCTGAAAATCACATTCACTTCTTTAATATCATTCATTTCTTTAATATCAAGTTTCACATAGGTTTTGTGCATATTTCATAAGCTCAAAATCCAGTTAAATGAAAAAGACCTTTATTCTGATAATGACAGTATATTGACCCAGACCACATGGGGAAGAAAATGTAATAAAACCCTCAAACCACCTAGACTACACAGGTATCTAGACTGGCTCTGAGAGGAGAGGGGGAAGGAAGGTGGGTTGGCAGAGGAGAAACATTTGTGCCTAGAAAGATTTGCATGCACGCATGTAGTTGCTGAGAAATAGCAGTGATTTTTCCAACCCAGAAAGCATCATTTCTAAATTTGTAGAAACTGATTTCAAGTAAATAAAAATGCCAGCATTGGATACAGTATTTGATACCCTGTGTTCCAAAGTTTTTAAGAGCTGGGGCCTTTTTTTTCTTTAAATTTGTGCTCCTATTTTGATATGCTTAGGCAGGCAGAATCACTGCTGACGTCAATGGGAAATGTGGCTTTGTAAAGACTAGTGAATAAACCCACTCTCTGGATTCCCCCCACCTCACTATTCTAGAACAAAATAGAAAAGGAATTTGTTTTGAGAGAAGGAGATTGCTTGTGAATGGTGCAAAAGCAACCTTCTCTTTATGAAGTTACGTGTGCCAAATGTGCTTTTAATCTCATGATATACGGATCTCCATGTGGAGATAAAATATAATGGATTAAGGCTGATGCAGATTGAAGTGAGGAGAACTGGGAGAATAATTTACATGACCACAGTTATGTAAAGGAAAACATCTTTGAAAGACATCAGGACTCTGATCGATGTAGTAACCGATCATAACTTCAAAAGACTCATGAATCTTCCTGCCTCTCGCTAGAGAGGCTACATGCAGCTTCAGTCAGTTGGTAAACATTTCTTAAGTACCTACTCTGTACAAGGTACTGCTGTGATAACTGCTAAGGACATAAAGAAAAGTAAAAGTCCCTGCTCTCAAGGAACTCACAGTCTAGTGGGGGTGATAGTATATGAATAGCTATGTACAAATTGTAAATTGGAAATATACAGCACAGAGAAGGCCCTGGAAGCAAGAGATCAGGGAAGACTTCCTGTAGACATAGTAAGTGTGTTGGTTTATTTCACCCGATTATATTTATTGGTTATAAGAGAGGGCTTCTAAGGATGGTGGGGAGGAAATAGGTTATGAAATTTAGGAGAGGAAAGAA
>CM053593.1:39266671-39312871 GCA_028646575.1 Pseudocheirus occidentalis | reverse complement strand
GAGGAGGGGAGGGGAGGGGAGGAGAGGAGAGGAGAGGAGAGGAGAGAAGGAAGAAGAGAAGGAAAAAGACAAGACTTTAATGCATTACTTTTTTTAATGCACGGAAGTGAGCAGAAGGAGCTTCAGAAAGGAATACAGACAAGCAGAGTAGTGGTGCTACTATTGTATAAAATTTAGTATACATTTTTTTCAAAAAAAGCAAATCATGCAAAATAGTCACGGTTTCATAAACAACCCACTTTTCTGTTCTTCATATAGTGTTTGTTCATATTTTTTAATTTCATAATAAAAATTCAAAAAGAATAAAGAACAATAAAATGTGGCTTTAAAGAAGTAAAGACAAGTGTATTTGTTTTGCTTAACAGTATTTATTGTTTAGAAAGGGATTTGTCTACACCTATGATTTCATCTATATAGGGAAATCCTGATGAGGAAACTACCCCCTCTCAAGCTACTCTGCCCCTTCTAGTCTTAGAAAGCTTCCTGGGAAGTGGTAGTGATGGTTTGGTTTTTTAAGCCTATCTAGAATTTTTTTTAAGTAAGTGAGAGGAAAGAAAGTGAACATAATGAATGTGGAGGACTTTTTTTTAATGGGAATTGGGCTATGAAAGAAAAGAGAGATATGAGGTGATAATTTGAAGGAATGGCCTGGTTAAATAAAGATTTCTTAAGAATGAGGAACCCTGTGTATGTTTATAGGCAGTAGGGGAGAAAACCAGATGAAGGGAGATGGATCATTAGAATGAATGGAGATTACAGGATGTAGTGTGGTCCACTGGAAAGATATTGATTGTCCATGAGTCAGAGGACCTGAGTCCATATCCTTCTTCTGATGCTTTTCACCTGCCTAACCTTGGACAAGTCATTAAATCTCTCCAGACCTCAGTTTCCTCATCTGTAAAAATAAAGGAATTGAACTAAATGACCTCTGGAGTCCTTTCTTGTTTTAGAACTATAATCCTATTATATTGAGAAAGTCAGCTGATCTCCCTGAGCCTCAGTTTCCTCATCTGTAAAATAAGCAGATTAGATTGAATGGTCTCTGGGATGCTGCAGAGTTTTAGATCTATGATTCTATTATAGAAGGGACAAGCTCTCAGTGGAAACAGGAGAGGGTGGGATCAATATCACAAGGAGAAGAGTTGGCCTTATGAAGAAAGGCTACTCCTCCCAAGGCTGGAGGAAGGAATGAGGTATGATATTGAGCTTGAAAAACTATTTATTAGTAACAATAATTTTAAGAAATAATGGCAAGATTATACATGAAATGTCTGTAATACTCAAGGGGGGGGGGAGAAGAGAGGAGGAGGTGAAGAAAGGAGGGAGGAGGGAGGACAAGAAGGAAGGGAGGAGGAGGAAAGATAACCAGGGTAGAAAAGGGAGATTATTCTGCACTCCAAGTTTTCTGTAGCTTGAACTATTGCCAGATGATTTAGGAACTTCAGCCTAACCCATTATGTATAAATGGAATATTTTTCAACAGTCATAGGGGAAAAAAGAGAGGTAAAAGTTGAATGCTGAAGCAGTATACTTCCAAACTGGTATAATATCAGGTAGTGCAATGCAGTGCACCGTGGCAGGTGTACTTGCTGAGAACCAGAGGCTTCTTCCTCCCTGCCCCCTCTCCATGAGAGAATCTATGTTGTCCATCAAACCAAGGCCCACATTTCTCTCCCATACATCATTGGCTACCTGCCTACCTTTAATTTCAGGTCCTTGAGATCTTATCTCATGAAATATTAAGGAATGCTTGGGCTTTCCTATTTTTAGTCCTATTTCTCAAAAGTGGTCTATTTGTATAATACATCAAAAGATAAGAGAGTGCCTCTAGGTCTCTTCCCTTTGTTGGGGTATGTGGAAGGAAGGGAGGGGAGACTATTTTGAGAGTGAGTTTGTCTCTGGTCAGCTGAATCCTAGCAATGTGGTCATTGCTATTTAAGTCTTGGCTTTGCTCTCTTGTTTGTAAGAAGTCTGCATTATCCAAGGGAACCAAGAGCTCCCATCAGCCATGGCTGCCAGAGAAAGCCTGCCAAGTAATAAGACATAAGTGCCAGAAGGTGACACTCAGTGGTCACTCACCTAGTAAGCTAACAGTTTTACAAACAAATGAGGTGAGGAGAGATCTTCCAGGCTAGGTGTGAACCACTTGTCAAGTTGCCAAGATTCACTGGAAGGGGGTCTTCTCCAAAGGATTTCCTGAAAATCCAGGCAGCCCCAACTTCCTGTCCCTCCTTAATCTCACCTGTATTTGTCTTCTGCTTAAAAGCTTCCATTCCAATCATTTAAACATGTGTAAATTCTGCACTTGCTATATGTGTCAGGACCTGTGCTGGGCACAGGCACTGGGATGATACAGAAACAAAACAGTCCCTGCTTTCAAAGAGCTTAAGTTTAGATCAATGTGGGTGCTCCTTTCACCACCCAGCTATCACAACTGTTATATGGTTTGGGAGATCTTGAAACCATTCATGTGGTGAAGCTGGATGGGACTCCAGAAGCATTTTTACAGATGAGGAAAGTGAGAAACTGAGTAGTTAAGGAACTTCCCTGCTGTCTCAGAGGTAAGATCTGTATCCAGGCCCTCTGAATCTAGAACCAATCATTTGGTTGGATTTTGTTTCTAAGCTGACTCTCCCTTGTTGCTGTGACTGGGAAATTGTTCACCTGGCAGTCAACTTCTGGGTGATGAGCCTCTCCACAATTAACTAGGCTGATTCTTGGTTAGCAAGCCTACAATTCATCTTTGGTCAACCCTGCCGGAGATTTTGCTCCACTGATACAGATCCTGACAGCCCAGATCACCAGCACACTTGAATAAGGCGTTAAAGTAAGATTTAGGGAAGTATTAGTCAGGATGGTATAGTGGGAAACTATGAGGCAGCTTGGCGATGTGGTGGATACATAACACTGACCCGGAGTCAGGAGGACCCGAGTTCAAATGCAGCCTCCGACACTTACTTACTTAAACAAGTCACTTAACCCTGTTTGCCTTAGTTTTCCTCATTTGTTAAATGAACTGGAAAAGGAAATATCGAACCGTTCTGATATCCTTGCCAAGAAAACCCCAAATGGGGTCACAAAGAATTGGATGTGACTGAACCACAATTTCTTTTTATTTCTAGCACCAGGGCCTGGTACAAAGTAGAAATGGCTGAAACTACTGAACAACAACTGGTGGAAAGTGTGCTGATCTTGTACACAAGGGACCTAAATTCACACTGGAGTCTTAGCGCCTGCTCCCTGTGTGATGAAGCCCACATAGCTTTACCTCTCTGGGTGTCTGCTTCCCCATCAGTAAAATAGATGGTTGACCCCAAATGGTCTCTAAGGCCTCTCCTTTTGGACACTACCATGTACACCCTCCTCAGCTTTCTAGCACCCTTTATGTATTGTCTTCTCCCATTAGAATATAACCTCCATAAAAGGAGGGATTATCTTTCTAACTTGTATTTATGTCCTCAACACATCACGGAAAAAAAAGAAAAGAATTATTAAGCACATACTCTGTTACAGGTCCTGTGCTAAATGCTGATTAGGGTTAGGGTTAGAAAGAAAGGCAAAAGACGGGCCCTGTTTCAAGGATCTCATAATCTAATGGGGAAGACAATGTGCACATAGCTAAGGACAAGCAAGAGATATACAGAATAAGTTGGAGATAATCAATAGAGGAAGGTCTCTCACATTACGGGAGGTCAGGACAGGCTGGAATATAGTAAGAGCTTAATAAATGATCTCTCTGGATCCAGGGTCATATGAATATGACGGAGAGAACAGTTAAGGAGGAGAAAGAAAGTTTTGAATAGAAGTGGCGCAACCAGGCCAATTTGGGAAATATTTTTACCGTGATGATTTTTTTCTTCTAAATGAAACAAATGCCAAAAAGGGTCACCATTCCCGATGGATGGCTCCTTTATGTTTTGACAATGTTTAATGGCCTCTAATAGCTCCCTATTTTGTATACCCTCTCTAAACGTCTTCATTGCATATAGTTGTCTCTGTCTTCCTGGCACTGTCAGAATCTTGCTGATTTTGTCTCACTTGAAGTAGACTAGCATCAATCAATCAGCAACATTTTTTTTTTCTGAGATCTGCTTTTTCTGTGTAAATGAGAATAAAACATGGTGTCCCATTTTTAAAGTTCAGGAGAGTTATTCTTTTTCGACACTGTAATCAGGAGACTGTGGTTGCCTCTTCCGAAGCTAGGCATTGGAGTTGAGGATGCCTGAAATATAATGAAAATAGAAAAAGTAATTGGGCAGTTAGGTGGCACAGTGGATAGAGTGCCATGTTGGGTTGGGAGTCAGGAAGATTCATCTTCCTGAGCTTAAATCTGGCTTCAGACGCTTTACTAGCTGTATGACCCTGGTCACTTAAGTCACTTAAGACTATTTGACTCAGTTTTCTTATCTGTAAAATAAGCTGGAAAAAGAAATGGCGAGCCACTCTAGTATCTTTGCCAAGAAAACCCCAGATGGGGCCACAAAGAGTCAGGACCAAAAACAAGTGAAGAACAACCATAAAAAGTAACAATAATATGTTAAATTGATATAACATTTGGGATTTTGCAAGGCACTTGGAACATATCAGCCCATCTCACTGTTCTTCATATAGGCCATTCCATCTCTCATCTCTATAATTTAGCACTGGCCATGTCCCATGCCTGAAATGTACTCCTTTCTCACCAGTTCCTCTCAGAATCCCTAACTTCCTTAAAAAGCTCAGGTCAAACAGTGACTCCTACATGAAGCCTCTTCTAATCTCTTCAGCTGGTCATGTCTTCCCCTAGAAATTGCTTTATATTTCTTTTGAATATATTTTTATATGCTTATATGTGTTAACTCTTTGAGGGCAGGGGCTGTTTCATTTTTGTCTTCCCTATTGTTTAATACAGTCTCTAACACCTATTAAGTATTTAATAAATGCTTGTAGATAAATTCAACAAGCCTGTGATTATTATTTGAGTTTTAAAATGAGGTATCTGACATTCAGAACCGTCAAGCGACCTGCCCAGGGTCACACAGTGAATGAGTACTCAAGAAAACAACTTTCTTCATCCATGAGATGAATAAATATTAGAATCAAAAAATATAGAATGCTAATGCAAGAAAGCCCCAGAGAGTCCATCTAACCAATCTTGTCCTCAGTTTCCCTTCTGAGGACACTGAGGCCTAGAATGGTGCCCCAGGCAGTCACTCATACAAGTTGAATATGAGTTTCCTGACTCTAAATCCAGTTTTCTTGAGGCTCTCCCAAGCTGCTTTTTAAAAATGTGTAAATTGTCATTACCTTTTCACCAATTTTTCTTCTCCTAAGGTATTATTTTCCCTTTGTGAGGAGAGAGAATGACAATTATTTTTTTGAAAGACTTTTCTTTAAGAAATCAGTTCTTTTTTTCTTCTTCTTTTTTTACAACTTCTGTGCTCAGGGCCCTTAATAACCAAGGCGTCTTGAAATGACACAGTCCAAAGAATGAAGCTGTTAAGCCCCATTATAATTTTTTTTTTACTTTAATAAAATTAATCTGTCCGTGTAAACCCTGGGTTGGCTGAGTTGGTGCTTAGAATGCATCACAGCTCCACATTTGTGACACAGATAGATAACTATTAACTCCTTTTTAAGCTTTAAAATGCCTGAGAATGACAGAGCAAAGAATCTGAAAAGTGCAGATCTTATTAAAATGGCTCGGGATGGAGCAGATGGTAGAAGAAGGCACACAAGCAAGAAGTAAATCTCCTGTTCTCCCTTTCTGATTGCTTTGCCCACAGAGGAATAACGATTCAAAGAAAATCAGTAATCATGGCGGATGTCATTAGCATATTCCCAATAAGGGAGCTTATATAAAAATTCCCAGAGAAAAGGAATGACTGCCGGATGATCAATGTGCTGGTCGTGTGTTTCCAGCTGCCCCCCCCCCTTCTTGCCCAAATGAGGGATTCTTAAGACTTTAAAAAATGGAAGTGTGGGAAGTGGACAAATATAGAGGCTCTTTTTGAGGAAAAAATTGACAGTGATAGTGGTTATAAACGTACTGAGACCAGTGGATTTGTAAAGCCAGTCAATAGGCTTTGGGATACTTGAGCCCCCAAAGTTTCAGGATCCTAATTAGGTTCTATCTAGAAGGCAATGAAATCTGGGGACCTATGAAAATATTGAATATCCCTCTTTTTCTCACCCCTTTGGCAAGGGAGGATTAAGTCAGTTGCAGTAAAAGTGACCCTGACTGCTTTGGTGTGAATCCATGGTGCAAAGGTATTTTTGCCCTTAATTGATCAACAGAAACCATTTAATCAACACATCATGCATACAGCAAAACTTGTATGAATTAGCGCTTCATTTACATGGCTAGAAAGGGGTGGGGGGAACTCAAGATAAACTTTGGATCTCATCTGCAGATGACAAGAAAACAATCTGGAAGACGCAGTTTCTGTTAACTGCTAAGCAAGCAAAATGCAGATGCTTATTCAAAGCTCTGCATTTTGGAAAATCGCACCTGACGTGAACAGAACTTGTCATTTGGCGTGCGTTCCCCATTGTTCCTTTCAGAGTCAATTTTCAAGGCTGCAAGCAGTGGAGGTAGGTGATGTGCAGCCTCCATTGTTAATGGAAACAGAAGGTTGGATTGCTGAAATGTGACCCTTAAGATAGTCCCTATGGGCTCCCCTGTATGAAAGCCACCCAACAGCTCCCAACTACACCCTACCATGGCTGTCAATCATCAATCTCCCTAGTAAATCAGCCATGAGACACAATATTGACAGGTCTTCTGGTTAAATAGAGAAGGAGTAGGTAAAAGGGACACCATAATGCCATTATTGATTAGACCAGCAGGAGGCAGATGGTTAAATAACACAATGAGAACTGTCAGCTGAGTTTTAATTTTATTATGGAAGCCCAAACTTTCTATGGCGGCAGACAGATTGCCTTCATTTTTCATCCATAAAACAACCATCTTGAACGTTTCATCAAAAAGGAATCTTTTTTCTCAAATGGCAATGCCACCAATAAAAACCTTTTATGTATGGCAAGTTGGCAGAAACTATTAATAAAATGTCTGTCAACTCCACATCTCTCTTATTCTACTTAGGAGAAAAGGAAGAAATCATTAATTACAGTTTCTGTCACCCCACAAAGGAAACAATAATTGTTCTGGTCTCTTAACAACATGAATTCACCTAGTGACCACCTCTTCTCCTGAATTTGAAAGAGGTCGAGTCCTTCTGCATCCAGACAAAACCTTTCATCACATTGCCTGTGTCTGCTTGGGCAACAAACGTGGTATTTTAGGTTGACTCTGTAAAAGAGGATTATGAATATGGATAGGATGCAAATACTTCATCTATCTTAATCAGAACACAGGAATTCAAGCTGTTGAGGAAAAAAAAAACCTTAGAATTCCCATACAAGGGAAGAAATTTTTCGTGCTTATTGAGTTTAGGAAGACAGATTTTTAGATTAGAGATAAACTTAATGAATCTGTTCACTGGAAGGAGAGCAGAGGAACTACCAATGAGCTCAGATTTATTCCCTGGCTGAGAAATAAGTGGAACAACACAAAGTTTTAGAAAGGAAGAAATCAACAAAAGCATTTTAACGCTCTAATACTGAGAGGTTATTTTTGGGAAAAGTAGGGGGGGGGAGATGGGGGAAGGGAAGAATGGAGGGTCCCCTTCCACTTTCAACTTGTTAAAAAGAAACTGTTCTCTTCAAATTAACTGAAATATGGATTTCAAGGATGTTTTTGTCTTTTCCCTTTTGCTTATATAGAGGCATACAAATGTCTATACATACTGTATGTGTTGTGTTTATGAGGAGGGGAGTAGATATGCCCCCATACACTCCATAAACATATATGGTTTGGTTTTTTTTTTTAAAAAAAAAGACAAAGGGTCCCAGAATTACAAGTATGCACTCCTTTTGAATTTGCAACAAAGTTTTAAGCAATAACGGAGTCTGTTGGAAGCTGCCAGCTTTATTATTTCAATATATCTCCTCTGAATAAGTCAAGAGTAAGGTCTTAGTTGCCAGGTTTACCTCATCTCAGCTCCCCATTTCCTTTCACGTTTAAGAGATGGATGCATTCTATGGACAAAAGTAGAACACTGTAAAGTAAGAGACTTTTTTAAAAATTAGAACTTTCCCATTGAATGTTATTTCTCTTTGTAAAAATCAAATATTGTTATTATTAGACTCTTGTTTCTGAATATTATTTCAGACCCCACTAAATATTTAAAGAGGAATATTCAAGTGATTTGATTTTGCGTTCTTTGGGGGGGGGGGCTGCCGGTGCAAGGGGTCCGGAGCCAGGGGTCATCATGTTTTCCCTGTATGTAATAGACTGGCTTTCCAGTCCTCTGATCTTACGAAGCAGAAAGGTCATACAATCGTTTCTTAAGCTTGGAAGGCAGAGATACGCTGGTAAAAGGTTCTTGAATTGGGCTATTTACAAGTCAGTTACAATGTGCCGCCTGGGATCTAAGAATGAAGAAAACTAACTGTGTTGAAGAATGTAAGCAGGAAAGCTAGAGGCCTGATGCTCATTCAGCTTTGGACAGCGTGACGCTGGCTGACACGTAAGAGTTTGACAAGAACTGAGGTGGATACAAAATTAAAGGATGCTGAATACACATGGTAATATTTGTATAACAAACCACCTCCTGATGAGAACCAATGACAAAATGAAGGCCGCCAAGAGGACAAGTGATTCTTCTACCTTTTGTAGTGATTTTGATTTGCCTAGAAGAAATCATTTTCTTTCCTAATTTTCTTTTTTTTCTATCTACATGTATTCCTATACATCCATGTGCCTCTCTCCTCACAATACATTCCATTCGATTCATTTCAGTTTGTCATTGTGTTCCCAGGGCTCGACAGACACAGTGCCAGGCACATAGGAAACATTTAATGATTGCTTGCCGAATGAATCCCGCTCCATTTCATTCTATTCAACAAGCATTTATCTGGCATCTACTATATATAAAGAACTGTATTTAGAACCAAACAAAAATAGTACCTGTCCTCAAGAAGAATATATTCTGCTACAAGGATACAACATGGACACAAAAACAAATCCAAAGTATGCAATGGCACAAATTAAATACAAAATAGAAGTTTAGATAGAGAAGGGGAGAACATTTATGAAGAAAATCATTTCTTGTAATTTAATGTTTATGCGTATTCATCTTCATTCAAAATATGTTTATTACCTGCCTACTACCTGGCAAGGCAATGTCCTCCTACTCTAGGAATCCAAAAAGAAATAACACCTCTCAGGGAGATTACAGTCTATTTGAAAGAGCATCACAGAAAAGAAAGCCATTGGATCAAGAATCAGAGAAGCATAATTCAAATCCTGCCTCTCTGGGTCTCAATATCTTCTTCTGGAAAATGACAGGATGGATCTAGATGGCTTCTATGTTCCCTCCCAACTCTAAATCTATGATGCTATGGACATACACAAACAAATAAATATGTGTGTTTGTATTATTTACACATGCATCTTTTAAAGCTAGGTTTTTTTTTAAACCTCCAGTGAGTAAAACTTTTTATTACCACTGGTTAAAAATGTCATGTCCTAGGAATCTGGCAAGCATTCAGAACCATTTAATCTTTCATCAAGGTTTAATCAGAAGAGTTTTATGTCTCTTTTGTGCATTGTCATATGCCCACCACAATTTGTCTCCCCCATCCTGGACTGACAGATCGAGAGAATGAGCAAGGGGCCGGAACATTTGAGCATAATCGCAATGTCAGCACTGTTAACTGTATTTATGAGAAGCAAGTTAACACTATGACATTAATAATTTCATCAGATTACACATGTTTGCCTGACAAACAAGCAAGCCATTCTTTCCAAATTCTCTGTGACCAGAGCAGCTTGGAGCTAGGGAGCAGCCACGAGATTCCAGTTTTAAAAGAAAAGTCACCTCATGCAAAAACTCTTTATGGTATATATTGTTCTGTTTGGGGGAAGGGGAGGAAAAATTGGATCTTTTGCTATTTGCATCCAGCCAGACAGGATAAATTCTACTCTCCTGTCAATAAGCAAAGACATAATGGTTAGGAGCGTACAATAAAGAAGGAAGGGCTGGGAAGTGTAATAATTCTGTCTCACTACACTGTAGTTCAAAGAACAAAAAAATAAAAATGCTTCAGGCAGAGACTAGTTTGCCTTGACTATTGGAAAACCCTCTCTTCTCACCTGCGGTGGTGCACGTGATTTGTGGCTGGGCTACCAAATGCATTGTACAATAAAGACACTTTGTTACCTTCTCATTTTAGAGGGGCACAACACAAGCAGTTGGTACAGCGATCTCCTAACTACATATTTCATTCCATAAGGTGAAACAATAAGAGAGAACATGACATGTATTAGGGAAGTAAATTATAATGTTATACTCTTTGGTCCAATAAACCATCCCAGGCTGTCATGCTCTTGACTAGTGAGGTGTTGTTTTATGCTACAGCTTAATCAGCTGGGTCTAACCTGCTTCCCCGTGTGTGTGCCAGAGCCTCAGGCAGCATAAATGCCATGATTCACTGCATGATCGCCAGTGCCTGCGTGGTGAGGACCCATGCAGTCGCCCACATAAGTTATTGGCCGACCAGGTGGATCCGTCTTGCGCTTCAATTAGGAAAGAGAAAAGGTACCGAGGCTGATTTGTCAGATCAGCACCCAAACATAGAAACCACCTGTTTGTCTTATTTTCTCAGGCTGGCTTCCCCACCGCCACAATGTTTGTTTCTAACAAAGGTGATGTTTCATCATCAAAGCCTATGATTTATGTCCATACTGGAGGGATGCAGGCGAAGAAGTATCTGCATTTATGAATATGACATGATGTAGCCCTGAGCGGGTGTAGGAGGTGGAATGTGAAGGAAAAGATGCAGAGGCTAAAAATTAAAGGGACAAAATAAATTCAAATGACAGCATTTGGAAGCAGTGCCAATATGTGTCCCTAGAGGGACCATACTGGTACAGTGAGTAAAAGAGCTGGACTAGGAGCCAGGAAGACCTGAGTTCAAATCCCACCTTAGAAACTTACTAATTGTATAATACAAATCCCTTAACCTTTTTCAGCTTCACCTTTCCTCATCTGTAAAGTGGAGATAATAATCCTACTTAGCTCATGGGATTGTCGTGAGCATCAAATGAAATTCTGTATGCAAAGTGCTTCATAAACATTAGAACATTATGTAACTGCTAGCTGTTACTATTATTTATATTGGGTATAGAAGTACTTACATACACTATTCCTGATAATACATTTTTGAGAGAACATGAGTTAGTGGATAAGGTCCTCACCTTGTAGTCAAGAAAAGTTGGATCCATATCTCAACCCAGATTGTATTTCCTGTATGGTCCTAAACAAGTCCTACGAAACCCTTCCTTCTTTTTAATTTCCTTTTTTAAAGATCTTTAATTTTTGTTCAATTACATAGAAAAATGTTTAAGATTCATTTTTTTAAAAATTGAGTTCCAAATTCTTTCCCTCCTTCCTTCCCCTCTCCCCTCACTGAGAAGGCAAGAAATTTGATATAGGCTATACATGTGCAGTCGCACAAAGCATAGTTCCTATTAGGTATGTTGTGAAAGAAAACACAGACAAAAAAGAAGAGAAAAGAAAGAAAACAAGAAAAACTAAAATCTAAAAAGTCTGCTTAGATCTGCATTCAGACTCCATCAGTTTTTTCTCTGGAGATGGATATGATTTTTCATCACGAGTCCTTAGGAATTGTCTTAGATTAGTGTATTGCTTAGAATAGCTAAGTCATTCACTATTGATCATCATGTAATATTACTGCTATTATGGACAATGTTCTGGTACTGCTCACTTCACTTTCCATCAGTTCAAGTCTTTCCAGGTTTTTCTGAAAGCATCTTGCTTGTCATGTTGTCATTTCTCATAGCACAATACTATTCTATCACAATCATATACTACAGCTTGTTCATCCATTTCCCAATTGATGGGTATCCCCTCAACTTCTAATTCTTTACCACCAGAAAAAAGTGCTGCTATATTTTTGTACATATGGATCCTTTCCCACTTAAAAAAAATCTCTTAGGGATATAGACCTAGCTACTGTTGAGTCAAAGGGTACACACAATTTTATTGCCCTTTAGATGTCGTTCCAAATTGCTCTCTCCCACCACCACCCCACATTCAACCCATAGCCAAGGCCTGTCAACATTACCTTCATAACATCTCTCACATCCATCTCCTTATCTCTTCTGACACTGGGACCACAGTGGTGCAAGCCCTCATTCCCTCACACCTGAACTGTGGCAATAACCTGCCCCAAGTCTCTCCCCACTCCAATCCATCCTTCTCTCAATTGCCGTAGTTATCATCCTTTATATCATGCTTTAGCATGAGTTTGATCGTGTCACTTTCTCCCCTCCCTCACCCACTCACTCCCACCCCTGCCATTCTGTAAACTCCCCTGGTTCCATATTACATCTAGGATCAAATATAAAATCCTCTGACCTCCAAATCCCTTATAACTCACTACACACACACACACACACACACACACACACACACACACACACACCTTTCCAGTCTTCTTATACCTTATGTCATCCCTTCCACATCCTCTTATCCCATGCCTCCTACTATTCCTCAAACAAGACAGTCCCTATCCCAAATCTTAGCATTTCCTCTGTCTCTCCCAGTGCCTGGAGAACTCTTCCTCCTCCTTTCTGCCTCTGGGCTTGCTTCGAGAAAATTGGTATTTCTACAGGAAGATTTTTCCTACTCCCCTAAATTCTAGTGCCTTCCCTCTGTTGATAATTTCCAGTTTCGTCCGTATATAACTTGTTTGTACTACTTGTTTACATGTTGTCTCTCCTGTTATTAGACATTATTATTAGACTATTATTAGACTTCTGTATTAGACTGTGAGTTCCTTGAGATCAGGAACTATCTTTTACTTTTCTTTTTATCTCCAGTGCTTAGCACAGTACCTGGTATATAGAGCACTGACTGGCTAACTGACATATGCTTTCTGAACCAAATCTTCCTCAGTATTAGGGATTTCAGTAGTTCCTAAATCAGGGAGTTGTTAGAAGGATGAAATGAAATAATGTGTATAAAACACTTTTAAACCTCGAAACACACACTATATAAAAGACAACTATTGGGCGGGCAGAGAAAATTGTGATTTTATCACTTTGGGGAACTCACAGTGTGGAAATTCCCTCTACCAACGTAGAATAAAAATGATGCAAAGCTCCTTGCATATCTTATCTTGTTCAGTCTCAACAAAGGTCCTTATGAGACAAATGCTTTTATCACACCCATTTTACAGATGAGGAAACCGAGGCATACAATGCCTTCCTTTCCCAGGGTCCCAAAACTAAGAAGTATATGTGTTAAAGGCTGGAATTTATTCCATAGCATCAGTCCCACCATTCTGGTGACACAGCCAGCTTCATCTGAAGCTGCTGTCATTATTCTATTCTTCATTTATCAGGAAGGATCGTTAAGACAATAAAAGCAAGCAGAGTGATAACAATAATAAAAAGTATGTAAATAAAACAGGGATGTGTTTCTATTTTTTCAATACTATTATAAGTCTGGGAAAATGTCATTCGAGAACAAATAATAGGGCCAAGAAACAGAATGAAAATAATACTCCTTTGGCCTGGAAAATATCTTGAGTATGAATCGTCTTTGGATCACTCAGATTAGATGTCATAGCTCCAGACTTTTACACTAAATGCCAAAAAAAGAGAAGGATTTATAAAACATGAAAGTCAGAGAAGTTTTACTTAAAGAAAATTACTATCTTGGCCAAAAGGGAGGCTGGGAGAAAGAAGAGAACATTCCTCAAGACAAAAAAAAATTTCTTCATAAAAGAAATGGAAATCAGATGAACCCAAAAACTTCATCTAAGGAAAAAATAGCAAAATAATGAGATGCTTCAGTGTCAGTCTGTTGATGGTAAACAAGCTTTATTAAATGCCTACTGTATACCAGGTTCTGTGATAATTTCTAGAAATACAAAGAAAGGGAAAATGACCTCTGTCCTCAAGGAAAAGGCTAATGGGGGGTGTAAATAAATAGGTATAAGAAACACATAGGTTGGATGGCAGGTAGCCTTATATGGAAGTTGTTTTTGTAGGACCAAAAGGGGGATTCTAACCATCAGATTCTGCCTCTCAATGCAGTCATGGAGACATCAAAGACTCTGTGAGAAGGTCTGCTGCCACCTTTGTCGGGGGCAGAGCATATTCATGCCCCTAATTGTGGTTAAAATTCAGAAGCACCAACATGCATGAGGCTGGCAGAGTGCAATGCCAGGTAATGCCAGGGATGGTCTTTGTATTTAGAATCCACTCCCCAACCCAGTTGCATGTAGATAGCAATGGAAAAATCCTGGGGAGAAAAGAGGGGAGAATGGAGAGTGGTGTTGAGAAACCCCCTCTTCCATTGTCAGGGGGCTATTTGCAGAGAAAATGAGTCACATAATTATGAGACTGAGTTAACATCTTTCTGCAGTTTAGGTTGCCAGAATTCACATAATTAAATGCCCCTCAATATGCCACAGTATTAATTATTTTTAAGAGCTAAACTTTAGAGCTGCTAAGTGGCATAGTGGATAGTGCTGGGCATAGAGTCAGGAAGATTCCTATTCACAAGTTCAAATTCAACCTCAGACACTCACTAGTTGTGTGACCCTGGACAAGTCACTTACCTCTGTTTGCCTCAGTTCCTCATCTGTAAAATGAGCTGGAGATAGAAATGGCAAACCACTCCAGTATCCTTACCAAGAAAACCCCAAATGGGATCACAAAAAGTCAGACACGACCAAAAAAACGACTCAAAAGCAACCTTCTTTGAGGATCTGGATTCAAATCCCACCTCCAATGCTTATAACCAGAGTCAGCGAGTGGTCTCATTTCCTGTCTGTAACCTCAGTTTCCTTACCTGTAAAATGAAAGGGCTGGGCCTTTGAGGAGCCTTTTCCCTAGATCCATGATCTTCAAAGTTTGTAAAGTCCTTTACATGTATTATCACATTTAATACCATAATAAAAACCCACATTGATAAAGTTATTTAAGATTTAACAATCACTGACATTTATAAAAGGCTTTAAAGTTTACCAATCTGCTCACCTACATTTTTCTCATGTGAGCCTCACAACCCAGGAGGTAGGTCCTACAGGCATTATAATCCCCATTTTACAAATAAGGACACAGGTGCACACACCCATGAAGGTATTTGACTATTATCCCTGAGCTAGTGGGTCAGAGATGGGATTTAAAACCAGGCTTCTAGGGGTGGCTAGGTGGTGGAGTGAGTAGAGCACCGGCCCTGGAATCAGGAGGACCTGAGTTCAAATCTAGCCTCAGACACTTAACACACTTCTAGCCATGTGACTTCCAAAACAGAAAAATATATATTTAAAACCAGGCTTCCCGACTCCAGCCAGACCCAGCACTTAGTCTATGATAATGCTCTATCCATTGCCTCTTTCCCCACAACAACCCTGTGAGGCAAATGGTACGAGTATTGTTGCATCCACTTTACAGGTAGAAAAACTGAGGCCCGGGGAATTTAAGCAGTTTGACCAGGTTAAATGGTCAGGCAAAGAGCCAGGCTTGTAACTCAGGTCCTTCCCGATTTTTATTTCTATTCTATTTCCAAAAGAGATGCTTCTCATTGGACACCTGTTACTTACTTGTTTCTATATTATGTATCTTTTGCTTTGTACACATTTTCTTTTCTCCAAATAGACTATAACCTTTTTGTATATAAGCCACAGTGACTGTCCCAATGCGCAGCAAAATACTTTGTACATAGTAGGAACTCAATTATTTTCTTGATTGACTAATAAAGAAGATAAATACAGTTATCCCTTCCACATCATGGGGGTTAGGGGAACAGTTCCCCTGAGATCTGGAAAATCAATGTAAAAAATTTTGACCCTTCCTTCACATCATAGAAAAAGTCTAAATTATTATTGTATTAAAAGATAAAATGTATTGATATTATAAAATACTATACATATATTTTATGTATTTCTGAGGTTCTAAACTTTTTCTGTGTCACCTGCTGGACTTTGCTTGTCACCTGCAGCTTCTACAAAATTCCCCCAAAATTCTCATTTGATTTCTTATGCCAACCTGTGCTATGCCGAAACCACAATGAGGAAAGTCACAATGTGGAAAGGATAACTCTAGTTCTTCTTGCAGGATGCACAGGAAGCAGGGGAATGAGCCCTGGGTCCCTTTCAATCTTATAAGTGTATTTATTTTTCTTGAAAGGAGGGAACACCTAAAAAGGCTGCAGGAAAATACAAATATTTATTTTTTGATCACATCACTCCTGTTACACTTTATGGACCTGTGCCTTTCAATCAATCAGTCAATCAAAATGTATTTATTAAAGTTTTCCCTGTGCTAGGCACTATGTATTCAGTAGAAGGCATGCATGGAAAGGTTAAGAAACAGTCCCTGCCCTAAAAGACCTTACATTCTAATAAAGACGACATGTAAATGACTTTGTATGTGCAAGATACATATAGAGTAAATGGGGGGGGGTAATATCAGAGGTAAAGCATTAGCAGTTGGGAAAGTCTGGGAAAAGTCTCTTATAGCAGGGGAGATTTTTGACCCCTCATCTGGGAAGATTACTACATGCCGTGGTTTCAGGTTTTCTGTATTTGGCCAAGGGCCTCACAGTTGCTTCCAGGAGTACTCTGGGCTCAGGACAAACACATCCTGCTCCAGTATCTCTGTAATGTGTTTGTGCTAGGTCTGTAGGTCAGCTGTTGGGAATGAGAAGAGCACAGCACAAGCTATTTCTGCCCCGTGGCAGCTGTAACTTGAAATTCCTCCTTGGGAATTGCATCCTTTCTAATGGTTTTTTTGGTGGGGTAAGTGGGGGTTCCTACCATTCTGGCCCAGATGACATCCATCCCCACATTCAGGAAATAATGTGAATATACCGGGGTAAAATTAGCAATGAATGAAACCAGTGAGCCAAGCAAACAGATTGAACACTTTGTATGCCCCAGATAATGTGCTGGGTGCTGAGGACAAAGACAAAAAAGAAACAGTCCCTGACTCCAAAAAAGCGGATATTTAATTGAAAGAAATAATATGTACACAAAGGAGTCTATATATAATAGAGTAATTACAGGGTGAGGACTGGAAAGCACTACTGCCTGGGGAACCAGGAAAAGCCCTGTGAAAACTGAAAGCAGAAAAACTTGTGTAGGGCTTTGGGTGGCTCTGTACCTCAGTTTCTCTTGTCTGTAAATTACGGGCACTGCTACTTTACCATCATCTAAAACTGATTGTAGCCACGCAATTACACATTATACTGTATAAGTACAGATATTTAGAACTGGCCGTTGCGCTTAGAGGCGACTGTGGTTCAGTGGAGAGAGTGTTAATCTCGGACTCAGGAAGACCTGAGACACTTATTCGCTGTGTCTCTGATTGCCTCAGTTTACTCAACTGTAAAGTGACTATAGCATCACCTACATCTCATCAGGGTTGTCGCGAGGATCAAAGGAGACACTTAATGTAACATCCAGCACGTAGTAGGCTCTATATATGTACTTATTCCCACCCTCCTGTGTAGGAACTTACATTTTGAGACCATTACGTTAGTGAAATCACAACACCACAGCATCTCAGAGCAAAGGGGCTTCAGACATCACACAGCTCTCCCCCCACAAAAACAACTTCCAAAATCCTCAGCAAGTGGTCTTTGAGCTGGCACATAAAGAATCTGAAGGGGAGTCTTCTGCCTTCTGAAGCAACTCACTCCATCTGTTTTCAACAGCTCTAAACATTAGGCGGTTTTTTCATAAATCACTCGGGGTGCAGCGGTCCTCAGCCTGTGAGTTATGTTCAATTTAATCCTGCATATCAGATATTTACATTGCAATTTATAACAGTAGCAAAATTACAGTTATGAAGTAGCAACAAAAATAATTTTATGGTTGGGGGGGTCACCACAACATGAGGAACTGTATTAAAAGGTTGCGGCATTAGGAAGGTTGAGAACCACTGGCTCAGAGGGTCCTGCCTTGGCTGTTTCTTACTTTCTGTGTGATCTTAAGTCACTAGATTTCTATAGGCATGGGTGGGGTGTGGAGGGTGGAGAAGGAGGCCTATGTGATCTCTGAGATTCCTTCCCTCTCCAGATCCATGATCCCATGATGTTAAGTTGCAGGGTTAGTACTAAGTGGTTCTAATAGCAGGCTTGATTTCACCAGTGGGTATGGATAAGTTGCTCATCTTTTGGAAGCAAATTAACTCTTTGGAGCCCCTAGGGTATCCTTCATTTACTAATGCACTTACTAATTTGTTTACTGCCTTGCTTCTAATTAGCAGCGCTCTCGCGGTGACTGTGGGCTTTGGAAGTTTGCAGTTCGTCAGGATGGATGTGGAGCCCCCATTTCACATCACACAGCGACCATTTATTCCCCTCCTTGGGTGTAAGGTAGCACATAAGAGTGCCTGGGCCTGTATCATTTGTCACATACAGAGAGGGATCCATCATGTTGGCAGCGCTGTCTTCAGTGGGACAGTGATGGGGAATTGACATGTCGTCTACCTTGTTTCTCACTATTCTGAAAATATAACGAGGGACTTTATTCTTTGTTGTTGTTGTTGGATTTGGAATCGAGTGACACCCCCTCAAAAGATAAAAAAAGACTTTAGGAATGATGTAGAGGCTGAGATAGCTTGGAGACACATCAAATTGTTCTCCCTGCTGGTACAGAGCCCTCCTCCCCCAGGCAGAGTTCAACGGCAGGCATCTGGTAAACTAAGTCTTCCAGCAAGGGCATCTCCATTTCACCAGGCACATTGGAAGTAGGGTTACCTCATTTATTTCCCAGTTCTCCCACTGACATAACCTTTAGAAGGTGAAAGCTTACATTAAAAAATTTATTTTGGAAGTCGATTTAGGCATTCATCTAAACAGCTAATCTCAAAAAGCTCCCAACTCACATGCCTGTTTCCTTTGGCCCAGAAGGGCAGCGATCACCTCTTGTATTTGAAACGAGAAACTTTGGCTGCAGAACTAATGGCTCAGCCCCTCTGGATCTTTGTGATAGCGTCCTGGGCCGAGCTTCCTTTCTTACCCTGCCTGTACTGAAGTCACATTTTAATTAAAGCCATTTTTACCTCCTCCTTTCTTTTACCCCCACTCTCCCTCTTTGCTCAGGCATCCAAGCCCTCTTTTCAGAATGATTAAAAACTCGAATTAACGGCCTTGCGGCTGCCTAAGTGAATCAGGGATCAGTGCACAAAGACCCCTCAAACCACCAAGCCTCCTACTAATTCCATCACCCACAGAAACTGCAGCTCTCCTCTGGGGCCCTGGCTGCCTTTGTTTCTGCCTTCAAAGCACAATACAGTCCTCGCTCCACTCAAGGTGTATTGTCTTCCTTTCATGGGAAATCACTTCGAAGAAAATTATGGGATGTGGTGAAAAGACAGCACCTCTGATGGAAAGAAACCCCCAAACTGTTTCCCAATGAATTCCTTTCACTAGCCCATGGGCTCTTAAACTGGGAGACACAACTCGTTTGTTTTGTTTTTTCTTAGTATTTGGAGAGATTTATTTAAATAGAATTGGCTTTCTTTTTAATCATATATATTTTGTTTCATGCATGTTTGTTTCCTCCCTCACCCCCCACCCCGCCCATAAGGAGTTCCTAGGTTTCATCAGATAGCCAAAGAGGTCCGTAACATAAAAAAGTTAAGGGTATTTTGCAATGATATGGGCCTTGTGCCCTATTCAGATAACCACTTTGTAACTGATATGGAACATGGAGCATTTTAACCTTTATAGGAATTTACCATAATCACCTTACTTGTGTTGAAGAGGACATCATATTACTGGGTTCCTAACAAGCAGTACGATGATGCTTAATAAACAACAAAACCTACTTCTGTTTTTTTAAGAAGTAAAAAAAAAAAAAAGAGAGAGACCTCTGTCCACAGAGCTTGAAAGACCTGTTTAAATAACAAAGCCCCATTTTCCATGTTTTATGTAAACCCAGTGGATTAACAATTGGCACCAAGCTGAAATGACACCCTGATTGTCTGTGCCAGGCTGGCTGCTCCGCTGAATTGTTTGCACCAGCCATCCCCTGTATGCAAACAGGAGGGGCTGATTCAGGCAGTCAGCAGGCTCCAATGGTATGTGGGGATTTAGCGGTGTACAGGCACAGGGCAGCCTTTGTAATCCTTGCAAGACTCTTCCCCCTAACAGAACAAATTCTGGGGTGGCAGGCGCAGGGCCCAAGTCACTCCAGGATAGAAAGTTGCTGAAGCTGGTTTGCTTTCTCTCCCTCCTTAACGTACCACTATTGGCAGGAGAAGGAAAAAAAAAACAAAACTTTTTTTTTAAAGTGATGTAAATGACGACGGATAACCAGCCTTGGTCCTACCCCCTGATTAAAGTGTCACGATGCCTCTTTAGAAATCAAAGGTGTTATCCTGCTAATGAACCAAATTAGACTGAACTAACATTCATGTTAATAATTATTACGTGCAGTGCTAGCTGTGTTTGGAGTGTTAATGATAATGGGAAAGCTGAATATGATGATAATATTTCTCAGGTGCTTATCCACTCAATAGTTGGAAGCAGACAGAACTAGACGGCAGGAATCCCCCAGTGGCCCAATTTCAGCATTCTGGTGTGAGGAGTGGGGAGGTGGGATTGTGCTTGAGTGAGGGCTGCTAGATGAAGACCAAGGCGAGTAATGAAATGAAGGTCTCAAACCAAAACTCTTATTAAAACCAGAAGTGTTAACCTGACAAACTCACTCTTTCACACTCCTTAATACAATCTTGGCAATACTGTAGGTCGGCCAGCAATGCATATGGTCTTCATTTTCCCTTAAAATGCGCCACAATAAAAGATGATTTTTATATTCTCAAGACTAGGGCTCCAGAAGACATGCATTTGTGATCCTATTGATTTTTTCTTTAAAAAATTCCAGCTAAAATGCCATTATTAGACATGGGTTACAGTTACAGTGAAAAGTGAGAGCTGCCACTGATTCCCTGGGGAAGCTGGGGAGGGCCAATGATCTGTTGGTTCTTTTCTGCCATTGTCAGGGTGTAGAAAGAATGAAAAATACTTCAGTGTATTTCATTATTAGTACATGTGAACAGTTTGGACTCCCTATTACTGAAACATCTTCTTTCATAGGCAACGCTCTTGTCCCAGCATTTTTTTAAAAATGATCTTGACATGGATAGTGGGAAAGAGTGGTCTGGGTTTGCTACATGGGCATGTGTGCACCTGAAAAATTCCTCTTGTCACATCACAGTGATGATTTTGTTTTATTCTGTTTTGTTTTGGCTGGACCTGGGATTTTATCAGAGTGGGAATTTCCAAGGGAGGAATTTCTTGGGGGGGGGGGTGTCGGGAGGATGAGATTTGTGGTCTAAAGGTTGCCAGAGCCACTGAGAGAGTAAATGATTTGTCCAGAGTTTGCTACATGATATGTGTCAGAGAAGAGAATTAAACTCTCAATTCTTCTAGATCTCCCTAATGTCAAGGTCACATCTTTATCTGTCCACCTCCCACTTTTAGCGTATGTTTTATGTTTTGTAGGTATCTCTTATATGTGTATATATCTACATGTCCTCTCCCCTGATAGTTTATAAGCTCTTGGAAGGCAGACATTATAGTTATCCCTTCCACATCACAAAGTTTAGGGGTGTGGTGCCCTCGCAATCTAGAAAATCTGTGTAAAACTTTTTGGCCCTCCCTTCATACCAGAGAAGAAGTCTGAATTATTATGGTATTAAAAGATGAAATTTGTCAATATTACACAATACTTTCCATGTATTTTATGAAACTTTTTCTGTGTCATCTGCTGGCATTCACATGTCATCTGAGGTTTCCACAAAACTCCCCCCAAATTCCCATTTAATTTCTTATGCCAAATTGTTGATATATCAAAATTGTAATGGGGAAAAGTCATGATATAGAAGGGATAACTGTGTTTCATTTCTGTCCTTAAAACCCCAGCATCAGCACAGTGCCAGGCATATAATAGATGCTTAATAAAGGTTTGCTGACTTGTTAAATGATCACAGATTTAAAACTGGAAGGGACCTTATAGGCCATCGAGTGCAGCTCCCCCATTTTATAGAAATGGAAACTGAGGCAAAGTAAAGCAACTTGCCCCAAAACACATAGATAATGAACAACAGATGCAAACCTAGATCCTCTAATGCCATATTCAATATTCCTTCTTCTTCAAGAAGTGATTTCTAGGGCTACAGCGTTCTCTGTTTCCTTTCCAAGTCCATTCAAAGGCTCGACTTCTTTAATCATTTCCTGGGACTCCTGAGAAATGAGAGCCAATCTAATTCATGAATCTGAATCATTTATTAAGCAGTTACTTCATGCAAGATGCTGTGCTAGGTGCTGATGATAGAAAGGGCAAAAATAGAACAGGCCTTTCCCTCAAGAAGTTACATTCTAATGAGAAATTCTATGACATAAATTCCATTAGAATACATTGAAATTTTGTCCAAAAAAATTGTTCTGAGCACTGGACTTGGAGATAAAAGATCTGAGTCCAGGATCTCTTTCTACTAAAAACCCTGTGTGACCTTGGGCAAATGGTTTCAGTTCTCAACGTCCTCTTTTGTAAAATGAAAGGGAGTTACATCAAAGTTGAAAAGATCATAAAAGAGGGAAGGGCTGTGAGAGATCAAGAGCATTCATAGATGGTTGGTGGTGTTGTGAACTGATTCAACCGTTCTGGAAAACGATTTGGAATTATGTGGAAAAATAATTAAATGGTTCATTGCTCTACTCTGTATATTCCCAAAGAAGATCGAAAAAAGACATTACGTCCCCATATTCACAAAAATATTCCTAGAGGCACTTTTTGTGATAGCAACAACTAGAAATAAAATAGGCATTCATCATGGAGAATATCCCAACAAATTGTGGCATTGTATCAGCAAGCACCCTAACATACCCAGGGTGGCTGCTAGCACAGGTTCTTAGATCTGCTGTTCTAAAGGAAAGCAACTCAAGATGAGTTAATAATCTTACTTTAATCAATCAAACATATATCATTTATCTAGTTTCGGGGGAAAAAGTCAGCACGCTGAACTTTAGAGAATACAAACACAAGTTATCTGACCATCACATCCATGCCTAGTCAGTTAGCAGAGAGGGAAGCACCAACATCAGGGTTTTTCAAAGCTGGGGGGCTCAACAGCTTCCCAAAGTCTCATCTCACCAAATTACACAACCCTTTCCAAAGTGAGCCCCAAACCAAAACCTCACATCAGGGTGTATTAGAGCCTTCTTCTGGATTGGAGAATGTCACAGCCCTCTTGACCCACTGCCCAATCACAAAGTAATAAGGCGTGGGTACTCCTGAAAAACAAGCCTCCCACCACAGGCTCCATGTGACCACATTCAGCCTATTAGGGGGCAGAGTACACTTTCAAATTGGGGAAGGTTCTCAGAGCCAAGTAAGCCACTTAAGCAAAGGGCCTAGGGGCAGGGAAGATCTTCAGATTCCCATAATAGGCATGTGATTATGTTATGAGAAACAACAGAAGTGGGAATTTCAAAGAAGTATGAGAGGCATGTATAAACCCACGTGTAGTGAAAAACACAGAACCAAAGGGAATGATATACAATGATTAAATATTGTAAATGAAAATAACAGTAAAAGTTTCATAGCTAAAATTGCTGAAATATTGTATGATAATAGGCTTTTCAAAATACTTTACATATATTCCTTCATTTGATTCACATGCCAACCTTGGAAGACAGGTGGTGTTGTCAGCTCTGGTTGACAGAAGAGGAAACTGAGGCTGGGAGATTTTAAGTGATTTGCTCAGGGTCAAATAGCTAGCTAACATTTCAGGTCAGATTCAAATTCAGGTCTTCCTTATTCCAAGTCCGGCATTCTGTCCATCACACCAAGCTACCCATCAGTCTTAATCCTGGATGACACATGATGACACTTCTTCCTCTCAGTAGAGAAGTGAGGGATTGATTATGGATGTGTCACGGTATAATCAAAGTATTAGTTTACTTTGCTTAACCCTCAGGGGTGGGTTATGTCAAGAATTTATTTGTAATGTAGAAATAAAAGGGATCACAATAATTCTTACAGCACAGTTTGAAAGAATAATAAAATAAGAAGATTGTCACAAAGGTCCCTATCAGCTCTGAATCTTGTGATCCTATAAAGAAGGCTTTCCCTTACCCTTTCTCTCCACCCTCACCTTGAAATAAAATGGATATTGTGTCTAAATCTCCATTAGATTGGAAGCTCCTTGAGGATACAGACCATCTTTTCCCTCTTTTTCTGTCTCCAACACTTAACACAGTGTCTGGCATATAGAAGATGATTAATAAATACTAATTGATTGATTAAACCAAATGCTCCCATCTTTTCCTTACCAGTCTGGCATTACTGCAAAACATTTTGAACCTAAAGTAAACCTATTCACTTTGAGTAGAACTATCCAATCAGGTTGTTGTTTATGCCCTGAGAATGTTGTTCTCCCTTTCAATTAAGAATAAGGCTAAAGAAAATGAGAGATTTTCCAATACACAGAATAATTAGTGGGATTTATGATTGCTTCTTGAATATTTCGCTTCTCTAATTTCATCCTTTATAACAACAGCAGCAAACTTGCCAGCTCAGTTTTTCCCTCCAAAGATTACAAAAATATAAAAAAGAAGAACAAAGGAAAAGAAAAGAAAAAAGTTAATACTGCTACTTTCCTTTCAGTCAAAGTTTAATTGTTTGATACGATTATGCTTTCCACATGTTTTTAATGTGCAGCTTTATCACTTAAGGTTGGCAGAGTGAGACCAAAAAGAAACATGTTTCGAATGAATATGAGACTTTGACACTGTTTGGAGCAAATTATATCAAAAACAAAGTTCTGGAAATTATTATTGTTTTATTAAACATTTATGAAGTGTCAGGGTAGGCCTTAGTGAATCAAACAACCATATTTTTCAATTTATTTCAATAAAGGGCGAGACTTGCTAACAACTGGGAATTCCTCATTCTTCAAATCTCAGAGGTTCTTAAGAGCACCTATTTCCCCCATGGGATCTTGTGAATTTTGGCATGTGTGTGCGTGTGTGTGTGTGTGTGTGTGTGTGTGTGTGTGTGTGTGTGTGGTGGACCTGCATTTGAATCCTAGGTCTACTCCTTACTAATACTATTTATTAGGGAGGGACTAGGGTAGAGTGGAATGAACACTGACTCTGAAGCCAGAGGAGCAGGGTTCAAATTCTGATTCTAATGGCTACTACCACCATGACCTTTAATAAGGTCTTAACTTTTTTAGCCCCGGTTTCCTCATCTGAAAAATGAGATTGGAAGAGATCTCTTTTGAAGTTCCTTCAACTTTTACATTTATCAAACATTTTAAGCACCTAATACATGTCAGGCACTGGGGATACAATGACAAAAAGTAAGACAATCTCTGATCTCCACAAGCTTGCATTCTACTGGAGGGGACAATATAGACATGTATAATTTTATACAGAATGAATACAAAACAAACCTAAGGTAGTTAAGTGCCAAATGGGGAAGGGGGGACCTTCAATTGGGGAAGGATCAGGAAAAGTTTGATAGAGAAAATGGTGCTTGGGCTGACTCTTGAAGGAAGTGAGGCATTCTCTGAGGCTGAGGTGAGGAGGAAAAGAATTTCAGGCATGGAACTAGACAAGTACAAAAGGTTAAAGAGGGGAGATGGTCAGCTGGCCACACCATAGAATCAGGAAAGAGAGTGATACAGAATGGGTTGTAAAGATAGGTCTGGTTGTGAAGGACTTTAAAAGTCAAACAGAGCAGTTTATATTTGATCCTAAAAATGAGGAGCCACCAGAATTTATTGAGTAGTGGAATCACATGGCCAGATCTGCTATTAAGGAAAATCACCATAGTAGTAGTATGGGAGATGGATTGGCATGGGGAGAGACTTGAGGCAGGATGACCAATTAAGTCACTAGCAATAATCCAGGAGTAAGGTGATGAGGCACTGAAATGAGGTGGACATGCCTGTGTGACCTAGGAAAAGGGGTTTGACACAAGAGACGTTGTGAAGGTAGAAATGACAAGATTTGGCAGCTACAAAGATGTATGGAAGGACGGAGAACGATATCAAGAATTAACACCCAAATTGCACACTGGGATGATTAGAAGGATGATGGTACACTCACAAGAAATAAGGAAGTTCAATAGACAGGGAGGTTTGGAAGGGAAGATAATAAGTTCTATTTGGGCAGTGCTGAATTTGAAATATCTATAGGACATCCAGTTTGAAAATCTGACTTGCTATCAATGATGCAGGACATACTGGGGCTAAATGCATAAATCTGCATAGAGATGATCATTAAAACTGTAAGCCAAAATGAGAGAGGAGGGCAGAGAAAGAAAGAGAAGGGTGAGAGAGAAGAAAGTCCAATAGAGTTACGGGGTATATTCATAATTGGTAGGCTGAGCAGTATTCCTAAAATCCTATTGCCTCTGTCACTTTAGACACGTAGTTTAATTTCTCTGAGTTTCAGCTTCCTCATCTGTTAAATAAGGGGGGATAGACTAGATGAGGTTCTTTCTAGATCTGAATAGATGTTCCCAGGGTCTGTATGCATTAAATGAGCAAATGAGGAAAGACAAATCATGTTCGTGTTCTAGATGAAACAGGATTGTAACCCTCCAGATTGTCAGACATTGTGAGTTTTGTAGCGTGGTTTGTTGTTGGGGGGGGGGGGGGGAGGGAGAGAGAGAGAGAGAGAGAGAGAGAGAGAGAGAGAGAGAGAGAGAGAGAGAGAGAGAGAGAGAGAGAGAGAGAGAGTGTGTTTCTCTGTAATCAACTGGAAAGAGACCAAGGTCATGTTGCAGATTTCTCTCTCGTTCTGCCCTCGCCAGGAAGACTACGTGAATGTAAATTGCTTTATTGGTGAAGGGAATTAAAATTATAAGGAGGCACACAGAAAGAAGTGCAAAATCAGGGCTGTGTCGGAACAGGGACAATATAATTGTGGTATGGATTCCCATATGGGACTAAATTATCTCGATTTTAGGACCGTCAGCATTTCTTTGAGGTAGCTGGAACACGGCCAAGGTGCCACGTTCGCTTCATTTTTTTAAAGACGGTTCTGATTCAACGCAACTTTAAATATGCACAGAGCTGAAAACTGCCATGAGGACTGGAGCAGGGTAGCACTCGTCCGATGTTGGGTTTGGTTTTTTTTTTTTTTTTTTGCATCCTTCAACGTTTTGCATGCCGCTAATTTTATTTGGCTATTAAGACAGAAGCCACACTGGCATAGCTTTCTTTTGCTAAGCAAAGTGTCATTTATTATCATTTCTGTATGGTCTGTAAAACTGTATGGGTGGTAAGGGGAAGGATAACATACGAAGGGGAAAAATCCACCCTCTTCTGTGAGTACATATCAAGGTTGTCTTCCTTTACAGTGCACCATTCAGTAATACTATTTTGTAGCAACTCAATAAAGCTGATAGTTTTTCTGGGTAATTACCCACAGCCCCCTGCAGGACAAATTAGCATTCCTGACCTGAATAATGCTTACTAGAAAGAGTTCAATGGAATTTACTTAATCAGAATCGTTGCTTTCTTGTGCTGATTTTTTTTTTTTTTAACCTACTCTCCATCCTTTGGTGATAGTAAATTCCTTGCCAGGCTAGGTACCTGAAAGACAGACAGAAAGGACATGGATCCTAAAGACAGAAACATGTTTAGGGATTATACAAATAAGACTATCTCTGTTTCACACAAACAGTAGTTCATAATACTTAGTCAAGCACTGAATATCATCTTTGTTATCTTAAGAGTTTTCTAAAGAAGGCTTTCAGAAGAAAAAAAAATCCTCTCTGTTGCCTGCTGATTTTAGGAAGAAAAGGAGGGACAGTTTCTAAACCATTTAAAAATATTTTTCATCATCATAATGGCTGTTGTTGTTTGTTATCCGTTAGCAGTTTTCTAGCTTGTTAAGGACAAAGCTAGGCAATTCTACCATTTGGATGTTTCTCCCCATTCCTCAGTCACAAAGAAAGTTTTAAAATGTAGCATATGATGTGGTTCTCTCTGGGAATCAGGTTAACTCCATTTGCCTCTCAGGGCTCCAGAGGGTGACTTAGGGGATGTAGACAGTCTCTTCTCTGCTATCATCAGCTTGAGCCCTCAGCAGCTGGGTTTCCTCTATAGAGATGCATTCCTTCTTGTCCTTCTTTAATACTGCACTAACTACAAAACTGAGTCTGTAATGCCAGGACACCAAAGCTCCCTCTGGTCTCTGAAATGCTGGATGCTGAACTGCCCTCTGAACCTTTTGAAACTCCCAAGATCAAGGAGGCTCCACTCCCTTCACCTAGAATAGAAAAGGACAAATAAAGAGGCCAAGAATAAAGGCCCATTTCTTAGGACCACATGGCCTCCAAGGGAAGGAGTCCCCAGAGAGTGCCCCCCCCTTACAGCATTGTTTCTTACTGGACACCATCCAACAAAAAACAGAGAATCGAGACTGAGGCAAGACCATGAGAGAGATGGTGGATACTGACATGGCCTTTGGAATGCCTCCACAACCATTCGAAGAGTCTCCTCTTCACTATGTGGCTAGGCAATCAGAACCAGCTACAGGTTGTCTACACTGTCTCCTCTAGGCACAGATATTCCATGTGCCCATAACACTCTCTGAAGCAAACTCCCCAGATTCTCCGCATGGGGAAGTTGTAGCATCCAAGCAACCTGATGAAGTCTGCACATTCTCCGGACTTGTTATAAAAGTTAATTGAATAAAGTTGTCATATGTGATGGATGCTGCTGTTGACCATTTGTCCAGATGTTTGATTCTGAGATGAGCAGGTGTTACCTAGAAATTAGAAAAATGTGAAAGGAGTACATGGTTAAAGAGAAACAAAAGAGAACAAATAAAGAAATCATGAATATACATGGGCAGAGAGTTACATGAAGGGGGAGTTTCCATGGAGGGTATGTGACCCACTGTCACAATGTCAAAAGGGAATCATAAATGTCAAATGGGAGACAACTAATAAGGGAAACATAACAGTAGCTAAATGTATTTTCACCAGGGAAGAGTGGGCAAAATTCAAGGATTTCACTGGAGGGTGAAGAGAAGGACTTACTCCCCTGACTCCTTGAAGCACAGCAAGATAAACAGGGTTCAAACATTGACTCACATTTAATCCAAGTGGAGCAAAATGATCCTGCAGTCCCTGTTATACAACAATTGTTACTAAGAGGGTCCTATTTAATGGTTGCTTTATCTTCCTGTCCCTTACAGTTGAAATCATTATATCCATATTTCTCATCCCTTAGGCTGTGAAATGCTGGCAGGCATTAGTCCTTGTCTATGTGCTAGGTTTTGTTGTTGTTGTTGTTTTGTTTTGTTTTGAGGAGGTAGGTAACTCTAGAGTACGGAAATTAAGAGGAGGGAAGGAAGGGGAGGGAAGGGGAGAAACATGATGTATCATGTATATGAGAGATGATACAGAGAGATATATGATCTATGATATGATCTGATGTGGCATGATATGATTCAGAGGCCTTTAGTTTGAAATCCAGCTCTGTTCCTTACTTTCTGCATCACTTAGACAATTACTTTGCTTTCTGAGCCTCAGTTTCTCCCTCTTTAAAGCAGGACAGTTAGACTTAGAAGTTCTTTCCCTGGGGTTTTTGAACTTTTAATGCTTTGATAGCAATACTTCAATATAATTTACTTGCTTTGTAATTATAAATACTTTATCTTATGCACCTAAAAACATGATTCTGAGAAGGATCCATAGGCTTACAGACTTCTGCCAAAGTGGTCCTCCAGGACATACTCAAAGACTAAGCTCTGAAGGACTAGATAATCTTGAAGATTCCTTTCTCCTCAAGATGCTGACATCATAGACCAACCCTGATAGCACATCCTACAGCAACTAGGATAACGTCATTTGCCTGCCATGACTTTTCCTCTCTCATCTTAACCGTTCAGAATGTTTTCTTGGGAATATTTTCCGCATTCCTATGGAGACACCTAGCCCCTTAATGATCTAAAGATGAAATTCTATTGCCCAAATCTAAGCACCTCAGGCCTCCTGGGAAATGCAGCATCCTGTTTGTGTCCCACAGCTGGCATGAGAAAACAGGCACCACAATAAACACAAATAAGGCTTGGTCCAAAAATAGAAAAACAAAACCCTGCTTTTATCTCTCGGTGAATCCCTAATACACTTCCCTGGGTCTGATTCCAGCACTGTGACACAAGCACGAGGGCTTCAGAATGTGGCCTTCCTGCTCTCTGCCCACCTCCTGAGTCCCCACCCTACAGTATCAAGGAAGGGATCACTCCTGCTCATCTCTGTGGCATGCAGAGTCTTTGTTTCTGGGGTTACGTTATGTATTCAGTCCTTCAAAATCAGAGAAGGCTGGTCCAAAATGCAAACGATATCTCAAGGCTGAAGCTTTCAGAACACTCACAACACATTTTTGTGTGCCCAACCTTTCCTTCCCAACTCTTAGATATTATAAGGAAACTTAATCCATATGTTTCTGATTCGCCTAGAGTCACAGCATCAGAATGTGGCCTTGTAATTGAGATTTGATGTCCATAAAGCTTTCTGAGCTCTTTTATAAGCCTTTCATGCCTTTTCCTGAAGAATTAATTTGCCAAGAATAAATGTACTCAAACACCAAAGCATTAAGCTTAGGTTCAAGACCCCAGATCTCAAATTCTACAGTGTGTTCTAAATTAGACAACATGTTTATCACCTCCTGTAATGACGTGCATGTATTAGGATACATATATGTGCTTGGCACTGGGCAGGATGTCTATTCTTTATAGATATAAACAGAATGAAGAAAGCAAGGCAATGAAAAGATGTAAGGCAAAAATAGCTCATTCTGGGACTGCATTGCTTTAAATATTAATAATGTATCTTTTGCAATTTCATAGGGGAAAAAAACTAGGTATGCAATGACAACCTAGACCTAGTCTTCCTCCACCCTCCAACAATCTTTTTCCAGCCTCTGCCTGAAACTCGCCATTTCTTCACATTCTGCCAGTGCTAGAACAAATATCTGGTCAGCCATGTGTCTGTTTCCTTATCATCATTTACACTGGCAATGTAAAGGGAGTGGGTGGGGGCTTAGCAAAAAAATAAAATAAAATATTAACTTCTCAGGTCTTGAGCATCCATCCAGGCTCTTGTCACTGTCGCTGTTTTAAAGGTGCCCTCCTCTTCCCTTTAATTTTGTAGTTGCTGCTCTGGGAAGAATGTAGAGAAGTACTGGTTTCTCCAGCACTCAGTTCAGACCACTACGTGATGTGACCAAGAAGCCAAGAAACTTAGAAGGAAGAATCAATCCACTGGCTTAGTGTCACACATTCTTATAATCAGTCTCTGCCACTGGGGAGACAGAAGCTGGTAAATCTATTGAAATTGGAACTTCCAGGGTGCAACAGGGCTAAAGTCAATCTGATCCCTGCAGTGTCCAGCATGGAAATGATGATTACCCTCCCCCCTCCAACCCAGGGCAAAGGAACACCAGGCTGGCTAAGCAGGAATAAATCCACTGAGGTCAGAAATAGAACAAGTCCAAGCTTCTGTGTGTATTAGGCAGTGGGTGACTGCTGCTCTTCCACTAGTCTTCACCCACTCCCCCTGCAAAAGATAATCAATTCAGCTCAGTATTTATTGAGTACAGGCTAAGTGCCAAGTACTCTGCTGGGTGCTGGAAATACAGACACAAAAACAAACCAGTCCTTGCCCTCAAGGAGTTTACAATCTGCTAAACAGAAACAACACATACACAGAGAAGTAAATCAAAATACATACAAAGTAAATGGTGGGGGAGCAATGTTAAAATAGAACAATAAAGAAAAGTGGGAGGTGGTACTTAAGGACCTGAGGTATGTGTTGAATGCTTTAAGAATCCCAAATCATACTACCCTCAAAGAGATCAAAGAAAAAGGAAAAGGACCTAGATGTACAAAAATATTTTAGTAGCTTTTTTGTGGTAGCAAAGAATTGGAAGTTGAGGGGGGTGCCCATCAACTGGAAAATGGTTTAAGAAGTTGTAGTGTATGGTTGTGATGGGATATTATTGTGTTATAAGAAATGATAAGCAGGAAGATTTCAGAACAACCTGGGAAGATTTATACGAACTGATACAAAGTGAAGTGAGCAGAACCAGGAGAACATTGTACACAGAAACAGCAATATTGTATGATGATCAACCACGAATGACCTAACTATTCTCAGTAATATAATTATACAAAACAATTCCAAAGGACTTATGATGAAAAATGTTATCTACCTCCGGAGAAAGAACTGAAGGTACCTAAATGCAAATTGAAGCATACTATTTAAACTTTCTTTATTATTCTTGGTTTGTGGGGGGGGGGTATGCATTTTCTTTTGCAACATGTTTAATATGGAAAATTTTTGCATGACTGCACATGTATGATGTATATCAATTTGCTTGCCTTGTCAAGGATGGGGAGGAAAGGGAGATAGAAAATATGGAACTCAAATATTTTTAAATGTAAAATTTTTGTTTATGTGTAATTGAGATAAAAAATTAAATTTGAAAACTAAATTAAAAAAGAATGTCAAACCAAACATGAGTAGGAAGAACATTCCAGAAGTGTAGCATTGCCCATGCAATGGTATGGAAGAAGAATATTGTTATCTACAAGGAATTTCAAGTCAGTCAGTTTAGCTAGAACATAGAGTATGAGCAAGGGTGGAATGTGTAATCAGCCTGGAAAGCTAAATCAGAGAAAAACTATCAGATTGTGATGGTTTTTTACATCCCAAATAGGATTTTGTATTTTATCCCAGAATACTTGAACAGAAGAGTGACATGGTCACACTTGTGCTCTAAAAACAAAAAATTAGTAAAGCTGTGTGGAGAACATACTGGAAGGGGCAAGAATGGAGGCTGAGAGACCAAACATGGAGGGTGTGACCAGTCATTAGGGCCCAAATTAAGGTGGTGGGCACCATGTTAGTAGAGACAAGAGATAAATAGAAGAGATGTTGAGGGGGAAGAATGAATAGAACTTAGCAGCTGGTTGCATGTGGTGGGGATGAAGGAATAGTTGAGGATGACTTGGGTTGTACATGTGTTTGACAAGCATGGTGGTACCCTCAACAGAAAGGAAGTAGGGAGATTGAGAAGAAAGTTGAATATTAGAAGGAAAAGGGGGATAGTGGGAAAAATAATAGATTCCATTCTGGACATGTTTGATTTCCTGCCCCAATAAGTAGGGATTTCTGTAACTCTGAAAGCCTATGAATAAAAATTTTCTACATAATAAAAGCAATCTCCCTTGAATTTTGTAGGATTTTAGAATAAGCTCAAGTGAAAGTAGTAAAACAACCTTAAAGAAGATCTGTAAAAGGAGGAGGGGTTGGACTAATAATGACTAACTTTTACATAGTTCTTTAAATTTTGCACCGAGCTGTATGACTCTCTTATTAGAATGTCACAACTTTTCTGTCAATTGAGTACTACAGATATCTTCCCCTTTTGCAGCTAAGGATACTGAGGCTCAGAGTTGTGACTTGCCCACAGTGACACATTAAGTGTTGGGGGGCAGCATTTGAACCAAGGTCTTCTTCACCATAATTCCAACATTTTATCCACTACACTACACTGCTCCTGGGGTCCCTTCCATCTCTTAAAATGTTGATGTGATAGTCTGTCCTTGAAGAAAGCCATAACCAGATTCACATTTAAAGACTATGCAGAACATGTAGGATGTACGCTTTGAATTCTTGGTGTTCCATTTTGGGTTTTTACCCAGAATTGTGATGTTTCCACCTTTCTCATTCAAACACTTTATGTATGTATATAATGTATATGAATATGTGTGTGTGTAGTTGTTACAACTCCATTCAAATGTAAGCTTCTTGAGATCAGGGATTATTTCAGCCTTGATATTTGTATCTTCAGTCTAACAATGCCTGGCACACAGTAGGTTTATATTAAATGTTTATTTCCTCCTCTCTCCCCATACCTGGAATCCCTGGTTTCCTTTATCTGTTGGTAAATTGGAGGGGGGGGCATCTACTCCAATCACAGGAAGACCTCCCTGGTGGAATGGGTAGATGAGAACAATTTGTTACAATAACCATAAAAGCAGCTGAAGCAGGCATTGTTGAGCACTAAGAGCTTGGTTAGGCACTGAAGTGAATTACTGCATCCCAGATCATTGTCAATTATCTTGACTTTTTTTTTGCTCCTGACCATCAATGACTCTGGAAGAGAGAATGAGGCTGATGTTTTTGTGCAATTCTGCCTTACTTAAATCCAACTCACATGTAAGTCAACATATCACCCTGTAATGCCATTGGTTCTCTTTGCAAATGAAGGACAAATAATGAATGAACTTGTAGATACATACCTACATATGTACATGCCATCTCCCATATTAGAATAGAAGCTTCTTGAAGCTAGGAACTAACTTTTCTTTTTTCTTTTTCTTCTTCCTTTTTTTTTGGCTCCTCACCACATATGTTTGTCATGTAGTCAACATTTAGTAAATACTCATTGCCTGATTAATTGATCTATGACTTAGGGTCATACAATTGTAAACCTAAATCAGTGACCTTAGAGGTTGTCTAGACCAGTAGCCCCATTTTACAGACGAGAAAACTGAGGCACAGGAAAGTTAAATTTCTTGCCTAAGGTCACCCAGCTAATAAGCATCAGAAGGGGACTTCATGACTCTGTCAGGCAATCTATTCAATATTTGTGTGTCTCTCATTATCTCTGTCGGTCTTTCTCCTCTTCCCTTATTCTCTGCTCTCCTTCTCTATAGATAAATAAGAGGTAAGATTTGAACCTGCGTCCTCTGACTCATGAGCCAGAATTCTTCCCACCATACCATGCCATCAAATAGGGACCCTACGATGTCCCATCTGAAATGTTCCAGAGAGAATCCCTAGTTAGGAATGGACTTAAGTGGATGATCTTCCATCTCTGAGATTCACAGCTACATGCCCAGTGGGCTCTCCATAAAGAAGAGCTGACTCACTGAATGATTATTCATCTTCCAACACTGATTAAATCCTGACAAAGCAGAGCCTGGCTTTCTATGAGGTAGAGGGAGGAAGAGAAGGGCATGTTTTCCAGTTTCTATTAAATTCTTAGCTATAAATGCTCTGAAATATTTCAATTTTAATTTGCCTTATTTCTTTAAGGCTCTACGTCTATGGGTCAATACTAAGTGATTCTCATTGCCCCACAGATCAGGTTACAGGAAATGGAAATGAGATTCCAAAAAATGACTCGTCTGTTTGGAATTAAAGGACAGGATTGAATCTAGGTCTTGCTTTTTGACCAGGCACATATGTAAAATGAGGCATTGGGTAAAGTGATCTTTAAGACCCTTGGAGTAATCTAATCTAATATTCTGATATTCTAATAAACCAATCTAATATTCTATTCATTTATGAACTCTTTTTACCCCCATCCATGAGATAATGGCTTTTAGTACTGGCCTACTACTGGCCACCGATGAAGGACCAGGGATTCATGAAACTTCATAGCTGGAGGCATCCAGGTGGCTCAGGGAAGAGTGAATTTGAATCCTGCCTCAGGCACATACTTACCTATTTAACCCTGAGTATGTCATTTAACTCTCTAAACTATAGTTTCTTTATCTAGAAAACTGAAATAATAAAATAGTACCAAGGTTATTATAGAGAAGAGATTCATTATCATATGTAAAAATGCTACCTATTACATTTCCATAATTAATCATCTCTAGAAATACATACAGAGATAGAAATGGTTTTGAAATGTCCTCTCCAAATCAACCCTACATCTCTCTTAGAAATTTGCTGAGGGGTAGCTAGGTGGCACAGTGAATAGAAGACTGTCCCTGGAGTCAGGAGGACGTGGATTCAAATCCAGCCTCAGACACTTAACACAAAACTAGCTGTGTGACCTTGGGCAAGTCATTTAACCCTAATTGTCCTACCTTCCCCCCTCCGAAAGAAAGAAAGAAAGGAAGAGAGAAAGAAAGAGAAAGAAAGAAAGAAAGAAAGAAAGAAAGAAAGAAAGAAAGAAAGAGAGAAAGAAAGAAAGAAAGAAAGAAAGAAAGGAAGAGAGAAAGAAAGAAAGAAAGAAAGAAAGAAAGAAAGAAAGAAAGAAAGAAAGAAAGAAAGAAAGAAAGAAAGAAAGAAAGGCAGAAAGAAATGTCTTGCTGAATCTCTTTCAGCCTCTTTTTTCACTCTTAGGTACTTTCTTCCCCTTGCTAAGAATGCAGAGCAGTATAGTATATGCTGTATACATACAGCATACATAGCAGCATACACAGAATAATCAGTTTGTGTTCAGAAGGACCTGGATTCAATTGCCATCATTGACACTAATGTTACAATGTGTAGCAAGTCACTTAGACTTTCTAAGCCTCAGTTTTCTCATGAATAAAATGGGGTTGATTATAATACTTGTTATACCTCTTTCTTGAGGTTCTTGTTCGCCTCAAATAAAATAAACTATGTAAAGAACTTTCACAAAAAATATAAGATCTGCTACATTTATTATTTCATTTGCAGTGTGGCTTAATCTTACACATAAGCAAGCAAAGCAGGTGCCCAGTGTTTATAATCTGAGGGATGGCTCTTCTCTCAAATTTCTTTCTCTCCAATATGATATTATTGTCTAAAATCTATCACTAGTGATTCATGACTTTAGAGGGAGGTATCCTCTGTTAAAACACAAACACCCCTGTGAAGGCTGACACACTGCATTATCTTCAGTCATTAATGTCTTAAAGCGAGTTAGTCACATCCTTTACAAAATGATAGCTAATTGACAGCAGATTTTGATAGAGATGAGGGCAAGGGAGAGGGCAGGAGGATGATGGACGGAAAGGTTTTGAGCATAGGAAACTGCCCAACCAGAATTAGGCTAAATGAGGAAGGTCACTATGAGAATACCAGGAGTGGGTTCTGGGAAAGAAGGTGGGAAGTTACCCAAAGCAAAATTTTTGTCTTAGCATGGCCTTGGGTTATATATCCCTGATATTTCATATATGCGTGTGTATGTATGTATGTATATGTATGTGTGTATGTAAATATGTGTATGTGTGTATAGATAGACAGATAGACAGATAGATAGATAGATACGGATGTGTGTGTACATACACACCCTTTTCTAATCCAATGGATATGTCAATAGTTAGTCCAAAACCCAAATGGATCATCTTCCCTTCACATTTTTCCTGGCTTCCCTATTTCCGTCAGTGGCACCACCATTTTATCAACTACTCAAGCTCCAGTCATTTTGAAACTCTTCCCTCTCCCTCCACACCCACACAGTCTATATCCTTTAGGTTATGCTCTCAAATTGCTTTTATACCTCCTCCCTACTTTCATTCCTACTATCATCACCCTATTTCATTCCCTAATTACCTCCCACATGAACTATTGCAATAGCTTCTTAACTAGTCTTCCCACCTTCAGACTCTACCGATTTCAATCCACCAGCATATTAATCTTCTTAAAGTGCACCTCTGATCACATCATTCAGAACCCTCAATGGCTCCCCACTGTCTCCAATATTAAGTTCAAATGTCCTATCTTGAGAGTCAAAGTCATCTACAGTCTGGCCCAAATCAACTCTGGGTGCCACATTGTAGGATAGATGTTGATAAGTTGTCAAGGAGATGGAAAGGGAAGCAACAAAGACAGGAAAGGCCTTGGGATCACAACCTAGGAGTATTACTCAAAAAAGCCAGGGGTCTCTTGCCTGGAGAAAAGAACTACGAGAGAGTGATAGTTGTCTTTAAGTGTTTGAGGGACTGTCATGGAAGAAACATTATACTTGTATTACTTGCCCTTAGAGGGCAGAACCAAGAACAATGGGTGGAATCTACAAAATGGCAAATTCAGGCTTGATGTCATTAAAAAAAATTAGAGCTATAACAAGGAACAGTGGGCTGCCTCCTGAGATAGCAGCCTCCTGAACAAGTGAAGTCTTTAAGAAAGGCTCAGCATACTCGTCAGGTCTGTTATAGAAAAGATTCTAAAGTCGGTGGATATGGGTTCAAATTCTACCTCTAACCTTCTCCCTTCTATCTCCCTACGTACTTTTTCAGGTCACTTTTTCTATATTGCTTTCTTATATTAAAGTATAAGCTCCCTGAAGGCAGGAATGTCTTTCTTTTTGTTTGTATTTGTATACTTTGCACTTAATGGAATGCTTAGCACCTAGTAAGTACTTAATAAACACATTTTGCCTGTTGTCTACCTTACTACCAGAAATTCTGAGGGTCTTCTTCTTCCAGATTGACTCTTTTGTAAAGGCAAACTAAGCCATCTTTCCCTCAATTCTTACCTAGCCTTTAATCACTGAATGGGTGTTGCCTCAGACAAACTGGAGGGAAAAACCTTAACTTTAAAAGGCCAAGGTCTCCCACTGCATCTCGGACCATCACCAGTTTTCCTGACCAATGACTTGCCACTGGACTCAGATGATTCTTGAGGAAAGAGTGGGGCTGATGATTTTGCAGAGCCCTGCCTCCATAAATCCAATTCAAGTTCAGGCATCACCCTCCTGATGTCATTGGTTCTCCTAGAGAACAAAGGACAAACCAACAATAGCCTTACTGCCTGTATAATCATAGGCAAGTCACTTTCTCTGCCTGTTTCTCAGTTTACTCATCTGTCAATCAACAAAGCTGGGCTAGATGTCTTCTGAGACTCCTTGCAGGTCTAGAGCTATGATTCTGAGCCCCAGGTTTGATTCCCATCCTTGACACTCACAAACCAATTACTATGAACTAGTCACCTAAACCCCTCTGAACCTCAGTTTCTCAGTAGAAGAGGGGCAATTATCCCTGAAGTACCTGCCCCATGTGGTTATTATGAGGCTCAAAGGAGATAATATATGGGGAGCACAATATAAAAGTCAGCTTTTATTAGCAATTACTCACTACTTGCCAAATAGGCAATCTTGCCATCTTGCCTCTTTGCTCATAACACTCCTGGTTGCCCTGCTGGCTCTCCTATCTCTTCCTGTTAAAATCCTATAGATGATTTAAAGCACAGATTAGATGCTTTCTTTTCCATGAACCCCACCCTTCTCTGATCTCTCTCTTCTCAGAATTCATATGAGACTGTGTTCATTTGTACCTCTCAGATGTGCTTTGTATATGAGCTCATTCTCCTTTGTATCCTAATTAGTTGTGGAATCACAAATCTAGAGCTCTGGTTTAACTGATGAAGAAACTGAGGCCCACAGAAATTGTCAGGTCAATAAGCTTTGAACAATTGCTGGCTGATTCTGTGCCAGAAAATTGTGTCAGCCACTAGAAAAACAAAGAAAGACAAAAACAGTCCCTGTCCTCGAAGAGATTACAATCTAATGAGGGAGACAACATTCAAAAGCTATGTCATGCTGAATGTCAATTGGAGGTAGTCTCTAAGGTCAAGACATTTGCCCTGATGGGAAGAAAGGAGTGGGGAGAATGCATAGAGGCTTCTTACAGAAGGTAGAATTTGAACTGAGTCTTGAAAGTTAAAAGAAATTTGGCCAAGGTCACAAAGATTAGTAAGAATGACTGGAATGTAATTCAGGTCATCTGATTGGGAATCCAGTGATTTTTCCCTCCCAGTTCCCTGTGTCAGCATCTCAGCTCCCCCTACTAAACTAAACTCCTCCAAGAGAAGGGCCTTTTCTTATTTCTAGCCTAGAGCAATACTTTTCACATTGTAGGCTTTCGATATATGTTCATTACATTGAATTGAACAGAATCAAACTGAAGCAAATTGAATCTAATCTGGGACGGAGCAAAAGCTTTACCAGGCTGCAAATGTTCAAAAAACATTTTAAGGACATGAACAGGTTGCAGACCTTATTCTGGATACCCATCCAAAGGCGCCAAATCGAAATGAAAAGAAAAGCTCTGGATGGTATCATTATCCTGCTAAATTCTCTGTTAAGTCCTGCCTAATGTGAAACTCCATATGGATATGGCTGGGGTCCATACTCCAAAGTGTTAGAGAGTAGGAGTCAAGAATCCTTCAATATTGGTGTGTTCCCAAAGCATTTCTCCTGTAAAAGTCCTCTGTTTTGGTGCTCAGGAATGTGGCAAGAGGAATCCCCCTTTTTTGTGTGTGTGGTACAACAAAGCCTTGTTCTGTGCAGACTACAGGATTTCTTTTTTTTTTTCCTTTTTCTCTTCAGATCTTTTCCTTGTGGAATACTGAGAACAATGAAAGACCCCAGGATTTGGGGTTCAGTATAGAACAGCTAGATTGCTCAGTGGTTAGAGCACTAGGACTGGAGTCCAGACAACCTGAGTTCAAGTCCAACCTCAAACACTTACTAGCCATGTGACCCTGAGCAAGTCACTTAACCCTGTTTGCCTCAGTTCCTCGTCTGTAAAATGCGTTGCAGAAGGCAATGGCAAACCTCTCCAGTGTGTTTGCCAAGAAAACCCCAGAGACAGTATTGATATGCTATGATCCACGGGGTCACAAAGACTGAACAACAACACAGAATAGTAAACAGAGTGCTGGACTTGGAAGCAGGAAGACCTGAGTTCAAATCCTCCCTCTGACTGTTGCTAACTACGTTTGACCTTGGACCTCATTTTTCTCACCTGAAGCTTTGGGAGCACATGTAGGAAAGGGGTAACTCATAATTCCAAATCCTCTAGACATTCCCCTTAAGCACGGCAGGTAGGGAATAGTTTGGGTTTTTGTTTTGTTTTGTTTTGTTTTTGTGCTGGCTTCCTTATAGAGCCTTGAATCTAACTTTACTTATTACATCAAGTTTATTCTTGACTCCTATTTCAGGCACTACTGTCAGGTGCTGCTCTCCTGGAGATGCTGCTAAAATCCCAATGAAAAGTCAATGTCCTTTAATCCTATAAATTTAACAAGGCTTTGTTATCATCAAGAGGTGGGGACTGGTGTTATTGTTGGGGGTTTTTTGGTATTGGTGCTGTTCAGCCATTTCAGTCATGCCTGACATTTCTTGGTGAAGATACTGGAGTGGTTTGCCATCTCCTTTTCAAGCTCATTTTACAGATGAGCAAACGAAGACCAACAGGGTTAAGTGATTTGCCCAGGGTCACACAGCTAGTAAGCATCTGAAGCCATATTTAAACTTGAGTCTTCCTGATTCCAGGTCCACTGCTCTATCCACTGTGCCACCTAGATGCTGCTCAAAAAGGAACATGTCTCAAAAATTATTCCTTCTCAGAAGAACTGATCTCTCTGGTTCATCAATCACTTGAACTTCTGGGTTCTGAACTTATCTAGAACTTTATGGATGACCCAAAGGGTGTGACCACCTTTTCTCAACCAATCTGAAAAGCTACTTCCTGGGCAACATCACTCCAATTCATCCAGTGTCTTTCAAGGACATCTAAATTGATCAAGGATGTTCGCCACACTTAGGTGAAAACTGTGATTGATTGATTGATTCGACTGAGAAGTATTTTTACCTGGCTAAGGTATCAGGGTTTAGCATCTTGACACTTTCTTTAAGTGAGGTGGGGTGATTTGATTGATTTACACTGAGAAAGAAGTTGCATACTTTAGGGAACTGAGGTAAGGAATAACAGTGCTCCAGAAATGAGAGATAGGGCAGAGATTGGAAGCAGAGAGACCAATTAGGAGGTTATTATAATAGTGAAGGTGGGAGACAATGAGGGCTTTAACTTGAGTAGAAACTTTGAAGCAGAGAAGAGGGATAAATGTGAGAGATATTGTATAGGGAGGACTGATAAAATACCGACATTGGATTGGACATAGGAGGTGAAAGTGAGGAAAAAAGGCAAGGGTGATGCCAAGCTTCCCAACTTGATTTTCTCAGCAGAAACAAGGAAATATCCATTTGGTAACTGAGAAAAATGTCACTTTTTGTCACTAAAATAAAATAAATCAAAAAAAGTGTTTTGAGTTTGTTTGTTTTCAGTTAGAGGTAGTTTTTATGTTAAAGGAAAAATGATACATAGCGGTTCATTGTGTGTTCCATAATTTGGAGGTTATATTTTTTGGGGTCACTGATTTCCCAAAAAGTCTTCTTTCTTTCTACACGTTAGGCAGGTGATTTAGAAAGGTATCAGGCCAGTGAGATATTAGAAACGTGAATTTCAGGAATAGCATTTTCCTTTTTCTTTCTCCTGCTTGAATGAAGCAGGTGATCAGCCCAATTTCCTATGCCTTCCGTCTTCCCTAAGTAGGGCAGAGTTGAGAAGACACTGCTCCCACCATCCCCTAGAGGGCCTTTACTCTCACAATATGTTGATAAATTGCTTACCTGTGACTAAAGGTTGCAAGCAGCATTCAGCTAACAACAGCTAACATTTATCGGGTGCTTTTAAGATTTGCAAAGTTCTTTCCTTGTAGTAGTTCATTTGATCTTTAGGACAACTCTGAAGTCAGTGCTATCATTATTTTCCATCTTACAGATGAAGAAACTAGAATCAAAGATTCAGAGAAACATGGAAAGATTTCTACGAACTGATACAGGATCAAACAAACGTAACCAGAAGGACACCATAATTATAGGAATGGGATGGAAAAAGAAGGAAAAAACCTAAACTAAAAGGACTCCTGAATAATTGAAAAGGGAGTAAAGATCCTAGAGAACACCAGCTTTATATTAATAATAACTAGCACTTTACATATGTAGATGCATTTGACTTTCATAACAACCATGTGAGGTCTCTGCTATTATTGACCCCTTTTTACAAATGAGGAAAGTTAGAGACACTGAATGACTCACCCAGACTCAAATAACTAGCAAATTATCTGAGGCAGGATTCGATTTCAAGTTCACTTGACTCTGCATCCAGTACTCTGATCTCTCTGTTTCCCAGATCCTCAATAAAAAATATCTCCCTCTTCTAAGCTGAGAGACTGAGGGTCTACTTGGGTAGAGATGTTATATACATTGTCAGATGGGGATGGGGTGGGGAGATAAGAGATATTTTGATTTTCTGAACTGTTTTTCTTTGTTACAAGGGAAAATTTCTGGAAATGGGGACAATATGACAGGAGGGAGAGGAATATTTAGAAATGACTGCAATATAAAAATTATTTTTAAAAAGAAAAAAGATTCCAAGGGTTATACTTTAATGGAATGGATTTATATCTTCAGAAATTATACAGCGGATATTGCTTAATCTTTACTTTTGTTGGCTTTTGCATTTGTCTGCTTACTCCTTTTGTGTATGACAAAGGATGCCTGAATTCTTCTATTTCTCATGTGTAGGACAAGAACTAAGGGCTTATGAATGGTTTAGTCTAGTGAACTAACATGCAATTATGATGAGAGAAACACAATTTATATATTGCTTCTTAAATCACTAGAATGATTATAAATCTTTGCCCTTAATTTTTTTCTCATTTTTACGTATCCCATAAATTGAGTTCACTAGTCTTAACTCTTAGTCAGCCAAAGTCCACAGGACATTTCCAACAACTTATTTATATTTAAACTATTAGTAGGAATTCCACATATCAGTGTGTTCCAGAGAAGATGTCCTACTTTTAAAATTCCCAGGGATGTTGCTTAAGCATATATGACCTCAGAGGCCTCAGTTAGGAATCAAGAAGGCCTGAGTTCTGATCCCACTTCTGAAGTTTACTCTATGGACAGTGTTAAATCTCTAAATGCCTCAGACAACTACCACAAAAGATCTCCTAAATTATATGTGGTTGGAATCGGTAGAAAAAGTTACCCACTGAAGAAATCACAGATCATTTGACTATTTAAGTTTTGACTATAATTGTATTCACATCCAGTCTGAGACTACCTATTGCTGGTACTCACACATCCCCAAAAAATTACTAAATCCCTTGTTTCTGCTTTTATAACTAAAATTTCACTATTCATTTGCTATGATTTTTTAGTTTTGTTTAGTCATTTTTCAGCTGTGCCCTGACCCTTCTAGACCCCATTTGGGGTTTTCTTAACAAACATGCTGGATTGGTTTGCCATTTCCCTCTCCAGCTCATTTTACAGATGAAGAAACTGAGGCAAACAGGATTAAGTGACTTTCCCAAGGTCCCACAGCTACTAAACATCTTAGGCCAGATTTGAACTTAGGAAGGTAAGCCTTCCTGAGTTGAAATCCCGCAGTCTGTCCACTGTGCCACCTATCTTCCCTAGCTATGTAGCCACCTAGCTGTGATTTTTTAGAAAGTTCTAAAGGAATTCAACAAACCAATAAGCCTTTCTCAAATTACTACTCTGTATTTTTACCATGTGTTTTTGTGTCATGTTTTCATGGCACAAAGATGAACTTATCCCAGTCCCTTCCATTTTGTACAGTAAGGCAGTAATCACTTCAAACTCAGTCACTGTGATTCCAAGTTCATCATTCTTTCCCTTTTATGACAGGGCCTCCAATATAAAGGAATTGTGTTGGGCCTTGCCCAAAACAGGTAATAAATAAATGCCTACTAAATGAATGGACAATGAAAATTTCCTGCATCCTGTTGGTTTTGTTTTTCTAAAATATGGGGTGATCCCTATTTAAGAATTGTATCTGATGAAAGATATAAGATAAAGAAAATCATCTTAATTTGAGGGATGATTAAGAGCTCCATTGACATCTTTTCCCATGTTCAGTGACACCCATTCTAGAGTCAAGGTATCTTTGAAAGTCAGAAGAGGATGAAGAGATAAGAAAGCAAGTTGGGAGTAGTCCAAGATTTTCCTTTCGAATCTAAGTTGAAACTGTCATTTTTAAAAAAAACAAATTACATAAATGCTAGGGAGACAAAATCAAATAGATTTGCAAGCTTACTCTGTCCACTTATATCACTGACTATCTCATTCAATACTTGTACTTTCTATTAATTATTGAAAGCAACTTAGCAATCCATCGGTATGCAGCATAACTTTTGGCCCTTTGGGAATTAAGAGATAGTAACAATCCTCCAGAAATTATACATGCTTATAATAATGGAATCACTGGTCAGATTTTTGGAGCTTACTCTGTGTATACCACAGACCTGATGTCCTCTTCCTCCCATTTCTATAGAACTTGTCTCTTGTAAAGCTATTTCTTTGGCAGGATTTGAGGGGCAATGATCTGACAATACTGGACATTAAAAGGGGAAGTCAGAGAGTTAACAAGTAATATGAATCAAAACATATTCTTTAAAATGCTTTGTTTCAGAACCAAATCAAAATGTTACTCACTTTATATTGCAAAAATTTCTTCCATCCAAATATTTATTGTTGTCCAGGTGTATCTGACTCTTCATGACCCCATATGTGGTTTTCTTGGGAATGATATAGAAGGGGCTTTGCCATTTTCTTCTCCAGATCATTTTATGGGTGAGGAAACGGAGGCAAACAGGGTAGAGTGACTTTCCCAAGGTCACACAGCTTTTTTTTTTTTGCTTTTTGGAGGGCAGTTGGGGTTAAGTGACTTGCCCAAGGTCACATAGCTGTCACACAGCTTTTAAGTGTCTGAGGGCAGATTTAAACTCAAGAACATGAGTCAACACTCTACCCACTGTGCCATGCCTCCTCTGTGCAAAACATTGCTTGAATCCTGGGGATAGGATTATCCTGAATGAAGATAATTTGTATATCATCTAGTTCAGTCCCCTCATTTTACAGATGAGGAAATTGAATCCTAGAAATTTGAAATGATCTACCCAAGGTCACACAGGTAGAGCCAAGATTCAAATTCAGGTCTTCTGACTCCAAATGCAACACTCTTTCTCTACTGTACCTTCATTAGGAGAACTTTTTTTTTAATTATATATTCCCTACCTTCAAAGAGTTTGTGATCTGGTATCTAGTATCTAAACTGATTTGGAGCACAGCCCACTTTTCCATTATGTATCTAACTACCATCCACTATAAATTTATTTTGATTTCAGGTTATTTTAAAACTACATATGAGTCGGCTCACCAAACATGGATTGATCCACACCCACAGAGTGGGAGGCACAGAGATAATACAGATGGCCAGAATTATTGCAGATGTGACATTTGGTGCTATGGAGGGAAGGGGAAAGCAATCATTTTAAAATTCACACATTTTGTCAATTATATCACCTTTGTTTCTGTAAATATTCCTTTCTTCCTCCCTACTGAGTGAGCCATTCCTTGTAAAAAAGGAAGGAAGGAAGGAAGGAAGGAAGGAAGGAAGGAAGGAAGGAAGGAAGGAAGGAAGGAAGGAA